>JAVIWC010008991.1:0-600000 GCA_031894815.1 Creontiades dilutus | reverse complement strand
TTCTGCCGTTGATATTTTCCCTTTCCAAAACATCCATGCTCCAGTCGAAGGCAAAAAAAAAGTACAGAGAACGCCTTTGGTCACGGGAGAGGGCCAGTCTCTCAGTCTATTGACCTAAAATGCCTCCTGTGAAGTGTGAAGAAACTAAATATTAGTTCGGGAGTCAGGGTGGGCGATGTAATTTTCCTTTTTTCCGGCGGCTGTCCACTCGGGCCGTTCATCTGTTAACATTTCTGGAGTCTGGATAATCCAGGGAGATTGGCGTGTTTGCTCCAACCGTGCGCGGTGAATGTGTCGAACTTGATTGGGATCCTTGGCCCTCTTTTCGCTCAGTTTGCGTTTGACATCAACTCAATACCCCATGTAACGTGATATGCAGATAAATATCAACGTACGTCCATTTCCATGTTCAATTCCTACATAGAATGTCAATCGTTAATTTATTCAGGTCTTACCTTGATTCTGTTCAAAACTGATTTACCAACTGTTCAAGCACTTACGTATAATTTGCATTATAAAAAACGCTGCAAATTCTTTCACTGGGGTTTATTATTCAATTGGCTTGCGTTCATGATTTGAATTTATACTAAGCTTTGGAGTGTGCGTGTTTCACAGGTGATAGAGCGATTATTGAATTTCAGGAGGCACACAAATATGATCAACTGATCAATCCAAACAGGTATTTTGGTCGAGAACAGATTTACGTGCTCTATGCATATCTCCTGAACTTACATGGGAGGGCTGGTTCTAAGTTTGGGCGGGGGGGGGGGGGGGGCTCTATAACCACAAGTACAGGTATTATTTTACAATGAGCATATAATTTCATTTTAAAAACAAATTAATTGAGGAGCTTACTTTCAAACAGGCACATATCCATTCCGACAAAATGTTCAGAAAGTGAAAAAAACGATTTGCAGATTAGTGGAGATGTTTTTCTGCAGTTCCTCATCGGAGTAATGTGTGAGAAGGCACAGATAAAGATGCCTCAGAATATGAATCAATTTTCTCCAAAACACGAGACTGTATATCCATTTTCACTTTGGAAATGTGCCCTTTTGATCAAAACTCATGGATTTGTGCCTTTTTGAAAAAGAAAGAATTCATTCTCCATTCTGTAGGTTTTATTGAAAACTTTAGCTGACTCCATATTTCCACTTGTCATGTCTGCCATCTATCCAGTCTCGTGTTCAACATTCAACATGTTCAATATTCAACGTCGAGACGAAGGCGCAATGCTTCTTTTTGGATATGTTCCTTTTTGAAAACCCACGACTTATCGCCTGACGAAATTCGGAGGATATGTGCCATTTCGATTGCAAGGCACTGAAAAAAAATGTAGGGGACGGATTTGTTACCTTTTGATGCAAACACATAACTTTAGCCCCGGAATTGACGTGGATGTGTTCTGTTTTGTTCGGAAATAATAGGGGGATCTGATTCAACTCATATTCAGAGATAGAAAACTGAGAAAAAACGTTTTCTCCCAGATTTGGATTTGTGCCTTTTTGAAAGTAAGCTCCTCAATTGTAGAATATGAAGCCTCTTAAATTCATTGAATTACATTTTAACCAAAAGAATGCTCGAAAGTCTTATTGCTCGGCCAAAGTTACTACATTTCCTGCTCCCTCATATTAGTGGATTTTTCTATCGGTTTTATGGTTGCCTTAAGAGTTATTGAGAGATCAGATATCTATGAACGCACGACTCACGAAGTGGGTAGATATACACAGGTCGGATGCGGTTGGCATAACGTTTAGCCAAACGGCTTTCTACTTAATGATGATTGCTCGAATTTCGAATTTAGCGACGGTACGTTCCATGAAGAAGATCCCTGAAGGGAGTTCAAAAGGTCAAAGAGGACCCGGGATCTTCAGAGAAACTCACGACTTTAGAAAGCACTGAAAAAGAATCATGACGGTTGTGGCTGTGAAGTGGCTTTTAGAGAACTCCTTAAACCCCACTCATAGCTATGAGGGTGGTAATATCTATGAGACACGACTGTCTAAGATATTGAATAGGAGAATCTTGTGCGTTAGAAGATTAAATTTATTTAGAAATTATTACAATCATCTGTTTCAAATATGATAGTAGAGAGCAATTAAGAATATTCACTTACGAATGAAATAGGAGGTTATCATTGTGCTGCTTATGAAGATTAGTTAATAATGATATTAAGAACCTTGTGTCGTACAAAAGTATAATTTTTATCAAATTTAAACAGTGCGGTTACAGCTGTGGGTCAATATTTTTTGACGTTTCATGAAAATTAACTGTTTTTCCAATCATTTCCTGTGCGATTACAAATTCTAAAATGTGATTCAAGAGGCGAGAACTGTTTTTACTGCAGAAATAGCACACGTGAAAATTTTCTAAATTTTCTATACGACGTCCTATTGAGATGTTTACTACGGAAACGGGTCCATTGTATTGGTTTATTATTCAATAATAAACCATTGTAATCGCTCTGGAAAAAAAATTCTAACCCCCCTGAAAATTTCATGGTTTACGTTTCAAAGGGTGTAGAATCCGAATCTGCAATAAAAATTTTTCCGTCCGTCCGCCGTACGCACGATTTCTCCCAAACTGCTGGAGCAAAAGATCTGAAATTTTCAGGAAAAATCCATCTTGGTCCGACGACGCCCCAATTCTTGAGCCAGCTCTCTCACTCAATTTAAAGTGCCCTTTAAGGGCTGTCAAAGTTTTGTAAAATCCCTAAAAACTCAAAAAAAGTCGAAGCGGCCTAAATGTATACCTTTTTGAAGAACATACCATGAGGAATCGAATGAGCCCCTCCCCAGGTCCGTAGGTCAAACCATTCCCGATGTATGGCCCGATTTATGGATGCCGATAGCGTCGAGTTGTATTGAATGTGGATACTGGAGTGATAGCCAATGTGAATACTTGTAGTTTTTTATAGCCGATACACGGGTTGAAGCATTCTGATATGCATGAAACGCTGATAATATATAGGTAAATATTATTCAATATTATTACTGGGGTAAATAAGTATTCTTTCACTGGGGTTTATTATTCAATTGGCTTGCGTTCTTGATTTGAATTTCTACTAAGCTTTGGAGTGTGCGTGTTTCACAGGATAGAGCGAATATTGAATTTCAGGAGATATGCACGGTGCACGTAGATCTGTTCTCAACCAAAATACCTATTTGGATTGATCAGTTGATCATATTTGTGTATCCTCCTGAAATTCAATAATCGCTCTATCCCTGTGAAACGCGCACACTCCAAAGCTTAGTAGAAATTCAAATTATGAACGCAAGCCAATTGAATGATAAACCCCAGTGAAAGAATTTGCAGCGTTTTCTAAACTTGTGTTGTTTACATCTGAACTGAAATTTTTGAATTGCCAAGGTTTTTTGTGTTTTTCTTAAAATAGTAATAGTGTCACTGGTGTCGTTTCTGTAATAACCGATTCAATTCCGTTTTAGACCATTTTTGTCAGAGTAAATGATCTATTAGACCCTCGACATCGTTGGCAGCGATATTGTTGGATATTTCGATATTTTCGAGGTGAAATCCACATTTAGGAACCTCGAACGACCTCTCATTACGACCTCGTCGTTCTATTTGTTGTCTGTTAAGGTCTGCCGAAACGATTTCTGAAATGAGAGCACGGTGAAAACTATAAAGTGCGACCCAACATCTAAAGCACATTACACTCGCCACACCCCTGGTATTAGCAGGGAGCCAACTCCAACCACCTGGAGCCATTTCGACATTCCAAGTCCATAGAGGGAAGTTAAAAGGAAGGGAAATAAAACCGGTTGGACGTCCAGGCCTGGAGCGTTCTCTCAAGTCTGGGACCACCGCGAAATAGGATGAACGCGGACTATCCCAAAGATCCTACGTTAGTCGTCAATATACAAGCGAAAACCGCTATCCGGAGCCGCCTCCGACCGAATGTCGGTCAAGTGCCTCCACGAAACTTCCACTTCTTCCTAACGTTGTATCGGTTTGTTTTGAAAGACGATTCCGGGGCTTCCCGTTGGTATTTCATGTTGGTGGTGCTGCTCTCCCCTCTCCCACATCCTACTGATTCCCTATTCCTGTAGAGATTTCTTGCTTCATACTTGCGGTCGAACAACCGTACGGAGAAAATTACCTGCAATCTGTTTACTTCACATGCATCGGGCACCTTGAAATGCACTTAAGTGTACCGCAAGGGAGCTGTTTACTTTTTTTCTCCAAATACAGCTGCTAATTGGTGAGAAAGTGACCGATCTAGGTATGTAGGCCACAACTGTTCCAGTTTGGTAGAAATGTATATTTTTATGATTTTTCCCTTGCCCCAAATTTTGAGTCCGTTTCTATTTATAGTAGGGCATGAATGAAGTTTGATTTTGACCTATATTTTTGTCTAATGTCGTTTATTTATAGCTTTTCCAAGTCAGATTCGGAAATTTCGAAACCAATTTCAGAATTTTCCATTTCAATTTCATTTTTCAATTTCAGAATTTTCCATTTCAATTTCAGAATGTGATCAATATCCGGGTGGGAGCGGTTTCTGAAATTGAAATGGAAGATTCTGAAATTGAAATGGAAGAGTCGGAAATTGGTTTGGAAATTTCAGAATCTGACTTGGAAAAGCTATATTAGAAACTTAACCAATTGTTTTGTTCAATACTCCGCTACAAGACCAAGTAGTACTCTGCTTATAAACATTTCTGAGAAGAAAAATAAAAACGTGTTTATTCAGCCAAATTGTAGGTGACAGTATAAGGGTAGAGATCAATATTAATCAATTTAGGTAGATATCATAATATGCATATCAAAAATCTTCCGAGTTTTATATTATAGTTTGATGTAACTCATTTCTATTGAATTCATGTACATTTAACAAACAAAAACCTGATGGGCATGGACGAGTTGTCCACCTTCCGAGTTTTCGGGTCGAATTTAACTGTTTCGTTGTTCGATCTCACCCATTTTTGTTGAATTCAGAAACGACCAGGGCTCAGTATCTCCAAGCATAGGTAGCACAGATACCTCCCCAACTGCAGCCACTTGCCACTGCCATCCAACAATGTCACTGCTATGTCCCAGTTCAGCCAGGGACGTAACCAGGCCGTATTTCACCCAAGAAATAAATTTGGAGCCTTAATACCATCTTAATATACCACTGAACCAAAATATAAACATAATTCATTTGATTTATTCACAATGTATAAACTCCTTGACTAAAAGAAAAACTGTCACTTTTTTTTATTTGGCGCCCCAACTGTTTCGGGTCGCTCCCCCCCCCCCCCCCCCCGAGTTACGTCCCTGAGTCCAGCTCACCTGTTTCCAGGTTGGTTCTCCGAAATTCGACCAACACTGGGCATACAACCGGAAAATGCACTAAATCCGCCAAAAGTTTTTCCCTTTCCCATCTTTTTACATTTGTGGTTGTTCTATTTCTAGTGTCGATTCGAAGATACGCCTTCCTGATGCAATGAGAGAGACGGATTTGCTGTTCTTTTTTCTTTACCCTCTATCTCTAGACACCGATGCGCTCCCACATAGGAGTTCTCCTCCTCCGCAAATACATAGTGCTTAAACTAAGCATGGGGAAGAACGTCCTCACATAGGCTAAGGGATGGACAAATTTACTGTGCTCAAGCCTGCTACCCGGTCAGGCATCTGGAGGTAGTGGAGAGTCCAGTAACCTCGTCATCTGCTATCACAAAAACCTGTACCACGAGTGGGAGGAGCCCCAAGCTTCCAGCACTCCCGCAGCATCTGCCACCACAGTGCCATCAGTCTGCTCCCCTGATGGGGCTGGATTCGTGGTGGCCTCAGCCCACGGGATCCGCCCTGTGTGCTTAGGAGTAGAGACTGCATCACTGAGAACTTGTTTATGCAGTTTGTTCACGAATTTCTCGAAGATTTGATCAGCTTCTGTCATTGCAGGTTTGCGATTGTAAAATCCGTTTTCAGAGTTAGTTACAGTCGTTAATTCTTCAATCGTCGGCAAAATTCGTACACATTTTAATAACCTTTATTTTATATTTTCATAGAGCGTTTTAGGTTATAGAAATTTCCCTATAAGTGTCACCGATGTCGAGCCTTTTTTAATTGCACTACCTATAGGGATTATAGTTTATTATTGTAGATAGTATCAATAACTTTGTTTCGCCATGGTCTTGTTAGAATCAGTGTCGTGCCAATAACACAACTGGTAGAATTCCTATTCTATTATTTGCTTATCGAAACGGTGTTTCAATCTGGAACTCGAATCATGAACTCTCACATACCTTCAACTTCATATCAAGAGTATTGTCACCACTGTTGCTCCAGCAACACGAAGGAGCGTTGCATAATAATAACAGGTGACACGCGAGCACAAAAGCCGTAAGTTTTCTAATAGCACCGTGTAAAATGGGTGATATGTTCATAATCGACAGTTGAATTACGACAATGGACGCACGAAAAAATAATATAGAGGACGAAAGGGAGTTCATACCTAGGTGGTCGTATTACATGTCTTCAAGGCTTATTCCCGCTAAAGCTTTGTACACAGAATGTGCAATACTTGTGTCTGCTTAGTCAACTGAACTGAGAAAAAAAGCATTTCAATACTAAAGGCCGAGAAAATTGTCCGTAGAATAACTAATTTAATGCACCAATTGTTATAGGGACCTACCTTGACAGTCAATAGGGGTTTCTCCATTTTGGTTTATTCAATAATAAACCATTGTTATCGTTCTTGAAAAAAAAATGTTTAACCCCCCTGAAAATTTCATGGTTTACATTTCAAAGGGTGTAGAATCCAAATCTGCAATATTAATTTTTCCGTCCGTCCGCCGTACGCCCGATTTCTCCCAAACGGCTGGAGCAAAAAAGCTGAAATTTTCAGGAAAAATCCATATTGGTCCGACAACAATTCTTTAGCTAGCTCTCTCACTTAATTTAAAGTGCCCTTTAAGGGTCGTCAAAGTTTTGTGAAATCCCTTGAAACCTCAAAAAAAGTCAAGGCGGCCTAAATGTGGACTTATTTTGAAGAACTTTCCATGAGGAATCGAATGAGCCCCTCCCCAGGTCCGTAGCTCAAACCATTCCCGATGTATGGCCCGATTTATGGTGCCAACATTTGCATCCACATTCACTACATCACTAGGTTACTGCATCAAAACAAAAACAACACTTTTTTTCCATTGCAGTAACCCAGTGATGTAGTGAATGTGGATACTGGAGTGAACTCCTAAAGGGGTTTATAGCCGATACGCGGGTTGAAGCATTCTGATATGCATGAAACGCTGCTAATATATAGGTAAATATTATTATTATAAAATAATAATATTAACTACAAAACGCTGCAAATTCTTTCACTGGGGATTATTATTCAATTCGCTTGCGTTCATGATTTGAATTTCTACTAAGCTTTGGAGTGTGCGTGTTTCACAGGTGATAGAGCGATTATTGAATTTCAGGAGATATGCATAGAGCACGTAAATCTGTTCTCAACCAAAATACCTATTTGGATTGATCAGTTGATCATATTTGTGTGCCTCCTGAAATTCAATAATCGCTCTATCACCTGTGAAACACGCACACTCCAAAGCTTAGAGAAATTCAAATCATGAATCATTGAAAAATAAACCACAGTGAAAGAATTTGCAGCGTTTTTCTCTCTCTGGTATTTATTATCCTTAACATTTTGTATGATTTTGGTACCAAAATAGTTTATTTGAAAAGTACCTCAAGTAAGTTGAACAAGAACTCGGTTTTGTGCCACATTATAGAGCAGCTTTTATTTTGTGGGAAATAACCTTTCCTTTACTTTGTAATTAATTTAACATCATTTCAGTACCTATTTAAGATTAAAAGTGGTTTAACTTGAAACATACGAATAGTTTCTGACGCCACGGGAAGTGCCGCTGGTTCGTTGTTTCCTCCGATAACTTCGTGGATAATGAATGAAGTATATTTCGGGAAATTTGGATAATTTAGAAATAAATAAAAATTGCACACTTCGACAGCCAACAAACAACAACCTTTGAGCGTTTTAATGTACACGCTCAAGAACAGTCTGGTTTATACAAAAATTCTTCAGTGTTTCACAACTTCAGTGATATCTAATCATTCAAGCCAAACTGAATTTAAACAATTTGTCACTAGATATCTGGAGAGTAATTGATTGCGATTAGGTAAATCGGGAATGAATGGGTCATTTCAGCGGAAGGGAGGAGGGGATTGAACAGCACTCAAAATGTTGTATTTTACAGATTTTTTTGCATTTTTAATGTTGAATGAATGAATGAATAACACGTTTATTTTTCTTCACATAATCACATATCAGGGCACATAACATCTCAACTACTGCTATATCCAAGCATTATGCATATCAATTTTTCCTCAGTTAATTCAAGCCCCGTAGTACTAATCTAAACAATATAGTTATGCCTCCATATGGTAAACCAGACGTGAATCGGTATGGTTCGAAAAGCTCGCATTTTTAACGTTTACATTTATCATAAAATTACTGCGCAACTTTTATAAAATGTATATCTTACATGATTTATCATATG
Source organism: Creontiades dilutus (assembly GCA_031894815.1). Taxonomy (NCBI): domain Eukaryota; kingdom Metazoa; phylum Arthropoda; class Insecta; order Hemiptera; family Miridae; genus Creontiades; species Creontiades dilutus. Next base: position 591,475 of record JAVIWC010008991.1, on the reverse strand, counting down.
TAAATACAAGAACGTATATTTTTGAAATTAATTTTAATGAGAAATATCTAAGTTTATAACGGTTTTAAGTTACATATCTTAAGTGTAAGAAAAACATTGTCTGGCATAAACTGATGTACGACTGGCCTCCTTCCAACATACTCCATCATAACCAAGGATTCATGTAGCAAAATTAACATTTATGTTACTGTCTCAGATTCTGACTCTATTTTAAGTGTCTTGAATACATACTTTGTCATCTTCCAGAGAAAGCACGCTTTTTTCTGGGTTATTGCCGTCGATGACCCTTTTTAAGAACGGCCACGCCATTTCAATAAACCATTTCAAGACGTTTTCCCATGCCGCGACCTCAGATCCCAGGCGAAAGGTCGACAAGGCCGAAGTTGATGTCGACACGCTCCTCGCAGCCGGAATTTTAAAAGCGCTATTGATGATGCCTCGGGACAAAAGTCTCATTAGCATGGATCTCTCTGGGATCTTCAAGGCTCAAACTGCCACCCCTGTGCCGTGCTACGTAATACGCAAGTTGTAACACACTTCGAATAGGTAGGTACCCGCCTACCTTGTTACTTGCCCGCCTGTATATGCAGTTGGTACGTACGAAGGTACGTAAATCTCCAGAACTTATCTCTACGGTCGCCTACCATCAAACAATGAGTAGATTCCAATGAGTGTACGTTAATTGTTGGTCTTCTAATCTGGTGGGCTTCCTTCATTACATCGCATCCTGCGGTGCGCGATTCTTCAGGCTACGCATCTTCAATTTTTTTCCGACAACTTGCGTCACGTGAGTTGGCGACCTGATTCAGTGCCAGAATTTTTAGCGTAAGACTGCCTCTTGCAATCCAACAATAAACCTCTTAGATCAGTTTCCAATGTGTACAGCATGGAATTAGATACTCCTTAGGTAATAAGATAAACTTGGCTAATCAACAAAAACTTTTCAAGAGGTACTGAATTTTGAAATACAGGTGAGGTTTTAGTTAGTATCAAATATAAAATGGCAATATAAATCGAGACTGATATAATATGGGGTTTGCACAGCTAACTTGGGCAGCAAAATTTGGGAAGTTCATGCAAGTCCTTTAACAGTGAAGCTTTGCGTTTCTAAATTAATGGGTGAGTCGTCTTTATATAGACAGACACACTTTTCTGCATATTCAAAATACTTATCAATGTTATGTTTCAATTTCAGTCTTCCATAAAACACTGTAATTGGAAAAGTTATGTACACAAAAACAGAGACCATGTCGCATCTGGAATACATTCAGCAAATACAGTAATTAGATGTTACAATGAGGTCAGCTGTAGGATCTCACATAGATCGGAGCTCAGGGCTCAGCCCATGATCTCATACAGATCAGAGCCTAATTCCATCCATAATAAATGGCAGGACTTCTTCATTATTCAGAGGGGCACGGATGAAACATCCCCATGTCCACACTCTTAGCTTCTATAATAGACAAGTAAGGTGATCAGAACGGTCTCAGATTGGTCGGAACTCAGGGCTCAGTTCTTGATCTCACATAGATCAGAGCCCAAGGTCCCGAAACCGCCTACAGTATTACTAGGGCATACAGTATCATTAAGGCACACAGTATTATTAAGGCACATATGAAGTATCCCCATGTCCGTACTCTCAGCTGTTATAATAAACAAAGAGTGGAACAGTACGATATCAGATTGATCGGAACTCAAGGCTCAGTTCATGATCACATAGATCAGAAGAGCGGCTGGAGATTGTCAGGGGATGTTTCCCTATTTTCAGGAGGACTGATATATACACAATCATGTTTAAAGCTCTCCTGAATTATACAACTAAGTCACGAGAGTACACACATTAACATAACATTAAATTCATTTTAATGCGTGTATCAAACATGATCCACGACAATAGGCTCCCGAAGAACTCCTGGGATAACCATCAAATGAAGGGATTGAGGTAGGGAATGGAGGTATCGTTGAACACGCCTTCACTTCTTGCCCAATGATCCACTTTCCGAACCTCCCAAGGTGAGCGTATCCCGGGCGATGCCCGCCAAACCCCCTCATTATCGTCTCCCTGTTCCAGTAGTCCTGGTCGTGTGCAAGATTTTTCTCCTTTATCTCGACCCCGAGAAGGATCGATTGATCGGTTTCAAGGTGAGGAACGTGGCTGGCTAAAGGAAATTGCGGGACAGGACTTTTTAAAATATCATTCGAATTAGAAAAACCTTGGGAAAACCTTGGGAGCTATTCAGAAAGTTGCCCACGACACACAGCGGCTGAAGAAAAGATTTTCTTGAGGAATCTGTATGTTCGTGCACGAGATTGAAAAATACTGGCTTCCCTCCCAACCTTAAACATGCCCACCTTCCCAACAGCCTTATTGAACAATTCCAGTTCCATGTGTCTACCAGTTGCCTTTCTCTGCTAAATCCTTTCCCCAGGCAAAACTAGACTGCATTACGATCAGATTTGTATAACATTTGCATTGATTATTACTTTTACGGTCCCCTTCAAGTTTCATAACTGCTGGACAATTCGGAGCTTGCAAGTGTGTACGATTGTGAAATTTACTGAAGTTTGTATTTATTACGATCTAATGACCCGAGTTTGTGAAGCATCTGATTTACGTAAAACAGATTAAGAATGAGTGAGGTGAATGTCTGTAAGCAGACGATGCGATTCCATTAACACTATTGCTTGTGAGCCAGGCAACATTAATTCGTTACGTAGCTATTAGGTGATTTCGATATGATTTTCAGGGGTTAACTTCGTGGAAGTAATATTAACAGCCATTGTCAAGTAAATTTAGATTTTTATGGGTCCAAATGACGTCGTAGAGCGCATGTGCAAGTACGAATATCTCGCAACAGCTGCTTCCCATAAGTCACTTTTATTGTTGATTGTGGTCAATTGATCAATATCATTCGTTTCGATTTCATTTCGAGCGTGCTTGCTTTAGACACAAAAGACGAGTAAACGTAGAATTATCTCTGGTAAAATCCCAAAGCGTTATGATGGCATGCTAAGGAACGTGTGTGATTACTCCTGGAGCGTCTCCCACCGGTTTCATTCGTACAAAATTACTGCCACAGTGCTGACGACCCTATGATTAATGTGTGATTACAACTTTCAATGGTTTCGCTCATTTTGATACCAACTAATTATCCATTAACGAATCATCTGTTGTTATATGTATAATAGTTGATTACCCGTCTGCTTGGTAATATGACTTGTCTTATTAAACTGCCCATCCTACTTGGAAGCCGAGTTAATGTAGGATTTTGAGTGAGTAGGTTTCTATTCGATTCACACATTCCGAACCAAAGAATTCATGGATGCTTCCACAATCGCTATGCATAGTGCAACGAAATCAGCAAAAATTGGGCCATGGGTCTACAGTAAATTTGGTCTCTGGCTTTTGGAAGTAGACACAATTCTCTATTCGAGTCAAGGTGAACATGGCTATGAAGATTTGTCGCCAGATATCTCTTTCCTATTAGGTTTTTGAATTTATATTGCAAAATGTGCTGACTCTGATAGGCCTGTCTAACCTATGTGCTGACCTACCTGACAGAATGTTTGGGTCTTACATCTTGAATATTCTCATCATACGTATTCATTCCAATAGTACGCTAGGAATTCATTTTTGGAGCCACACAACTGATAACGGACCTATGCATCTTCAAGAATACGTTTAAAGGAGTACACAAATCAAATTTCAGCTTCATACGGTATATAGAAAAATAATCAAAGATATTAGTTTTAGGAGCAATTCAGCTGATCTGGACTGTGTGCACCTTCAGCATAGCATTCTAAGGACGCCACATACCAAATTTCAGGTTCATACGATTCATGGTAGAAATTACTTGGATTTCAGGAAACACTCTGTTGCCAAGTTGGTTTATTTATTGGTATCCCATTACACTTTGGGGGGCTGATAAAAAAGTCACAAAATTGGTTCAAATACCTACCCAAACCTTAAAGACACTGGCACGTCAAAAAGATCTATACATTTCAAAAATAAAAGATTTTACACATTTTTTACATAGGTAAATAGTTTGTGTTCTTTCTATGCTCTCCGAAAATATGAGCTTGATCAGATAGGTAGGTATTATTCAAAATATAATTCAATCAATTGGAAAAACGCTTCATTTTGCATCAACGTCGTCGCTTAACAGATTTCACCATTCAGTTCAGGATGAAAAAATATATGGATTAAGAAATTTTCATGGGAGGTCAACTTGGTGAAAACCCATGTTCAGTCACCAATCTGTTTCGTTCCACTCTAAGCTGGTGCCGGTTCGATGAATTCATTTGATGCCATTCTTGGCCTTAAATTGGCTTTCGATATGAATTCACATCGGACTGACATGGAATCTTTCATGACTTCATGTAAATTCGTCGGTCTGGAACGGATTGAGTGCAAGGAGAGCCGCGGGCGAGGTACAGTTGGTAGGTAACTGCACGATATTGCGGCCGACAATGAGAAAGCCGCGTTTTGGGCGTCATATTGCAGCGGTCGCGACTGATTCCGCGGGAGGGAAGTTCCGAAAGTGAAACGGTTCCGCCGCGAAGAGCAGGCGGACTGCCGACCAGACGGATAAGGAACTGGGAATAAGCGCTCCCTCTGTGGTGACCAGGATCGTCTTCAACACCCCTGGCGCAAAGCCACTCTAGGATGGATATCCTTAAGTGGGTATTATGTAATCCTGGGTAGGAAGGCACAATATCCATGAGGATAAGGCCATCGGAAACCGCGATATCCTCAATGAATAACTCCAGCACTTAGTTGTGTACAATGTTTTATGTACCATATAAATATCTTACGACACTCAAGTGACCATAGCCCCCTTAAACTACTCTCTAAAATCAAAAATTTTTTTTTTCACAGGACATTTTTTGAAGAAAATGAGAGAGAATGAGGAAAAACGTGGGTTTATTCCGTAAGATCGACTTCTTAACAAAGATAAAATTCACCATCGTATTTTAAGTAGGTATATTTTTTCGCTGAATCGAATGGTTACCCTCTCGGTCCTCCTCACTCAACAAATCAGGGATTTTCAGGCTGAAATTTTCAATTAAAAACTTAAATTATGAAGAAACTATTCGCTCCCTGTTGATCCAGCCCTTCCAACATAGAAAATCCCTTAAAAAACCCTAATTTGTCAAGAGGGTCATCCCTACTACACTAATATACTAACTAATATACTTTTTTGTAGCAAGTCGAAAACGAAAAACGTAGATTTCACGGTATAAACTCATTTTTTCCGCATTTAAACGTCTTTTTCGGAAAATGTCGTAAAAAAATTGGTTTTCTTAGGCGGTCGGAAAGCTGAGTTCCCCTGGAAGTTTTTCTTGGGAAGTTCGAGCTCAAAACGTGTTTATGATTAACAAGGAAAAACTAGAGTGTACCTAAGAAACATGATAAACATGGAAAAATAGATTTTTTTAATGATAAATTCTTAAAATTTAATCTTTGAACTAATTAGTTTACTGAGTATTACTAATTTAATCATCCTGCTAAGTAATATTGAAATTTTCTCATTTTGCCCGAAGGAGGCATGAAATTTTAAGCTCTTCCAATTGGTGTCTTCAAAATAGATTGTGAAGAGTATCTACCTATCCTAAGAAAACTGTGGCTATTTTAGTGATGTAATATTGGAAACAGGAAAAAAAGGAAACGAAGCCTATTAAAAAAGTGTAGAGAGGTACCCACGGTGACATTTATCATTCGAAATTTTAATTGCAACATTAATGAATTACGAGAGATTGAGAATTCAAGATGAGAAGTTGAATCAATGTCGGGATCTAGATTTACCTAATAAAAATAATAATCTTTTCTAGTATATTTCCTGTATATTTCCGATACCGCAATTGTATCTTCTTTACGCTATTACAATGAGTCAATGTTTTGTTCGCAGGACTCTGGGCTGTAATCAACACCGCGGGAGTAGCTGTCAAAGGCCGCCTTGAAAGCCAGGAAAGCTGCCAGTGGGATTCCATGTTCAAAATCAACGTCGTTGGGACGTTGAGGGCTGCCAGAGCTTTGGTACCACTTCTTCGAGTCACACAAGGTGAAATACCATCTTCCAAGGTTAAATTGTATGATGTGGCACCTGTTAAATTAATTCACCGTTTGGGGGAGTAGATATCCGCAACACCCGTAGATGCTTAAAGATTCTCCATCTCATTCTCGAATGTCAGTATAAGTTAGGTTGTTGCATGTTTGATCAGTTACGATATCAAGAACTACTGATTCATAGCACTGATCCCTGAAGCAGTAACTAAGTAACAGTTAACTAGCACCAGTTATTGACGTTTAGATTGCTATCTTATGAATTGCATTCAATTTCATAATTCTCAACAGTAACACTAATGCAAGTACTTATAAGTTCTTGTGTACATACTGCCTGGTTGTACAAATGGCTTACACTCTGAACAGCAGTCGTTGATACCCACATGCCAGTTACTGAAGCTAATCATCCCACGGTTCGTTGATACCTACATTAATCTCTCCCTGCTACTGAGTGCAGATTGAAATGAATAGGTTCTAGGTACTTATTGAAATACGTTCCTCTCTTGTATATTTATATTAAGTTATTTTGTAAAAATAGCGAATATCCAATATTTTCGAATCGTATTCTTGTCAGTTTTCACAATTTGAGAGCGTACTTTCTGAGTGCAGAAACGGCTACGTTAAGTAAAATAACTTCTTCTAAATAATATTCAGCTGTATTAATATATATTTTGCTTCCGAGTCTACTAAGGTAGCGGAAGCATTGTTTTCACTTTCGGAATGTGAAAATTTTTTTGTCTCCAAAATCAAACATTCCACTCGCATTTTGCGTTTTAGACCTTTCTGAACAATTTTGGTTCCGTGTCTGTCAGTGTGTCAGCAAATCCTTGTTACGGGCAAAACTACACGAAGTTATAGTCCGATTTTGATGAAATTTTCAGGGATTGTGCGGGTTGGGGTGTAGATGGTCCCCTATAGGTTTCATGACCCCCGGATCAATAGTAGCCTGTGCGCATGCGCAAACGTGAAATCCTTGTTACGCGCATAACTCCGGGAGTTCTTGACCAATTTCGATGAAATTTTCAGGGATTGTTCGGTTTGATGTGTAGATGGTCCCCTATGAGTTTCATGAGCCCCGGATCAATAGTAGCCTATGCGCATGCGCAAACGTGAAATCCTTGTTACGCGCATAACTCCGGGAGTTCTTGATCAATTTCGATGAAATTTTCAGGGATTGTTCGGACTTATTACGTATATTTTATAGTTTGTTCAATAGTTGAACATGCCTACCTTTATTTTCTCAAGATATGCTCCTGCATAACAATAAATTTACCCTAATTCAATATTTACTTCGCCTAATTGAACTAAGTTCTTTAGTCAATAATAATTTTCAATGATCTATACAGTCATGTTATGGATACGAGGAAGCTATGTGCCACACCCACTTGGCAGACGTTTTTTAATTTTCGCAACAATATCATGCTGTTCTTATTGATTTTTTAAAAACACTTTTCAAGCAATCTGAGTATACTATTCAGCACAATTTTGCTGCTTGTTTGTTTGGCGAAAAAAACGAGTTTCGTTATCAATTAAAAGGCAAGATCTTCTAATGAAACACAGACGATAGAAGTCTTAAATCAGGGAATCGTTTTCTCCAAAGAGATTTCCACGAAGAAAATAATGATAAATTTATTCTTCGTGTTTGGCAGTGTGTTGATGAATTAATTGTAAAATCTGGAGGATTGTTTATGAATGTAGAGGGCGTAGAGGATTCGTGTTGAATTCAAAGGACGATTTCTGTACTGCTAAATGGTGGGAAAATATAAAAGGCAGGTAGGTACGCCGGAGGAGAAGATCAATCTTAATTTGCGGGAAAAAATGCATTACTACTAATCAAGAAACAATTTCAGCAAATATGCAATTCATGTCCTGCTAATCAAATGGAGGAGCATAGACCATCTTCAATGTCTTGCTCACGACGTTCTAAACCTCTTGCAGTGTACAATGCACCGTAGCTGAATTGTGTAGCTGAATAAGCCTAATTGTGTCTTTCATTCACCGTTGTTTTATTATAAATTGCAAATCTAAATCTAAATGAGCACTAGTTAATTCCATAATTTTTTCAGGGAGGCTCGTGACCGTTGGATTGAGCAGCGAATGCCAGAAAGGGGCGACAGGAGTTGTGGCCTACGCCGCAGCCAGACACGCCGTGTTGGGGGCCAGCTCAGCTTTGGCCAACGAGCTCGCACACTTGGGCGTTTCAGTTGTGGTCATCAACACTGGCAATATCACGGCAGAACAGATCTATCGCGGTATAAAAGTCAAGTAAGTGATAATTTAATAATTTACATACATAAATTCATAGTTACACCATAGATAGGGATAGTGTATGTACACACGGAATTTGCCAATATGTAATATAGGAATTGGATTTTGAAAGTTATTCTGATTTTAATAAAAAATCAAAATAAATTAATGAGCTGCACCAAAGAAAGCAGTGTTTCAGAAAAATGCTGTGGGAAGTGGATTTCAAACTTTTTAAATTCTTTTTTCTGTAATCCACGTACGTAGTTAGAAACGTAAGCCAACGAATTTTGAGGAGTGGTTAAAATTTGTGTGCTCTATTACAAAAGTTAATTTATGAAGATTTTTCTTGTTAATTTTACTGGTTTTTGTTTTGGTTTTTCACTTTTTAACGACTTCAAAAAGGAGGGAGTTATTCAATTCGACTTGTATGATTTCTATTAGGTATTGTTATGTATCTTTGTCTGTTCGTACCTACAACCCCTGATTTTTGCTCGTTTCGGTTTATTTCTTGCTTTGCTAATGGCTTAGCTATCGACTTAGCCTTTTTTTGAAGCGATTAATTTCCCCTTGACGGAAGAAAAATGGTTCTTGGATACTACTAGAAGAGCCAACTCTAGCAAAACAATGAGTTGTATCTCACAACCTACAATCGGGCAAAGTTAAATCGGCGATTACGAGAATTTTATGGTAATCGAAAATCGATTAAATTAATAACAGTTTCAATCCAATTCGAGAGAGCGATTAAAAATTTAATCACTCCCTCGAGCAATCAAATTCGCTCAATAATGTTACCTCTTTTCAAAGTATTTGAATTGATTGAATAAAAGTAGATATTGTTGAAAAAGTTGAATTGTTTGAAAGATTTGGAAATTCCTTTAAATTAGCAAAAAAATTTTCGAACTGTAGCGGGCAATAAATAGGTACATATGTTCCAAGAGCCACTAGACGCTTTTGGTTGTTGCCTGTATCTAAAATTCAAAAAATTGGATTTTTTTTAGTCGCGCTAACAATATTTATAGGTAATATGTTGATTGAAATAACCTGGACAAGTGGTTCAACCTGGTTAAGTGCAATCACCTGGGGGTGCAGGTGAAAGGGAGGGGGGCACAGGGTACAATTTCGAGGAACTTCTATCATTTAAATGATTAACAGGAGTACAATCCAGTTCTTAGCGACCGACCCGACAGTACTGGCCCCCCCGCTCAACACTCCTTCAACTAACCTTCGGGTGGGCTCCTTCCGCCCTTTGTTATCCTGGCATCACCACTTTTCCGTCCGCCCGAGGGGGTCATTCATGTACCTGCCACCTTGGTAAGCGCTAGCCTCTCTGGTGCGCTGGTTGAATCTACAGATTCTTCCAGGGAGTTGGTTAGGCTTAGTAAGTACCGTTTATGAAAACAGAATGCGCTCACGTAAACCCTTGTCTGCCCCCCCTAAGTAGCTTTCATCTCTGTTTACTAGCTCCCCTCTTCTGAGCTAGAATCCCATATTTGTAGGTTGCATAGGCAATTTTTCATCTTCAGTACTTAATTGTGTAAAATTAATCATTTGAATGATCTCGCTGTAGAACCATAGAGGTCTACTGTCCCGCTTTTTTTTCAAATTTATGGTCAAGGAAAAAACATGTTCTATGCTAAAATATGCTTGCAACGTTGATCAAGTTGGAATTGATGAATTGCAGGATTGACAACACCAAAGGAGCTGAGGCGATCCCTTGCGACGCCTACCTCAACTACAACGTCAACCGCCTGCCGGACTACGCTCTGAAAGCCATAGAGCAGACGCTTCTGGTGGCGCGGCCCAAGCGATCTTACGACCTTCGACCGCCAGTGACACTGTCCAACTACCTGACGGCAGTCACCACCAGGTTCAACCCATCTCTCCACAAGCCCAACAAACCCGTTTTGACGACAGTCTGAAGCGTTAACAATGTTTTAGTTGTGCTTATACATGATAATTTAGGTCTAATGGCGGCTCATATGTTGTTTGAGAGCTAGGCACTAGCATAATTTACCCATCCTGAACAATGGAAACCAGTAGAAGCTTTACATTCTACTGTAGTGAAATGGTCACATCAGTCACTGAAAGTCTCTGTCACTAAATCGGAATTGGCTGGGCATTTGCCAAAAGAAGTTCAAAAAATGGGCGTACCACATAAGCCTCCATATAACTTGCCACGTGGTTCGCCTCCCTCACTGCTGAACCAGGACTGAAAGATGCCGCTTTTCCTAAAACCCATCACACCAGGCTAATCGTTTCTGAGACTTCCAGAGAGCCTGTAGGACTAAGATACTTTTTTAAACATCTCCTACTTCTTTGAAAACAGTTACGAAATCGGAATGTTCATGAGAAACGTCCAAGCCTGCACCACTCCTGTGTATTGGATCTTGGTCTAGGGAGTCTTAGGGCCAATAATATTAAGGACCCACCACGCTTTTCAATCTTCTGAAGACCAAGATTCTGGGGTATGAAGATATTTCAACACGTTAGCAAACGTTGCCTCAATTGCTATTATATGCTCACTAAGAATCCAGTACCTACAGCTAACAAGGATCGGATTCTTCTAAACCAAACAAACAACATCCTGTACCAACATTTTGTTCTGGCTAAATCAGTCATTTGAATATCCCACAGGGTTTCCACCACTTTTGGACAAGTTTCTTTAGAATATTCAACCGGTAGTTTGACCTTAAATCCATACAACGAAGAGAACCAACAAGTAATTATTAAGATAGGGGAAAAACCAATCGAAATCATCGAATTACAGTAAAAGTAGATATTGAAACTCCTTTCACAAATAGGTCCCCTTACATCCCTACATAACTCTTCAATCATTCACAATGAAAACTCTTTCGGAACATAGTAGTTTTATCTTAGGAGTGGCCTCACCAAAAATAGCTATTACTTCCAAAATGAATACAGAATTTAAAAAACCTCTGTTTAGTTCGAACGAATGTATTCAATGATTGTAAATTGTACTTATAAAAGCATCCCCAACATATCGATCAATCTGTAAATGCCAAAATACGCTTACAATGTACATTATTGAACTTCTCTCAAGTGCCTAGAGATAAGTTATTCTCAATTTGAGCCGCCACTGGTACCTTATCCAAGAAATTTGGAGAAGTGAAATAAAAAAACCCTATCGTGAACCTGGAACTTCTAAGCCTAGCCAATAAGGATCTTTTGTGTATATAATTATATTTTTCTACGGCTAAGAAAGTTCGCGGGTTCAACAAAAGAATCTTCTTTTTATATTAGTTAGCTATGGTGCCAATTAAATTTTTCTTTTTTTGTTTATAACTCTTGAAATTTCTCTGGATTTCTTGAATGACTGGGGTTTTGTCAGATAGGTGCATCATTTGTTTCAACGAATCTAGGGAATTCCCTCCCATAAGTTGAAAATATAATGAGGAACGTACCAATACATAATTGCTTACATTTGGTATGTTTAGCGCAGTACTTATTTCATACCTTATTTTCACGTCCGAGTGGTTTTCTTTTTTAGTACAAATATAATTTTAACGAAAGAGATTATTATGATGCTGGTAATTTTAGTCATTTTACTTTTTATTTCGTTATTTGATTGCTACAAGTACATTTACTCGTATTTCATGTAATCTTGGTCTGGCTATTTAAGATAAAAAAACTAACCTACATATTGGAAGCAAAACTAACTGTATATATGTCGTTTTTTCTCCAACGAACAAATTAAGGACTAATAAATTATATGAGTAGAACTAATAATTATGTATAATTTGTATCATATTAAATTTTATATTTATCAGCTGCGAGTTTGTATCTTCGATCCTTTTCCGTTGTCAGAACGAGTATGATGAATGAATCGCAAAAGGTTTCAAAATGAACAATAAGAAGTCAAGCCAAAATAATTTTCTTTATACATTGGATAGGTCAAGATTATATTAGGGAGGTACAACAGCCTTAAATGAAGACTAAAATTACGCTAAAATACATGAGGGAGGGAAACGTTTTGAATAATCTCTATGCGATTGTATAACAATTTGGAAAATTGGTTGAAATCAACAACGTAAAAGATGTCAGTTTAATTAGGGTTAATTTATACAATTGTCAGCGCAAAAATATCGGAATAAGCTAAAGGCTAACAAAAACCCTACATGGAACATAAATTAAGGGAAAATAAAGGCTATAATGCACTACCATACTGCTCAAAATCCTGATCAAATTCAAGCAAGAGGGCATCTAATCAACAATGTCAGTACAAACCTGAGGAACTTAAATCAAGATAATAATAGTGTTCAAATTGTCCAAATTATAAGGTAAGAAACCTATTATTTTATCTGGACTATCAATTATGATTCGAACAAATCATAACATAATGATTTTGCTTCTGCTAAATCTTGAGTACCTCCTTCCTAATTGAAGCCCTATTAATAAATTTGAGTCGTTTACCAAAAAAGCCATACAAAGACAGAACGGTCTTATACAGCGAAATACTATAGAACAGCACAGAAAAGATTCTAATGGGGATTAAATTTAACCTGACTGTTTCAAGAACCTTAGTAACAGGTAAAGCTGGCTAAGGAACACAGCAGGATCACGCACCCTATAGAAACTATGATGTTATTAAATTCTTACAGTCAACTGCAAAAACAAGGATAATGAAAATAGTAAACTAAGTTTAGGACTTTACTTCATGTTTTTAACATATTGAAATCACATAAAATAATTGTTATATTTCATTAGTCGAAAATACGGACAGTAACGAATTATTTACATTTTGATACATACATGTACATGGACACAACATTTAGATGTTGTTGACTGTTGGAGGATCATCACCCAAGTTTCGTACTCAGTTTTCTTCTTCCTCATCCTCAATGTCCTCGTCGTCAAGATCTGACATAGAAGAATCGTCGTGGTCTTCCTCCATTGCTTCTTCCTCGTCTAAATCCTCCGAGTCGGTATCTACCAACTCTCTGAGGTCTTCGTCCAAATCTTCGATGTTAATCTTCAAAAAGCGATTTCCTCTTCTTCCCAAATCGATCTCCTCATCGCCTTCCATGTCCAAATCGTCATCATCGTCGCTGCTCTCATCTTCATCGTCCAACTCATCCACCTCGTAGTCACCGTCCTCTTCGTCTGTCGATGGGAATTTGTCGGATTCATCAGTCGCGGTGGCTCCAGAACCGTTTGACGTCCTTTCGTTTTTCGCTTTTTCGGGTTCGGTTCTGGAGGAAGAAATATCAGGAGCAACGGCAGATAAGTGGACGTCGACAGGTTTTGGCGGGACTTCAGTGACTAGGAGGCCATGGTCCCATAAATCACAGATCAAACCGTACTAAAACAAACAATTAAGCAATGTTTTACACATAGATCATGAAGGAAATATATTTATTCCAAAAGATTTGCCTCAGCTATTTACATATGGAGGGTGTCGCCATGGGAACGACAAAACCTCAGGATCGATTCAGCGAGCATTTTGGTTTATTATTCAATAATAAACCATTGTAATCGCTCTTGAAAAGAAAAATTGCTAAACCCCCCCCCCTGGAAATTTCATGGTTTACGTTTCAGGGTCCAAATCTGCAATAAAAAAATTTCCGTTTTCTCTCAAACGGCTGGAGCAAAAAATCTGAAATTTTCAGGTAAAATCAATATTGGTCCGACAACGCCCCAATTCTTTAGCCAGCTCTCTCACTTAATATAAGTGCCCATTAAGGTTTGTCAAAGTTTTTTGAAATCCCTAAAAACCTCCACAAAAAAAAACAAAAAACAAAAAAACAAAGCCGGCCTAAATGTGGACTTTTTTGAAGAAGTTTCCATGAGGAATCGAATGAGTCCCTCCCCAGGTCTGTAGCTCAAACCGTTCCCGATGTATGGCATGATCTTATGCTGCCAACATTTGCATCCACATTCACTACATCATTAGGTTACTGCGATCAAAACAAAAACAACAGCGTTTTTTTGTTTTGATCGCAGTAACCTAGTGATGTAGAGAATGTGGATACTGGAGTGAACTCCTAAAAGGGTTTATAGCCAATACACGGGTTGAAGCATTCTGATAATTAAATTTCATTTAATTTAGATCTCTGGACCTGAACACCATTCAAACAGAACTAAAATCATCGGCAACGCAGGCAAGGAGTCTGTGAAGAGCACAATCAGGAGTTTCCCCTTTAAGAAAATCACATTCTTGCTCCAAGTAAGTTCCATCTACATACAGTAAGCCAAGTGAAGATAAAAGACGACAGTTTCTTTCATATGATGGAAAATATAGATGGCAGTGACTTGAATAATGAGGTAAAACTAACCATTTTGTCTTCACTGTCATATGGCAGATCCGCTATGGTTGTGAAATGTGGATAAGCGTTCACGAGAGCCCTCAGCGTAAGGAGAAGATCAGAATCCACAACAAGGAAGTTAGGTTCCTCCCCGTGGTAAAGTTTCGAGTTGTCGACGGTGTAATAAAGGCTGACTTGAGTCGTGGATCCACCTTCAGGCCCAACAACGTCTTCTTGAACTAACCTGGATGTAGAGATGGTATGAGTATTGGAGATCGATTAACATTGTGATATTGGAGTCTTCAATACATAGTAACACAGTAAGTATAACAATGGTTAAAAGTAGGGCAAGTACAGTAACTAACAACAGGGAATATGTGACACCACAACATTCCTAAGAGATAACCTATCTTTCACATGTTCGTGAGATTGAAACTCTAATTTTTTCAAAGCCACCAATGACTTATGCGTAATATCAAATTCGCACTTCATCAATCAAGATTTCTTAGCATGCACAAAGCAGCACAAAATGATAGCGGTTTTGAAAACTAGAGTTTTGCATTAAGCACCATATTGATAATGTTGTGAACCTTTCAATGTATATGTGTGTATAACGTTGTATATGTGTGATTCACAAAACGTAGCGGTCTATTCTTTCGGAACAGCCTAGTAATCAGTTCCCAGATAGGATTAAAAGAGATATTATATTGATGAACGAAGTGAGAAGAGATTAGAGAGTTTTTCCTCCCTGCGGTCGGCAACCATACGGTGCGATTAAACGGTATGATACTAGCGAACCTAGCGGTAGTTGAGTGACCTAGACCTTACGCAACAGGAATGCACTGGGAACTCAGAGGTCAAAGCGGTGTGGAAGCGGTGGAGAAAAATAAAATGACTTGGAGCACTGGGAGAACATTGTCAAACAGATGTTTGTAGCAAATTAATTTAGAAAAACGATACTATTCACAAGGAATTGACAGGGATGGTGGGTGGACGAAATGGTTGGACAAAATCCCGGTAGAGTGCATTCGGAACCATCATCGCCCTCTTCACCTGAGAATCTCCCAACTCTTTCAACCTCCAATCAATCGTCTCTGCTTTTTTCAATTTTATTTTGTACAATTTATTAAGCAATGTTTATGATGGAAGCCGAATTGATCGGTTTATATTGCGATCTGATTGACGACGTCGACGACCTCAAAACTGCTTTTGAATGCTACCAGTTAGCCACTGGCAATCAAAATTTACCCGGATCAATGAGGAAAGTTGGTTAATATTCTGTAGTGCATACAGTTTTCTCTGCAATTTCGCATTTATCTCTACATTTGTAGTACATTTATATAAGGAAATCAAACGTATATAAGGAAATACGTGTATGATTATCGTAGAGTACAGGTTGTACTGAGTACAGTAGAATGCCGATAGATGCCAACAGTAGCACCCATTATCCGAATCAGTACTAAGCGTAATATAGAAATTGAAAACCAACTAATTTTTCAATAAAAACGAGTTTTTTGGGGGACAATACAAATGCAAGTGACAATTGCCGTGTCGACCTATGACAAACTAATAAGGTTGTAACCAAGATTAATTGGTTAAAGGCAGCAAAACAGTATACTGGTAGCAAAATTTGTTGCTGTAAAATGAATCTGGTAGAAGGATCTCTAGCTCAACGCTGAATTGATATACTTAATGGAATACAGAGTGATGAAGAACCAGGAAAAGCTAAAACACGGCAACCTCATCTTGTTTATTTGTTAAATTAATAATAAATTTAGTTTCTACGACTTTTCATAAATGCATTATGGCTTCCAACCTTAAGTTACCAGCCCCAGGAAGAAAACCGCTATCCTCTGCTTAATTAATGGAATCAGAACGTGCATTGGACCATGGGACCGCTAAGGACTTCTCTTCAGTAGCACTACCTCCCTACGGTTGTCATAAAATTGGGAAGAGTGGAGTTAATTTAAAAATAGAGAAGCCATACAGATACCTCGACAAATTACTTAAGGAAAAACTTGGAGGCTTAAGAACTGCTCGATAAATGTTAAGGGCAACAAATGGCGGCCACCAACCAAGAGCTTTACCAATATTAGCAAGAGTCAGAACATCCCCTTGGAGTTCTTTACAGATGAGCATATAAGAGCAAAACGCTCAACGGGTGTATCCTCTTACGAGCCAATACTCAACTGTAACCAACAGATGTGAAAGATTCAATAATATCAATTACTGCTGTAGATCATTCATCAGCACAGATAGATAGATCATCATGCATTGCTTAATTGTCTTAAACAAATAGCTTTCCATAATTTAAAATTGGTCCCTTGGACGATCTGAATGGGTAGTTAACAATTAATTACTTACCGGTAGCAGTTGGCCCGAGTAAGTCTGACTCTCGTAGTTGGAGGAAACTCAATCTTGTTTTTGAGTCTGCCATTTGCTTCCATTCTCCACCCGTTGCCAATCACAGAACAAGCAGCTTCAGCTGTTGAATAAAAAGGGACACTGTAATGTCGCATTACATATTTTGGAGATACCATAATCTGTGTTCTGTTTTCCGTTTACACACATATGATATTATGCATTCAACGAACAACAGGACAGCTCACGTATGATAAAAAACACAAAATTAAGGGCCTTAACCTTTGAAGTAAAAACATTTCATTTTCAGAAGAGAAAAACCATAATATGTTAGCAATATTAATGTTGAAAGCATGTGTCCAGGTATGGGAGTCCCTGGGGTACCTTCCTCAGGGAGGCTTTGTCCAGCCATTGAAAGTCGATTGGAAAAGCATCAGGGGCCTACTCGGCTCATCCGTTTTAGTGATCACCTAGTATAAGTTCATACCTGTTCTAGTGAAGCTTTTTCTTTTTAAACCTCGTTTTATCACCTTTCGAAAGGAAATGATTGTAGCACAATTTGTTTACTGATCCCCACCAGCTCAAAAATATGCATGTCAATCAGTATGGAATATATAACATCCCACATCCCCCTTTCGTAGATTTTCTCAAAAATTAGGAAAATAAACAAATTCTAAAAACTTGATACGCCATGTCCTATTGAGCACTTGTGCCAAAGCCTGTGTAAACCTAAGCAAAGGCCCATCAAAGTCTTTGAAACAAAAGTATAAATGTAAAGACAGTATACTCGTACAGCTAAGGCAGCATGTGTGAGTGGTGAGCCAGCATACGAGCGGTACTACCATAAACTTGATACCCCTGCAGAGGAGCCATAAGTAGTTCAAATAGGCTTTTGCCTGAATAGGACTTTACATTTATAAATTTAAAGGTGCCTATAACAAAGTCAAACACAGAGGGCAATTACGAAAGAATTCTCACCAAACCTTCACCTCGATTTAGGATTATGGGCTAAGCATCTGTTATTCTTTTTCAAGCAGCATCTCATTAGGAATACCAATTCACTGCTACAAGTATTGCAATATCTTGAGCTGCGTAAGCACTTGTAAAAAACTGCTTTATTGAAACACCTGAGAGGTGATGGACTAGTACAGTTGCCCCTTCCATTGAGCTGAAAGCAGTAAAGCCCACCACGCTCAGAGGATGACCCAGACGCTTGAAAACGTCTGATTCATCTCCCAAAGCGACGGATTCTAAAATGTGGAAGGGCCAACAAACCATATCCGTCACACACCGCTCCGTAATAACATACTGTAAAACTTCAGGGTTATTAAAGAGTTCTTGCTTCCGCAGTTGGTACCACATGGTGCTGTCACATAATCCAAAGGTGACTAAAGACACTGCGATTGTGGCCGAATGGCTCCCAATTACTGCAGGACTGCTCTAAGCCCCATTAACACAGACCACTCATACCACTACGGGGGTAAGGAATAACAGCCGAGGATAAGGGTGGTCACACGACACCACAGTAAGCCAACGGTAAACACCGCGCCAAATTAGCATCTCTTCATGTTTACCTGGATTTACAGCCACAGTGCCTACCGACCATGAGAAGCAATAACTCTCTAATATGTAGAAGAACGGAGCAATCCCAATCAATCAGTTGGCGATTTTCCCTGTCGCACCAAAGGGATGTTAAGGAACGGAGTGGGACAAGGAGGCGTCCACTGCACTCCATTCCGTTCTTCCAATTCCCCACCCTTTTCCTATGTATTTCTGTAAATTTTCATCATTTCATCAGTGTTCATTTGAAAACAGTAGATGCCCCAAAACAACTGAAAACGTGACTAATCAGCATGGAACAGGACAATGAAGAAACTCTGCTTACTGCAGAGTTATAAAAATCATGTGGTGTGTTCTGGGACCCAAAACATCCTCATTATTATAACGGAAAAACACTTTTTTTTAAATAAGTGTTCAATCAAAATTTACGAAGTGGCAGCAACTTGCTTTTGAGATGTCATGATTGAAGTGAACTAATGGTTGATTCTCTTGATTGCCCTCCCAATCAAATGAGTCACGGAATGATGTTTTGGAATGCTGTGATAAACCCAACGACATTACAAAGTGGTGTTACGGTATGGTGGTTTGTCACTTGTGGATATGCAGTGTAATGCATGGAGATTGTATTAGGCACAAACCAGGCGTCAATATTGGTGGTAGCGCATCGTGCATAAACTGCACTCCCAGTTCGTCTACAGCGGAATCGATATCAATACAGTTGACGAGCTTGGCCACGAGTTGTTTGGCGCTGTGGATCAGAGCTTTACGGTCGGCGTTCAAAATTTACGAAGTGGCAGCAACTTGCTTTTGAGATGCCATGAATGAAGTGAAATAATGGTTGATTTTCCCGATTGCACTCCCTATCAAATGTGTCACGGAATGATGTTGTAGAATGTTGGATAAACCCAACAACAGTACAGAGCAGTGTTACGGTATGGTGGTTTGTCACTAGTGGATATGCATCGGAGATTGTATTAGGTACAAACCAGGCGTCAGTATTGGTGGCAGCGCATCGTGCATAAACTGCACTCCCAGTTCGTCTACAGCGGAATCGATATCAATATAGTTGACGAGCTTGGCCACGAGTTGTTTAGCGCTGTGGATCAGAGCTTTACGGTCGGCGGGAGAATGTTTGGTGAACACTCCGGCTTGCCGAAGATATCCAACTGGAAGCCCACGGCGGAACTCAACATCGTTGGCAGCAGCAGTTTTCAGGGCGTTAGGAACCAGCTGAAATGGTTAAAAAACCCTCATTATTTTGTGGATAGCGTAATTTACAATTAACTTGGTGGACCAAAAAGCCATACATTTATTTAAAACCATCATGTCATTACAAACGTAGATCAGATTATGAATCATAATTCAATGTTGGAAGCTTTCCACCAAATTACATAACTGGGATTGACTTAACATGGGAATTTAATGTGGAGGCATTAAGGGGGTTGGGTACCCCACAGACGCTCCGCGCTTCTCAAAACGATATGGTTTTACATAACCCACAATTACGTCGGTCAATATAGTCATAAAATAACTTTATTATATACCATTAGAACCGCCAGGAACTCTAGTTTCCAAAAAGTGTCGAATTTTGTCAATTGGCTTAGTAACAAACCTCGTAGAGGTTCGATAAAGTTGATCTTTTTTAATGAAAAAATGTCACTTTTTTCCACATTTGTCCTTTTTTTCCCTTATTGAACTATCTGGCGTCTTTCTGATTTTTTCTGACTATTCACGACTATATTTAGAGCAACTGGATGGATTGTATTTGATCTAAATGCAAAACCTGATTTTTGGTAGTGATAAGAAGCGATACCCTAAAAGTATCCATGAAAAATTGACTTTGTAGGAGTACTACGTAGATACGTAGGACAATCGGCCAAAATCAATCCGTCTATCGAAACAGAAACTTATTACCAACATAATAAAACAAAAAAATTAGATTCCGTCTGATAGAACCGGAGGAAATGGGCTAAACAGTTGAAAAAGTAAATGTTCAGTTGAAGCGTTTGAAGTTTTTTACCCGTGTGCCCGACGCAACAAATGAAGACACGTCTGCCCAGTTTGGCCCTGATTCTCAACTCTCTCGATCCATGAGTTACCCACTCGTTTACACATTTTCCCTTCCTCCATATTATCTACCGAATAACTGCATGTGATTCTGTAGGATTCAAAGAATACGAAGAAGAATAGAGGAAGTCAGCGAGCCAAGCTACGATCCTGGCAGATATTAGATTGCTACGGCTTCAAAAATTTATATTGACCAAAGTAATCGATTCACAGACATCGGGGAGGGTTTAAAATGTTCGTTAACGATTCTACTTTAATAAAAAAATATTTTTTAAAATCTGATTTTGTTTGTTTGTTGGGTACCCAACCCCCTTAAATGAAACTAAACCCAGGAAGGGTCTTTAGCGTCGACTACCATGCTCTCTTCATTACGGCCATTAATGATGATCCAAATGAGCAACTAACGTATGGGAGAAGCATGAACTCAACTCAAGAGTTGTGAAAAAGCACCTCAATACTTGATAATGAGATTAATTTTTCAAACTTAACTACATTGTCTGTGATACTGTAATATTAAAGTAATGAACAAGAATACTTTACATATATAGTTATTATTTAATGAATTAACAGCAGATTCAAGTATTTTTCTTTTACCACCTTCTTGAGTTGGGCTGTCAGGAACATTTGCTTTCTATTCCTTCCCAATTCTTCCTATTTATTGTACTTACTATTATTTTTATATTTATTATTTTCTAATCAAAGAACTACTCTCATTCAGGTTTTTCCCAACAATGACTCTTTATTCAGATTTGAAATCCTAACATCATATCTAATAAACGAATAATCAAACGACAGGTGATTTGGAATTATGGCGGGAGTGAAATCAGTGCAATCAATTTTTATGCCAAACCCATTCCAAATATTACAAACTATATAATCTAATTCGCGTTCACGATTTGGGCAGACATTCAAACAACTCTTTCCGCATTAGTTTATCATCAAATCACCCTCATATAACCTGTACGACATAACACACATTCGACGTCACTTTGTTCGTTCAGAGAATCAAAGTAATCACAGCTGATGGGATATTAACACGTTCAGAGCTGAGTGGCTCAAATGAAACCCTCTGGGCCTCCGCCCATACGCAAGAACAGCTGAATTGGGCTCCGCTCTGAACGTGTTAATGGATATTAATGTCATTACCTTCTCCATTAAGTCACACCAAGCCGTCTTTTGATAAGTAGATATAGTGACGTGAAGTGAATGCTCATTGTGTACAGTGTGAGCCTGGTGAATGTAGCCTCTAGGGAAATAGAGCAGGTCGCCAGGAGACAGAATGGCGTCGAATACAGGAGGCTCAGTGAGATCCGATTCGGAGAAGTTAGGACTAGAGAATCTAGGCAGAACGTCATGCTTGCTCCTGAAACATGAATTAGAATAGTGTTATTTGAACAAACACGAGCAACGAGTGCAACTTCATGAGGATGTAAAATAATTACATCCATCACAATCATACTAAAACTTTAATTAATAATTTTCAGTTACTAATTTTGTTTGGTTGGCCAATAGAATGGATGGGAAGAGATTACGAGAGATCACTAGAGTTGTGCTTACCCACCCTAAACCATTTCCATCCGTTTGCTTAAGGGAAGACCTTCAAGTGTAGCAAGCTAGCTGATTTCAAATTTTAAATTACGTTCTGCTTTCAAAACAAATAAAATCAAAGTACAACATGAACCAGTATAATTTTAAGGCACTCCTATAGGTGCATTACTACATCTGGAGTCGAGTCAAATGGGCTGAATTCGACTGAGCCTACCTAGAATTACACGTATCCGTATAAAATGTGAAATTGATGCGGATAGTGGCCCAAACAACGCACAAAGCAATAGATACTTCAGGATATCATCTTTTGAAGGACTGTGTACTGGATCGGGATAAAGAGATTTCTTGTAATGCCGAGGAATTGAGGAATGGATCTTTCCTCCAAGTGTTGATTTCGATTTGGTCCCCACGATGTGTTGAACACATATAGAAATAGATAACAGTTATCTCGCAGGAGTGATGATAGGTAACTAGAGACAAAGTGCAATATGGGTTTGTCACCAATATATCGGTGACATGGAACTGGAAAAAGCAGTGACAGATATTTCGGTGACTACGCTGGATTCCAACACAAAGTACTACTATGCGCAGGGCGGGATTGGAATTTGGCGGCTCTGGCCTGCACTGAATCTCATATCTGAATATCTACTTACAGTCGCTGTCACCGCGCCACTGCTTAGCGACAAATAATAAATGGTACGTACTAAATAAAATTGAAAAAAGCAAAGACGATTGTGGTGGTTGAAAGAGTTAAGATTCATCAGGCTATGATGATTACGAATGCACTCTAGCGGGATTTTGTCCAAGCATATCGTCCACCAGCCCTCCCCATCAATTCCTTGTGAATAGTATCGTTTTTCTAAATTAATTCGCTACAAAAATCTGTAACAATGCCCTCCCAGTGCTCCGAGTCATTTTCTCTTTCTCCATTCAAATTCAAGCTCCAAAGAGAGCGGAAAGATTGATGGTTGGACGAAATTCCGCTAGAATGCGCTCAAAACCGTCATCGCCCTCTTTGCCAAAGAATCTCCTGAAAGAGTTGCTATCAGTGAAACCTTCCTTGAGACTAAACGGCTAGAGATGTTCGATATTTCTGTACCAGTGAAAAAGTCACTGATTTTATGACTTTGTCACCGATATCATTTAATAAGAGGAGAAATATTTAATGCTAAAGAATTTGTGTTATCATTCGACATGAATTTATGTTACCATTCATAAGTTCCATAAAACATGACGTTTTCATGTAATAGGCAAAATAAATTTTTGAAGCAATGAATGTGTTTTTTAAATTTTCTCTCACTCTTATTCAGAAGTTTTAAATTTAGTAAAGATTTTTTAAAATATACAAGAATAAAAACAGATTATCATTATTTTAACTGTAAAGCAATCCCTCTTTAATCATAAAAATTTATGTTCAACATCTCTTTTTATGCTTCCTTCCTTCAAAAAACTGTGACAGCACCACATTTCATTCATTTCCACCCTCTGTCACCGAAATTTCCTTGTCACTGGATCGCACATCTCTAGTAACTACTAGAGAGGGAACTGATGAGTTGAAAGATTGCTCATGAGAGTGCATTTGCTTCGTTGTCATAAATACTGCAATAGCGATGTTTATGACGAAGTAGAAAGCTGATGTGTCTAGGAAGAAGCTCAACATGTAATAACGCCAGAGTGATACAGATATTTGAGGTGATATAAGTAAACATTTGGGATTATGCTAGAAACAATTTCTCCTTTCTCCATCAGCTATGAACAGAAAAAACAAATCTAAGAAAGAAATCAGATGAATTCCATCATTTCAGGGTGATGGGTAACGCTCATTTACGGTTACATGGGTAGGGTTTAGCTTCTAACACCCAACTGGCAACTAGATACTAAGTTATCAATCAACAACGTACCTTGGTTTGTACACTCTCCAACGCTTCCGCCCCTCCAGCTGCAGAATAAAGGCTTCTATGTCATCGTAATGTGGAGCGAAACCTTGAGAACTAGGAGGAGTGAGGTAGGAATTAGCGCCAACCAAGCAGCCGAAATATTCTTGCAGAGCTGACATAACAATCATCAATCTGGAAAAAAGATTATATAGGTAAAACAGTAATACTTATTTAAATAACGAAGTTAGATATTATACTCTATGATGAATAAGGAGGCTTGGCACTGCCCTACCTTATACACATGTGTAGATGTTATGTACAAGACAAAACATCTTCTAAAATTCAATGTTCCAGTACCTATTTCCTTCAACAACCGAATTTAATAACACAATTTGCAGGTTAAAAAGTGTCTAAACGACTTATATGAAAATAGTTTCTCTGCCTCACCTTCATAGGAATGATCTTTTTGATTTATTATTTTCAATACCAAATCTTGGTAATCGAACAAGAAAATAGAACTGTTTAACCACAGTCAATAATTGTTGGTTTCCATTGAAAGATAGATTTCAAAATCGAATGAAAAAATAAATAAAATCCGTCCGTCCGGCGTCTAAAGCTTTTTCAGAACTACTGGACCAAAGTTTACGAAATTTCCCTCAAAAATCCAACATCAACCATTATCCAACCAAGGCATTATATCGACAATTAAACAATAAAAACCGAAATCTCAAAAACTTTTGATGTACTTAAGAGGGTACCTAATTTTTGAGTAATTTGATATAGATATTATTCCCTAAATCGAGGGGACTCGGGTCACTCTACGATCATCCGTTTGAAAAACCATCATCTCCGGGTGATAAAAACCGGTCAAGTAGGCGGTCGAGCTGAAGACATAGACGGCAGAGTCAGTGCAACGTGAGGTCTGATACCGGCCTCGTGGCTGGCGGTAGCCCAAGTATTCCCATCTTGAATGCAATTACAAGATATGGAGGCACGAGTTACGTAATAGGTAATGTCCCATAGATTTGCATAGTATAAATAGATAAGTGATTTACCTAGAAGGGCTATCCAATACAGAAATACTAAACCTCTACGTAATAATTTGCAAAACTTTCAATGTCAGATGTAAAATTGTTAAATAAATGTACATTCAATAATTTCTGTTAGAGTGAAAACGTGCCTATTGAGATTTTGTAGCAAATTTGTTTCAACACAACTAATGATTTTTAATAAATTTTACTCCGGGACCTTGAAATGGGATATCTTTTGTGAAGTTGTGATCTTAATGAACAACAAAGCCTTTTAATGAAGCTTCGAATTTCAGAAAACAGCTGAAACAGATACTATAATTGTAAACTAGTTTTAAACTTAAATTTCGATTCATTCGCAGAATAAATTGAAGATGAAGAAGAAAAACCGCGTTAATTATTAAGAGAAAGATCAGTATTAGAATTTTCGAAGAAAAAAGAAGTAACACCTCATAAAATAATGTTCATTTCGAATAAGTGTTGGACATCAACGCGCTGGATATTGTGAAAGACATCATCACTGGCGAGAAGAAGAATGCTCGAATTTCAAGTGATGTGATTTTAAACAGATGAATAGTACGAAAAGCAGAAAAAGGCCTCAGGACCTCAGTCTTCAGCTTTTGGAGTTGACAGACAAATACTCGTGTACGAAAAGACACAATCCGAATTTGAGACGTAACATCTCATTTTTTAACAATTAAATTCTGTGATCAACAGTTTTTTTTATAAAACAAGCATTGTTCATATATTTACATAGTTTATACCGCGAGGTAGGAAAGGTTTAGCAATAATAAACCCAAAACCCTAGGAAATTCGCTGACAAAATCTCGATATCAGTCTAATATCATTAAAATGAACTAAGAGAAAAACTTTGTTTAAAATCTCAAGTCTTTTTTATGGCAGAAAACAATTTAGAGTTTTTTTCCTATTCACAATTTTGTTTGCCCACCATACCAATTTTAGAACAGTATGACATAGGTACTTTCTAATTGGATTAAGAAATTTAGCTAATAAGGTCATCAAAGGGTAAGCAAATTGTCATCTTTAGATTCTACGTCACAAATTAAGAAGGGTATGAGCGACAAGTTTATCGAGAATTCGATTATAATCTACAATTATTGACGGAGAAACATTGTTGGAAACTAAAATGTTGGATAATTAAAGTTGATTATTAAGTATATTAGTATTGAACTTGAAATAATTAAGTCCGTACGGTTTGGAGTGGGTATGAGGATGGAGAAGACGAATGCTGCAGCCATTCGAGTAGAAGTCCCACACGACGTGAGCCTGAGCTCGGGAGCCTTCCACGTTGTGGTTCTGCCTCTCGCCATCTGTGTACGTCGTGACGTCCAGATCTCGGCCGAAGCACAAAATTTCATTCCTCAACACTCTATCCATCAACTCGGTGCTCAGAAGGTTTGAGTATTTGTCGGGTTTAGACGCGGGGACGTGAAGCACTCGTTTTTCCCAATAATCTCTGCGAAAAATGGACAAACCATGAAATAAGGATGAGAATTCGAACCAAACAAATGAACGAAATGGACATCTATGCACGAACATACTAAATAAGAGAGTACAAACGTAGAAGTCCTCATACGAGTCGGATAAAACACTTCAGCAAACAAGTTTTCCATAAATTTCCATAGTTTTTGACGTATTGAATCGATTGAGATGACATTGAGAATCATGAGATCCGTCACAACGGGGACATTATCGTCGAAAATCGCAAAACAACTAATACTGTCATAATAGATCAGAGTACTACTCTATCTATGTACTCTCTCCCTAAATATTGTTAGTTTATATGTAATAATAGGTTCCATTTTCTGAATTTTGCTCTTAACTGTACTAATGTACTTGTATCATTTGCTTATAGGCAAATTAAATGGTAATTATAATCATAACACCTCAAATAAAACATAACGTAGAAACTTACTTCATAAAAGTATTCACATCGATAGGATCCAAAAGTCTCTGGAGAACGTTCTTCCCCAAGACTTCACTCCCTTGAACATCAAGTGCTTTCCTCTTGACAGCCGTAATCCTGTTCGTTTGACGCTTGCGTTTTGCCGAACTAAGTTTCGACGCCAGCATCTCGGCTCTGAACGAGTCCACAGTCTCCAGCACTCCAGAAACTTCGTCTTCGCTTTGACTGATATCTGGTTTTGCAGGTGTTGAGGAAGGCATACTCCTCAGAGTGGAGGTGGAGGCCAAATCAAGACTGTCATTCAACAGCGAAAACGAACGGGCGGATTTCTTCTTGTCTGGTTTCTTACCTTTGTCCAAAACAGGCGTTGCAACGTTGTCGCTCGTTTCTTCGACAACTTTTCTCTTTTTAGCTTTGCCCTTCTTGGCCACTATCCCAGAACTGCTAGGTATCTCAGGGGATGCTTCGGAGGAAGAGGGTTTTTCTGATTTAACTACTTCAGGCTTCAGAGATAACTTCTCTTTAATGATTTTCTTGGGTTTTTCACCTAGTTTCTTTCCAGCCTTCACTTCAGGCTGAGTTTTTGGTTTAGGTTTCCCAACTTGAGCTTTCTTCTTCAGTTTCTTCATCTTGTTTCTCCTCTGTTTTCTAGATCCGCTGTTGTTGCCTTTACTATATGCAGCAAAGGCAGATACTGGTTCATTGTCAGGAACCATGTTGAAATACCTGAAAAAATGGGAACGATGATATAACACAAAGTTAAGAGTCGCCAATAATCTGCATACTGTTTTTTAAATGTATTTGAAAGCTCATTGTCCCTACTACAGACATATTATGCTCTCAACTACCTGCAACTTCACTCAACCGTATGACTCATACCATAAGCCAAACGTCAGTAAGCATTGATAAAACAGAACAAAGGCTATATTACAAAGCTGAAACGCTTTAGGCATCTCCCTAGAGACTTCCAACAAACTTTGGGTAAACCCGAAGCGAACTCTTAACATGTCTTTCCTCCCAAGACTTGACGAAACAAAGATAATATCAAAGATCATGTGAGAATATAGACCACCTCTGGTAGAAGATGTCCACTCTTGTGTAACACGTGCCCAAATCCAAATATTGAGTTTCATTATAGTTTGGGCCCAAGAAGTTTCACAGAGTTGGTACGACCACTGAGGCTGAAAAATGAATTTACTGAGGAATCTTCCTCCGTGTTCAGGTAGACCAAAAAGATGGTGAACTTCCATCAACACGTAGCTTTGAGCATCCACCTGAACAAACCAGATCCGTCACATGTTTCATGGAGAACCACACCTGTTTGATTTTCGAGGTATAATAAAAACTATTGCTTCGAACTTGGCTCATGCAGTTCCCCAATTCACGAACGCATTTGATGAAGACACCATTCGTCCTGTCAAAATGGTTCTTTGATTCACTACCTTACGATACTTGCACTGATCAAAGCCATACAACAGACCATACAGACCATCCTCAAGTCTGGGGGCAGAAAGGATCTGACCCAAAACCTTTTGTATAGGAGTTTATACAATATACGAATTAAAAAAACTGAATTGGAAGTATGATGTAGATAGCGCATACAAAACATCACCCTACCACCTATTTCATCTGCGAATTGCAACGTAGCCTTCGAATGGCGCCTCTGAATCTCCTGTGTAGGTGTAAGGTATTCAATTTATTTCGTTTAACGTGAATCCGAATTTCCTTTGACAAAATCAACATTTATGGGTACACAAGCAGAATATTAAAAGCATGGAATGTGTACAATAAAGAGAATCTGTTGCACAAACAAATCTGCCGGCCCTGCCCGCCTGGAAGTTCGTTGTATCGAAATAGCACAAGCAATATCATCAAACTATTTCCCTCAATATTTACTTAATGTTGTAACATGAAAGATGTTTCGGCTGGAAGTAAGACAGCTTTTAGGGGTCCCCAAACCAAATCTATGAACTGTGAATATCATCAATTACGTTTCTGAATGTGCAACCTAACCTTCTGGCACAATAAACTGCACCGGAGACAAGTCGGTTTAAACTACATTAATGAATCATAAAAATAGGTACTTACTCGATATTAAAGTCTTGGTATAATACTGATTTCTGCTTCTATAGATGCACAATATGATGAAAGTAGAATAGTTTGGACGTGAACATCCGAATCCAAACTCAAAACAAGAAACAGCACCCGATGAAAAACAATGTGCTCGGCGCTCAGCAGTTTTGAAGGTTACCGTTGGTTCGCGCTACAAGTTTCCCGCTCACTCATAACTTCTCTGTGAACCCACGATCTCCCGCTCAAATTTTGAAATCCTGGGAGTTGATTTGGTTTTATTTTTCGAGAAGATGTAATACTGAATCATTGTATTTCTAATTTCTGTTTACTGGTGTAGCGGAAAGAAAACGGAAAGTTTCGTAAATTTCAAAGTAGATATATGAAATCTAATGAGCTTGAAATGTTCTAAAAATGGAAGCAAACTTGTCTCAACATGACTTGTTCCCAAATTTCTTGGGTCTGTGAATATCAACCAATTTATTTCGAAAACAAATAAACATTTCAAGTTATAATCACGAATTTTCAAAGCTATATTTGCGAAAACACAGATTATAACATGCACTTCTCTTCTTTGAATGTTCTTCTACTTTGGTTCACTAACTTGCGTATTCAATAAAGAAATTACGTTGCACTTACTATTTCTTATTTTCATTGAACAAGTTTGGAATATTGAAGCAGAATTCTTCCGCAGTTTGTTTTTATAATCAACTGTTTTAGTATTTTAGGTAAGTATGATTTTAGGGGGATTCATGGGGAATGTGGCAGGCGGGAGTTGCGTGAATTTGAATGATGAACAACTCATCAAGGGCAAAGGTAGAAATGCTTTCTATATAGATTGGTAAAAAGTCTGATCTAAAAAACAAAACGAAAAAATGCAATTCTTTTAGTAATGTACAGATCAGAATAAGTATATGTTAAAACTAGTGTCTCTGTACATTCATGTAAAAACGTGTATTATGACCCAAAATTTTATAAATCTATCACAACAACAATGTTGCCACCCTACTGGATTCGATCTCATAACCTATTATACAGTAGTTGAATGTAAAATTTGCTTGCTCCCTCTAATACTTACCTCTATTTGGCTGAAGCAGGAGTTACCCCCCTTACATGCCTTTTTTCCCATATATCTTTCAATAATGGGCACAAATAATTCCCCTTAACTTGCTGTGGCCCAATTTTTTTTGTGTAGTTTTGACAAGATTTAAAAAAAAATATATATCAATTGTTTCAAGATTCATCTAAGCTATTCAGTCGAGTGAACTGTTCGATTCCAATATCTGCTACTAGAGTAGTTATACTATTTGGTTCCAACTTTTACTGCTAGATTGAGCTGGCGTCCCTCATTACTCATTCCCATTATGGGCAACAAACATTTGATACCTTTGTCAGATACTTCGGTCAGAGTTCAAACTATTAAGAAGAAATGTATCTTCTATTTGCAACACTTTAGCTGTTTGAGCTAAGAGGGCCAATGAAACCTCTACAGCTCTGAGTTATTTTCTTTGAACTTCACGTTTTCCCAGAGTCAAATACCAGTTAGAATGATGAAGTGAAATTGCTGGCTCAGCAGATGCTGGGAGAAATTCAGCAATCAAGCAAGGTCATTGCCAGAGTCACATAGTGTGTTTTGACTCAACCAAGAAAGATGCTACCTTGGCCCCAGCACTCTAGAGGGAATGGGACCCAGAAAGGGGCATGTTAGGTGGC
Source organism: Creontiades dilutus (assembly GCA_031894815.1). Classification (NCBI taxonomy): domain Eukaryota; kingdom Metazoa; phylum Arthropoda; class Insecta; order Hemiptera; family Miridae; genus Creontiades; species Creontiades dilutus. Next base: position 560,750 of record JAVIWC010008991.1, on the reverse strand, counting down.
AAAGATATATGGGAAAATAAGGGGAACTAATATTTGAGCCAAATAGAGTGGTATTAGAGGGAGCGAGCGAATTTTCCGTCCCACTTGACCAGACTTAGGACTGGTTGTGATCGTGGGGGATTGATTAATGGCCTCCAATTTTGTTGTCATTAAGAGTAATATAGTTCAAAAGATCTTCGTAACCGTGTTGGTTAATTTAACCACAGTTAAATAGGCATTAAATCGTAGACACTAGTTTTAACACAGATTCTGATCTATACATCGCTAGAAGGATTGATTTAGGATATTTTTTTGTTCTTGAGATGCGACACATTTCTGCCTATGCCACCTATTGAGGCTCACCCTATCGGGTTCAAATTCACAGAACTCTCGCCAGCCACATTCCCCCTTATGGGATACGGCCACTACATCAGGGATCAATAATTATTGTTTCATATTATTTCATTCCCGACAGTCTGCGTCATTGTTGTCCTCCAAAATATTTGATACCTGCGACAGCGTTTCAGCTCCTGTCCACACTACTTATAGACAATTTCCCTTTTGGTATCAACACTAACTGATGAAGCCGATTTAATCAAACTTCTTCATCTGTAGGTTATTTCACTTGAACATAATACTGGGAGATGGAGTGCAGGCAATTAATTTGTATGAGGGGTTCTCCAAACAAGTACAACCCCCAAAATTCACCCTAAACATGTACTTCTCACAATATTTATATCATTCAAATCACTCCTTCATATTTTATAAAACAACTGTTTACTGTTAGCTATTATTAGGAATGAGGTAGTAAGTGGTTATTTATAAAGGTGGGTTAAAAAAATATATCACCAGTAAAACAATCTAAAAACTTTATTTTTATCGTAACAGTTAGTGCACATTTAACACAGCAAAGTAGCTTTTTCAACTTCAAACTACTCACATAAGTAATTTTTTTCTTTTAACAATAACGACATACCCAACAAGGTTTTTATGGACAGATAGTGTACCTCTATCACCAGATAAACTCAACAACAGTGAAATAATCACAATTTTCAATAGTGCTCGTGAATATCATGAGGGAAACTTAGTGCTCATCGTCACTCAGGTCGGAGTTATGGCACATCTGCTCAGTCCACCAATCTCGAACCTCCAGGGCTGTACTTGAAATCTTATTGACAGCAGTATGATGAGTGTGGTGGTGGTTGGCTTTGTTCATCATCGTGACAGCGTCTCTGATGTGATTACGAGCCAGTTCACTCTCTGCTGGAATTAACGATTAGCCTGTTATTAGAATAGACAAATAGACAGGACAGGATAAGGAGTCAGAAGGAAAGAAATTCTCCTAAGGTTTGGTGGTACCGTGAGTTCTGGACCAGTTCAGAATCGAACTAGTTTTGAAGAATGACCTATTGGTAGGGTTTGAGAACCATTCATTAAGCACTTCTTGAATCCCATACGAGTTTCAAACCAATTCGTAAATGATAACCTCAATACTAGTATCCTGCATAAACCTTCCTGTTGTAATTCACAATAACGCTTTGAAAATCATTAAAAAACCATTGATTTGATTTTAGTATTAATCTTGAAAGTTAATTTTCTCCACCTGAAGGCCCATTCATTCTATAGAATGAGAGAAATAAGTGTAGATTTATTTTTGCTGTAAAACAGAACAAAAGAATGTATGTATCAGAAGTGGCTCGAGGGTTGCCCTCAAACCATGATTTTGAATAGCAATGAGTGCATAGTTACTCTTGATGCTACAGTAAGAGGCCCATTCACACCCAATTCCCGTCTATGAATTCTACCCTAAGTCTAAAATCGTATATTTCTATGGTGGTGACCGTACCATATCTGTACAAGCCAGGAAATTTGACAAGTCTGAAGTAGGTATATTATAATCCTCCCTGTTGCTATCAATTGCTCGTAATCCTCTTCCATTTCAGAAGGGATTGGAATTTCAGAAGACACTGAACACAGAACAGATTGATAATGATAAGAACAAAAAAAGCTTCACTTGACAGTACCATGGCGAAATTGTAGACAGTGGAGCATAAATAGAGAACTGCAGAAAACCTGAAAACAGTCCAGAACTGTCAGAACTGGTTCGAGACAGTTCCAGACTGGCTATCTGGCCCCCGAACTCTTTTGTGTCACTGTCATACAGGGCATGGTCAGTTTAGAATCAGTCCAGACTATCTGTACAAACAAACCCAGGTACACTGGGGACAGGTTTACTGGTTGACCCTTGGTCTGTTGGTGCGGACTATCAACTAAACTCGTTTCACAATATGTATGTTTAATCATTAAACCAAACACCTGCAAAGTGATGGAATTAGTGATTATCACGGAGATAAAGAACGCAAGTTGGGGTTCGATTCCAAAGCCAAAATATTGGTAGGTATCTCAACCACACTTGAGTAGCCTGTACTATCTTGTAAAGCATTGAAAACTTTGACCTGCTAAATTCTTTGGATGTCCCAACCGGATTAATTATTAGGACTTTTAATGAGAGAACTAATGAGCTGCTCTAAGCACGTAGTTAGAATTTTACCAGAAAAGGTAATATTTAAGCATCAAAGATATTTTGTAGTTATAAACAATGAAGCAATCAGATTAGTCATAAGGAACCTCTCCTTATTCAGAAATCAACGTAGTCATGGAAAGAAGGATTTTCCTTAAAAACTCATAATTATTAAGATGAAAACCGTCTCTTCTTACGTTTAACGATTCTTTTCGTTTTCTCTTTGTCCGTTCTTGTGGGGTCTGATAATGTTGGAGCCAGATACTTCCTCCCAGAGCCGCTACCAACGGAATCCGACCGAGTTATACCACTAGCAGAGACTTTCATCGATTTATTGCCAACGCGATCTCTCTCAATCGATTCCTGCAAAGATTACTTGTTTGAAAGTTTGTTCAGAAGGCACGACAGAAATTTGAATTAATTAAATACGTTTCTGATATAACAGCAATAGGGAAACCTTAGGTTCAATTTCCAGATCTCTCTCTGTATTATTTTCCTTGGATTTATCTTCTGGGAGATCCTGTTGCACATTGAACTCGTTGGTTGCCCGTAGTCCAGCAATTAGACTGTTCTGTTGTTTCTGAAATGACACAAAACCAATCACAAAGATAAATAATAGGGTTAATAAAATGCTATTGATTTACAATCGAAGATGTTTGGCTTAATTACCCACCCCTGAGGTTGCTCGAATCTTCTTCAAACATCCTTCAAGCCACGTTCTTATTGTCTGCTTTGCTACTTCTTCTTCGATGATGTACTCAAATTCTTCTCGTGCCAGCAGCTCCTCGAGTTGGAGAGCTTTTCTAATGTCCACTGATCGATATGACAGCATGCTGTAACAATTTTAAACAGATAAGTGATACTTGTGGATAATTGAATGCCAAGAAATGGAAGAAGAAATGAATTGAAAGAATGATTTTTGAAATAAAGAGTTTTTCCATTACGAATACATTTTTAAACACCTGATTAGAGTCGAGGGTCAATTGTTCAAGAATCGACATGTAGGTGGGGGCAAAGTCACGCAGGAGCTTTTTTAAAAATAGAATCCGTGCTGTTAAAATTTCGGCCACCACGCAGGAGTCCCTTCTTAATAAAAGTCAATTGCTTTCCGAAACTCAAGCCGTTTTTGTCAACGGGGGCGGAGAAAATGCGATAAGTTTGTTTTTCAATGCTTTAATGTAATAATATAATAATAATAATTAATTTTAATATAATAATTTCATGTGCAAGTTAATCCTCAATCCTTCCTCTTTATGAAACCGAGGGATAATGATTTGAGCTATTTTCAAACTACAAGTCGGAGGAATGACCCTTGTGTTTAGTTCCACATTCCTGTACCAAATCCCCCGTTAACACTTGTTTACACAGATGGAGTGTCTCCATTTTGAAAGTATGAAGATGGGGCAAACCCACGCACCTTAAAAGGGGCAAATCACCGCACTACAATGCGAGCGAGTTTCCATAGCTCTATAAGTACGTAGACTTGGAACGTCCAATATAACCGTCATACGAAAGCAAAAGTCAGGGAAACTTATGCGAGAGCTAGAATTATTGAATAAAGATTAATTAGTATGACAGCGAGTTATCAGACTCCGTGATTGTAGAATAAGTGTTACTACCTTTTTTCTTAGTCCTAAACTTGAAAAAAAAAGGTAATAAAGTTTATTAATTAGTTTTTTCAACCTCATAACATTGAAGCGGAGCAAAGACAAGATCTTAAAGATTCTTTTCCTTAGATAAATTAAAAACCTACCCTATATAGTTTTCATGAATAGCATGTCGTGCATCACAGTGACATACTTTCTATTTGTATTGTTCAATTATTTATTTGTCTTACTTCTTGCTGAAAGTGCTTACAACCCAAAAGGTAGTACCAAAACTCATACATTCCATAGGCTGAGCAAAACAGGTACCTCAACGTCAAATCTTTTAAAACCAGACCCGTTCAAAAATTAAAACTACAGCTGTGTGCTTTGTATGATATGGTAGTTCCATACAATTCCGTAATCAATCGACAACGTTTGTCCTTTCGCATTATACCTAGCTGTGCTAACTTCAAAAAACCTCTTGCCAGGAGCAAGGGATTCCAATAACAACAGATTTTTCTTTTTTTTTACACTTTTATCTACCTTAGGTGGACTTATAGACTACTATAACTAACGTACTTTCAGCGCACAGATCACACTTCTAGCTAAATCAGTAAGAGATACCTGAGGGAGGATATATGCACTCTAATACTGGTGTCTCTAAATAAATAAAAAATAATGAAAAAGCCATTACAGATTTCTGTAAGTTTATTAAGACACTATGAGTGGGAAATACGTACTTGAGGACATCGTGAAATGTCACGTCTTCCCCATTATGGAGGCGTTCTAATTCGTAACACATGTGTTTGAACAGTAATCTGTCCTTTTGAGGATCTACCTCTAACCTTCCTCTCAGCAATCGAAGAATGAATCTGACCTGAAAATACAAATCATCACGTTTACATACAAGTATCATTAGTGTGGCATGAATTTAAGACCAAATTTTGATCAGACCAAGGTACTTATCTTAAAAATATCGTATGTTAAATATTTCATTGAAGATAGACTTGAAAATTGAAGAGTTCTCTCTTTTCTCAAAACGTTACGAATCAATACGTTGAATAAGGCTTCAAAACGTATGCCCATATAAAAATCGTAGTTCACAAACTTACTCTTCTGACAGGGATTACTCCTCGTTGATGGATGTCAACCACATTCCAGGTGTTTTGGAAGTTTCGGATGTCAGCGTATGACAATAAAGCGTCTTCTTCATTAGAATAGAACAAGGAAAAATTCTCCATGATGATAGCTGAGGAACAGGTCAAAACAGAGAAAAGTATGTAATACGAGTAGATAGTAAGGATTTTGTGTTGTGATTTCCAAAGTAAGAACCAAATAACACACAAACAATTACTATCATGAACTGATACATGAAACAGTAATAACTTAAACAATGGGAGGAGCAGTCCAATTAAAATGTTAAAAACACGAAATGACAATTGAATGTAAGATAAACTTGGCTGCACAGGTGATAATGAAAGGAAATCCCATCAAAAGCCTTATGAATAGAATTGGATAGCCAGGTCGTCATGATTACAGATTAAACTGTTTCCTTAGACGGACAATTAATTCATTCACAACGAAATAGATTTATACTAACACATTCTTTGCGAATAGAAAAATCCGATTAAAGATGTGGAACTGCACTCTTAGTGCAGTCAAAAGAACTTAGAGCTAGCGTCCCTCAGGGAAGCGTTCTCGGGCCGATCCTGTACCTTCTATACGTCGGGGATCTCCCAAAACACTACGGCAATGTTCGCAGATGATCTCGCCAATCTTTGTAGGATGGGCAACTCGTCCGCTCTAACTTGCAGGATCATGCAGTCAAAATCCAGGAACGGAACGAGAAATGGCGGGTGACTGTGAACGCTCAAAAATCAGCCCACGTCACGTTTAGCTATCGTCGACGCTACAACATTAGCCCTGTCGTGATGAAAACCGGTGACAATGAATGAAACTACCCGATACCTCGAAGTTACGCTCGACAAACGAATGACTTTCTCTCATCATATTGACGAAATCGTGAAACGCTTAAGAGCTCGTATCCGTGATCTGAAACCACTATCGGGAAGCCACTCACCACTTTCTCTCTCAAATAAACGCCTACTCTACCTTTCACTCGTTCCTTCAATCTGGCAATATGCTTCAGAGTTCTACGGCTCAGCCAGCAATAGTCAAATCAAGAGGATTCAAACTCTTCAAAACAGAGCCCTTGGGATGATAACTTCAGCCCCTTGGTTTGTTCGGACTCCATTCTTCATCACGACCTATATATACAAGAAGTGAAAGAAGTCATCCAAGAGACGTATCAAAACCTCTACAAGATAACTCGCCCTAGAAACCCGATTTTCGACAATTTCACACAGCTTCTACCTCTTCAACGCTCCCAACGCCGTCTAAAAAGGAAACACCATGCTGATCTGCGCCCACAAAACAATCCGTAGGACTGCGACTGCGTAGATCCCTACATACAAGTGCCTCATATTGTACTCTAGTATAATGCAGTGATGAGCGACTTACCACAACTGTAATGTATTTTTATAATATACAATAAAGTTTACTATAAGTAACTGAAAAATAAAAAATGAAAAGAAAGAAAAATTCATTAACACTTAGGCCGGGACACGAACGAAATTATGATTCAGAGGGATACCAGTCTGTAAGGCATACTATAAACCTACACCCTAAGTAACATCTGCCTTTGAGGTATTACTCTCGTGATTTCGCTACCCACTCTTAGAGGGGTGTTTGCCTTTCAAGCATGTGAATTCAAAATGAGAACCCATACCAAAAACTTCACCAAAATACCTGACAGAGCCTTGATAAGTGATTTCCCAAAACAGGTAATGGCTGATAATATTGGAGGAAGATATTGAAAAAGGGAGCCTGAGTTGATACGAAATATTTTATTCTCAAAGTAACAAGACATTTGTGAAGAACTCTAGAAATTTCAATCTTTTTTCCTTTCTTTTGCCTTTGCTTTCCAAAATCAGTTGATAAATAACACATATAAATAAACTAGATGATCTTGATGATGTTGACGACGATACAAATGAATTCGAAGAATGTCTAAAAGAGATTAACAATGACATTTGTGAAGAACTCAATAAAGACGTTTTAAGAAATTGAGGAGCTCCAACAACATAATTATTTTTTCTTCAACAATGATAATAAATCCTATAGTTAGGAAGGAAAAAAAAATAATGTGAATCAATAACAAATATATTAGCCTCCAAACAGCTTGGAGATATTTTCTTCGAGAAGTCGCTAATAAAATAATCTCACTTGTCGGGATATCTGCTTTTTAGGCATGAAAAATGTGCTCACTCTTAGATGGATATATGACTTCCTTTTCAGCATTGAAGCCTCCTTGAAAGGGATGTATGCCTAAAAGCCATACAATTCGTACTGAACTTGGAGGGATACATTCCAAAAAGGCAGGCTATGTTCTGGTAAAATGATACTTTCGGCTGTAGGGAGGGGGAACGTCGATCCCCCGATACTTCCTACTCCACACGAGATGCCCAACTGACAATGTCCAGGCATTTAGCCGAAGTGTTAAGCATAATTTCCTCACTTGATCCGATCTTGCTAAAATTTGAAGGATAGTTGGGGAAGGGGGTTTAATAATCCCATATAAATTGAAGAACTTTGTCTACACCGTATGAAGGCCTTCATTAACCTGTATGTCTGGCGCTACAGGCCACATAGAGTTGTTGGAGTCCTTAGATATCAGGAATACGCTCTGGTGTTTGACGCCGATCCGACACGATGCCACCGAAACCTCACGAATTGGTGATTGGTATAAATTTGTATAGTTGTTGACTTTGCTCAATAGATTGGTACAACTTTCAGAGCGATCCCATTCGATGCTTAAAAGAACTTATCGTCAACAAGTCGACTATATTCTTTGGTTTTTACATCATCAGACGCATTTCCCAAACTTCGTGAAGAACCTGGTCAGTTTAAGCTCATTAGTTCAATAATAGGTTGATGGAGGTACAATAATGTCACACACCCATGCTCTAAAAATTTGAAGACACCAGAAGGTCTAACTAAGGAGGTAGCGGTTTGAACACCTACCAACCTATTTTGGCAAGTAGAAAGTATGTTGAGCATATAAATGAATTAATTCGGTACCTAACAATCATATAAATACCGAATAATCCAAAGAAATAGCGGCCTACACGAAAGAACGTCAATTGAGGGTTCAATGAATGAATGCCAGGCGTTCTCGAAAGTAATTGGCATTTAACCAACACAGTAGTCTGAAATAGAAGTCGGAAAGAAAGTCCATTCAGTTCATCTCTCCTCACTCCACTATTAAAATGGATTACTCCGCCGATCATTTCGCCGAACACCGTAACAACAAAGTTGGAAGGTTCGTACATTTATTTTACAAAATAAACCAACTAGAGCAGTTGATGCACTTTAATCTCATAAATGAGAATTTATTCCCAATGAATGTTTATTATATACAATTATTATTAATAAATAAACACATGTAATTTGAGCTGAGCACTATTTTTGTGTGTTTGCATGATTGTTGATAAAAGTTGATCCCATAATTTATTTTCAGATATGCAGTGACTACAAAGACATTAGAAGCAGGGGATATAGTTCTTAGAGAGAGTCCCTTTGTAGTGGGACCACTAAAAGATTCTGAATTTGTATGTTTGGCATGTTACAAACCTCTTGACAATCCTATCGCATTATGCAAAACTTGCGGGTAAGTAAAGATAGATGTTAACGCTACTACTTAAATTAGAAAAATGTGTGGCGTCAACTATGGTGAATACCTATTGCAGCCATTAGTTTGTCACGAAGAACATGTTGGAAATAACTCCTTTAAAAAACGAATTACTCTATAATGAATCATTTCAGAATTAAAATGACTTTATTGCATAGAACACTGCTCTTGTCTGGACCAATCACTTACCAACTAAATTAACCAACCAAGTGAAATTTAGGGATAAATCAAATTAATTGTTAATTTAGAATGAAGGTGATTTGATTGTAGATAGTTATGATTCGTTTATCAATCGCCAACTAAAAATCACCATCTAATGGAAGATTAATAGAGGGAAAACAAGTGTAACGCCACTAGAAAGTTAAAGTCTTTCAACCCACTGTTAGGACCTACCTATTCATTTGCAAAAGGGACGACCCATTTTGTAGTCTTCAACTACTGATGGTGGAAGAGCACAATAACATTAGGACAGCCCCTACAAATGCTGTTGTTTTTCGGTAGTAATATAATAAAATTAATAACCTTGTTGGAAGCGACGGTAAAGAGCTACACATAAACTATATGAACCACACAAAAGATGGCTTTCCGCATTTGGTTTAAACGAGAAAACCATCGCATTAGCCACATTAATACTCTTACATGTACGAGTATACTGAACATACGAATTGTCATTAAATCACATCCTTCAAACCAGAGTCAGAGCCAATGACTAAATTAGAAAACACCCTTCTGGATTTCTTTTCTGGGATTGCTGTACAGAATACCAGGTAGAAATCGACAAAAGTCCATCAGAACGAAACTTCCAATTATGAATATTATTATGTAACATTGGAATCACAACGATATCTTTTCCACTATCCTCAAACAACATTCAATTAATAGGGATTTTTCATGGAAATGTTCGTTAAAATATTATTTGATATGATTGAATGAGTTATGACTCTAGTTTTGATTTAGATGGCCCATCTGCAGCGAGGAATGCTCCAAAAATCTGTGGCACAAAGAGTTTGAATGCCAGGTGTTCACGAATTGTCGGATGAAATATCGAATAGAACACATGCCAGGGCCTCAACTGGAGTGTATAACACCTCTGAGATTTCTAATGTGCGTAGACCGCAACCGGAAACGTTGGGCTACCGAGGTGGGTGGTATACAGAATGAATTCATGTGTTTCCTTCATTTCTGAACTTCTCCTGGGGTGGTACAGCGACTGCATTGGAATGGAATATCAATTTATCAAGTAATTCAAGTGTGCACATTTAGGTTTGTTCCATGGAAGATCATAACACCGTTCGTAGAATGGACGAAAAAGCTTGGGATGCTGAAGGGAACAATGTCGTGTGGTTCATCAGGGACAGATGCCGCATGTCAGACAGGTAAATATGCTGTACGGATTCTGTTGGTAATTGTAAACCTCTGAGACTAATTTAAAATTAAAGAAGAGCAATCTTATCTGAATCATCTATTGATGATGTTTTCAGAAAAAGAAATTCTAGCTAAGGTGACAAGTTGATAAATGTCAATAGTGCTGCTAGGTATCAATACTAGCATCAAATTTCAATACAAAGACTTGAAGCTGGTCAGCTTTGACGATGCCTGCGACTGAACCATATGATGGAGATCTATACCTAACTAAACTAAATCCTGTGCTGTACAAATCAATCAAATCTTTAATTGTTGGCAATGTTTTCAGGTTTACAGAAGATTTGATTCGCAAGATTTGTGGGATCCTGGATGTAAATGCTTTCCAAGTGGTAACGACCAACGGGACGGTCAGAGCAATATACCCGAAAACAGCTATTTTGTCCCACAACTGCGTGGCCAACACACAACACTCCATTGCGCCAGATTCGTTGATGTGAGTTTGAAAATTGAGAGGGTCTACTACTTACATTAAAACTACTATCATAATAGTGAAATGAAACTCGTTTTCTGAATCACAACTTAATGGGAGCATCTAGAGGAAGGGTATGGTGCAGCGTCCCAAGTGGATAGAATTACACCTCCAACTCATTAAGTGTGTATTGAGTCGAATCTTTGCATCGCATCGCTCGATACCAACATATTCCTGCAAACCTACAATACTCCTTCGACGCCTCCTTCTTGTTTCTAGTTTATCATTTCGTCCCTCTTATTTTAAATCAGAACGTACCAATTATTGTTTCTCAACATTGGAAAACAACAAGGATACCCATAAATAGTCTACAAACTTTGGAAATACGAATATTATACCTCAAAAAATGATAATTGGAGAAAATACCTGAGCAAGGCCAACCGATGAAAAACAACAATGATATCCCTCCCCCATACTGTCACTTGACTTGCAGAGCATTATCTTTCTTATCACTCTAGTTTGATGCATGTTCCCTTACTCTGTGCGTTTGATATTGGAGATGATCAGTAGGATAGAAATATTGCAGTGGCTACTTTCAATTGTAGAGACATCAATCGAATTGAGCCCTGAGCATGCACACTTGCCTGTTGGGGGTTGCCTAGTGTAATTCTATCCCACTGGGCGGCTGCACCACACTCTTCCTCCAGAAGCTTCTTAACTTAACCGAATCAACGTGGAAGACACCACACCGGTGCCAAGCGGGTTTTCCCCACTCGCAGAGGGCACTGGGGCGGTGCCCTGCTCCGTAAAATGCCTTCTCACTTACGAAAAATTATCCTTCCCGGTGGTTTTAAACTAGGAAGGATTTCAGTGTTGCCAATGGTTCAGTAAATCCTGTTGATCACGCTGATGCCCGCCGTAGAGGGCGCATAGTTTGAATTAAAATTAGGAAGGTAGTGATGAGTTTCTCGCTCTTTCTCCTAGTTTTTTTTTTATTTTTCCGAAAGGTTTCCCATTTATAGTGTTCATTTCTTTTATATTCTAGTTATTGTTTCTCCTCTTGAGCTTTTTGAAGAATGTCCGAGGTAGATAATTTTCACTTTCGAAGGTCAATGCTACGTCAATGAGCCCTTCTGCTCTCTGCTCACTTTGAAAGTTCAGTTTCTATTTTCCTAGTTCCTATGATGTTAAATACGCATTTTTTCGCACTTACATTTTCAGGCATATTTTGTATGATGAAAATGGTAATAATTACCTGAAAAAACGGATAATGAACCTTTCTCTTGCCCGATATAGTAAATACCCATATCTATTCTCGTTTGTTCAAAATGTGGAATAGCAGGTTGAAAATTTACTTGTGTGTGTGTGGGGGGTGGGGGAAGGGGGTTAGTCAAGCATCCCGGATAGCCTAAAAATAAATATATTTACAAACTAAAAAATTGTATTGTAAACAAATTTGTCGTAATTCAGAGCAATCAAAGTAGTTGGTTATGTGGGTTAAAATACCTTTGGTCATCCCCGCTCACATGAGGCACCACACTGGTGCCATTGTCCAAAACAATTCATGATCGCCCTCTCATGGATCTAGGAAGACATTTATTGAGTTTCCAATGAAAACCGCACTAAAAATTTTTCCCGTCTGGGGCTAGTGTCTTGGTTTTTGGTCCCGCGTTGAGTCGGTTAACTATATATTCTGCATAGATTCTCAATCACATCGTTTATCATTGCACCAAGCTTACACAGTTGTAAATATTAAGCTGGTTACTAATAACTACCTCAATAGATTGGAATTAAGTAACAACTACATAACAAAAATATGTAATGCACAACCGTACACTTCAAGTACAAGGTGATTTTTATAGGATAGTGGAAAGGATTTGGTAGTTTAGTACGAGTAGTTTGTTAGTTGCCTTAAATTCGCCTCGATAATACTTAGGGAGCTTTAGAGAAGAAATGAATAACGTTGAAGGTTTAATTTATTTCAGATTGACTCTCAGAACTACTACATACGTGTCACAAAGCGATGAATTATTCACCTCCTACGTGAGTTGTCTGTTGCCAACACCACTAAGAAGGGAGCACTTGAGGAAAAGTAAATTCTTTGAATGCATGTGCGATAGATGCGCAGACCCTTCTGAGCTTGAGTCACACGCGAATTCCCTCAACTGTGTAGCGTGTGACAACGGAGCTCTGTTGCCAGTAGAACCGTTATATGGTAAGATAAACTGCTTTATATGATGCTCTACCATTGACTGTGGATTGATATGTAAAATTATTGCTGTAGGTAAATACAACCTCACTTATTAAAATTTGGTTTGTTGTCTAGATTTCAAAACCACTTGGAAATGCTTCTTTTGTGGAAAGAAAATGCCTGGCACCGAAGTCTCTGCTTTGTACGAAAAAATATTAAAGGAGATAGAAGAAATGGAAAATATTAAGAGTAGCGATGAGAAGTTACAAGCAGCTGAACTGGTAACCGCTATTTATTGTCAGCTTATCCAGGATAACAAGAAAAAATGTAAAACGGGGAAGAATGACGGAGCAAAGGGTTCAAATCATCGTTAATTATAATTTATTTCGCAAAGTTTTTCTTGAAGGCTTATTACAAAAATCAGAAATGCTCCGGAAAATCACCCACCTCCCCACAGAATAAAAATTGATGATTAGATGCATGTCTAGCTGTACGTTCAAGTTTAATTTTGAGAAAATATGAAACTTACAAATCAATTTTGATAAGTACATCTCTCGGTTAACCCATCAGACGAAATTTGAGAAGGTTACAAAAAATTTTTGATATACGATTACTGAGACTTTTATTGAAAATAATGAGCCAAACCCAGTGAAAATTTCGCTGACATCGACGGTTTTACATAACTCTACTCCCACGAAATCGAAAAAGTTAAGTGTTGACTGTCATATAATTTTCTACAATTACTATAATGATAAACCTCATCAAACAGAATAAAAATTGTCATTTAGATCGGGCATGGCCAGCAGTATGTGCAATTTCAATTTCGAGCAAAAATGAAACTTGCATTTTTGTGGTTGGCGTCTCGATTCGAAAATGCACAGCTAAAATAACCTCTACAGACCAAGACTTTTTCCGGAGAGCGGATTTCAAGTCTGAAGTTTCACGTAATCATTGTTATGGCCCCAATAAAGATGAGGGCAGCTATTTGACCCCAGGAACATGTTAGAAGCAGGGCAACCTTCCTTAGAACTTCCCCTAGGAAAAGGTTTAAAAAAAATCAATTATGATCAGCACAACTGGCTACACCATCTCTCGGTTATCCCATCAGTTTTTGTATGCTATGCCACAATTATAATTAATTATATGGTTGGTACAACTAAAGTGCCAATTTTTAACAATCTAAAAACACCAACACAAAAACATGGTAGTTTCATGCAACATCACCAAGTGGTAATATTTGTGTTCTTATAGTTGTATCATCTAGTAATTGAGCCATTGTCCACAATTTATTGCAGCTGTTGAAATCCAATCGACTGATACTCCATCCAAATCACGCCTTCAACATTATGGTGTACCACACGCTTTCTCAACTTTATGGACGGGCTAAAGGTTACACGTTGGATATGCTACCAGACACTCTGTTGGAGAGGAAAATATTTTGCTGCCAAAAGGTTTTGGAGTGCTTGAGCATCATAGGGCCTGGGCAAACTCGATTAAGAGGTACCTACCTAACTGCAACAATAAATAGTTTAAAATAGTGGACATACGTTGAGGCTTATGATACAGTTCCAGCTCGCTTTTAAATTGAATTTACCATTTTCAGGAGCCACGCTATATGAATTACAGCTAGCTACCAGATTAACAAACAAAACGAAACATGACTACAAAGAATTTAATGACAAAGAATATGAACAAGAAACCGAAAGGGTAAAACTTATTGCAATACTATTAGCACAAGAATAAAAGAACTATTAAAAATAGATAACTATTTTTAAAAACCGATTTTTTTTTCTAGGTGATATCGATGATTGAAGAATGCATTACAATTCTGGAAAGAGAGTTTCATGAAACTAACGAAGCCAAACTTGCCAGAATGGCTGCAAAATCCCTTGATTACCTGATAAGAAGACCGGATTTATCTACTGTGAATCAAAATGAAGCGATTTGATATCTTTAATTGCTTGTAATGTAGTTAGCAGAGGCTAGATTGTTGAGCGATACTTTTGTACTTGATTTTTGGTTGGCCCGAATATGTTGACTTTGGTTTTAGCAGAGCAGGAAAGTCATCAAAATATTGTAATTTGTGTTGAGTGATTTAAAATAATTAGCTTTAGTAGAGGTAAATAGACGATGAGAGTCTAGTAAAGGTGTTATGGTAGGTGCTAGTTACATTCAGAAGTTTGGATAAGTTTACAATGATGTAGAACTTGCACTCTCAAGAAAAAACATGTAACGTCTTTGAACAAACTAAATACATGATCTCCTGAAGTATTCCCGTCCTATTTATTGAGCCGAAGGTGTAACCTGTTGCATTAATGGAGGGCTCACGTATATGAGTACGTTTGCCATTCTGAACTCTCATTGTCTCACGTCAAATAATGGAAACTAATAATTAGTGTGCCAGATCTTGTCTGAGTCCTATCAACAATTTCCAGGCACTAGGACAACAGCGTGGCAATCACGTCCCATCTTTATTTATAAACGAGTGTCAGCCATACAAACAGAGAATATCTCTATCAATCTTGGATTCAAGGGTAACAAAGCGCTGATAAGGGTGCCGTTTTCTTAGTAATGTCATGTGCTATCTGTTCAATACTTGAACTTTTCGTTAAAATTGGATGAAAATTAAGAGAGCTTCAGTTATTTCAACGATTTGTCATGTTTACTTGTCTTAATAATGCGATTGATTCTAATGCGATTAAATTTATAGGGAGCCATCTTGGATTTGTCCCGCACAACTCAAAGAATTTTATCGAAATTGGATGATAATTTGGGGAGCGTGAAGTATTTTACGGATGTAACGTTTTCCTGTGCTTTTGGTCCTTGAACAATGAAATTGATATAGAATAAAATATCAAATTGAGAAGCATCCACCTTCCTACGCGCCCTAAACAATACTGATAATAGTATGCTCACTTTGGATGCATGCTTTGACATGTGTCAGTCTCTAATGAACTTGACATAACCTCAAAGTCACAAGGCTGTGGGTTTGTGCATACAAGGAGCGATGACGGTTAGATGTGTGACAGGGAGAGAGGTACAGTGACGAATATAAAACTTATGGCTATTGCTTTAATCGATTTTTCGTTGTAATTAAAGTATCTCACATCAAATCATTTTTCTATGAATTGAACGAAGATATATTTTTTCTTCTAATTCAAGTTTTTACCAGAAGAACCTAAAGAATGTTTGGTTTAGGTCAATAGAAGCTTACCCACAAGTAAGTTCAGGACGATGTACGTTATGATGACGTAAAAGGAGCAGAAATAAACCAAAGAGGCAACCGTGTTTCCACAATCCGTCTCCCAGTAGTTGTTCGCAGGAGTACAATGAGGAGGTTGCACCATGCAATCATGCATTATTTTGTTCCAATCTTCCCCAGTGACTATTCGAAACAGCATAGCCACTCCAGTGACAGGCGACTCGAAGTTAGCTCGCCTAAAAATCAATTCAGCATCAAAACATGTAGATTTTGGTGGGGTGTACCTGCATCGTTTGTAATTCAATTCAATAACCCATTAATATAATTAATTCAATAACCCATAAGGTTGACAAATGGTAAAGATGATGGCGCTCTTTGCGTTTGCTATCAATTACCCTTCTGAAACCAACCCAATGAGATGTGTTGCCTGCCGGAGCTTAACGAAGGCTGTTTATATTGCGTACCGCCCAGAAGGCTTCGATCATTGATATGTACAACGCTTGTTGAAGGCTTAGTTGATAAAAACAATCAAAGGTGCAAAGAGGAAAGAGCAAACATAAGTTGTGGATCATTTGGGTCTGCCAAACCTTTTGACGATTTAAAAACCACCTCCATCGTTCAGTGATGGCATTCTTCGAATATTTAAACGAGGAGCTTCAAGTTGAAGTGAAACTGCTGACAGGTAAACCTTACTGTCATAATCAGCCAATATGCTGAAATTGGTAGGTAGCATATACTGGGTTGGGAAGGGTGAGAGGTAGCATACGCAAGGAGTGCCTTATAGTCGTTATAACGAACTAACCTTCCGATTCCTTCACCATACTTGACGGTCCCAAAGAGAATCGTTCCAGCTAAAGCGTAGAAAAATACGAGAAGGAACATTCCAAATATAATGAAGAAACTTTTGCAAACTGAAACTCCCACAGTCAACATTAGCATCTTCAAAGTGGCGTGTTTCCCAGTGATCGTGAAGAATCTCAAAATCACCACAATGTAACCAACTGTGTAGGACAGATTGTTCTGAAAATCAGGAAAAGGGTTTCAAATGTCTGTTAAATTGAGACTATACAGAAATTGAATGGTCAAAATTATGAATTTGAATACATTATAGAACCAAATAATAAACGAACGACAAATAGACTACCTACGGAATTGCCGCAACGAAAAAATCAAATCATAACGATGATAATATAACTATAGAAGTCACAATGTATTCAGAGCATAATATATTCTACAGATATTGGCAAGCAAACGTGGAAATAAAGTAGTGGAGAGGTATTTCACACATTCCAATGTCAATATTAACGTCTCACATGTAATGTTGAATTGATGAATATCCAACAAACTCCCAGAACGGTAACCAACAAATCGTAACGGTTGCGACGAGATTGCCAATATCCTCGGGGAGTGAAGGCAATATTTTTCATCACAACTTCCACGACGAAAACCAGTGTGAGTATGGTGCTGATGAGAGCCAGAGGTCCAGTGTGGTCTTCCTCTTCGCGCCACTGATATAGAAAAGAAATTGAATTAGTCCTGTCAATGGTTCCATGGAGTAATCAATAAAATAAAACTGCATGATTTAAAGATTTTACAATTGAGGGGTTTCTGACAAGAGCAAGATACGCCCAAAATTAGGATGCGAGAGATTGGTAAGTTTTCGTTTTGCCCGTTTTGTGCATAGTTCCGCCACTACTCTGAAAAATGTCTAGTTTGGTTCTTGCTGATTTCTCGTCGTAGCTGAGAATGAAATTGCGAGAGTCCTTTGCTGTGAACACTGTGGACAAAAAGTAAAAAAAAAAAAAGTAAAGTAAACAAGGAATTTCACCTTGGATTTTCGTCCGACTACCCGGAAAAATGTCTACGTTTCGCTCGTTTCTTGCTCACGCCCCTGGGTTGGGATTTCATGGATCGTAGCTGAGAATGAAATTGCGAGAGTCCTTTGCTGTGAACACTGTGGACCAATTTGCGGAAATAGAGAAGACTATTTTTTTGCAGCGACCATTCTGATGCCTCCTGCAGACCTCAAAATGGGCGCCCGCAGGGAGGGGCCATTGCCCCCCCCCCTGAGAATCAGGATAGTATGCATACATTTTTGTCAGGTTTTAGTGTTTTGAAAGATTCAGTATGTCCAAAATTCCAAGTAAGTCCAAAAAGATGAGCCAATAGAAAAGACCATCAATGTTTTTGGAATGGATAAGAGAAGAGTACAATTCTTGTTCAAGTCATAATATTTTACTTCCATTCAGATCATGTCACACCTAAGTTCATTTTGACGTAAATACATATTACTTTAAAACATTTTTGATTTTTTACTTTTTTACCGCAAAGTTTCATACCCCCAGACCCCCGGTGGCCTTGCCCCCCTGGGAAAATATTCTGATGCCTCCTGCATACCTCAACGTGCATTTCCATTTGAAATACACTTGTCACTAAATGTTACATACATTCAAGTACCAAACTTCCCCTTCATCTGGATTTTTAAATTTTTTAGTTATTTTGTTTCAGTAGGAAACCCCTCAATTATTATAACCACGATCCAACCATGATCCTCTACGATGGAGGCGGTCCAAAGGAGGGGTGCATTGCGCATCTGCAGTGCCTATCGGACTGTGTCTGGACCAGCAGCCCAGGTTATTGCGGCTGTTGTACCAATCGACCTTATGGCTGATGAGAGGAAGCGGGTTCTTGCCAGAAAGCAAGAACATGCTACCAGAGAAGTAAAAAAAAGAGGAGAGAGCAGAGGCCCTGCAAAAATGGCAGCAGAGATGGGCAGCTGAAACCCGTGGAAGGTGGACAGCGTGTCTGATCCAGGAAGTGCAAAAATGGACGGAGAGGAAACAGGGGGACGTTAATTACTACTTAACCCAGTTCCTGACGGTTATTATCGGTCGTTCCTAAGGAAAATAGGGAAGACTTTCGAGGCAAGGTGTGTGTACTGCCAGATGGGGGACGATGATGTAGAGCATACATTCTTTATATGCCCAAAATGGCAGCAGCTAAGGCAGGAATTGGTTTGGTTGGAGTAATAGTGATTTTAGCCCAGAAACAGTAATGATGATACAATCTGCGGAGAACTGGAGTACAATCAAATATATCACTAAGGTGTTCAAAAGAAGGAAGTGAACAGAAGCTGGGAATGAGCCAGGGTGACGTCCAGGAGGAACCCTCACGAGGTTAAAAAGGGGACTGTCCCGAAGTAATGCAAAAAGCTACTTTGATGGATGGAGACCCCGACCAAAGGGTTATATACCCCCTTTCCGACCACTACTTTGATGGCCTTATTTTTTGATCTATTAGTACCTACTACATAATCTGATACCTAACATTGCACCTAAATTCCGACTAGAAACCCTGTCAGTACTACAAATATAGTTGAAAAACCTTAAAATTTCAAGCTGGAATCAGTGAAGAATGTGTATTGCATTTTACTTACGGATACACAAAGAAGGCTGCTATTGATGAGGACCATACCAGCGATGAATCTTTTGAAATAAATATTCTGCGTAATGTCGTATATAAACGCTCTAAATCTGCGACCATCCGGCCGGGGTGGCAAGTGCAGAGGTTGAGCGATTTTCAATCTTTTTTTGAGATCACACCTGTAATGAAAATGTTATGGATAGGAATTGTAAAACATTCTTAGCTCTAGATTTATTAGATTATCTATAGCAAATAAAGTGCTGCAAATGGTTTTACAATTGTTTACACTTCTTATGTGTAACTAGATAAACCATCCACCGATAGGGCTTCTTCCTTGAAAGTTACCCTATTCCTATTTATTTCAAGAAACCTATTTGGAGGGAGTCTAAGGGTTATTTCTTATCCTAATCAACGGAGAAAGCTGAACTTTCAATGGTAGCGTGGTGGTTTCAGATAATGGAGGACTTTCCAACGTAACATGTTACATGACATGGACCCATGGTCTTGCTTGAAGAGCATGGTGAGCCATAGGTTTTGATATGAGCTTTTGTTTCGTACAAAGGGACTAGTAAAGGTTGGTATTCACGGGGTTATATATAAGACGAAGTCATCCAACAGTCTTTGGACATGTTGAAGTCAATGACAAGGTACTCAGTGATCAGCTGAAGGCCCTTGCGTCCAATTCCGTTCCTGATCCTGAAATATAAATTGTCCTCTTTTTATGGCATCTAGGATGTTTGGATAATGCACTACACAAATCGGAGATTTATTTAGAAGTGTTATTCTAACACGAAAATGATAAATCTTTGTATAATTTGCACAGTTTTCTTAATTGCAACCATCAATCCCCCTTAGGTGGACAAACCTCCACCCGAACCATCAACCCGAATGGTTTCATTCGATTCGTAGAGATTAATTATTTCAAAATTAAAGAGAAAAACCACAAATTTGTTATTAAATGTTTTGCTGAATTGATTTTTGAACATCGCAACATTGGGATCAAATGGGATCAGATGCCCAAATTTCATTACCACTGTCAACCAATTCATGATTTTGAAACCAGTGGCGGATCCAGGATTGTAACATAGCAAAAATTTTAAGAAAAGTAAGGGCAGAATGATGCGTTTTAGGCCTATATTTTTATATGTATACACGTACGCCATATACCAAAGGCCTAGGACGGCAGCACGAGTTTGGCCTCCATCTTTAGACGTTTTATTTTACGTTAAAAATGTCAATTGTGAAATAAAACCAGTATAGCTATTTAAGTATTTGAGAGACAGCTATCAATTCAAATTTCAAAATCTCTAAAACATATAATACTTTCTATTATCAGATATATAGATTCGTGATTTTGAAATCCGCGCCTGTTTGAAGTTTCATGAATTTGGGAGATAGAATAAGGATGACCCAAAATTAACGATATTTACATCAAGGTTACATATTTACCAACTTTTCGTGAATTCGATCCTCGGGGAAGGTTTTTCAGACCAGACATGGAAGGTGGAAAGGAAATAAAATACCTCTCGCGGCCCAATAAGCCAACAAACTAGAGCTGGAGTCTGGGTATCAGATATTCCTTGTATACAGCTACTCCCACTACCACAAACACCGTCTCTCTCACAGTGCCTACATGAACACCAATTTCACTTCCATTTTGATCTGGGGAAAATGAGGACATTCTCCCCTTCCTAAAACCCTTGCAGGCAGTCCTTTGACTAACCATTTGTACTAAAAAACCGACAGCCCAGGAAACACCACTGGAGGGAGTTTAAGGTTGCGCAAGAGAACTGTTTACTGCCCCAGGTCACTTCCACGGAAATAGGTTTGGAAGTAAACGAGATGATAGAAACGTCAGAACTATCCAGATCAGATAGCTGGTAATTTGCAGACAATATGAGTAGCGTGTAAAACAAGACCGTCTTCGGAGGCAGGTTGGGAAACCAATACACTACTATCCCAAAAAAAGCAATCCTACTTCAATCTTTCATTCTGGCAAAAAAATGTACTCAGTCTCATCAGACCGAGTGTCTACGAAAATGTTCGGGCTTTTCCTGACTCCAGAATTGTTATCCCTGAATACAAGAATCAAATAATGGATATTGCACACTTCATTCCATCCCACAAGTGTGCCTACTACGAGTATATTTAGTCATATATTAAAAGGGGTTGTTTTAGAAAAACGTCACGTTAACATGAAGAGTTGAGAGAAAAGTGAACATGTGTCACATACATTTTTTGTGAATTTACGACTCTATCAAAAAATATCATCTGATTTTTCCAAAAATATATAAGGGGTTGATAGCAAAAACACCACTAGTCAAAAAAAGGCGAAAATGTGTCCAAGCCACTATTGTGTTGTGAACGGCATTCCTCACATGGTTACGTAATAAATTATATTAAAAACCCCACTAGACGGAGTGTCAAACGGGAAATATGACGATTCGGCAAAAACTAGGTCTCGTGAACCGTTGATGCAGCCTCATTGATGTGAAGATTAACATTATTCTTTCAAATGTTGGCTAATTTTTCTTATACAGGGTGTCCCACAAGTTGTCCCCCCCCCCCCCCCTACCCTCTTAAAATCGTCAAAATGGGAGTAAACAAAAAATTGTCAAATAGTGGATGATGGTGAACTGTAAAGTGTGGCACATGTATTTTCATTGTTTTTCACGCTGATTCATGTAATGCTATCCGTTTCTTGATTCGACTCCATTTTTCCGGAATAATGACCAAAATTTGTTTCTATCGCGTAAAAAATCATCATTTACTTATGCAGACTCTCAGATTAAGATGATTTTTCACTTGATCACTGAAGAAGGTATCAATCTCCTATTTTTACATTTTTCAACCAGACCATGAAAATTAATCCCCGTGACAATCTAAAAACAGGTGCTTACAATAAAAAAACGTACGCGAAATAAGCCAATTTCGGTCATCATTCCGCAAAAATTGAGTCAAATCAAAAAACGGATTTCATCATGTGAATTAGCGATAAAAAACAATTAAAACTGATGTGCCACACTCTACATTTCACCATCATCCACTATTTGACAATCTTGACAGCAACATTGAATATACAAAAATACGTTAAATTATTCAATAAAAAACACGAAAATAGCGTAACATTAGAAAATTAAAAAGTTTACCATCTTCTTTGGTCAACAGTCAGAAGAGCGGTCCCTTTGTTTTCAGAGTAGTTGGCAATCACGACGCCCACAAACAACGTCAAACCAATCATACAACCGAGGAAAATGTAAATATGGATGTAAATTGCGTGCATCTAAAATAATAAAAGACATTATTATTTATGTTAATAGATGTAAAACTTCCAAGTAAATAAATTGAACGAAAGTAAACATTATTAGACGTACGAAAAAGCATTGGAATCAGAGGCAATTACTTTGGTTGTAATAAGTAAGTTTTGTGGATAAATTTTAAAATGTAACATTCAATATTAAAGATTCAATGGCTGAAAGGTATTGTAGCGAACTGGTAATCAAAAATTATATCAGTACTACTATAGTTAGGTACTCATATTATCGAAGGGACTTTGATTTGAACCTCGAACGATTCCAGATTTTAAAAAATTATAAAAATAGGTACCTACATATAATTCAACGTCATTTTTTAACGTACCTTAACTCACATCAAACAGAAGAAGCATCCAAATACTGTGATTTCTATAACTTGGGTTTAATACATTAATACCAAAGACGAGCAACACGAAGTACTATCAAAGGAGCATGCTTCAGCCGCAGAGGCGTTGGTTTTGGCACAAACACGTGGATTCGTGGCATACAATTCATCTATACTTGCAGCTGCACACATGTTATCATTATGGCAAGATGAAACTAGATGGAAATGAATACAATGGTAACTTAATTCATGATGATGAACAGTAATGAATGGTATGGATAATTTTTTCAATCTACTGTTTCATGAGAAAAAAAAAATTAAAAATGAATGATTTGTGCCTCGTAATTTTTACTGGATGATGCATGCAGTGATTGTTGCTCTTAAGTTTAACTGACTGTTCCTTTTTGATCTCTCTAGGATCTCCTCTATGCTACCCTTGTCAGACGTTTCTCATTAGCACACTGTATGTCAGGCAGCTAGAAAAATGGTCAATACCCACCTGTTATTTCAGAATTAATAACATAATTATAACCTTATCCACATTGCACTGGTACAAGGAATACTGGGCGTTCCACTTCAACCTAATGTACAGATCTCTCTAGGCGCAATCTGCAATAACATTTACACTGACCAGGAACTAATTATTGCGTTGGAAGTAAATAATTTAACCATCTCCTGAACACAATTTGGAGGAGCACAGGAAAATGTATTTTACATTCAAATGCAAGGGACTAGCTATAAAACATATTCATCAATATTGCAAGGTTACGTGTGCTTTATTTTTCTTCAAAGGTTCCTTCTCCTGTTTGGTTATTTTTTAGAACACTGATATGTTACTTATTATTTGAATACGAGGTCTCAAACTCAATCCTTGAAAACCCATACGGATTTGTATGGGCCATTCAAACTCAGGGGTACTTCTTTCAGAGTGAATTGTGTCCTCCAAGAACTGCGTCTTCCCTCCCTGTCACAAGGATCTGGATATTGTTCTGGTTTTCATTAATGGATTCACGGTACAACATGGACCAACTGTACTTGTCATCAGGTTATTCCCAATAACATACCAACCAGGCCTAAGGGCATTCCCAAAATTCCAGGATAACATCTGAAAACTTGGAATAGCATGATAGAATAATTGAGAGAGGATAATTAAAGATTAGAATTGGTGAGCATACACCAGCCGCAATACCAATAAAGTGAACATCTTGATAGTAAATTTAAAAGCAAATTGTGAACCTGAGCATTTGTCATTAGGATGACTGTAATCATAATAATCCTACTACAATAATACTAGCTTTCTGGATGAAAATGAATAACCATGCACGACCAAACGGTATATCATTCATTTTCCTTCCCTAAACTTTTTTGTGTGCTAGGAGGAAATCAGTAGTTTTGCACGAATCATGAGATATGAAAATTTCAACATGCTACAACATTGCTCCCAACTATTCGCTCACCTACAACGTCCTATCGTAACTCTTGCCAAGACAGTCTTTTGTGGAACATACTAACAAATCAGCCACACACCATGCTCCATTACATGCGTCTGATTTTCCATAAAGAATTTTACAAGAAAACCATTTTTCAACGATGAAAATTAAAGTACCTAACATCTGACAAGTTTTTCCTATAAATTTATTGACAAAAATTAAAAATTCATTACATAGTAAAATGCGACGATTTTAATCAAAAGTCAATCAAGGAAAAAAAACAATCAAGTGATTAAAAATGACGTGAACTTGAACAAAATACTGTAAACTTTAAAAAAGCAAAATCGTAGTAAATATTAAGTTTATAAAACGAAAAAAACTGTTGAAAAAATTACTTAAATTGCAAAAAGATTACGCAAGCTTACATCCAAGGTGTAATAATTTTTAGAATTTCAAGCTGTAGTGAGCTTTTCATTATTTTTGCCACACGATACGTTTATGCAATGCTGCAATCAAAAACATGTCAGAGTCTAATGCAACATCCTAAAACACTGACTAGCAACAGGCGCAACGGTTGGACGCAATGTCCACAAATTACAACCCTGAAAACGATCTCCCTTTTTTGTTTCGATCATTTCAATGAAGTATGATGAAAAGCAAAAGTCACTGGTTTCATTAAGTTGAATGCCCTACCACGGTATCATGGTGGTACACTTGAGATGCATTTTTTAACTAAGTGCAATTTAGCAATCAATATCCTTGGAGAATGTACTACTCTACTGAACAATAAATTCAACCTAGATATCTTTCTCCTCCTGAAAGGGGAAGAGTTGGAACAAGTACACGAAGTTAGTAGCATATATCAGTAGAAAATTGAAGTGTTACCAAAGAACATTCACGACCAAGATGTATTCCAATTGTGAAAAGGGCTTCTCTTGCACTACCAATCAAAATATGATGATGAGAGGAGGATGATCAATGTAGGTACTATTTAGCCAGCAGTTTACGCAACGCTTATTGCCTTCATTTTTGATTCCTAATCAGACGGTTTTAGCTTCTCCTCTTAAGCTGGATTCACATGGATGCGGAATAATCCGTAGGTACCTACCAGAGAAGAAGAAATCCAGTTGGTTGGCTACTGCCAAGCCCACCACCTATCACAGCTCGGTGTTTGGAGCAGAAACTGCCATTTTGGAAAGTTGGATATTTTCCACATGCAAGATTGTGTGAGAAACTTCTGTGAAGTGTGAGGTGATGTATGAATGGTATAATTGCCCCTTCCATTGAGCTGAATGCAGTAATGCCCGCCACGCTCAGAGGATGACCCAGACGCTTGAAGGCGTCTGATTCATCTCACAAGGCAACGGATTGAAGAATTCAAGGGCTCTGAGAAAACCAGGGAGGGGGAGGGGGGTGCTCTGAATATAGGAACGACTCTCATTCACAAGGGGAGGGGGGCTTGCAATAAGTAGGGCAGGGGCATGATATTTAATAAATGGGTCATAATTAAAGTCATTTAGCCTGAGGGGATTTGCGACTGATTGGGGGTGACAGGGCAGGTAATAATAAAAGGGCCAGTGGTCGTAACCAGGCTCTGCTACCATATGAGGTGATGGAATGGTACAGCCGCCCCTTCCATTGAGCTGGATGCAGTAATGCCTGCCACGCTCAGAGGGTAGCACAGATGCTTGAAGGCGTCTGATTCATCTCACAAGGCAACGGATTCAAGAATTGGGAAGGGCCAACTAACCATAACCATCACAGAAGTGGCTGGGCCGAATTGGTTGATGTTTTTGTTCAGATGTTACCATTGGTAAGCAAAACAATCACGGCACAATCACAAGGCTGCTTATTAGGGACTGCGCACTCCACTGGGCTCTATGTTTCCATAGCTATGTTAGCACTCGTCAGCATGTTCCACACTTGTCCACTACACAGCATACTGTACGTTTGAAGTTCTGGATTTTAGTACTGCGATCACAGGAAACACAGTTCCAAACAGTTCTGGTGACACTTTTGGTAACTCGGTTTTTGAATGCCATTCACATACGTGTATTTAACAAGTTTTAAGATTGTCTGCAGCGCAACCCTTAAATACGATTCATTGCAAAAGACTGGAATTCGCTAGAACTGTCGTTGAGAATCAGCAGTCCTTTGCAATAAAAATCCCCACTTCTTCTAGCTTTCAACAAACAGAACACGAATGACCCATTCTCTGTTCTGTATGAAGTCAACAACTGGCCCAAAAACAAGCCTATAGTAAATTACAGTTTGGCTTTGATGATAGCTTCGGGGGTTTTTTATTTAGTGGCTCCTAGAGAGTCCCGTATTATTACCATCATTGCCGAGTCTGGAAAAATAAAAGAACATGTCCTCAAAAGGATGGGATAAGAAATAATATTGACGTAGAGGACAGAGTTTTTCGACAAATAGTGAATCGATCAAAAAAGAGAGGTTCGTTTTCCATAAAATAATATCTGAACAAGACAACATATATCAGACACAATCCATTCACTTTAAATACCGCAAAACATCATCGCACAATTTAGATAACTTTCATTGTGGCTGAAAACTTACAGGACCCAGGGCCTTGATGAGAATATCTCTAACGTCCAACCACCCTTTAAAGGAGAGGACTTCAAACAGTGCTAACATCGCGTAACCAATGTTATCAAAGTTAAATCTCCTAGGGTTGGCCCTAATCAAAACAAGTGAAAGGGTTGAAAATCATTATTTACACAATAAGTAGAAGAAGTCAACACATGCAAGCTTCTGCACGCTCCTTTATACAGCAGTTACTTGAGATGCTAACCGTAATATTCGATTGATTCATTTGTAGGAAAATATTATAGGTAGTACACGAGGTTTAAAATGGTTTTGTGACACTTACCAAACGCGAGGAACTATCATCGATGGATAATCTTCTCCTTCAGCAGCTGATAATTTCATTTTGGTCACAAAAACTTTCCTGGCGAATGTGCCAACACAGTCCTCTCGTCTCTCGATGCTTGGGTCGTTGCAACGAGCCAACCGACCACCAAACAGTTGTACACCGTAACTCGCGAAGACAAACATCAGTACTATTAGTAAAATTGATACCTGGAATAGTTAAATAAAGTACAATCAGGAAACAGGGGTTTCTATTATGATATCATACATGCATCACTAAAAAATCTATTATTCTTGATCAAGATTGAGAAAAGAGGGTTCAAATGCAGAGAATAACATTTTCGACTAACTTTTTGAAAACTTTGTTCAACGAAGGTAGATTTTTGGCGCAGTGGTCAGGATTTACTGGTAGAGTGTTCGTTATTAACAGTGCCAATTTCAAATAAGTACATCAACAAATTATGCAAAGAATATACTTATCAAAACAAAAAGAACGTTTGTGGTTCTAATTGGTACTTACCAGGAGAATTTCCTTGAATCCTCTGCAAAGTTCGTCGACCACTTTTCTCATATGGGGCACTAGAGTGAATATCCTCAGGGGCCGAACACATCGAAGGATCATGATCAGTTGGGCTCCGGAATTGGGAGGTACATTTTGAGGCATCCAGCAAAGAAACACTAAGCTCGTCTGCAACAACGTTACCCTTAGCAAAATATTCTTAACGACGATGTAACTCTGAGCGGCGTACCTATATAATCTATTCAGGGTATATCGTACCGCTCTTCAATGACAAACCTACAACAGCATAACTAGAATACAACGTCAATATTTTGCTATACCAACCGTAAATATAAATACGTCCAAGATAGAAGCAACATCCTTCATGTAAGCCTTGGGCGTGAAGAAAATGCCATCCGCCAGTATTTTGAGCGTCAGCTCCAAGCTCATCATGATGACGAACACGTACTCGGCGACTTGAAGAACGGGGGTTGACATGACACGATAAGTCGGAGTCTCGAACATCATGGAAATGCACGACATTGTTGTCACGTTGATCATGACCCAATCCAGGTAAGTGACCAAACTGAGGAAATTACTGAAAATATTAACAAAAGTGCTGGTAGCTTGGCAGCAACTACTAGAAGCCCTCAAGTCGTCTCATTTCGATTGAAATGGAAACAACGTCAAATTTTGCATAGCACAGCTGAAGCAAAACCACACTAAGTACTGCAAAACTACGTCATTAAAAGAATGAATCAAAGCTAAATCAAACTTTCAAGGTACAAGTACCTAAGAAAACTATTTGGCAGATAATTCAATACGAAAGCGTTACAACTACACTTAGCACTTTACAGCTAAGCTTTACTCAGTTTAAGCTTGATGATCATTGAAATTAGATAATGAAAATAAAATGAATCATGAAAGTCATATGGGCGTGGGTTATACTTACTGCATTCGCTTGTACTTCACTTTACGCTCTTTTCCAGTGAACGGGTCACGCGGTCGAGCGTCGTAGCGAGCGTAGACAATCATTTGACAGGCTTTCCGGAATTTACTCTCCCTGGGGACCATGAATAACGGCGTGTCGAACATGGGGTGGTTTTCTCTGAGGTCTTCTTCACGCTGATTCCTTGAATCATAAGTAATTATGTAAGATGGTCGAGAATACATGTGAGGCCTTTTTTGAGCGACATTGCCACATTCCACCGATCTTAGCAATTACTACGGGTCTAATCAATTTCCTACATATGCCACTAAATATCGCAATTACACATCTTCATCTACGAATGCCAAAAATCGCTCCGCATTTATAAGCAAAAATCATGATGGGTAGCATGATCTCACCACTCTTTTTGGGTGGAGTCGGCGGACAAAGTGATACGCTAATAAGAGATCAAATTAAGGGACCAACTACATAGCAGAAACATAATTTAGTTACCGATTGAGAACATCATTCCCAGCTAGTGAACTTTGAAATTTCATGCAAGACATTTGAATAATATCAACAGAACAAAGTCTGATCCATCAAGAGTGGCGTCTTAGCACTTACTAAGAGTCAAATCAATTTTCTGCACTGTACATGTCTTTTCCAGAGCTATGCATGGATTATATTGCAGTAAAGCATGCAAACAATTGTCAGTTATGATCAGATGAAGAAAGAAGTAAGAAACAGCCACCATCCATTAACAGCAACCATCTCCGAGCAGTTATTCAAATTAAGAAACTGACATCTTGATTGTGCAGTTAAACAACCCATCCATTAACAGCAATCATCTCCGACTGCAGTTATTCTTTTAAATTAAGAAACTTTGGACAGTGTTTCATGATTGTGCAGTTAAACAACGTTATTTTTGTTCTTATTCGCAAAGCGACAATGTGGGAACTTACCGCCTCATTTCAGCTTGTTGACGTTTGGCTTGCAGCAGTTTAATGTCAAGATCGTGGGGCCGATTGCGGGAAGTGCTCATTCTGTTCATCGCACCAATGTCCCCGTTTTCCATCAGATGTTCGTACGTCTGTTTGAGTTTTATCGAACCACTGCGAACACTGCGTCGTATAGAACGATTCAGACAACTGGAGAATAAATAAATTTATGCTATAAAACCCTAGATTGGGGCAGACCAAAGTGCCTTTAGAATCTTTCTAAGGGGGAAATGAACAGTCTACTGACTTTTTTTGGTGATCGAGTCGAAGTTGCTTGGCAGAACTGATGGTGCCTTGAGAGTGGAGAGCCATTTTCCCAGGGACTGGAATCACAGCAGAATCACCCAACATCAGCCGCTGATTATTTGAATCACTGAAAAACCAAACAAAGCACATATAATTTTTACAGCAGGAAGCAACAGTTGAAATGGACACTTTTATGACGGTATTAACTCACTTGATTATTGACGTAATGGCTGCTTTTCTGAGATCAGTGCTGACATACCTCACTTTTATAACATTACTAAGCATTTTTACTAAGCGCTGCTTCCTGTATACGATTTTAGAGTCGTATGGTTCACATATTTTCTTCAAGCACTCGTTTTCGTCATCCTCATATTCAAGAACAAACTGCCTCATGAAACTTTCTCTTACCTAGATTACAACATATGTTAAAACCAAGATAGTAAGATTTCAAAACTATGATAGGTTTAACAATGGTTGTAAGACGAATAAGATAGATATTATTTCATAAACTTTACTAACTTTAGGAAGGATGAAATCGTTGGAAACTTTGTGAAGTACTGTCATTTGAGGACTGTCGGGGAATTTCTCAAAAACTCTCAACCGGAACGGAAGCGTTTCCTTGATTTCAGCGCTTTGCTCTCTGAATTTGAGTTGCTTTAGTTTTTTGATGTCTTCGTCCAGCTCTAAATTATCCAAGATGACTGCTACAAACAAGCTTAACACTATCTGTTGAGTGGAAAGAGAATAAAAGAAGTATGACCAAACATAATTTAGCACATAGTATCCCATTAGACATAGTAATTATAAGATATCCATACCAAAGTGACAAAAAGATGGTACAGTATGAAGTAAACAGCGACGAATGGTACCAGTTTTGAGTGTGTTCTTATCATGGTTTCGTCCATTACTTCTACCCACGCTTCTTGAGTGAGGATTTGAAACATGGACATAAATGCCTAGAATAGGAACGTCAGTTCAATAAATTGAAAAAGCAAAATATTATATTGTTAATCCAGCACTCAAGGCTGTTCTAATGAAACTCAATAAGTATGTACAACTAATTATACAGCATGACAAGTTCTTAACATCATTAATTGAAGTCAAATTATTGATCACCTCAGGGAAACTTTCGAATTTTGTGAACTCGTTGAGGAAACAGAACAGCTGCATTGAGATGGACGAAGAAATTATAAGGAGGCACATTGTAAAGATGATCAGACTTCCAAGTTTTTTACCGGGCCCAAAGATTTTATAGACGAAATCTTCGAGCATCGGTGAGGCCTTTACGAGTCTCAGAATCCGAAGTACCTGAATTTGAAGCAAGCAAACAAACAGAATCATAGCAGATGTGCCCGTACTGCAGTACCAACTAATCTTGGAATTTTGATGAACACATGAATTCTAGACGATTTTTTACATTAGGTTCTGGCAGTAATGTGGGTTCCCTTTTCACAACTATTGAAGATTAATACTTCCGACTGACACACCTTAAAGAATAGAGAATAACGCTTAACGAAAAGGTTAGTACGTTCTCCTGACCGTTGGGTACGGTCAAAGGAGTTTATGATAAAGCAATGTGCATTTTTATATACTTGTGGTACACATTCTTAAACAACTCTCAAAAACCAATTGCATGGGTAAATTAGGCAGTGAACAGTGTCACTCCAAGGAAATAGAAGAGCGAACTTAACTGAAAAAATTAACATGACAGGAGTGAAATATTCCCACAATCTGCCCAGTCTGTCTAAGATTAGCTTAGCTGAAAGATACCTACTTACTTGGAAATAAGTGAGAGGTGATAGATATAGAGAGGGTATAACGTGGCAAGTGGTTCCAATACACAGTGCTAATTCGAATTTGTGGTATGACTGGTTGAAGTATCCTCTGAATCCAAGGCACCAAATTTTAAAAACCGCTTCAAGATCAAGAAAAATGGTAAATGCGACCTAGAAATAGAATACGGTAAGATGTAAGAACAAATGCTTATACTAAACAAATCGTAAGTGGGTTCTATGGAGCTGCTATACTTACTTCGATGTAGTAGTAATTCTCGTAAAAGACGTGTCTGGGACGACCGTCATGTTTGAAATGCATTGTGGCAGTCACGGCACCGTTGGCAAGAATCACGCCCATCATGAGAAGCCTGAAAGAGGCTGACCGCAAGATGGTTTGACACAATGGAGGAGCGAGTCCGCTGTATTTGTTTTCGTCTAGCGTCACCAATTTCCAACCCATGTCATCACCAGTGAGAATCTATGAATGAACAAGAATGGATAATCAACAAATACAAGTAATACACTTTTCCATAAGTATTTGATGCTTAACAAACAAATGGCCCCACATAATGTTGTTTTTACTGTACGAAATGCCCCAAATAAAATCCAGTACAAGCACTTTGCGAATTGCCACAACCTGTGGATGGTTTCACAATCATTTGCGTTCTGGATTAAGAGCGCAACATCCATCCTAATCTAATTCAAAGAACTCAACAAGGATAGATTGTTATTGGAATACTCATGTTTTGAGGTAAAGAATCTTGGTTAGACTTTCCAAGTAGGTGCAATGTTTTGTGTATCCTTCTCCCGAAAGTGAGCATATCTTTTGAATGAAATTGTTTTTAAAAAAGATACCTTTAGTTGGATGCACTTGCTCCAGTCAGAATCTCTGCAACTATGATGTCATGAAAGGAACTGCCAACCCTTTTATGATTACAGCAGTTACCTCCTTACCAAAATGGTAAGTAAAAGAAGGGCAGCTGTGATAAAGCAGTTAGTGGGTTCTTTCTTGGAGTCGGAGTGAGAGCAGGCATCAGTGCTTCTGCAATGTGCAGTGCTACTTTTTGTTGGTTTTTCCCACCAACGTACAGTTTTAAGGCTGAGCACCTGTCCTGCACTCTTCCGATCCAGCTCCCATCCGATTTTGCCCCGAAATCGGGCAAAAATCTCGAATGTTAACAGTGTCCTGTGACTGTGAAGGAAAATGATGAAGAATTTTAGCAACAGGTCACAGGGCCATGGCGGCACTTGCACTCGATGAGGAAGGAGAAGAGAATGGAAGGTGTTTGGTGACGAAGAACCAAAATAAACGTAGATTCTGGGTGCACGCTGCTTGGAAAAAGCAGACCTGAAGAAGGAGAGTTTTCAACGTTGCTACCTCATCTTTTGGACGATGAAACCAAGTTCTATCAATATTTTAGAATGTCGATACTTACTTTCAACTTGTTGGAAGCAAAAGTAAATAAAAGGTTTGGTCGTACAGTACCGGATATTCCCTCACACACTCAATTACCTCCTCCGGTTTGATAGACATTGTTATTTAATTTTAGATTGGAAAAACCACCACTAAACGGCACGAACAAATTCACTAGAGCTTGGAAAATGAGAGCACGGCCGTCCTGCACCCTTCCCGCAAGCTGGACAACGAATAGATTCTGATTCCGGTGCAGGATCGGAAGCAAAATCGGAGTTGGACGGGAGTGAGATCGGACGTGTGTCGGAAAAGTGTGAACCACACGGTTTCAAGTTCGAATACATTGCCCTCTCCGACACCATGATCGGAGCTGGATCGGAAGAGTGCAGGACAGGTGTGTCCTGGCCTTTCAGAGTGCCATGTGTGGATTGATTATGCTGTTCCTGGAGACCAACTGGGTGTGATGAAGTAAGGTGCCTACATTTCATAATGGCAACATGTGAGTGTGAGTTCCCCTCCCTTCAACTCTCTTGATAACCTTGTGTAACCTGGTGAGATCTCTTCCAACCTGACTTCAGTGTCAAGTGTACGTAATTACTTAGTTTCTCGTAAGAGTACCTACATCCTCGTAAAATGAGTACCAGCAGCGTGAGCACGTTAGTATCCTCACGGCCACACTCGCATCCCCTCAAACTCTCCAAGTTTGCTACTACTCTACATCTCCAAGGACAAACCTAGTAGGTATGCCTGATAGGTATACAACCAGTGATGTAGTATAACAAGAGATGTATTAACCAGGACTAGTAGATTGAATCATCAATCTAGGCAGTTTCTATCAAAAGTGTGTATTACCTATTCAACTACAGCAGTTACCTAAGTCTCTATCACCAGATATTTTGAAGACGCCAGAACTAACCTGTGAAGCTGTTTTGTTGGTCATATGCCCTCTGATTCCCCACATCTGTTGGAACTGAACTCTAATTTCGTTGAACGTCTCCGTGATCACAGCTATGAAAACGTTCTTGACAAGCCACGCCAGGAAGAATATCATAGTGCTGAAGTAGAACACCGCTCTCCACCCTGGCAGTGAATCTATGGCTCGGTACATGATGAAAACCCATCCTTCTTGAGAGGCAGCTTGGTACACAGTGAAAATACTTGTCGCTGGAAATCAAAATACAAAATTAATCATTTAATACTTCAAATGAA
The DNA here is from genome assembly GCA_031894815.1 of Creontiades dilutus. Lineage (NCBI taxonomy): Eukaryota > Metazoa > Arthropoda > Insecta > Hemiptera > Miridae > Creontiades > Creontiades dilutus. Next base: position 526,237 of record JAVIWC010008991.1, on the reverse strand, counting down.
CATATACAGTCGTTTTAATCATCTGAATATAATAAATTAGCCCCACCAAATTCGTCAAATCCATTGAATCCACTTGTTCTTCTTTCTAACTCCAATTTCATGCATTTCATTCCAGCAGGGCATTGATATCCAGAATCGGGATCAGTAGAGCAAAATGTGTCAGGGATGGCCAAACTGTTTATTGTCACCTGGCTGGAAAATAATAACATAACACGTTCAAGCAATACTTGGGTATTACGTATTATGAAAGTAGACAATATGAAAGGTAGGCGATTTATGGAACATATTTAATTGGAACCTGAACACATGTTTATGCATAACATTTCTAACATTTATCGTGGGAAAACAATCTTTCTTAACATTATTCTGCAGGAAGCACATCAACGTAACAATTTCAGAAACAACCAGGAGAGGAATTGAGGTGCTATCTAACTTACCTGGGAAGTGTGCTGTTGAGGACGCAATGGTTGTTCAATTCACCGAAAAATTGAACACCCAAAAGCCCGTAGAGTGACATGAAGAAAAGAAAAAACAGGGTTACATTGTAGATCTGTTGACTCGACCGCCTGAAAAGGAAAACGCTCTTCAATTATATGCTTTCGCAACTATTGTAGTTGAATGTTTCACACGTTTAATGAGGTACAACGAAGCTCACTTGAATATCTGATTTATCCGGGACTTCGGCATGGAGAATTTCAAGAACACTCTGATGAAACGAATCATAATGAGAGGACGGGGGGCTCTGAGGATGGACAAGTAACTGAAACGTGGGACGACGCCGAGGAGTTCGAAAGACTGCAGAATGATGGAAACCCACAGAAAGAACACCATACTCGCGTCAAACTGGCACCAATGGTCTTTCAAGTACGGCACTTCACCCTGGAAATGGATAGAGAACTTAGAGACTGTTTTTGAAATGGTATAAAACACAAATGATTAGGATTTGAGTTTATAGATTCGAATCTATCAATTTTTCAGGGCAGAATAGTGGGTAATGGTAGATACAAACAATCTGAAGCAGAACGACTCCATTTGTCGAGTATGGGAACATCGTTACAATGTGGTAAAATTGATGAAAATATACATAAAAACGTCTGCCAAGTGGGTATGGCACATAGCTTCCTCGTATCCATAACATGACTGAAATTATTATTTACTAAAGAGCTTCGTTCAATTAGGCGAAGTAGATAAATATTGAATTAGGGTAAATTTATTGTTATGCAGGAGCATAACTTGAGAAAATAAAGGTAGGCATGTTCAATTATTGAACAAACTATAAAATATACCTAAAAGTCCGAACAACCCCTGAAAATTTCATCGAAATCGGTCAAGAACTCCCAGAGTTATGCGCGTAACAAGGATTTTACGTTTGCGCATGCGCAGAGACTACTATTGATCCGGGGGTCATGAAACTCATAGGGGACTATCTACACATCAAACCGGACAATCCCTGAAAATTTCATCGAAATTGGTCAAGAACTCCCAGTGTTATGCGCGTAACAAGGATTTCACGTTTGTGCATGCACAGAGGCTACTATCGATCCGGGGGTATGAAACTCATAAGGGACCATCTACACATCAAACCCGCACAATCCCTGAAAATTTCATCAAAATCGGACTATAAATTCGTGTAGTTTTGCCCGTAACAAGGATTTGCTGACAGACAGACACACACACACACAGACATGGAACCAAAATTGCTCAGAAAGGTCTAAAACGCAAAATGCGAGTGGAATTTTTGATTCCGGAGACAAAAAAATTTTCACATTCCGAAAGTGAAAACATTGCTTCCGCTACCTTGGTAGACTCGGAAGCGAAATGGGATGTATTTATAAATCTAACTCTTATTTGGATTCAAAGAGTGTTGCATCATGTTAACGAGAAGAACGATTAAGAATTCATAGGAATACACGGTTACTCACTTTCAGAATGCCTCTAATGTGCATTTTGGCGATCATTTCCGTCGTGAAAAGGAAGGTGATGAACAAATCCGAGCAAAACGTGACGTACTGAAGAGGAGGAAATCTCTCAAAAGTCTTAGGGGTGTTCAAGCTCACGGATACGAGGCTGATCAAGGCGCAGGATCTCATCAGGCGCCTCACCCATCGCTGTTGAGACAATAATAATTATTTAATAAATCATTAGAACTAAGCCTCCCTATAATATTTCAAAGTTATTAAAGCAAGGGCGTTGTTAAATCTCATATAAGAGGGATACGTACTTTGTTCACCCATTCTATGTCAGCCGATTCGTTCAGCGACTCCTCGGGTCCGTAATCAGCAAGAACTTGATCACCCTTGAGGCTTTGTTTCCTTCCTAGCATCATAGTCCTAAAGCTGAGGAAAACGTCAGAAAGCTTGTCATTACAAATAGCTCATGTGCATTAAACTGACAACGAATAGAAAGAATTAAATAGCAGAATAGAGAGTAATAAAAAGGCTCCTTCTCTCCATAATGTTACTGTTTGTGCCCCTTTCACTTTGTAAGCCTTGGGTGGCATTGGTTGTTCCTCCCCGCCCCTTTCACCCCCCTGAGCCAATAGGATTCAATCTCCTTTCACTTGGGCCTATATAAGATGTGCGTTCTGTGATGTACCTTCAGTTCATTTTTGTTATTGATGATCATCAAACCGTCGAAATAGATTTAACCGTGTGTGGTGAATCGGAAGACTGGTTGCCATAAACAATTCCCGCTTTTACACTACTTTTATACTGTACTTTTACTACTTATGTTCATACGTGTCATTATTCAAACTATGTTTTTACGCCAAGTTTAGCGAATTAAAGCCTTATATTTGCGAAGGTTCATGTTTTATATTACAATTTAATTCGCTAAACGTTATGGAGAAAATCTTGCGTTCTGAACGCTTCAACACGGACCCAGACAGCCCAGCATCTCAATGGGAATGGACCCATTGGCCGAGGACGTTATTTTTGTGGAAATGTAGACAACGTTCTATCTTACTCCGTTTTTATTGAAATGGGTTTAAACAACTTCGTCGCGAGTGACTTAGTCCGTATGAGTAGAGAGTACCAAATTGTGTACTAGGGGAGCATCCTCCAAGGGCCTAACAAAAAGTATGAACGTTGACTCGAAAAAAAACTCAGTAATAGAATTATAAACTCGAAGTGATTTTAAAAGTAAGTACGTACAACTATGCAGACCTGCTCATATGTAGTAATTCCACTTTTGGAAATCAGTAATACAGTTGGGGTTTGGAATTGAGTGCACTGAATGACTGATACATCACAATCAGCTACCTGTCTGCTCTAGCTAAATTATACGGAGTTAATTGTACATGCATTGTCTGCATAATTACAGCTTAACTGATGTATCAAGAGTTGTATTCGATGTATTTGATCATCGTTGATTGATGAAGATTTGGATTGTATTTCAATAATTTTACCCGCTAACATATAGGGATTCTTGTACACAAAAAATTAATAATAAATTTATAAAAAGATCAAGTGGAATAAAAGCGTGAAATACATTCCTTTCTACTTAAAACTTGAACATAAGTAGACAAAATATATTGGGATTCAAATAATGTTACGTAAAATAAATCATCTACTAAAGCACTACTATTGCATACAGAAAGATCTACGACTACACAACAATGAAAACGTTGAAACGGGAATGTTGAAAGATTGTTTAGAGAAGTACAGTGGGAGGAATAATAAGTAATTAGTTTCTTACCATAGTTTTAAAAGACGGCAGTACCACGGATCCTGATTAGTCACTTTCGTTGTAATATCTTGATCCTTGAGTTCCTTCACATGTTGGGCGGACCCTCGTCGAGATACCCGCGAAAACCAGGGTGCTGGCTCCAGTTAAAATTAGTGAAGGGGTTGAGAGGACATGATGAAGGGTAGGTTGGACAGGAAGACACCCCCTGGGCCGAGTGGCTGGAGTTATTGATCTGGCGAGACCCAGTGCCACACTGGCTCCCATCTCCATCTCAGCTTCCAACCCCCTGGATCCTGATGATTGCGCATCCGCGCTTTCTACCGCCTCCCTGGAGAGCTCTACAGGTTATAGCGGTAGAATCGTTTCGCTAGCTTTTCAACGAGAATGTGGAAGAAACCCCTGTCTATGACCTATGCATTATCAATAGGACTCCTTCTAGGAATTGTCACCTTTCTGGCCGTAAAACGGTTTCCAGTGGTTTGCATTTGAATTGACATAAATAGGTGCAGCTAGTATCCGGAAACTTTTGTCTGTAGCTTGCTACCAATAGTACCATCATTTTTGAGAGAGAATATAACTTACTTGTTTGAGATACATTTGCCACCAAAAATGCTTAATCTACTCATACAAGTTGTTGAAGGAAGATTCTGCCAGGCAACAGATGCTCTACTTCAGTAACTATAAAATTACATTTCTCATTAGATAATCAAAATAAAATTAGTGGGAGAAGGAATAAGGCTCTACTAGATATGCTCTTTATCTCAAAAGGTATTTTTTCTTCAAATACAGAGTACAGGATGTTGCTTTCAACAAACAATCCCCACGAAACCCCATTTGTAAGATTGTAACTATTCATAGATTGAGTCGTGAATGAGGTCACACAATAATGACCATTAAGCTCTAAGGAATCCAATGAATAGCGAACGTGCTGAGCGACAATAACCAAAAAACAGAGAAGCCAAATTAGTCTCTTCCCTCACAACAATTAGTCTTCAAGTAATATATTTCCTCAATGTTTAACAAATCCAAAATGATTTGGCTCAATTATTCATGGAGAAATGAAAATCGTGTTATAAGATAATGCCGCAGTAAGGAGGGATGTTAGTATAGTTTCTAGGTAACTGCCTCAACAATTCATTTCCACCTGTGTTGGAAGAGCACCAGTGCGTGCAATAGTGTGAGGGCCTAGACCAGCGCCAAACCCAAACCATATCTGCAGTACTACTGAGGGTAGGAATAGTGTCTTCACTGGATAGTACTTCAAGTAGTGCTGAATAGTACAATACATTTTCACAGTATTGGAAACGCACCAGTGCCTGGACTAGTGAGGGGGCCTAGACCAGCGCTCAACCCAAACCAATGCTGTACTACTGATGTTAGTATCATCAGTGGATTGTACTTCAAACTTGTCAGAAACTGTTTCAAAGAATTGTAGTCTCCTGCAGACATGTGATGGATAGCTGGTTGAGAGAACGATAACCTTGACCAATCTTCCCTAACCACTTCATATCCGTGGAGGAGATTAGAACAACCCTTATTTTCAGAGTGAATGGGGGTGACAGGACTGTTAATAATAAAATGGCCATCAGTCGTAACCACGCTCTGCTACCATGTGAGGTGATGGAATGGTGAAGTTGCCCCTTCCATTGAGCTGAATGCTGTTTAATGCCTGTCACGCTCAGAGGATGAACCAGACGCTTGAAGGCGTCTGATTCATCTCCCAAGGTGAGTGATTCAAGAATCGGGAAGGGCAAACTATGCATATCCATCACAAAATTCATTAACTTACAAAAGGTATTAATCATGCTATTTTGGCCTCCATCGCACGATTTCTTTTAAGAAGAAGGCCAGTGGATCGATCTGTAGGTCACAAAGGAAGATCAACACATTGATTTTCTTCGAGAGAAATTTCAGACATCTGACTAAGAGAACCACAAGAACAAGTTATCACTCAATGAAAGCAGTTAAAGTAAACGCAATTCACAGCACTTGAAAACCAACTGTTTGATGGGATCAGGATTTAGATGTTGAAATTTACTTGTCAGGCAAGTGTTGTAATGTCATGTCTTTACAAGCATGTGGATCGCCCACAGGAAACATGCAGGTCGCCTCATTAATCCACAGTCGGGTGAATTCGGTTCATAAATGTCCCTTATGAATAAATACCACACAGTTGTAGTTGACACTAAATAAATAATCAAATAAACATAATCCACAGCACTAAAAAAACCAACCTCTAGATCAGGATCTAGCGAGTTTCACCATTTGTATCCTAAACACCGTCAAAACGAGGAGTTATCTCTTTCTTATTCTCGAATGGCTATATCAACCTTTGATTACATCGTTCAGAGAACAAAAGAAACTTCTCACACTATGCAACAAAGTTTCAACGTCCGATTTCTGTTGGAGAACGGCTGATGCTCATGCTCAGGTAAGTTCAAGTGGTGTTCGCTTCTAATAATGATTCATAATAAACATACCAAAACTGCCCTCCTCTCCTAACAGGAAACCTATGCCTACAACTGCAAAATAATTAAGTACCTGGTCCTGTAAGTACATTACTATAGGAGAAAGACCGTCAAGAACACAGACATAGAGCAAATCGAAAAATTGAGTATTTGTTTTTCAAAAATAGTAACATTTATCTAATGTTCATTTTCCTGGAGCTCTCTTATCAGAATACTTTGAAATTTATTTCGTACTTTCAGTTGATGAAAATCATCTAACTTTCCATGCGTTCAGCTAGTTGGAGCTTGGATTTCTCAAGCTAAACCAACTGCTCTTTGAAAGCAAAGACCTTTTTTTTGGGTTGTTCAATTTCCAGTACTCCAGGTGACGATGGAAGGTCACTAACATTTTCTCCTTCTGGGGGATGTCCTTCTGATGAGAAATGGAGGCCGAAGGTATATGGAGATGTCGACCGTATGGGGGTCTCTTCAAGAATCATGTCCCTGTAATACTGCTCGTCGCCAACAAATACCCCTGTTCCCATGCATCTAAGACAGGGATTCTTTCCCCCTGTTCAGTTGTCGGTATTGAGAGGGAATCTGCTGAAAAATTCCCTGTTGTTGGTCTGGGAAGGGATGTTGAAGTGAGGAATGTCATCATTGGTAAATATTCCCATGTCCCCTACACACTCCTTGACCTTCGGCGCCGTCTCCAGAACGGGGTACCTGCACCTTCTTCAATTGTCTCATGAAAGTATCGCGACGATTCTTCCATTTAGCCTTCACCTCATCCTCTGAAAAATATAAAAGTACCAAAATTAGATAAGAACAGTATACCTAGACACCTACATTTTAAATTCAGCTGAAAATAATGAATTCAAGGAGAAGTAAGGAAAGAAAATTGAGGTACCCATTGAAAATCTCTTAAATTTCAGCTTCAGACTTTAAAATAGTCAAATTTTCTCTGTGAAAATCCATTTTAGAGTATCTTAAATCTAATCCTCTGAACTGGCAGACTGTGAGCGCCGATCAAATAAAGGGAATACCGAAAAAGCTGATCGCCTAATTCTCCAATCAGTGCAGCAGCCATGCCATAGAGAAAGCCATTGGCTCCAGCTATAGCAGCCTTCATCGGTCAGAGTTACCAGGGAACCTCTAATAACACCCATAGAGGGCGAATCCTTGCTCAACTGCGAATGCCCTCCATCAATTGTCATTACTAGAAAACTGTACGGTACACAAAGAATAGTTGTGTGTGGTACAGCAGTGAGATGTGCATGGCATGAAACCAGAAGGTGCCAGAATTTCTGGCCCACTTCCTGGTAAACTGCCCCCTCTACAAACCGTACAGGGAGCACTACTTAAAGCCTCTCTTCACAGAGCTACTTTCTTCCTCCAAGCGGAACGATGATGCCTTGATTAGTATGCCTTATTATGACAAAACGTTGCGTAAAACTTGATAAAATCCTGTCGTTCCGAGGTTTCAATGTTGGGATCAAGAATAAAAATAATCTTAAAGCTCTTTTGGGTTCGGTTAAGGAGAAAATTAACATTCGGGATAAAAGTGAGGGTTATAAACTAAAATATACATGTGGAAACGAATAAAAGAGCATGAAAAGGATTTCAGGGACAACAAAGGGACACAAAGGTGAAATTATACTTACCCTTATGATGAGCTCTCATTGTATGAGTGGGTTTTCAACAGATGTATTCACAAATTAAAATGCAGACGTTGATTATTTGGAACGAGGGCACTCACAGTTATCAGAGAACTTCCGATTCAGAATATGGCAACTTCACGAAAAGATCGAAGATTTAATTTACGTGGAATTAATTTCTAATTGAAATTAACTAGAAGCCAAAGTAAGATTAACGAGCATAGAATCAGAAAAATTAAAACTCCGATTTACAGATCAGCTTCATAATGTTCAACCCAGGATAACCGAACCACCAAAACTTAGTGGCCCAGTAATGCTTAAAAAACAATTAAAAATAACCATTAAGGGTAAATAAATAACACCATTTACTTATGATCTGGAAGACAATACACACCAACACAAGACAACACAAGTCTTCTTCTATGATAACAGCTACCGGTTTCTGCTCCGTGATAACAACTAGCAGTGAGTTGTTGTTGTCGTTTTTTCCTTGGCCGAACCATTAGGTTATGTAGCCACAGTTGTGTAAACATCTACAACGTTGATGAAACGGGGATGATGACTGTTCCAAAAACTATGAAAATTCTCGGACCGAGAAGGAATGAACAACTGAGTATTCTTTGTAAGTAGGGGACAAAATGTTGCCACCGGCGGTTTCATGTTTATTTTCTCTCGCAAGTGTTTCACCCCTGTGCTAGAAAAATCTGTACCCACCAATGCAATTTATGAGTGTTCCAAAAATGGTTAGATTATCGAGGAACTGTTTTCAAGGTATTAGGTGAAACATTTCAAGGAATTTGCCAACTCTTTGGCTGATAACCCTGCTATTCTTGTCTTAGACAATCACTGCACTCGTCCTACCCTTGCAGCTATTGAATATTACTGAGACAATGGCATCCGCATTTGAGTCTCACATCTTACACGCTTTACCAGATCCAGCCTCTCGGCTTGGTCACTTTGGACCATTGAAAACCTATTTTAATTAATATAAAAATACTCAGAAAGGGTCGAAAGGCGCGTAAAAAACGTGGATCAGCTATAAAATCAGGATTTCTTACGTACCAACTTATGTCTACACGTTATGCAGGGCCCCCCAACTTAGAACCAGCCCCCCCCCCCCCCCATGTTAGTTAGTACCCCTTTCCCCGAAACAAAAATGTAAAAAATACTCGTAAGCATTGCTTATTTTATCTAAAACTAATCACGGACAATATTCGAGCACTGTTATTGTCATTTAAACTTTTTCTGATAGAAAAACAATCCATATTTAAATGAATTACAACGTTCATGACTATTTACGTTCTATCTATTGATGTAATATATTTTTTAATGTCGTCACGTAAAACACTGTTTGAGTCAACTTTACCCCCCAAAATCTGCTTCATAGCCCCCCCCCCCCCTGTGGGCACCCCTGCGTTATGGTTCAGTCGTTCAAAGAATAAAAAATGTAAAAACCATCCGGAAACTGACGGACGTTGTCGGTTAGACAGCTAACAGCTAATTTACCAATAACTGAGTTTTGGCTCCTTGCCAGCCAAGTACTTGAACTTAGTACCTACTTATACAACAAGTACTTTTCCTTTCACACAATAGATTCTCGTTTTGTTTACTGTACAAAAGAATTGTAGTTTTATTGTATGCTTGTTGGTAGCCCATAGTTTTTTCTTTTGCTCCGTTATGAGAAATTATCACATATGTGCTTGAATAGCTTTTTGAATAGATACCAAAGGGACCAAAATTGTTGGGTATAATTTTGGCATCAGAAATTCATTTTAAGTTTCAAAATAATTAGCCAACGTGTTCTGTTAGTTAGTACTCTTAATGTAGGTACTTACTGCAGACCTATACACAAGGAACATACATTTTCACACAGGCAAGAGGCTTTGTGGAAGTGACACCATTCGACTGAACATCTAAAATTACGTCCACAAAAACCTAACTACAACTTTCGAAGGAGTGGATTTCATTTAAACCAACTATGCCTGTAATTTTCACACTTCAATGTTGTGAAAATAAAGGTGCTGTTACTCGTACATTATGGTCATGTTGGTTGCTGATAGCCAAATTAAAAAGAAAATTAATTAATTTAAAAAATGTCTGCCAATTGGGTGTGGCACATAGCTTCCTCGTATCCATAACATGACTGTTTAGATCATTGAAAATTATTATTGACCATAATCGTCATTAAGCCATTCGTTCAATTAAGCGAATTAAATATTGCATTAGGGTAAATTTATTGTTATGCAGGAGCATAACTTGAGAACATAAAGGTAGGCATGCTAAAACTTTATTTTCTCTTTATTACTCACGAGGACCATCTTTACATCAGTCCGAACAATCCCTGAAAATTTCATCGAAATCAGTCATGAACTCCCGGAGTTATGCGTGTAACAAGGATTTCACGTTTGCGGATGCGCAGAGGCTACTATTGATCCGGGGGTCATGAAACTTATAGGGGATCATCTACACATCAAACCAAACAATCCCTGAAAATTTCATCAAAATCGGCCAAGAACTCCCGGAGTTATGCTTGTGGCAAGGATTTACCGTTTGCGCATGCGCAGAGGCTACTATTGATCCGGGGGTCATGAAACTCATAGGGGACCATCTACACGTCAAACCGAACAATCCCTGAAAATTTCATCGAAATTGGTCAAGAAATCCCGGAGTTATGCGCGTAACAAGGATTTCACGTTTGCGCATGTGCAGAGGCTACTACTGATCCGGGGGTCATGAAACCTATAGGGGACCATCTACACCCCAACCCGCACAATCCCTGAAAATTTCATCAAAATCGGACTATAACTTCGTGTAGTTTTGCCCGTAACAAGGATTGCTGACAGACAGACAGACACACAGTCAGACAGACACACAGACAGACACGGAACCAAAATTGTTCAGAAAGGTCTAAAACGCAAAATGCGAGTGGAATTTTTGATTTTGGAGACAAAAAAATTTTCACATTCCGAAAGTGAAAACAATGCTTCCGCTACTTTGGTAGACTCGGAAGCAAAACCACAGTGATTAATTGGTTATGATGCAGTCGAAAGCAGTAATATTAGTGTACAACTAATTCGTTGTTAGGGACACAAAACTTCTTCAGTCTCGGATCCTTTTAAAACCCATGGCTAGAATTATTACAAGGAGGTGGTGGAATTATTGCCCCTTCCAAGATCTGAGGCGATTTGCCTGCAACACCCAGAAGATACCACTGAAGATAAAAAGCTTTGGGTTTATACTCAGGCTTAGGAGTTTCAAGAAAGGGGAAGCGGGAACTACCTATGTCTGTAACAGAATTCATGATTTGAGCTGATGGAATGGGCTATTTCGATTAGTGTGCAACCCCAAGGGATTAATGTGAAAGCTAAAAGGCTCCAGGTATACCTACGATCGAGAGCAGCAGTTCTCTGAAACTTCAAGGCGATCCTCTAGGAAGGTAACAACTGAAACTATAACTCGGTTCATCGGGCCTCGCTAAATGCTTTTTGCTTAGAGACTATTGCTACCGTTCAAGAAATATGTAACCTGCTTTAGGAGCAACTCAACTTATCTCAGATCTTCGTATTTTCCAGTATAAGCCCTAAGAAGGCTTATTTACATCCCAAATTTAAGCTTTATACGATTAGTGCGGTAAACATTCGCTTTTGGAATGACTCACCTGATCCTGGGCATCTTTTAATATAAGTCTTAAGGCTACCTCAAGTATAAGGAGGCTACCAAATTCCATTCTTCTTTGTTGGAATAAGTGGAATAAATTTTTGTTACAGTTTTTCGTGACATGAAAACAGGTTCAATTATGTCTGGTAAACTGTAAGGTAACGGTACCGGTAGTGGACACAGTTAAGAATTTTTTTCTTTAGTTTTGACAATTGTGGGCCAACAGTAGTACTGACTTTCTTCAGGACTCATTTAGAATATAGCCCGACTCTTCCCTAACATATCCATTGCCTAAAACTATCAAAAGAACAATTTTTTCTATTTTTTATTAATTTTTTCTCACACCTTTATTTTGATCTAGTAGTGGCCACATCAAATTACGAAATTTCCAGTAGTGGCCACGTGCATGTCTCAGTAGTGGCCACTTGACATTTTGCCCTCCTTACGTGTTTAATATCATTAAATTCAATACCAGATGAACAAAATTGATTCTATCCAGTAGAAGCTCTAGGATACAGCCCAACAAACGAGGAAACTAGGGACGGTCATATTGAGAAGTTTACCACAATTTCCAATGATGCTCTGCGCACTCCTAGTTCAACCTCTGACTACAAGATGACATGAGCTGTACCTCCTGCAAGTTTGAAGCCACTAGGAGACCGGGAATCCTTATTTCTCAAATATAAACTTTAAAATGGCCACTACTGGAGCAGTTCTTGGCCACATCCCCTATAAGTTTCATACCGGTGCCGTTACCTTATTTTAGGAATAAAGGAAACACCTCAAAATAATCTCACAGTATAGAATTTACTTGATGTATCTATGGGAGACATTCAAGACAAATGACAGTTTTTTTGTGTCGATGAAAGACCGAAAATCGTTCCTTGCATTAATACGATCTAAATCTTGAATGTTTGAAATCATACAACTTAAAAAGGTGGAGTATCAAACAACGGTGCTTAGCAGTACATCTCATTTTCAACTTAAGTGTTATCATTCCTACTCACTACACATTCATCATAATACTTGATGGAGTCTTTAAAATTAAAAGTTCAACATTTATTAATTTTTACTTGTATAAATGAACAAGTACTTACATTAGTGTTGTTCCGACCAGCAGAACGTTAGCACTGTCGGTATAGGTAAACATATGAACCAAAGTTTAATAATTTCGCACTAACTCTAAACGATGATAGATCGATTAAACAAAGTTATTTAGCTTTCAGAAAGCTGATGTTAAAAAAAAAAAAAAAAACAATATTCGTAAGTTATTCAAATAACGACGGAGAGGTCATTTCACCGGTTTTATTTCCCTACATCCCTACGAGCTCCTGTACAACGTTTAATATGAAGGGAATCTGTTACATAATTGGTAAAAATCAGCATAAAGAAAGAAATAAAATGAGGTTTCCGTTACATCCACTTTTAATTAAAATTAACACGTTCTCTGCGGCTCAGGCAACCAGGCTCGAGTTAAAAGTAAATTACGATTTCGATCATGGAGTGTCGCACGCGCCCGGGCGTTGAGATAGTTTTCAGTTTCGTAAGGCTCTTCTACTCGCCTATCACCTAGAAAGGAGTATTTGTCATTTTCCCGAACTTGGTTCGACCCTTCTGAAGGCAGTAAGAAAATTGGTGAATTACATTTCATGGATTGTAATTGTAGTCGCATTGAGCTTGATAATAAATAAATTCATGAAGATAGTACGGGAACATTAAATTGTACACTCGCACCCAGCACCTGAGTCGCACGAAGACACATTCTGTATGCGGCTCACGCATCTAGCGCATCAACATAACAGATTGACCCGCACATACATTGAACAATAATATAAAAACGCGTTTCATGCTGAAAATCAATCATCTTTCGATGTGAAAAAATGCATCACCCTGAAACATAAACATTGCCTATTACAATACAATGCATTGATTAATGTAATACAACCACCTAACAATAAATCGAAAAACAAAATGAGATTTCAGCTCGACAATACGATACAAATTAAAACAACGTAATACGGATAAGTATTCGATTAGAAAATGCGTATTTTCCACTGTACATAATTTAAAATAAGTTCCTTATATAATTGGGCAGTCGCATATAAACCTTACAACAGGTACTTGCCAGTGAATCTGGGAAAATCGTGTTCAAAGTACCTAAGATCTAAATGAAGCAGTTTTTATCAAAACTTAATTTATATAATTCATGACGGTTAATAAAAACCTGTTTTATTACAAATGAACATCAATTTGGGAAGATTTCATGACAGAAAACATATTTGCACCATTCTGTTAGGTACCGACATACCGAATTTATAATTTTCATTCGAGTTTTATTGTCTAAATGATAAAATGCCGAACCATTGAATAACACTGACAAACGTATAATAGGGATGTCATTGAACAGAAAACAATTCTATGTACCTACAATATCATAACATTAGGTGCATATTGCGGTACTAGGTTTGGTTTGAGCTGGAATTACCGCCAGATACCTAATTACAGTTTCTCGAACGGAATTACACAGGTAAGTTGATTTTAAAAGAATTAAAAACGTAATGTTGATATATTTACGTACGTTCCTACATCTATCATAATTTTACGTCGAAGGTACACTAAACCTAATGGCCGGGGTATAAAATATATCGACAAGTACAGTAACATACTCAGTTGTATTTATCGGATGTCGAAGGTTCCTAAAAACTAAACATTACACGTGAAACTGGGTAGTTTATGCAGCTAATATTTGTTAAAAATAGTGTTAACATTTTCCCTCATAGCTTTTTATTTACGGGTTAACATTGTCATTGTAGGCCTTTGATATTTGTATTTTAAGTTCATGATTCGTTAGACAGTACGAAATTCCGGCTCTGTCAAAATGTTGATTCGTTTCAAAGCAGCATCGTAGTTTTCCTGTTAAGATTCTGACAACGAAGTTTATTTATATTTGAAATCTACAATTGGTAATATCTATAGTAAACCGTGTAGAACATTGTACAACCTTTGAGTGAGCGAGCGTGTAGCTGCCTTGCTCAAAATGGTTTGATTCTCTTTTTCCAAAGTAAATTCATATTTACCCTGTGAAACTTGGCACGAAGGAACGTGCAACTAATTACCGTTTCAATTTAAAAATAAAAATTGTATATTGTACATTGTGAACAAACTTTAATTTTTCTTAATTGTATAGTTTTTCGAAATGTCATAAAATTATTATCGGAGTACATTTTTTATTTCAATTTCAATATTAATTTGTGAACTGGTCTTACAGTTATTTTTACATTAAACCTTTTTAATATACGAAGCCAAAATGGTCTCCTCACTCCCATTACTCGCTAAATTTATTTGTTTAAAAAAAACCGCTTGACGACGGAACCTTTTTAGCGAATTTTCGTAAAAAATGAATCTATAGCTACCAAAATTTGAAAATCAAAGTACTTTCCCAAATTCTCTACGAGAAAATCCATTTTGGATCGATTCCTGAATTTCTTTTTCATATAAGCGAGGCTTTTAGGGGAGTCTATGGGGTTACTCGTGGTCGATATGATCGTAGGCTCACACCAGTCCGTTTCTGTTAATATCTGTGGGCTCCTTTTTGCTCCGCCGATGTGAGATTGTGCCGAGACCAAATCCATCGACAACTTCTGGAAAATTATGGACGTCACATCAGCGTTTTAAATTGGATTAGGCTGTTGCTCTGGCTCTCAGGAAATGAGTGGAGAGGAAGAAAGGTGGATCTTTTGTTGCCGAAGAGAGTCTGCAGAACGTTGAAAGGAAACTTGCCAGTGATCGTTGGATCACGATTGAAGTTCTTTATGATATGTTGCCGCATATCTCTCGAATCTTTGAAAAACTGGATGCAGAAATGAGTTTGCAAGATGAGCACTGAAAATTTTGACTCCGCAAGACTTTGTTGAGTCTTCTGGATGAGACAATGTGACCCATCCACAATATTCTTCGAAGTCTATGTTCCTGCTATCAAGTATTCTCCAAATTAATGGAATTCTACGGCAGAAATCGTTTTTCCAGGGACAGAGTTGAAGAAGACAGTGAAGATGTGGCTTTCAGATGTTTAGCTGTGTATACGAAAATAGCATAGAAAAGCCCAGTTGAAGAAGTTCGTTGTAGTCGTTGGTGCTTTTGCTACAAAATAAGCAGATGTGGTATACATACTTTAAATTTGGTTGAAGTGTATGTATTTATCAATTTTGAAGATCAGTTGTAACTTTTTTGTTCAGATATCCTTAGTGAGTGATTCAGTGAATGTTAGCCGTGAAAGCCTGCTCAGTGACCTCATGCTGTGCTATGCTCAATAGCTGTGGCAAGGGGTTGGAGCTGTGTTAGGTAACTAATTCTTGTTCCAGGATCTGATTTTATTGATTATCGAGGTAGACTGTGGTCATAAGTTGTAACCTTGATGCAATCAACATCAGAGTAACAAAACAAAACGTTAAAAGAAGCTATCTGACGATCTAGTCTGTTGGCTTGTTATTCCAACAATGAATCATTGTGACTGACCAAGAAACAAATTTAAAATGCGATGATTCTTTTGTTTGATGACTATGATTGTCAATATACATGGGGATAACTCTCTGAACTAAACTCGACGGTGGGTACACACAATAATCGCAAGCGCAATAGCTCAATTTCCATTTTGCATTGGGTATTAAACGGAGGCCGCAACGTATAAGATGTTAACATAGAGCCCACTAGTTTTTCACCGCGATAGTTTTATCACTCTTTTCGATCTATTTGTACAACTGATGTGTATGTTACTAAAACTATTCATTTATTATATTTGTTCCTTCTCATTTTGAGATTCAAGCGCAGTATCAAGACGTCCAAACTAAACGAAACACTGACCTCCGTGTAACACCTGAATCCTCATTTGGCAATTGTGTGGACCCACCGTCGAGTCTGGACTCCATAGTTACTCCATAGATACGGAGATCCTAGTTTGAAATAATAGTACAATGGATACCATCTCATTCTGCAGTTTCGGGCGATGACCGAGATAATCTTGCAGCAAGCCCGATGGAGGAGGATGTGATGGAGTGGGAAGGAATCTACGCAATACCAGATCTGCATCAGTTAAGATAACTGATTGGCAAACCACTTACTTTCACGAACCCTTCCTTAACAATCTTGTTTAAACTCTTTATATGAACTCGATTTAAACCCCAATATCTCACCATTGTCCTGCAACTGGATAACATGATTGAGTCAAAAAACATTTTACTAAAACTGAATTTGGTCAGAAACAACAAATTATCGCATCGCAACATTATTGCAATACACAATGCTTCGGCCAAATCAGATTGGGGTTGATAAAACACGGCGCACAAAGCAACCCCTCCTTCAAGACCGGGGGGTCGTGCGGGTCATTGCATATCCTCGCTCCTGGCCAAGACGATGCCTTCTCCATAGCTTTCCCAATTTTCAAACATGAGGTCTTTTTTAATTACACAGGGTGGCCCAGGAGTTATGCACACTCCGACTCCTACGTGTTTTACAACTCATCTTCGAACAAAAATGCCTAGGAGCAATTTTTTGGCCAGAGGCCTCGTTTCAGAGTTATTTGTGATTTAAGATTTTGTTCGTGTTTTCGATCTTATGTCATTAAAACTCATTATTAAAAAGAAAATTTGATGACACCGTTTGATCAGTTTTACGCCAATAGATCAAATGTGACCACCAGTACATCAAAATATTTATATACCTATCAGCCTTATCACCATTTCAAAACTTTCACAACAAACCAACACTCTTCCGGGAGTTGGATAGTTGACTAATGTTCTTCAGATTGTGAAATTCACAATTCCTTCTGTTTTTAGCTAATGGACTCGGAGACTTTCGAGCGGTAAAACTGAAACAGGAGCGGGGCAAGTCGGATGAGGCAAATTTAGCTAAGTTAAGAAAAGACGATCGGAACGACTAATGTAATTAGAGGGAACCCCTTTGTCCAGAAATCGAGTTCTCTACAGCTTTTGTTACCTAAATGAATTTGTACCTAACGAATAAATAGGTGTTTTTTAAAATTTAGTTAATTTTCTCTTCTTTTAATGAAGCATTACTGTTTTGTAAGAATCAACTTCCTATCGCTTACGCACGATGAATGAAAACTTTAAATAAAAATTTAGCCAATTCTTTATTTTTGGAACCACTTCAAATTTCGTCATTGGTCGCCTCAAGGTGCCTATTTGAATAATGCCTGATAGCTCGTGTCGGAGAATCACTTTTACGTTCAGATATTGCGGTTATTTGCTATGGGTGAATTTCTAACGACCTGAAATCTATCCTATCGATCTTGCGTCAACAATTACTTTCGATTAATCATCATATCAGATAATTCATATCACCTTTGGGAAAAGCTTCCTCAAACTGTCTGTTCAATGATCTCCTTGAGTCTGGATTTTCTCTGGAAAGTTATCGAATTATGGCAGTTTTAGTCAGGGAAGGTCGAAAAAATTTTGAAAGTAAAAAAGTTATACGGGTAATTCTCAGAAAAAAAAAATGCCTAAGATATATGAGATCTCGTGTTGCATTTCTTTTTTCAAAATGTTTTAAATACCAGTGAGCACAATAATCATGGTCAATGAAGTATGTTTCTGTTCATAAACCATTTTTTATTTGACGTTAAAAGCCCAATTTATCATTAACACCACCCGCAACGATCTCGATGATAATTGAATTGATTAAATTTGGAATTTAGGATTTGAAATTGTGATTTGAGTATCATATTGTTCTTTGTGATCCGTGGCAGCCATATGCAATTTTTTAGGGAATTTGGAGATGTTTCTCTGGCGTACGATTTCAGCATAGGTAATTGCGCTTTTTTTTAGAATCACCCCATACGTGCAGACAAAAAATGGTGCGAATAGCTGTAGAATCGACTTGTGGATTTCTGCTCAGCCTTTTAAGTAGACACCCTGTTGCTCATATTTCCAAATAATTTATCATGGATTGTTTAAAAATACGAAAATTCGCTTATTCGATCATGCTGCATGACTGGAATTAATATTAAACGCGCTATTTTTCAACCCCACCCCCTCCCACCCTTCTATTTAAAATAGTGTCCATCATCAGTATATATTTATTTTCAATGCAGACACAAGCCTTACTATGAACTTCGAAGCCTCCCTTAAAGAATGAATACATTCATTTTTCGCGCAAGTTCCAATTTAACGTATAACGAACTGTTGTGGTTGGCACTCCATTTTGTTTCATATCAGATCAACCAAAAGTAAAGGCAACGGTTACACTTACTGAGTTACACTACTGAGTACATGGATGATTCTACGTATGTGCAAATAGAATTTTGGATGAATAGGAACCAAGTATGCTTTATAATAAGTGCACTTAAATTATGGAAATAAATAAATAAAAATATATACATAAACGGGTAGTGTTTTCGACAAACTAATAAACGTAGGATACATTGTTTGATTAAACAACGTTCGAGCCACAGTGCTATTCATGCTTCCTTGTAACAATATAACGAGAGAGATCAGTTGTTTTTGAAGCGCTGTTCCTGTTATAAATTCACATGAGTTCCATGGTTTCTGTGAGCTCCAGGCCCTCGCTCACCGGTTGCATGGGAGCAGAGAGGTTGGCAGACCACAGCGACCCAGAAGTTAAACTTTTGGCAACGCCGGTGCTCATCTGCAAAAAATAACAAGGATCTTTGTGTCGAACTGAGAAGAAGGCATGCATAATTGCACTTGTCATGCAATGGAGAAAATACAGTTGTGGTTATACTCCGGGTTTGTTCCGTTATTTCAATAGCTTAATGTAGTCAGAATCGAGCATTGTCCATCTCATTGATACCCGATTCCTCAATTTACCGGAAACATACTTATAGTGACATCACTATTCATAATACCTCAAATCATCCACTAGCACACGTACTCGCGGCCTATCATGATTAAAATACAATATATCATAATTCACCAAAAGATAATGTAACATCAAAAGTGTAGCGGATTTGGAGGGGAGCTCCAATACGGAATAAAATTCTTCGAAAAATGAACAGGAGAACGGTGTCAGGGAGCTTACATTAGAAGAAACACTATAGATCAGCATAGCTTACTGAAATCAAATTTATGGTAAAGCCGGCAAAATGTTATCATCTAGGGGTTTCAGAGTAGATTCTAAAAATGAAAACAACCTTAAAGCTTCTTTAGGTCTGTAAAAGATAAACGGGAAATATGAAAGTGGGGTTTACACACTTAAATGCTCTTGCAGACTCGAATATTGCGGGCAAACAGGCAGAAAACTTAGGGATGGGAATAAAAGAACATAAAGAAAACGTTAAGGATAGCAAGGGAGAATCAGAATCTGCCAATTTTCAATTGAAATCCAGCCACATTCTCAGTTTTAATTTTTCAAATGAACATTTTGCGGAATTCGTCCATTTTTGTCTAAAAGGGGGAGCTCTGAATGACTTAGAAAAATTTGAAATCATTGAAAGCAAATGAGCATTTAATGTTTAAATGATTATGCTCCAAGATATATTCCCCCTTAATCGGTTCATTTCCAAAAAAGCTTTGCCTTTTAATTATTCTATTTTTGTTCTAATACCTTTATCTGCTTTCCCTACTCTCCATCCCCCACCATCGATATTGTTCGATTCCCCCCTTTCACATTCCTGACCAATAGAGTTGTATCCTTTTTCATTCAGGAACCATAAGATTGGATGTTCCCCCACACCTCTTGACCAATGGGATTGAAATTCCCTTTCACCTCTGTCTCCAATGTACATTTAGTTACTGATGATGACTTAATCGTCGAAAGAGGTATACGTTATAATTCTTTAACTTTGTGGAAACAGGCTACATTTTTTCTAAAACTCTGTGTTTTTCTTGGTGGAGCAAAGTTGACCTATAACATTCCACGGCTCCAAACTAACATGGAACAAGTACTTGAAAGACATAGCTTCATAAGGAAGTAGAGCTCTATGGTCATGCCATAGAATGCCAAGTAAAATAAAGGGGTTGACTCCCAAAATGGAACTATGGGCCTATAAAGCAATTTTCAGGACCATGGTCATATACGCTTCTTTAGTATGGTGGCCAAAAACTTGCCAAACCTCTGCTCGTGTGGAACTTAACAAACTTCAGAAGCAGGTCTGTATTGGCATTACAGGGGCCATGAACACCACTCTCACAGCAGCACTAGAGGTTCTCTTAGACCTCACCCCTCTGCACATTTATGTGCAGAAAACAGCCTAACTGGGGGCCATTAGAATGCAGGTAATGGGAAGAAATAAGGCCCTCTCTACAAAAAGATAGTAACTTGGAAATACTGGACAAATTAGATACAGATCCATTGAATATGTCTATCTCTGACGTAATGTTAGAAAAGATGAACTTCGATCTAC
The DNA here is from genome assembly GCA_031894815.1 of Creontiades dilutus. NCBI lineage: Eukaryota > Metazoa > Arthropoda > Insecta > Hemiptera > Miridae > Creontiades > Creontiades dilutus. Next base: position 505,412 of record JAVIWC010008991.1, on the reverse strand, counting down.
CTTTTAAAGTAATCATAAATGGTCGTGAGTTTTGGAAAAGAGGCATGCCTCAACTTAAACCAGGCTCACTTGTGTGGTACACTGATGGGTCCGTGATGAATAGGGCGGCTGGCCTGGGGATCAAAGGCCCCAATTTTAATCTGGACAAGCGGTTTGACTGCAACCGTATATCAAGCGGAAACCCGTGCTATAGAAATATGTGCACAAGATGTTGCCAGGAAACGACTCAAAGGTGCAACAATACATATACTATCTGACAGCCAAGCAGCACTGAAGGCTATTCCTGCCTTCTCAGTAACTTCAAAGCTGACTTGGAGTTGCCTAAAATCCCTCAAGGCTGCGGCCCAGGGCAACAAACTGGTGCTGCTATGGGTGCCGGGTCATGAGGGAATAGAGGGCAACGAGGAAGCTGATCGCCTTGATAAAAAGGGATCGGAGTCCAACCCAATTGGACCTGAACCCCAACTAGGGGTTATCAAGAGTTATACATATAACTCAACACGTTCAGAAATGGGAGGACAAAACACGTACAGAATACTGGCACAACACTCCTAAGCAGAGGCGAGCCAAGCGGTTCCTCTGTATTTCAAGGAAACGCGCAAAAGCCCTTCTATCATTGAGGAGCAAAGACCTTCGCAAACTTGTGGGTCTTCTTACTGGCCACTGCCCCCTAAGGTACCACTTAAAAAAATGGGTAAGGCCAGGACTGTAGAATGCCGCTAAATGCGCTGCGAAGAGGCGAAAACAGCATAACACATCCTCTGTAATTGTCCTGCTGTTGCATCAACTAGATTCCGGCATTTCGGGAAGGGTGCCCTAACACCCACTGATATTGCCTTGGAAAAGCCTGAAAACCTCCTACACTTTGTGAACGAAGAGGTTTTGAATTAAAATGGGGGCAGCGTCACAATAGATCCTAGTGGTCTCAGTGAGCAGGGACTCCTCCCATCCCTTATCGAAAAAAAAAAAACTCTCAAACATTCCACGGTTGGATCACGTGACTGAAGTATTCTCGTTGAGAGTATGCAAGCCGTTGTTACTGAATTCAACAGGCTTCAGAATACAATAATCATTACTACCGTACTACCTTTTGGAGAATCCGTCGTTACGAGCAAGTGGTACAGGTGGAGGACGATCTCGATGTACATCATCATCAGTCCGTCGAGAAAGCACTAGAGTCAGTCAGTTAGTTGACAATTACAACATCTATGTGATGGGAAGAGGGAGGGGATTAGAAAGGAAAGGAACTACTTGTAAATGACCGCTTGATAAAGACACGGTGAAATGGCATTAATTCGTTTGTTGTTCTGTCAAGAGAAATGGGGATTAGGCTAAGCTCTGTTAGCTATGAGTATCAGATTGGAGCGTATAATAGGTTTATTTTCTTTTTCGGAAACGTTTCGTCCCGCTATGGGGACTTCTTCAGTCCTGCATAAAGCATAAAACATTCGTCAATATTCACTAAGGCCTATTTCTATTACGTACTTTATTCTCTATTATGACAGTCACTCTTAATGAAATTAAATGTTTCTCATCTATCATTATGTCATATTTAAGTATGCGTATCCAACCAACATCATCCTGGTCAACACTCATGATGTGATTCAGTGAATATAAATGATGAGTGTTACTACTACATTAACTAACAAACTTAACTCTTTCCCTAAAGGATAGAATTACTCCAAAATAACATGCGAGTGTTGACTAGGATGATGTTGGTTGGATACGCATACTTGAATATGACATAATGATAGATGAGAAAAATTTAATTTTATTAAGAGTGGCAGTCATAATAGAGAATAAAGTACATGTAATAGAAATAGTCCTTAGTGAATATTGACGAATGTTTTATGCTGTATGCAGGACTGAAGAAGACCCCATAGCGGGACGAAACGTTTCCGAAAAAGAAAATAAACCTATTATACGCTCCAATCTGATGTCTTAAATGAGAGTGGTCACACCACAACCAACAACCATGACTATGAGTATCGCTAAGTGGAAAACAATTAGGTAAATGACTAAATAGTAAACAAATGCCACGTGGTGCTAAACGTGGTGATATGTTCTAAATTATGGTTTTTTAAAGGGTAAGTGTTCATTATGTTATTATCTAATGCTAAATTTTGGGTTCTTGGGATATGCGGTATTTTGAAGTAAGCCGTGTCGTTTGGTTGTTGTTTGCGTTTATAAGGAATTGAGTTGGGTACCCTAATCGTTCTCTTTTGTTGTGTAGGTTGTTAGTAAATCCATGTGAGGGGGGTTTCTCGTTTTCGCATGAGTCTGTCCAATGGTTCGAATGCAATGTCATAGGTCATGTCTAGCAAGTTTTTGTTAATGCGTACGTCAAATGTTCGTAGTTTGTGTATGTTTTCAAGGATGTTAAGTCGCCATATTGTGGATGCAGTATCTAGGAATGACGTTAGATGCAAAGCTGAAGTGGAAAGAACATGTCAAGAAAAAAAGGAAGAGCTATCAATCAGGTATAGAAAGCTTATTGGCTGTTGGGCCGACATTCACAACTCAGTTTGCACAATAAATTGCTGTTATACAAAACAGTACTTATGCCTATCTGGACCTACGGTATCCAGCTATGGGGATGCACAGTTAAAAGTAACTTGAAAATGGTTCCAACATTCCAAAGTACTAAGGAGTATTGTGAATGCTCCATGGTACATTCGTAATGATGACCTCCACAAGGACCTCAAAATCGAGAGTCACCGATGTCATTACAAGATACGCAAGGAACTACGAAAAGAGGCTTCTTGCTCATACCAACCCAGAAGCCATTAGGCTTCTCGACAACTCCCAAGTAAACCGACGCCTGAAAAGGACCAAGCCATTGGACCTTGGATGCTGATGTGAAGCTGAAATGTGGTGTATTGTCAATGGACTAACACTCGTATAAATATTGCGGAATTTATGAGAAGTAAATATCTAGATAGTTGCCTGTATATTACCTCATGTCCGTAATCGTGCATGTGATTTGCACGTTTGGATTTGGAACGTTTTATGTTTTGTCTGACTGATCTCCTTCAATACAGATTACTCACTGTAATGGAATATGCATCGTCAGAATGGCATTCGGCATCTCAATTTGTTTGGAGTATGAATGTGAGATTGTCAGCAAATCCGACCGTGGGAGTTTTCATTTTCGCATGAGTTGTCTAATAGTTTGAATATGATGTTATTGGTCTTGTCTAGCAAGTTTTTGTTTATGTGTACTTCGCCCAATGTTCGTAGTTTGTGTATGTTTTCAAGGATGTTAAGTCGCCATATTGTGGATGCAGGAGTGTCTGATAGTTGATGTCCGTGATAATACACGTAATTTGCACCGTTGGAACGTTTAATGTTTAGTCTAACTGATCTCATTCAATACAGACAACTAACTGCAATAAAATATGCATCGTCAGTTCAGCATTCGGCGTTGCAATCTGTTTGGAGTATGAATATGAGATAGGTTTCGCATAGCTCAGAACCCAAATCGTTTCAATGCAATTAGTAATTTCAATTAAATTAGTAACAACTTCCGTTCTTTGTACAACGGAAGTTCTTACTAATTTAATTTTTTTTTAAAGCAAGAATCGAGAAGTTGTTTAGCTCATCTGGTTTAAAAGATGACTCCGACGGGCTTATCATTGTCATGTCAGAATGAATTTCTGATTTCATCGTACGTAGGGAAGCGGGGATTGATATTGCAGTGCGTTGATCTGTTACATTCAAATTGATTTAACGTGCCTCCAGGCTCCCATATAGGCACCCTCATATATGCTCTGCCCATGAATCACTTACCTTATGTTACTGATGGCGCCCAATTTCCGCAATATGAAGACATTTGTGAACAGTACTATTCGAAAGATCTTTCATCCTATAGTTATAAATCATATAGGCTCGATGCTCATATATTGTCAGAGTAAGCTTTTCAACCAGTATCATCATAGTTTTCTCTCACGGTAGATCTTTAAATTTCAATTTTGCTATATCAGTTAGTTTTAAATGAGTCATAACGGTTGGGGCTTTAAAAAAAAAAGTGAAATATTTTTGGTATCCAAATATTAAGAGGATCGAAACAAGTCACATAGGAATAGTACGGGTTGAAGCACTCTGATATGCATGAAACGCTGCTAATTCTTTCACTGGGGTTTATTATTCAATTTTATTAATTTGGCTTGCATTCATGATTTGAGTTTCTACTAAGATTTGGAGTGTGCGTGTTTCACAGGTGATAGAGGTGATTGAATTTCAGGAGATATGCATAGACCACGTAAATCTGTTCTCAACCAAAATACCTATTTGGATTGATCAGTTGATCATATTTGTGTGTCTCCTGAAATTCAATAATCGCTCTATCACCTGTGAAACACTCACACTCCAAAGCTTAGTAGAAATTCAAATCATGAATGCAAGCCGAATGAATGAAATTGAATAATAAACCCCAGCGAAAGAATTTGCAGCGTTTTTTAAGTTTTTACTACCGTTATTTCTTTATTTGAGGTTAAACCCAGACAATACCTAATAATAATGGAATTCTATTGGCAATATACTTGTTCTTTCTAGGATCCATAGAGAATAGTGGCTAGAGGTATCCTCAGCGGATTGAATTACCAAATGCCATCTTCTATGCTGTTGTAAACCTCTTCTTAAAACTAAGAAACCACGTAAAACAATTTAGAGGAAGCCGGGTCATTCTCCGCTAAAGTTTGACCTGCCCAATATCCACGAATATGGCCCCTACTTGTTCACGCCCTTGTAAAATAGGTGTGGGCTGGATCATTGTAAACTCTCCAATTCATTCCCAATTAATTTAATGCAAATTTATTCGATATATAATGCGAAAGAAGATTAAGGAAGGTAAACAAGGGTTAGAGTTTTGGTGGTCGCCATCATAAGAGTTAAGTTATTAGTTAATTATGAAAACACTGTGTTCACAGAAGACAACCTCTAATGCCCTTTCAGACGCCACATCTCCACGCGGCATCTTTTCAAACAGAAACTTTTATATATATTAATAACTGGTCATTATTATATCAAGAACAAGAAATAATTTTCTCTATATGCGTTTTCTTTCTTGTCGGATTTAAGAAAAGTTGATATGTTATTTCTGGTTGTTGTTTGATACCAATACGAAAATCACCACCTAAAATAATCCTGAAGCAATTTATTTACGTTGGGCCAATAAATAATTGTTATTTGCGCATTACTTAATACACAATCTTTTGCCATATTTAAAATGTAGGAGGCCGCTAATTTCAAAAATTGAATTCCTTTTTAGGGAACGATTCTTATAATTTTTACAATTCTTCTAAAATTCAAACAACCACTACCATCACATCTCATTTCAAACTTCTTTCAAGAGATTTCTATTTATTAAAATTAACAAATTACCATTCAGGGAGGCCAATACAAATTATGATGCTGAAAAAATACGAAGAATGCTCCCACTGAAGTTTTATCTAAGCATCGAAGCAGAGTTTCATTATGCTTGTCATGCGAGGAAGAAAGACGATCAAGAAAGTCGGTATGAAATTGTTGTAGAAATGTGTACATTTGTTCTCGGTGGAATAAAATACGATAATCGTAATTGCTTAAAGAGGGAAATTTGTATGTGCCTTAAATTTGAGTTATTAGGGAAAAATAATGATTTGTAACGAAGAGTTAATACATGACATATTGTCTTTCGACAGGTTGTCCGAGCGAGCTGGGGCGGCAGTCCTCTAGCTGTTTACTTTCAGTGGGAGTACTGATTGCCCCGGTTCGAATCCGGCTGGCACCAATGATTAGGGCCAAAATCCTATCAAGTGTTGTATACCTGTCCTGTCGTTAGACAGTTCACCTCTGATCTCGATATCACGTGAATCCAAAACGCTCCCAACCCAGGGGCGTGAGGCAATGGGAAGCCACGAGCGGAATCGTCAGACCTAGTTCCGATCGTCTCTGGAGGACGGTTGGCGACGTCCGCGACACCTCCGGGTAGTCGGACGAAAATCCAAGGTGAAATTCCTTGTTTACTTTACTTTTACTTTTTACTTACTATTGTCTCTTGAATAACAACCCTAGGGCGAGGTTCGATTTCATAGATGATTGATCATATCAAATATTGTCTTTGGGAATTACTTCTATTCTCTTTTCTTTTAAGTTCCGAAGTTATAGTGGTGTTACACAGCTATATTAGATAGATTGGAATGAAAAATAACATGTAATTTCGATTGTTGTACGCCATTAAATTATTTTTCTTCATTCTGTTGGAACTTTCTACGTAATTTGAGACAAAATATTTTCTTCCTGTAAATTCGTAAGGAATGTCCGCTAAAATTTGGATTCGTATGTTAGTCGGTAATTCAATATGTAATTGAAGGCGGTTTTTAGGACGTCTCTCTGAGGCAAGGCTTCGTAAGTTGAGGGGCCCCTATTAGAATTGACCCAGGAAGATGTGGGAGAATCCAAACACGAGGAAGAATAACTTGACGAATATCCGTTTCAGACCATTCTAAAACCGAATCCGTGAAAAAAGCAATAGCGGTACTGTTCATGCAATTAATTTTTTTTTTTTTTTTCAATTTTTTTAAAATAATAAATGTTATTATTTTTATTTTACCCCCTGCCCGTGATAAGGTAACAGGACTTTCTCCTACTAAATACCAGCGGTATTCTCTGCGACGGCGGCCGGGAAACATCAACAAACCTGATGCAGGATTGCTCTGGTGCAGGATCCGACAGACACTTCTCACTTCTGTTTGCCCGCGAATTTCTTTCAGTTTTGATTTAACCTTCTTCGCCTACCAACGTTTTTGTTGCGCTTGCCAACGTGAGCGGGTGCCGCGTGATACCAGCGGGTCGGGCTTGTTGAGCGTTTACCGAGGGGCGGGCGATTTTTCCGATCAAACCATGACAACTGAGTTGTGCGTCCTGCGTGCACACGCTCCAGCGGAAATCGCTAACACGCACACGCTACACGCGGCTCGAAATCAAATCGGTTTGATTTTTCCCCGCTACGCTCGCAACAAACGCGCGTATTACAGCTGTTCTTTGTCAAGTTGTGTTTCTCAAGTTGTTTATTTATCTTGTTTCAATAGTGTTGGTGAGGTTTCTCAGAGAAATGTTGGAGCAGCTAATTATTGAAACACGAAAACGACCCTCATTTGGGATAAAAGAAACCCTTCAGTGCACCACACCTATTGTGGAATATACCTCCAGCTTTGGACTCCTCAACTTTTGGAATCTGCGGACCATTTCAGTGCGGAATTTCGTATTGTGCGGCTATTGGCATTTCTGAAGTGATATTTAGTAGGAGGAAGTCCTGTTACCTTATCACGGGCAGCGGGCACGGGGTGAAATAAAAATAATAAAATGTATTATTAATTAAAAATTGTAGGTATAAAACAAATTTATTGCATGAACAAGTATGTCTGTGTGTGAGAAAAACGATAAATTTGTGTCTATGCCACATTTTTGTAACGCCTCCAGCTTGGAATTGTGACCGCTTTCCGCAATTCTTTTTTGATTCTATTCCGATTTTACTCTAGCTGACCATCAAACATTGGAAATTCCGAATGTGACGATGGAAGAGAGGAACTGGAAGGAGTAATATCGCAAAACTGAAAAATTTTGTCGTCGCTACTCAGATTATAAATTCTCAACTGACTTTCGTGATTCTGTTTTCGTTCAACATTAATTTTGTACAATTATTAGGAAAGTTTAGTACCCTGGAGTTCTACCTTCGAGAGAAATCATGAAAACTGATATTTCGTGCAAATCTTAGATTATCTGATAAGATTTCTATATGAAAATTATGAAGGAAATACTGAAAAAGAACACTTTAAAACAGCATGCTAGCATTGATGCAAACAAACGAAGCCAAATATGTACTTTTCAAAATAACAAATCAAATTATGAGTAGTACGAACACCTAGAGATAAATAATCAACACAAATATCACATAGGTAAGCTGGATGCGATAAAAACCATGCTATTCAAAAGAAGCGTAAGCAGATGAATGGATGAGGTGAAATGAATGAACAACGGAGTTACTGCATTTATGCATTTTATTTTTTTTTGTCAAGGATCCGATGCATTTTATGCGTCATAAAAAATCCTTATTACCATAGGTACAAAATATCATGTTTCATTAGTTATAACACATAGTAAACCCATTGATGCAAAGTGAACGGTGGAAGCTATGTATAGTAACATTGGAAAATGGCGCCCTTGCAAAGGCGCGTTGTTGAACATTTATCGACCATATTTGGAATCGCATGAGTCACAGCGCTGAACCAAAAAGAACAATGCAAATTAGTACAAAATCTGGACAAATTGGAAAAAAATCGGAAGTCGGCTGTTGGTAGGCTTTTAAAAAATTATCGTAACAGTTTTTCAACAAGGATGTCCATTGACCTCAGTAGTGGTCGTGAACCGATCATCGTGTTCAGTACACGCAGTGAACACCAATAAAGCCACAAATTGAAAGGTACATGGCTGAAACACATGGATACGATATTACGATCTACAAATTCGATACCTACGATAAATAGGTCATTTCTTAGTAAAGGCAAATTTCGTCATATTTGGTAATTCAATTCAATGCACTCGGGATATGTGTGATCTTATCAAATATCGACTACGGTGTCTAAATGGTACGTACCAACCATTTTAGTGTGAGAAAAGTGTAGTCCTTTTTATTAATAATACTTAATAACTTGATAGCATTTTCTTGCACTTGAAAATGTAAAAGTAAAATTACATAATGCATTTTTAAATTTATTTCAATGGTTTTTTTTTAAATTCAGGAATTCATTGTAATAATGCTACTTTTGGTAAATATTTCTACAATATAAAATACGATGAGAGTACAAATAAATAAAAATTAATAATACAGAACAAAACAAGACACAAATTCGTATTCTACAAAATTTACACAATTAAAGACCCATAAAACTCTGAATCAACTTTTCGGTTTAACAGTATCTTTGTAGGATTGGTGACAGTCTGTTGTTTGTTTTGGATCCAGGTTAAAATACGGCCTTTTTAAATTTTTACAAAACATTTATAGGCAATTGGAGTTAGATCTAAGGATTTGGTGTTGAAAAAATGGTGTTCTATTGAACGATGATTAATGGAATTACTTTAGCGATGATTATCATTCAAGCGGCTAGATGAGGTTTTCTATGATTATAAAACGTGAACTTATCAAATACGATGATAGGGTTGGATGGAAGGCAAATTAGACGCATCTCCATAAAACAAAACTGAGAGCTAATTATGAACTTCCAGTCTCAAACTGTGAAAAACTATTCAACGCTAAGGCTAATATCAACAGTAATGATTAACAGTTGAGCTGAGTTACTAGTACTAATCAACTACTTGTGTAATACCTGGCTCCAGGCTGGGATGGGTTGCGTTGTAGTGTACAAAGACGGCTGCCAAGGTGTGGACAAATGTATTGAAGAGTCGCCGGCAGTTGCGACGGACCAGGGGACGGAACCTTCGCTGATTTGACAGGTGGCGAAGGAATTTGGAAGCGAGTTCCACTGTTCGTGGCTCGTATCGGACAAAGGCTGATACTTGCCGTCGCTCATCGTCTGATACTTGGTATCCACCAACGACTGGAACTTGGTGTCCACGAGCGGCTGGTATTTGGTGTCCAGCGACTGGTATTTCTCGTCGAGAGAACCGAGGAGGCGGGAAGCGCCAGCCCCATTGGTGCTGTCCTCAGCAATGGTTGGGAAATCCGGGTCGCAGTGGATGGGTAGAGGAGGAACTATCTGTGTCTGCTGAGCTAGCTTATAAGATGCTTGACGCAGCATCTGCCTTTGGCGGTTCATCATCATGTTAACACCACTTTCCGTTCCCAAGGGCTGAAAAGCACCTTGTTTCTGCAGAATCTGTCTTTTCTGTTGCAGCAACCTGTGTTGCATTAACTGCTGCTGTAAAGGAGCCTTTGAAGTAGACACAGATGCATTATTCATCATTTCCGAATCAATGGAAGCATTTGGAAACGTAAAATTTTCTGGCAAACTGATTCTCTTTGGTATATTTTGCTGCCTACTTTCTATGGAACTATCTCGTTGCCTATACTCTGCATGTTGAATCTGCCGTTGTACCACCTCCTCAGGGGGAACCGTGCTTTGATACAGAGATTTAAGGGCTTGGTGTTCTCTTTGAACTAAATGCAATTCCATCACGCCTTTTGTTTTGCCACTTTCAGTTAGTTTTTGGCTATTGAAAGCCACGCTCGTGTTTACTGGAGGGGTGAGGCTGGTACCATCATTGGCAGTGGTCCCATGTTGAGCAACTAAACCATCCGATGCTCTTCGCCCTTCCCGAAAATCCACAGGTGACCTGGTGATTTTCCTCGACTTGGGAGGGGTGCTTTGACCATGCAAGCTATTGCGACACCATGATTGGTTGGAACTATCACTGCTAACATAAACTCCTGGATGGATTGCACTCGTGCTAATTACCACACTTTCTGACATTAACGGCTTACTATTCCCTTGGGTCGTGCATGAGGGTAGGCTGGATCCCAGTTCAGATTCGAATTGGTAGTCTAAGCTGCTTTCAAAAGTTGAAAAATTGCTGTGCAGCGAGGAAACATGGCAAGAGGAACATGAAGAGTCTGAACTTAGGTGTTGACTTAAGCTTTTATTATGGACACCAACACCACTGGATGAAGATGAGCTGGCATATGAGAGTCTTTGAGTAGGGATCTGACTTGAAGATGACTCCTCAAAATCAGTTTCAACTCCTTCATCTGTCGAATTGGAGTACTGAGCTGCGACACCTAAAGCGCTTTCTGGTCTTGAGTAAGCTGAAATCCCGCCAGTGAATGTTTCACTGAACGTTGTGTTAGTATAACGAGGAAGCGAAAAATTTGGTTCGTTAGTTCTATAGTTAGAGTACGAAAGAAGATCGATGGATGGAACAGGATCTGTGTTACCTTGAGGTTTGAGAGGGGATTGGGAAGGCACTGGTGGTGCCGCGGGTGGCATCTCTCTGAAAGGAGGATGCGATTGTCTACCGCTGTCTGAGCTTTGAAAAGTTCTGCTAAAGCTATTGGATCTAACAGGTTCAACAGGCTCCATGTTGGCCACAGTGAGCTGCTGCAGGGCGTTTTGAATCTGCTGTTCCCTCGCCATGGAGTCAGGAGTGTAGCATAGTCGAGGCTGTTCAGTCGGAAGCCTTCTGAAACTTTGCTGAGGCTCCTGTGGAAGTACTGTGGGAGGCTGGGGAAGCTGGGCAGTGTTGACACCAGCCAGACCGTGTTTTCTCATGGCCTGCTCCGCTATCGTGCTTGGTCTTCTTTTCTGCGTTGACTCGCTTCCGTGTTTGGTTGAAGGTGGTGTAGAGGAGGGATCGGGGGTCAATGTGAACGTACTTCTATGCTGCCTCAGTCTTTCCAACAACAAAAAGTAAATCGCTGCATGGTGGTCGTAATTGGCATTCCTCAAGGACTGCAACACAAACAAATTTTGTAGTAAATAAAATGTGTTTAAAAATTGTTCAATACCACTTACACAAAGCAAACAATTATATTATATAAAATATTGATTATTGGATCTTAGGACTTCGGATTTTTTCCAAGGGAAACCGCATTTAAAATAGTAACCTCACAATTTCTGTAAAAATTTGTGTAGGTTAATCAATTAGAAAAAATATAACTTCATACCTTCCCAAATTTTGGGGGCTCAAAAAATCCTCAAAATATGGCAAATTATTTTGATTTTTGAGGATATTGTCATCAGAATCTTCAGAGACAAATTCGATAAAAGAAATTCGTACGAAGCCTTCCGACATTTTTGTTAATTTATCAAGTTTGCCTTCACTAAAATTACGTACCATGATTCAGTAATTCCACTTTCAATCAATAAAAAGCTGCACACACATGTTTGTTATTTTTGGAATAATACGCGATTGTTAGTATCATTTGTAAGGGGGAAGGGGCTAACTTTTAGGTTCAAAACTACATTTATTTGCTTCAAGTGAATTTCTACCGTTCTGAAACTCGTTGCAGCCGATTTTCCATAATGTACCTTTGTGATCACATAACAAAAAATTGTATAAAACCCACCGTACGGGACTGTGAAAGGACTTACAATTCATCTAAGAACCCCAACTTTGGCACGCGGACTCCACATGGTGTCTTGTTGGTCACAACTTCTAGACAGCTCGATTGCTTCATACACTAATCACACTCAAAAACGTCGAAAAGTTGGGAAAACATAGGTTTTCGGAGTTTTCTCTGACATAGGCTAGTGGGATGAAATGTTCAAGTAATTTCGGACGAAAAATCGACTGGTATAGGTTTCAGATCCGTAGAAATTTACCTATAGCAAATAATTGCTATTTCTGAACCTAAAAACAACCTTCCAAACTCCACAATGAGACTAAAAATCACTCATGATTTAAAAAATAATAAACCCATATCCTAGAATTGCACTAGAAACACACGGTTTCCTTTAGTAACCATAATTTCATTATGTGCCTGTTAGCTAAAGTGCCATGAAAGACCTTGCTGAGATTTTGAATGGGGAGCTACCATTCGGTGGCCATGCCGAAGCTCAGTGATCGATTTGCCCGGGCTTTGAAAGACTTCAGGATTTAGGCCAAGGATTTTAAATGATGAGGATTTCATACCAGCAACTCCTAATTGTGGACGTAGTGTAGGCTTCGTATTAAACCGTCCACAATTACATATTATGACGTCATTTCTTATGTACTGCACCCTTTAAACTGTGTACTGGCCACACTAACGAACTACAAAGCACTACAGGCAGATGCGGCCCTTGGCTTCCCGGCACTCCATGCACGGGCCTTTCTAAGAAGTGACGATCTTCATCTTAATCAGTTGATTGAAGTCAATTCTCCACTGTTCCCCCGTAGAAGATGTAATATGACAGGATACCTCCCTAGGACAACTAGGGCTATAATGTACTTCAAAATGAGCTAAAATATCTCCTCCCCGAATTTACCGTATTCCAGAAATCAGTACACCACAACATCAGTACATCCCACAAAGTCCATAACTTATAGCAACCAGAGTACTTTTCAACATCTTCTGTAATTTTCATAAAATAGATAGAATATCGAAAGCAGCGAAAACAAATATTCAGACCTCCTGCCAGCTTATAGTGGAAGCATAGATTTTGTAGTGGATTTTGAGTTTTTGCCGTTATCCTCAGAGCTTGTATGAATATGGAGATTTGCCCGTTCCCATGAAACTGCTACTTCTTAGCAGACCTGACGCTTTTTAGGTTTTAGGGAGCTTCAGGAATGTCCTCTATATGTTGCAAGCATAACTGCTTCAGCCTTTGGAAGGAGCAACTGGCCAATCCCATCACCTCCTTGTTATAAGTAGTAGCAGAGCCAAGTGCTAAGAATTTGTTCAAGTTGTCTATTGGGAAGCCGTTCGTTTTGGTTAAAGGCGTGATTACTAACAATTACCCTCTAGATGATGTCATGACAACCTTTTTCCCCCGCCTGGACCCCATAGGCAAAATGGGCAACTTCTTTTAAACCCTTCCCCTAACAAATAAACAAATTGTTGAAGCTTTCAAGGAAAGTCATGAATACAAATTTATAATGAATGTGATCTACCTCTTTGGTTTGAGCTGCGTCGATGCCCAAGCTCTGCATGAGCCGGAGTATCTGCTCGTTGGGCTCTGCGTGTTTGTTGTCACCGAGGCTGGTGCTGGGGAGAAGACGAGGCGCCTCTTCCACCATCCACCTGTGTCGCTTGATTTGCTCCACCGAGTACCGCTTCCCGGGCTCCAATACCAACATCTTCCTGATTAGATGCTCGCAGTCTGTAAGCAGAAACCAAATTTATGTAAAGTTTGACAGGCTCAAGAAGTAGGAAAACGAAAGAGAATATCTACTTTTAGCGTGGCTTTGTTGAGAGCTGTCTAGTATAGTTATCATAGTTATCACGAATGTATAGATCACACATAGGTGATCTTGGACTAGATCTTAAAGGTAGCATGTTGCAAGGGTTACTGGGGCAAAAATGTCATGACACATGTTCCCACAGATTTGAAAGCCTTCAAGTGGTGAAACCTGTAGTGCAGATCGTCGCGAACCTCATTCTATAGCGGGTACTAAAATTATACGATCGCGTTCAAATCGGTATGCGACGATCTAATTATCCTTCCTCAATGTTCCTCCATATGTGAGTAAGATCAGACGATTGGGACGTGAGATTGTGATGCTCGAGTTATGTTCAGAGGGATGTATTGATTTGTGAGCAATGAACCTCAATGCGGAGTTGTTACAACCCAACCTGCATTTTCACTCAATATTTCGTCGAAATGGGATAAAAACTGTAAATTTGAGTTTGTTACAAGGATTTAATGCTTGACAAACGAAATTGACGTGCTTTTGTTATCTACTCTAATACACCAAGTTGGTTCGTGGGAATGATTATGGTTGTAGATCATTCGTGACAGGGTTATGTTGATTTTCCACTTCTATGGGGAGGCTAACTTAAAGAAACAGTAGGTTCGTAATGTCATCTTGAAGGTAAACACAGGATGTTCTGTTGATTCCAAGTTTGCAGACGTTCAGAAACTGCTATTGATCAGCAAAAGATGAATAACCCTTCCAAGTTCAAATAAGCGTGATCTTCCGATGTATCATCTCAACAAAATGCAAATTATGGATGTCATTTTCCAGGACTTTCAATTCCTCCAAAACCCCCTCAAACTTTGGAATTTTGAGAAAATGTTCCAGTCATGACCAAATGATCAAATTAACCAAAATAATACATTAGGTATGAATAATCCATTTATGTTAAATTGGTTTTGAACTGAAGCGCTTTGTGTGCGAAGAAATGAATAAGAATTCTATGGTTCTGTATAATATTCTTCTTCCAATAAAATATTTTGAAGTTTCAGAATTTTCATTGATTTTTTGACAATTTTAAAGATATTTATGTTCAATTTCTATTAATTTGAGCTTCAATTTTTAAATGTCCTAGCTGATAAACTTTTTTGAGGAATATTCTGCTGAAAAAAGTATAATACATGGATTTAATGATTTTAGCTCCTTTTTATAGCCATTTTTTAGTAGGTTCTTTTTTTGAAATTTAACTTATTTACTGTCTTCAAAAAGTTTTGTCTAACAAGCAATTTCTTTTGGATACTTGATTTTTATGCTTAGAAACGAAGTTTTAATTTTAATTACACCGTATGAAGGATTCTCATCTGGAATGGTAAAAATAAGAGTACATACCTAGTAAAGCTTTAAGTATACAAATAGTTCTAGAATGCGATAAAATGGATTCCGAAGAACGCAATTTTTGAAGTTTTATTTTAAAATTTGGAGACATTGCAATATCTTCATTGTCCAACAAAATCTAGAATCATTTTCGCTGTTGCTTATTCGTTGAAAGGAACGCTCATCCCAAATTCGTACGTCAGGGAGTGGTACTTGAAAGAAATAAACCAAGTAGGTAATAGATCAGGGTTGTCCAATTGGCAGCCCTTGTTGTCCAATTGGCAGCAGTTGTCCATTTGGTTTTTACCAAAATCACACATTTCCTTACGTGTAGAGGGGAGCTGTTTGACATTTGTTCTCTTCATGGCACAACAAAAGGAACGTACGTCTATGAGGCTATGAAGAAAACAGTTGACAAAATTGGGGAATTTAATGAATGTTAAGCCATAGTAATAGACGGGACCCCATGAATGACGGGTAAGAAAGCTGGACTAGTGGGTCTGCTACGAGATAACGGCGTTTTCTACGGTAGCTTTATGTGGATAATTTGTAAAGCAGGATAAAGTTTTTCAAACCGTAATTAAAATCATAAACATGATTAGTGGTGGAAATCGATCTCTTTTACACAGGCAACTATGGCAGTTTTTAGTGGAAACAGAGGCTGAGTATGGAGACTTGCTGATGTCCAACCGTTCCTGCTCTTAACTGGACTGACAAAAACCGGCTCCAGTGGACGCGCGTTTTCGGACGAAGTTTCGTCCGGCGTGCCCTAAAGAGCAGGAAAGTAGGTTAAGAGCAGGAAAGTAGGAGAGGTTAAGAGCAGGAAAGTACTTGGAACGATTTTTCGCCGTAAGAAAAGAAATCCCTGCATTCTTAAATAAAGATGTTTCATCGGACACAACTGAACTTGAAGAGAAATTCCAGGATGCTGAATTCTTAAGACAATTAGCGTTTATAACAGATCTGACTAATCATCTCAACAGTTTGAATTTGTGCCTTCAAGGAAGAAATCAGACGGTTTCAGATCTGATTAGAATAATAACAATAATAATAATCTCATTTTGACTTAAAAGAAACTATATGGCTCGCAACGTCATCAAAGGTTTCGGTCTTGGCCTTAAGGCCTTACAAGTTGGACACCCCTGTAGTAGATGAAGCATTCATGATTTTGAAAACGGAAAACATTTCTAACAACTGTTTAATACTTGCTTAGTAGCGTCAAAGTTGATTACTTAAAGTAATTGGCACTAGTACTGCTAATCGGGATTACTTTGAGACGAAACTGGGTATGAAGTTAAGTGCAGGGTACTTTATGCGGCAACTGAATTATTCACTGCGATAATCCGCATTGTTTATTCAGAAAGCTCGGCCCCTCGATTGTGTTGTCCGTACCAACAACCCCCGACCTGTGCGGCCGAGCGAACGAGCATATTGTGTCATCGGGCGAGGAAGAAGAAGGGAAGTCGATTATTTGACGAAAATCATCAATTCGGGGAAAGCTCGTGAGCAGGTGAATTGAAACTCAGGAGCTCGCTTTCCCTCCAATATCCTACCGCTCTAGTTGAATAATTAATAACCCCACGGCGGTTGACGTTGACCGCTTTTTATCGATAGAACTCCTTTCAGGTTGTGACATAAAAAAAACAACAAAACAGAAATAGCCATCGAGCAGCTAAGAGAAAAATACGACTTTTCCTTTTCTGCGGAAAAGCCTTCCCATCAACCGACGTAGAAGTTGACATCGAGAATTCAAAAGCAGTTGATGGAATTTCTTACGGAAACCGATAGGTAGATAATTGCTAGAAAGAAAAGTTAATTGAGTCGTCATTCACGACTACTCTTCAGGTAAAGGTGGATATCAGCAAGGTCGACTAATTGACATATAAATGTAACGCTACCTGATCAGTTTTTTCATGAATGTAGCTGAATAGATTACAGCTCATACACACACATCAATTCCACAAATATGCCGAAGCAACAGAAAGTCACACATATACCCAAAGACATTATACAGTTTTTTACACTCAATGACAATCGTGATCCGGGTCAAATCAATAAAAATTTTAACTCGAAACTTTATAAGAGAGTCTTCAGTTTTAGCTTTATTATTTTCAACAAACACATTTTGGTAATTAATGCATGCATTACTGAAAAATCCTTATTTTTGGTTTTTAGATGAGCACACTCATCAACATAATTATAAACAATCATACACATTCTTTAAAAACTACACCAGAAAACTTCGCTTTCATCCGTTGGCTCTCCCTAAGTGCTATAATTTTGAACACTGAATCGACATACCATCCTAATTGGTACAGTAAGTTCTCAAAATGCCCTTCTCCTTGCTGATAACAAAGGCGTCCGCTTTTGATCACGCTTCTTGTGACGGCTCTTAGTTTGTGTGCATCTTTTAAAATAGCAGCACATTCTCGAACGCGTAATCTGAACTGACCGAGATAACCGTGCAAGATTCATCCCGTATGCCAGATATTGAAGAAGTTTTTTCAAGAGTTAACAAGGCACACAAGGTGAATTAGGAGGATCACCGATTAAACAAGGCCCCCTACCGTTTTCTGAGATATAGGGAGATTTCAAAGTCTGACCATTCGATTCAGCGTGAAAGAGTGCAAAAACTGTGATGTCGAACTAATTTTTATGGTGCAAGTCGGCTTTGGATGAGAAACGTTGACTTCAAATTAAGAACCTACGTTTTTTAGGACCCAAACGCGATTTTCTCAACCAAATTCCACTGTGAAAATGATTTTTCTTATAAAGCAGAGATTTTGAGAAAGTTTTAACCAAGGAGTGCCCGACGATTGACCTCCGTAATCACAAAGATGATTGCAGAAGAAAAAACGCTGCAAATTCTTTCACTGGGGTTTATTATTCAATTGGATTGCGTTCATGATTTGAATTTCCACTAAGCTCTGGAGTGTGCGTGTTTCACAGGTGATAGAGCGATTATTGAATTTCAAGAGTTATGCATAGAGCACGTAAATCTGTTCTCAAATAAAATACCTATTTGGATTGATCAGTTGATCATATTTGTGCGCCTCCTGAAATTCAATAATCGCTCTATCACCTGTGAAACACGCACACTCCAAAGCTTAGAAGAAATTCAAATCATGAACGCAATCCAATTAAATAATAAACCCCAGTGGAAGAATTTGCAGCTTTTCATGCGTATCAGAATGCTTCAACCAGTGTATTGCCTACAAAGCCTTTTAGGAGTTCACTCCAGTATCCACATAGGTGAGGAGCTCATTCGATTCCTCGTGAGAAGTTCTTCGAAAAGAGTTCAAATTTAGGCCGCCTTGACTTGTTTCGATGTTTTTAGGAATTTTACAAAACTTTGACAACCCTTAAAGGGCACTTTAAATTAAGTGAGAGAGCTGGCTCAAGAATCGGGGCGTCGTCGAACCAAGATGGATTTTTCCTGAAAAATTCAGATATTTTGCTCCAGCCGTTTGGGAGAAATCGTGCGTACGGCGGACGGACGGAAATTTTTTTATTGCAGATTTGGATTCTACAACCTTTGAAACGTAAACCATGAAATTTTCAGGGGGGGGGGGGGGGGTTAGAATTTTTTTTTTCAAGAGCGATTACAATGGTTTATTATTGAATAATAAACCAAAACGGTGATTTCAACAAAATCTTCAAATTTTAATGTTCCTCCAATTTTTTCACCGGTGAGACCTGATTAAAAAAGCTGAATTTTGTATCAAACCGATAGGGAATTTGACGCCCTTCCCAAGAGATACAGATTTTTTTTTTTTTTTTTTTTTTTTTGTATGAAAATTGAGGGAGTTAAGTACGTTTTACTAAGGTAAGGTCGGGAAGACGAAAAAAAAATTGAAAGTGAAAAGAGAAGGATATTTAGTTGAGTAAGAAAAACTCTCTAGGAGGCATTTTTTGTTGGAAATGACCTGTGAAATTGGCTCCTTCAGTTTGGCTCACAGTTGGTGTAGAGATTTACGGGGATTTTTAATTATTTTTTGGAACTTTTAACTCTCGTAGGTACTGGTTCTCTAAAGATTGGAAGGTACTTATCAAGTTATATTTAGATAATGACCATACTCTCCGTTCAATAATTATCTACCAGTGATCTGCGTGAAATGGCTATCTAAAGTGATGAATCACGTGTTAGAATAAGCAGATTTTTTTTTCTTTAAATTAAAAAAAGGTTTGTTTTGGTCAGTTCCTTCCTCTTGAGTACCTCACAGATACAGCAATTCGTGATTATCTTCTGCGTTATTAGTTTTTTTTTAAATTACGCTCTTCAATTTGGGGGTCATGAAGGAATGCAGTGACGCAGAATAGTAGGCCAGTACCTACTTGCCTATCTGGGGTAATTGAAAATGTGACATACAACGCTTGCTGGTGACAGCTTGCTAATGAAGTTCCAGATAAATTTTAATTAACTGCTCGTTAGGTTGAGCTCTCGCGTAATGAATTGATTAATGTTTCCAAAGGCTCTTTCAGATATGGAAGGAAAAGACGTCAGAAGGGCATTATGAAAGCTTTTGTCGCTTCCCCGGGGTGAAATGCGGTCGGTAGGTGGAGATAGGCAGGTAGGCAATCTTAGATACGGAGGTGATGCGCCCCATGACGTCAAAGGGAGGTAAACGGTGATGTCTGAAATCGGCGGGAGGGAAAAGGAAAAGGGCTCTCGTTAACGTCGAGTGTTGCAAGGGGGGGGATGTGGTAGCGGCAGCGAGATTGGCGGGCTACAGGGAATCAGCGGTGAAGAGAGGAAGCCGCGAGAAATGGAGGGGTGGAGGAATGACGTCAGAAGGAGAGCAATGACGCACGTACCCCCTCCCCTCCCCTTGGCTCCGCCCCTTCGCCCCCGACGTGTCGAAACTTGCCGCTCCCCTTCAGCAAAACTTGCTGTGCTCCGACCTCTGGAAAAATCCACCCCAAAGTTTTTTCCTCGACAGACACACTTTCACACGAACCAACAATACCACCCCTTCCTTTTTTGTCTCTTCTTTAACCCTACGTTTTATCGCAATCCCATTTTTATCCGTCCATCTCCCTCCATAGCAAATGTTCCTTGTGAATCTCACCGTCCGTCCTTTCTGAGTGCCCTATTTCACTTCCTAGGTTCAAGCAAACATCACTCGAAGTCTTCCATTTGTGAAACCTCCAAGAGTGATAACGTAGGAACCCTTTGTACGACAGCACACAAAAGAATAAAAGAACAACACACATCATTGTGTTTTTCACCACTATGCTTTTTTCTGACATGCGTTACATCTATTTTGCAAAGTTCTCTTATTTATTACTAGCTCTTATCAATCAAAAGAAACCCCTCTAGAACGTCGAGGAGTATATTTCTACAAAAATACTTATTTTAATTTACTTTTAATTCTTTTTAATAGTAATTAGCTTCTAAGACTCAGCCAGAACGTGAAGAACGAGCGAAAACCACCATAAATCATGAAGAAGTTCAAGAATTGGCCATTTAACTCATCGGCTTAGCGTATGAACCAAAAAGTTTTGACTACTGTACTGTACCCAACATACTACTTATACATGTTGGTTGAGTTCATTGTCATTATTAACTTGTTTATTGGCAATATATTATCATAGTAAGTCCTACAAGATATATTCTACTAATTGCTTCTCGACCAACATTCGGCGTATGTTGTTTACGATAATTGAGTATAATAAGTTACCTATTATACTAAAAGGCCCACGTCCGCATTCTCTCAGACAGTCAAGCGTCGGCAAAAGCATTAATGGCAGCAACCATATCATCACGAGTGGTTTGGTGCTACACGCAAACCCTCAACAACCTAGCTAAACATAACCGGTTTGCCTAGAGTGGTGTTAGAGCATAAAGGAATATCTGGTAACGAGAAGGCTGACGAGCTTGCAAGAAGAGGCTCACAAACCCCATTTGTAGGCCCTGAGCCGGCAGTCGGTGTACCGAAAACCGCCTTCAGAAGGACCAACAAATCACAAGTAGATGGTTCAGAATTGAGGTACACATCCACAGTAAACTCACGGAGGTGGAACCCAACACCAAAATTACTGAATAGCTACTTGGCAAAAACCGTAGGGAACTAAAAACAATGGTCGGCCCCATAACCGGCTTTGCACCCCTAAGGTTTCACCTACACCGCTTTGGGGTCACACAAAGCTCAACCATATGCAGGTTATGTGAGGAGTCAGACGAAACGGCCTCTCACATAATACTTGAGTGCTCAGCACTCACCTTTTGCAGATTTGAACTCTTTGGGGCACAAACCATAATGAGATCTATTCAAAGCGAACAACTAATCAAAGGCCGCAAACCCCCTACCAAGGAGCTGAATCTCCTTGATTAAATGCAAAACTCTAAGGAAAGTACAATAAACCATCAGGCTTCCATGGTGGGGGCCCGAAACCCCCGCCCTGACTGTTTTAGTCCACATCTACATCTACATCTACCTATTATACAATGTATGGTCACGAAAGAAATACGTACTTACAGTAAATCAATAAAAGAAATGAATCTTCATATTTATCAAGGTTTAGGGGATTCACCTCAGAAAAAGGCTCATTAGAGCTTGTACTTCCTCGTGGAGTCTAGTTGAATGGCTACACTCATGTATTACACTTCAACATATTATAAATCAAATAAGTTATGCTGAGATGCCTCGAAAGAGGAAAAAAGGACACATTCTAATCAAAAAGATAGACAGTATAATCAATTTCTGAATTAATGAAGTTTTTAGAATTACCATTTGAGCAATCTACACAACTAATCCTCAAGAAGGGGGTGTTGAACTCTTTATTAACTGTCAGGATCAATCCCGATCGAATAAAGATGAAAACAAGATTTCCACACGAAAATTCGACTGGTATTAAAGACTGAAAAATAAGAAAATAAGTTGGGTATGACACACAGTGTCCTAGTCCAGGTAACATGAATGTATTGAACTTTCTATCAAGCTCCTCACAAAGATTTCACGTTCGTGCATCTACAGTAGCTACTAGATCTGATTATTAGATCGTGTTTTACCGCATTACCCAGGAAATTTGAGAGCGATAGGACTACTAGAACGTGAGAAAATTATGCAAAGGTGGATTCTACGTTAGAGCAAGGGAACTATCTACAGCGTAAGCCGCACATCCTCTGACAATTTCATCAAAAGTAAGATTTAGGTTGTAAGAAGGATCGTGGGGTCCACTATACAGGGTGTTACATTTCGTGACGGTCACAAGCCAGGAGAAGATTCTACGGAAAATGTCTGATCGAAAATGCCACCTAGCAATTTTTGTTTACACCCTTGGAAATGCAGTTTTTTTCAATTTCAAGATTTTTCTCGTTTTGACGACCTTACCACATTAAAACGACCATATCTCACACATTTTGCGTGCGATTTCAAATCTGATTCCACTATTGAAAGGAGCGGTAAATTTTCTGTCGCCCTAATGGGGAACCAACTTTTTTGAGCCGGCGAAACGGGTGAAAAATCAGCTTGAAAAGGACACATTGTCAAATCGTGGAGATATCGACTTTCTTCAAACGCTTATGAGTCCCTGTAATAAGGCATGTGAATTTTAGCCTGTAGTGCTAAAAGATGCGCCAAAATCTAGACTTTCCAGCGATATATCTATATTTGAAATTCCGTGTGGTTTTCTGGGAGAAACTTGCTCTTTCAAGTAAGAAAAACGTTCCTTTTTCAGTAGTTACTCCCGTTTTTCATCAATCGTTGATTCGTCTGGTAATAAAAGAAAATTCGAACTCAGATTTAAAAAAAAAAAAAAAAATTAATGAAGCATTGTAGGTAATAAATTGTACATTTTTACTGTAGATGCTGTTCAAAATGTCCGCCATTCTGCTGAATGCAGAGAAGGCACCTCCGCCGAACGATGTCAACTACTCGCTCCAGCTCCCTCGTGTTGTCTCATTCGCTCAGTTTTGTTTTAGCACATTGGTGGACATTTTGAACAGTATCTACAGTGAAAATGTACAATTTATTACAATGCTTCATTAATAATTTTTTTAAAAATCCGAGTTCGAATTTCCTGTTTTTTACCAGACGAATCAACGCATGATGAAAAACCGGAGTATCCAGTGAAAAACTACGTTTTCCTTACTTGAAAAGCAATTTTCTCCCAGAAAACTACACGGAATTTCAAATCTAGATATATCGCTGGAAAGCCTAGATTTTGGCGCATCTTTTAGCACCACAGGCTAAAATTCACATGCCTTATTACAGGGACTCGTAAGCGTTTGAAGAATGTCGAGATCTCCACTATTTTACAATGTGTCCTTTTCAAGCTAATTTTTCACCCGTTTCTCCGGCTCAAAAAAAAAAAAAAAAAAAAAAAATTGGTTCCCTATAGGGGAGATAGGAAATTTAACTCTCTTTCCAATAGTGGAATCAGATTTGAAATCGCACGCAAAATGTGGGAGATATGGCCGTTTTAATGCGCATTTCCAAGGGTGTAAACAAAAATTGCTAGGAGGCATTTTCGGTCAGAAATTCTCCGTAGAATCTTCTCCCGTCATGAAATGTAACACCCTGTAGACATACACAGACTGACACGAAATGTAAGTTGTCCAGAATTCAAAACGCAAAACGCGAGTGAAAACTTGGGGTTTGCATAAAAACATGTTTCATCTCCCGACATTGAGGACAAAGTTTCCGTTACCTATAGCAACTCGGAAGCAATACGAAATGATGAAATTTATTACCCCACTTTTGAAGTTCAAGACTTAAACTTAGTGGTCGTTGAGCTCTAGGCCATATAATACCAGCCAGACATGCATACACCAGCCCGTGAATATTTTTCAAAGCTGGATGAACGGCGAAATGAAAACCAAGCACAACTAGGAATATTTTTGTTGTCCAATACCTCGCCCACAGATAGAGGTAGAGCCCGTAACTCTTCACGTGTCACCTCAAATATAGAAGTGAGATAGGACGCCCTGATGAAATCGTTGCTAGCTTTGGTTGACGCAACGTCGGGCTGGTGGCGACGGAAAATCCGATCGAACCACAATATTTTCACCTCTTTCGAATTTCCCCGCCACCGAACAGCCGCTCTAACGCACCCCCATAATTCATCCGATATTTGTTTTCTAATCGTTAGTGGCCGTTTTGATCTACGAGGAGGATGAGCTTACTTCAGTTTTTTAGCTGTTGGCTTTGATTAGTGGTTTTACAACCTTCGGGATTTTAGAGTTGCAAGGATTCTGAGCTAATAGGTAGAGCTGGAAATGGTGGATTAGTTTTAGAGGATACTGACCTATACGCCATTCTCGGTATGTTATTTTTTTTTAAATACCAAACCATCTGTAAACTGTAACAGTGTATGTAATAAGAGGAAGAAAACTAATTCTAGTAATTGTTAGTATTTGCTATGCATTTAGTAACAATTTGTTGTTGATATACATATATATATATGGGTGATTCTATTTTACGGGACAATTGCTGTCCTTCATTGATAAATAATTTGCCGTTAAACTTTTTCCAAAAATTATTTTTGCAGATTTTATGTGGTAACTAGGCCTACTCATGGCTGTCATAAAGTTCGGCTACTCTTCATTGTACATGCCGGTAATTGATCGAAATGTACCTCTAATCTCATTGTCATGGTCTGTCCGTGAGTCAGAATTTGAACTTAATCCGAAATTTTATCCGCTCAAAGTACGTTTTACCGGAAATATTTTAACTAGTATTTTTTTAGAATTAGTTACTGGATGTTAGTGCGCTTACAAGTGGGGCTAACTTTTAGATAGTCTGTACGAATCAAGTGCTCAAAGTTTGTCCCAAACCTTCTGTCTCATTGTTACGGGTTTGAAGGAAATCATCGTAGCTCTCTCGAATGACGGCATTTTTTGGCAATTCAAAGTTTTTTAAGCGTTGGTAACCCTGCCCTTTGAGGAAACACCATGCTTCCGCCATTTCTATACAATTGGGGCTCAAAAATGAAGTTAGCCGTTTCTAAAACAGGTTATGTACGTTTCATACTTCTCAATGTTATGGGTTTGAAAATCACTCAATTTTATTGATTCGTTTAGCATTCATTTTGGGATAGAGATGTAAAAACTCCATTTAATGCAAGTTTCAATTTCTATAAGTGTTCATTAGACTCCTAATTGCAGAAGGTTAATGTTGATTTCTCATTGTCGTGGCGATTTTAAACTTCATTGTTGTAGCTACCACAAAATCCGTCATGGCTGTTTGAAACAATTTTTTTCTCAACTTTGGTATTTAATACTAAATAAATACTAATATTACAATGTAATACTTGTTCTAGCACAAAGTCAGGAAAAACTGAAATCAGATATCTGTCTCATTCAACCTTACCTACACATCGTTTACGTAATTCTATCGTTATTTGGTTGACAAAGCTCATTGTCATGGATACATACCATTCTCGTAACCTATACAATTTTAAAACCTGAATTTTGAGGAAACAAACGAAAATCATGCATGCTTGTACTTCACTATACCATTAGAGTAAAATCTAGATTGTATAATAAAAAATTCATGCATTTAGAAGAACAAAATTTTTTAGTCAGAATCAAAACCTCGATTGTCCCGTAAATGAGAATCACCCATATTGCAATTTTTGAAGAGTGGAGAGGTTTCGGTTATAAAAGTACTTGAGGGTTAGTCCAAAGACCTGGATGACATTCGAATTCCTTTAATTAGCGTGCGAAAAAGGACAAAAAACGAGGCATTCATTCGAAATTTGCAAGGATAGAGCAAGGTTTTGAAAACAAGTTCTCTCAGGAGATTGACAAACCGAAAACGAACCGATTCGGATCCCTAACGAGTGATTTTGAAAAAGGTGCAATATGTTGGGTATCTCAAGATTGGAAGAAAATATTGGCCAAATTGGTTGTCGGATTTGATCTTGAAATGGTTTGGAAGCTATCTAAACGAGAATAGTCTTACGGTTAGGGTTAATGAAACGCGGAGGGATATTGAATGGGTCGGGAATTATTCAGCGCTGCAGGGCACAGTTCTGGGACCTTTGTGTTTTATAATTTACATGGAAGACATAAGAGACTTGAATATTCCAGAGCGTATATTACTCTTTGGGGATAGTACGGTGCTTTGTACATCTAGCTCAACAATGGAAGGTTAGTGTCGTTAGTATGCATCCGATAATATGCAGAATTGGAATGACTCTGAAATAATAAATTAACTCTTAATTTAAGCGAAAAAGAATAAGTGACATTGAGGTAGATTCGTGAGTTGTAGTACTAGTTTATTGATAAGCGGTATAGTTTTGCAATCTATCTAATTCAATATGAAATTATCAAACGCTAGAAAGGCAAATTTCAAGTTTATTCAAGGTTTCAATGAGAGGAAAGTGAAGTGAGGATCTGTACGAAGTAAAAACGCTGCAAATTCTTTCACTGGGGTTTATTATTCAATTGGCTTGCATTCATGATTTGAATTTCTACTAAGCTTTGGAGTGTGCGATGTTTCACAGGTGATAGAGCGGTTATTGAATTTCAGGACATATGCATAGAGCACGTAAATATGTTCTCAACCAAAATACCTACTTGGATCAGTTGATCATATTCGTGTGCCTCCTGAAATTCAATAATCGCTCTATCACCACTGAAACACGCACACTCCAAAGCTTAGTAGAAATTCAAATCATGAACGCAAGCCAATTGAATAATAAACCCCAGTGAAAGAATTTGCAGAGTTTTTTTATTGACCTCAATACCCTCCCCCCCTCCCCCACAATAAAAAACATCTATAATTTAATCAAGTCCATCGAATTACTAATATAATTGAAAAGGCCCTAGAAGGTAAAAAAATGCCAGTGTCTTCTTGGATGGGAACCGAACCTTTGACAAGGTTTGGCACGAAGGGACTAGAGTACAAACTACACAGGGATCTCCCAAGATAGTACTACCTACTTACTACTGAAGTCCTACCTTGAAAACAGACATTTCAAGGGGAAGCAAGATGACCAATACTCCGGCTTGAAGCCCATAAAAGCAGAGGTCCCTCAGGGGAGTGTCTTAGGGCCAGTACTCTACCTCCTGTACACACGGGACTAACCCCAAGAAGAAGGCACAACTGTTGCCACCTTTGCAGAGGATACGGATATCCTCTCCGTTGGAGATGATATAGAAGCTCCAACACGCAAAACTACAGACGTCTACTACTGAGGTTTCTAAGTGGACCAAGATGTGGAATATGAAGCTGAATGAATCAAAATCAGCCCACATCAACTTCACTAACCGAAAAGTCCCAAGCTTGAATGTTGACATCAATTCAAATAAAATACCGCATACTGAAGCAGTTAAATACTTGGGTTTGACACTTGACTCCAAATTAAACGGGAATAAACACATAGAAAAGAATAAAGAAGAACTTAAAATCAAGTACAGAAGGATGTATTGGCTAATGGGAAGGAATTTCCATCTCTCTCTCCTCACAACAAACTGCTTATATATAAGCAGATCCTTCGCCCTATTTGGACCTATGGGATACAGATCTGGGGCTGTGCCAAGAAATCAAATGTTAAGAAAATCTGAACCTCTCAGAAAAAAATACTGAGAAGTATAGTTGGAGCCCCTTGGTACATGCGATACGATGAAATTCATCGAGATTTGAGGATGGAGACAGTCAATGAAATTATTGCAAAATGCGCAAGGAAACATGAACATCGCCTCCACAAACATGAGAATCCGGAGATGCTCTAGTTTTTGGACAACGAAGGTGAAATCCGACGTCTCAAGCGAAACAAACCACTGGATTAGTTGTGCTGTGTGAATAGAAGTGCAATCGAACTCAGTGCTACATAACCGAGCTATAAAATAAAGGGCTAGTTTTGCTGTAAACCTACCCTCTTGGATTGTACCTATATTGATATGTGAAATTGCTAGATGAAATGCATTTGATTTTTCAGTTGCAATTAATAAATCAGGAAAAGAAAAAAATGAAATCATCCCTTCATTTGCCCCATGCACCCCATGTGCCCATGTTTAGCATTCGATTTTATACACAAAATTCGATCCATCTTGTCTTTAATATGATCCTCCAGCATAGGTTTGTGATGAGGGCTTTTGATTTGTTCTTAAGGAATCACCCCCTCACTTGCTCCTGGTGAATCTTAAGCGTGCACGAAGAATTCGATTCTTCATGCGCAGGTCACTAATGAGAGCTTTTAA
Source organism: Creontiades dilutus (assembly GCA_031894815.1). Lineage (NCBI taxonomy): Eukaryota > Metazoa > Arthropoda > Insecta > Hemiptera > Miridae > Creontiades > Creontiades dilutus. The sequence goes on along the minus strand of JAVIWC010008991.1, from coordinate 477,058 downwards.
TTTGTTTATGAGCTACCTTCCCCGCAATTGTTCCTGATGCCCCTAAGATTACCTACCCAGATGTAGGGTGTGAATCTTTATAACAAAAATTTGTAGAGAGATTTTGGTCATTCGAAACACCAGATCCCTTTACTAGCTTGTTTGCTCAGAAAATCAGCGCTAATATGGAAAACTTGGTCACTCAACTCGTGATAAGGAATGCTCTTCCAGAATATTTATATAAGAAGAGAGCGAATTATTCAAGATATTGTTAGGTATTCTTGTTCTGTAGAGAAATTTCGGTTGTTGGTACAAGAGAAAGGGATGGTGAGTTCGAAGATCTGGAAACCCCGTGATTCGCAAGGGATCGCCCACAGTTGAAAAGCAAACCCCCTCGAAAGGTCGACAGACCGAAAACGAGTCCCAATTAGGTCTTTCAGTCGCTGTGGATAAATGGACGCAAAAAGGGGCAGACGGAGATCCCCGAAAGGGATCACGACCTCCCTGAAGTGGACGTTGATTTCGCACATCATCGGATCGGCTCCTCGGACCGACCAGGGAGGTTCCGGAGGTCCGAGCCAGCGCCCAGCTCTAAAAGGGCGACTCGGTGAGAATATCAATAGACCCGCCGCCGCCCGGCATTGGGATCACGTAACCCGGCTTACTGTGTTTAGCCGAGTCCCGGACATGAATAATTATCCGGCGAACCCTTGGGTTTCTGGGGGATTTCATGGATTTCGACTGCCTGCCTGATACGCCCACGAAGGGGCGTAAAAATACCTACCTTCATTTCCATTACTTCCAAGGGTTACGATATGCGTGGGACGGGCCCTTGTACCATGAATACATTTGGTGAACCAAAAAAAGCCTTTGGGTTAAATTCATAGTCCGTACTTAAGTGAAACTGAGAAGGGTGAACACTTGAGCTATTCATAGTCACTGACTTAGGAAATGATCAAGCAAGTACGTGAGAAATAAAGATATGTCCAGAGCTACCCTAAGCGATTCTTTAGTAGCATTTCTTTACTTTCTCAAGTAAGAAAAAATCTTCACTTCAGTCAGGACTATGAATTCTTAGGGTAGTCATCTATCAGGAAAACGATTTGGTTCTGTAAAATAGGAACTGCGTGTAAAGTGAGAACAGGGAATGTGATGAAGGTACCCTAATGACGGAAGATTATGGAAGGAATCGGAAGCACTAGAAAGACGTTAGAAGGGAAGGAGAGATTGAGAAACGAATTTGGTCTTGGAGAGATTGTGGCGCTCAGTTGCACACCTGAACGCCCTATAAGACTTTACGTTCCACGCAGCCACAGGAAGGGAATCCCACACTTTCCCCGCCGCAATAGCGATCGAACATCTCGTCATCCTCAACCTACGCTGCGGAGTAGACGATTTGTAAACCGTCCATTTTAATGGAGCTGCAATATAATTAGAAGGAGCACGTTTGAAGGGGAAGTCTGAATAGGAAGCTCAACTCTCAAGGAGGAGTGTAATGTCAGACGAATCTAATAATCGATCAAACTGCAGTCGTATCGCTAGGCTCAAATCTTAATACCTTATCGCTCACAAGTACTTGTCCGTGTCTTAAGAACTGTCCAGTGAGCTGAAAAATGTAAAGGAGGGATATTCAAAGTGGAACAATCCAGAGATTTGAAAAACTTGAATATGCTTCAACAATTACAATACTTTACAATTAGTTCGTGTCATTGTGAGGTTTGTGAGGTAATTTTTAGTTTCAGAAACATCAATAATTTGTTATGGTAGAATTGCCACAGATTTGAAACCTATCCCAGTCGATTTTGAATCCAAAATTACTTGGAAATGACCCAACTTCACTTGGGTCACCACCATTTCAGTAAAAACCTTGGACAGTTATTAAGACTTGGACAACCGCCTATGTGCGGTAAGGTATACGATTTGAGCCTAGTGGTACAACTGCAGATGATCGTTTATTAGGTTTGTCTGACATTACATACCTCATGACTCGAGTGTCCAGCTTCGTGTTCAGACTTCTCCTTCAAACGTCCTCCCTTAAAATGGACAACAACCTCAATGAACAATAAAGAGATTTGAATAACTTGAATATTCTTCAGCAATGACTTCACCCAAACCACAACCACTGCTGTCACTTTTATTGCTTTAGAATAAGTTCGTGTCACTGTGAGTTTTGTGAGGTCATGTTTAGGTTTAGAAATTGAAATTATTTGTTCCTGGTAGAATTTCTACGGATTCGGAACCTATCTCAGTCGATTTTACGTCTAAATTTACTTAGAAATGACACTCCACTAGCCCATGTCAGTCAAAATCGAGCATGTAACATTTTTGCGTGTAAGGCGATCGGTCAGCCCAGAAGTTAGGACCAACTAGAGTCTAGTTACCAGACCAATAATGGAGTCCTTGATCGAAAGAACTAGTTTTTTACAAAAATTCCAAGGCTTTTTTGGGCCGTACGGCGGACTAGCATAGCCAATTCGGAATCTACGCACCTTAAAACAACGTTTAAGGGGGGCATAACACAATTTTGAGATACGATTACAAAGGCCTGTTTTTGAAGATGATAGACCAAAATTTATTGAATTTCGCTCACATAATGGACTAAGCGATTTTGCAAGAGTGGATTTCTTCCATTTCCACGCACGCTTTCTGAAAGCTCGAGTCCACTTTGTATGGAAAAGGGGTCACATTGGGATCCACGGTAACGAATGTGCAGATCAATTGGCCAAAAATGCCATAAATAACACGGAAGAAACCGTGGACCAGGTCTTCCCACCCTCTGATCTACACAGACATTTAAAAAAAAACTGCCCAATCCCAGTGGGGTGTATTATATAAAGACTACCATGCCGGTAAAAAGAACATATACATGTTTCCGACTCCACCTAGACAGCCTTGGTTATCCAGCTTCCCGGGAAAGTCCAAAGAATTTTGCAAATGTATGTCCAGAATCCGATGTGGAACGAGCATAACAAAATCGTACTTGCATAAAATTGGAGTAGAAACCTCATCGCACTGCCGCTTTTGCTCCGATTCTGAAGAAGATATGCAGCACAAACGTGTCCTACACTGGAAGAAAAGAGAAGACCTCTGCTACAGCTGCTCGCATTCGAACTTCCTCTGCCTTTCTCGATGGAAACCACAATATCATCAGTAAACCATAGGTCTAGGTTTTTTTAACAGAATAGAGTACAAACCATACACTGTTAAAAATAATTTGAAATAATTTACCCCTGTATTATAGTTGGCTAATGGTTTAATGGAGGCCAATGCCATTAAAAAAAAAGTCCATGTTGATGTTGTTGATTGTTAGTAGATTACCATCTGTTAGATAGTTTGAGCTAACACAAAACAACAAATAGACATTAAGGCCGACTAAGCATACAAAACGGGTGAGCATTATTGTTATATCGCCACAAAACAGGCCAGTGCTGTGTTATTCAATAGATTCAACATTAAATTCGCATTAGCAGCCTCAACTTACTGATCAGAATCAGGGTATGTAAAAATGAGGGTTTGAGGTCAAATGAATTATGGTTGTCCTTTGTTCAGTCTTAATTGAGCTTACATCTCATTAATGTGGTACGACAGCGATAGCGTAATATAAATTAATGGTGAGAGATTATCTCCGCTCACGAACGTACAGGGCTTCAGGCGAAACGTAGGAAGTCGCGTATGACCTAAACCCAATTATAAAAAACAGTATATATTGTCCTGGGAATAATCCTTTTTTTTACTACTCAGATTTAAGATTTTAGGGTGTACACGTTGCCCAAGTATGAACAATGGTTTCAGATGCTTGTAAGCCATGTTCCAACATTTCTACATGAGATAATGTTCCTACAACTTCTGGCGTATTAGTGATCACAAATTAGTTACTCCCTAGATAGACCATGAGATTAATACTTGACAATTCTATATTATCGACATTGTTTTTATCCGTGTAGCTTCAATTGTATGACATCCGAATAATTACATTATGTATTCGGTTATGAATGCCAACGATAAACGATAGGTTAGATTTTGTGGATTTCGGCAACTTTCAATATCGTATGTATTCTATCGTCGACGTCAGAAGTCAGTAAGAATAGTACTCGTAACACAGTACCTACGACATTTCTGAACAAAATTACAGCATTATACAAATATGATTATTACCAGTACAAAGTAAATAGAGATTTAAATCATTCTAAAGTTCATTAACGTAAGTAATAGTTATTACGGTGGGGTTTGAAATAATGTTGAAACAGTAAACATAAGAGTTATTAAAATAAAAAAAATTAGTGTCACTTTGAAATGATTAGTATTAGTTATGTAACTCTTTGGTTAGCTTTCTGCGTAAACACCAAATAGAGAACTACTGTGCGGAATTCCTAGGACATTGTTCATCTGGAATCATATCTTATTATCAAATTTCCCCCTTTTTGGTTTATTATTCAATAACAAACCATTGTAATCGCTCTTGAAAAAAAAATTTAACCCCCCCTGAAAGTTTCATGGTTTACGTTTCAAAGGGTGCAGAATCCAAATCTGCAATAAAAATTTTCCGTCTGTACGCCGTACGCACGATTTCACTCAAACGGCTGGACCAAAAAATTTGAAACTTTCAGGAAAAATCAATATTGGTTTGACAACGCCCCAATTCTTTAGCCAGCACTCTCACTTAATTTAAAGTGCCCTTTAAGGGTTGTCAAAGTTTCGTAAAATCCCTAAATACCTCAAAAAAAAAAGTCAAGGCGGCCAATAAATTTATATTTTTTGAAGAACTTTCCATGAGGAATCGAATGAGCCCAATCCAAATTCTTTCACTGGGGTTTATTATTCAATTTCATTCATTTGGCTTGCATTCATGATTTGAATTTCTACTAAGCTTTGGAGTGTTGTTTCACAGGTGATAGAACGTTTATTGAATTTTAAGAGATATGCATAGAGCACTTAAATCAGTTCTCAACCAAAATACCTATTTGGATTGATCAGTTGATCATATTTGTGTGCCTCCTGAAATTCTTAGTAAAAATTCAAATCATGAATGCTAGCCAAATGAATGAAATTGAATAATAAACCCCAGTGAAAGAATTTGCAGCCTTTTTCTGATCCTGTAGATTGAACAGCGAATATAACCCTCTCTTGAGAGTCTTTTCCTCAAGGTTTCAACAAACAATATGTTTCATTAAGTTTCGATTTTTAATTTTTACCGACTTCAAAAAAGAGGGTATGCCTACTCATTGGTTCCATTATTAATGAAATCATCTTTCTGACCTGATATAGCTATTGATATTTCATTCCAAGATTTCCTATAACCTCAATAGTGTAATTGGTGTCTGTGTACCATAGTAGTCGCTCAATATGACTTGAGGTCGAGCATCCAAAGAAATTAATTCCAAATAATTCTGAACTTTATCAATAAATACGCTTCAAAATAGTTGTTCACTTTATTGCTTCAGAGTTTACCTGTAGAAAGGGAAGCTTTGTTTTCACTTCCGAGAATCCCAAATTGTTTTTCTCCCGTACCAAAATGTCTACCACCTCGGCAGCATATGAAAAGTTCATAAACAAATTTTGTTTTAGATATAGGAAAAGGTTGGCGTGAGATGAAAGTGAAGGAAGTAATGAAACAACCGTGACTTTGAATATCTTGGGTAAGGAAAGAGAGAGTTGTTGGGAAAGTTTGTAGGTTTGAGGAGAGTCGTGAACACGTTGAATGAGTGAGGAAGAGTGGACAACAGGGCGAGGGCTTATATACATCCCGGGGGATTGACCATCGCCAGACCGCAAAGGTCGTTTGGAAAGGCGTCGCTTCCTCACGTAATACGTGCAATATGTTGGATTCACAACATACACCATTCCGAATGCCTTTGTTTAGTTTCTGTGTATGTGTGCATCTGTCCATGTATCCCGAGATCCTTACAACAAGCCTAATTCCTGCAGTTTTCATCTGATTTTGATGAGATTTTCAGGGAATGTTCGGATTAAACTGGAGATAGCCCTCTATAAGTAACATTGCTCAGAATGTACTACATCAGTCTGCCCATGAGCAAACGAAAAATCGATCAAACATCATTTCCTCAGGTTCTGGAGGTTAGGTCGGGCTCAAATTTTCATCGTAGTCGGGGAAAAACAATCTGATAATCTCTCATATCAATTTCAAAGCGACAGTACCACAATCCTATCTGCTTTAGGATGATCGCGACAAACCCTTCATACATGCCGATTCATCTTTCGAGGTCAATAACATTTTCAATTGAATTTCTGCCTCTGAACCGTAGTATCATGATTTATTCTACATCAATCAAGCTTATCTAAGACATTTCAAAAGATCTATACGTTAACGTTATCTAGACGAGGAAGCTTTGGTGTAAAACCCAACCTGGCTGAGGTTCTAAGAAATTTATACTTTATAATTCTAGAAATTTATTATAAAATTTTGGTAGTGATTCTGTCTGATTCTGATCTGAAACCCAAACACCTATTACAGCCGATTTTTGTGGTTTTTCCACCAAAAGGCTCAAGATCGAAACACTATATGTCGCATGGATTCTGTAACACAATTTATTGATGCTACGAAAAAAAAGATTGTAGGTAAAGTCCGAAATTATGAAGATGTTGCTATTGTGTTCATTACGTTTTCAAGCCTGTTACCGCCTCAGAACTCTCCACTGGAAATGAAATTATTTACCTACACGTTTATTTTAAAAGAGAAGTAGTTGTGGGTGTTACTCACCAGAGCTCATGAAGTAGGGGATTCTGAATCGTCCAGATAGCACGCGGTCCCGCAGCGTGTGGAGCGTCGATCCGTCGAAGGGTAGAGCGCCGCAGACCAGCACGTACAGCACCACGCCCAAACTCTGTTCTCGACAAAAACCACAATTATTTATATGCTGTAAGGTGGGGAACAATATTTAGAAGTTGCATTGTAATTCAACATCATACTGTTGAGAGATGCCTAACTAATATCTCAGATAGCGAACCAATTTCATCTGCTACCTTCTACACGCACATAGCTTGAGAGCACTAAATGCTTAAATTTAAGTTCAAATTTTAAACTTTCAGATTCCTCTTGAGTTTCATCCTTCATGTCTTTACCGGGCATGAATATTTGATAGACTGATCCCCTATGGGAGTACCTTACCTACCTACGTCAACAATCACCTTGAATTTTTTACCGTTCATGACTTGGAATTTTTTCTTCACTAATTCATTGAAATTTTATAAATGACATTTTCCTTTCCAGTACATTTTTCACACCAGCGACTTAACAGAAGGTGATCATAACAACGCAGCAACAATTACAGACGACACTGCTGTCCTGGCAGTTGGTGACCCCGCAAGGAAACTTAATGTCGAAACTCCTCAAGTCCATTTCAAAAATCAGTCATCAGTCATCAATCATGAAAGATCAAATTGAACGAGTCATAGTCGTTCCACGTTCATTTTACCCCAACCGGAAAATCAACTACGTACCTACGTTCCTCATCAACGTGGCGATTCCTTACTGAGCCAAATACTTGGTTATTACCATAGATGCCAGGCAAAGGTGGAAGGAATACGTCAAAAAGAAAAGGACTGAGCTCGCATTGATACACTATGGCCATTGGTAATGAACCTTTACAATTAAGTACCTACTCAAGGTAGTTCTGATGTATGAATCGCAGTTGTAGGGTACACACCTCCGACCAACAGACTAACCATTCAGCAATCTCAGAACTCTGTATTTTGATGTATCATCTATGAGTGTCTGTTTCATTAAGATTGAAACTTGTATTTTTCGAAAAAATAAAATAAAATAAAACTCGGCGCTGTGCGCCTCGGCGGGGGCTTCGCCCCCTGCACCCCCGGATGATTTCCGCTTAAAGCCTAACGGCTATAATGTGGTGTAACTTGAAAAGGTGTTTTGCTCTCTCTCTCTCTCTCATCTTTCTCTCACTGTATCATACAAGATACCTTTTTGTTACTCTCACAGTATTGTATTATTAAATAAAGATCTGACCCCGGTAACTGGCCTGCAACTTTTCCAATCTATCCTGAATCTTTCCAGAGACCCCAAAACAATTTGGGGAATCCGAGAATATTCAGGATGGTTCCCCAAATCAAGGGGTCCGCTGAAGATTTTTCCGAATTGAATCTAATGGGTTATACGTAGTAAGGTGACTCACCAATTGAAGGGTGCCAGTGGCAAAACGACCTAAGTGCCTGAGCAACAAATTTTCAGGAGAGAATGAAATGTGTACCTTAGCAACGATCGGTTGTAACTGAAAATCACAGATAACTAAGCCAGAACTTAACTCCAATAAGGAGTTTTGTCAACAAAACGAACTCGTAACCAATGGTTCTCCGGGATGTAAGGAGGGGGAAATTGGCAGCGTGGGATGTGGTCTGGTGTCAAAAAAATTGACAGCTTTCCAAAAAGTGGTGAACAATTTTTGTGCGATGGAAAATGGCGAAAATAAATTTCCTTAGCAACGATCGATTGTAAGTGAAAATCATTATAAAAATACGTGCTACTTTTGTCTCACTTTTTCATGTCGCTTTTCGGCTGGGTGTCCGATCGCAAAAACCTTTTCAAGGTTTAAAAAAGAAACCTAAGATTCCAAAAGAAAGAATGAGTTCTTTGCACAAGAAATTAGACAAATTTGAAAAATATACTAAAATCGATGAAAGTGGAGAAAACGTCCGAAAACAATTGACTTTTCATTTTGAAGCAGAATTTTACTCAAAACAATCTTATTTTCACTAAGTTAACAAATATATGAGAAGTCAGTATAATTTGTCCATACAAACTTTTTAAAGATTAGTCGATTAATCAATTATCTTCTTTAATTCGATTAAATAGTCAAAATTAATAATCAATGTTTTTTCGATCGACTCCCATTATGTGAACACATTACCGCTGTGTAGCATTCCACCTTCATGCGAATCCAGCTCGACTATTCTGTCACGAACCTGTCTTCGTGAACTATCTACTTTAGTTTTCGTTAATGTTTTATGTTAGTGTTGTGGTTGTCAATCCGAAAACGATAATCACAAGCACATACTTCAACTAGATCTGAATAGTACAATACATATAAAAATATTCGTGAACATCGTCAGACTGTTATATTTCGATCAAGAAAGTTGTGCTTAAAAATATTCTGTATCTTTCTTTTTGCTCCATACAAAGAGGTTCAGCCTAGATATCCTCTCGTTCCTCTATTTACTACTCTCAGTTTGCTGGTATATACGGGGGAACGTTCTTTCAGAAAATGTAGCCGCCTCTTCCTCAGGGACGGGATTTCCCCTGAAACCAATAGGCCATTTAAATGCTGAATTATTTCCTCCTTCCCCTCCCGCCGGCCGCTTTCCCGGAATTTCCATAGTTATGAAAACGGTATCTGACTCGAATGATGGATGAGGATCCGAACCTTTTTTTCCCTTGTACCAAAGTGATTTCTCCCCCTACAACAACTTTATTTAACCGATTAATAAAAAAATAAAAAATCAAGTTTCATGTCACATAATATTATGTGGCTTTTAATGGTTTATTATAATTTCGTGGTATGTTCATTTGAGTTGAACCGATTAGAGCTGTACGGGTCAACATTGCTTAAAAAAATAAATTTGATGAAATACTAAAACAGGAACATGAACGTAAAGACGGGTGCCTCAGTAATGACAGGAGAAACTTTTACGATGACACAATAAACAGAACGACAATTCTGATTCTGCTTCAGCGACCTCTGAAGTTAACCGAGAGCTTTTTACGGAGTTTATAACCCACGATTCCTCCACAAAGTTTGTGACTTCATTGAATCGGCAAAAGATTTCGAAAAATCGTTGCGTATTGACCCGTTTCTGCTACTTTAAAATATGTACTTTTAGAAACGCTGCAAATTATTCCACAGAAGTGTATTATTTCTGTTTTAGACAGCCCTTCTACGTTAAAAAAATTCTAAGCCCCCTGAAAATTTCATGGTTTACGTTTCAAAGAGTGTAGAATCCAAATCTGCAATAACAATTTTTCCGTCCGTCCGCCGTACGACGTATGCACGAATTCTCCCAAACGGCTGGAGCAAAAAATCTGAAATTTTCAGTAAAAATCCAAATTGGTCCGACAGCTCCCCGATTCTTTAGCCAGCTCTCTCACTCAATTTAAAGTGCCCTTTAAGGGTTGTCTAAGTTTTGTAAAATCCCTAAAAACCTCAAAAAAAAAAGTCAAGGCGGCCTAAATTTGGACTTTTTTTTAAGAACTTTCCATGAGGAATCGAATGAGCCCCGCTGCAAATTCTTTCACTGGGGTTTACTATTCAATTTCATTCATTTGGCTTGCATTCATGATTTGAATTTCTACTAAGCTTTGGAGTGTGCGTATTTCACAGGTGATAGAGCGTTTATTGAATTTCAGGAGATATGCATAGAGCACTTAAATCAGTCCTCAACCAAAATACCTATTTGGATTGATCAGTTGATCATATTTGTGTGCCTCCTGAAATTCTTAGTAAAAATTCAAATCATGAATGCTAGCCAAATGAATGAAATTGAATAATAAACCCCAGTGAAAGGATTTGCAGCGTTTTTCTGATCCTCTTAGATTGAACAGCGAATGTAACCCTTCTTTTAAGAACTTTTCATGAGGAATCGAATGAGCCCCTCCCCATGGCTCGATTTATGGTGCCAACATTTGCATCCACATTCACTACATCACTAGGTTACTGCGATCAAAACAAAAACAACAGCGTTTTTTGTTTGTTTTTGTTTTGATCGCAGTAACCTAGTGATGTAGTGAATGTGGATACTGGAGTGAACTCCTAGAAGGGTTTATAGCCGATACACGGGCTGAAGCATTCTGGTATGCAAGAAACGCTGCTGATTCTTTCACTGGGGTTTATTATTCGATTTTATTCCTTTGGCTTGCATTCATGATTTGAATTTCTACTAAGATTTGGAGTGTGCATGTTTCACAGGTGATAGCAATTATTGAATTTCACGAGATATGCATAGACCACGTAAATCGGTTCTCAACCAAAATACTTATTTGATTGATCAGTTGGTCATATTTGTGTGCCTCCTCTACATCAGTCTACCTTTGGCTACATCGTTTAAATTTGGATTTGGCGAAGTTTTAACGCAATACGAGTGCTAAAGTGACTTGATAAATTATAGATGTTCTTATTGTGGGGGGGGGGGGGGGGTGTTGAGGTACAATTAAAAAAAACGCTGCAAATTCTTTCACTGGGGTTTATTATTAAATTTCATTCATAGAGCGATCATTGAATTTCAGGGGATATGCATAGAGCACTTAAATCTGTTCTCAACCAAAATACCTATTTGGATTGATCAGTTGATCATATTTGTGTGCCTCCTGAAATTCAATAATCGCTCTATCACCTGTGAAACACGCACACTCCAAAGCTTAGTAGAAATTCAAATTATGAATGCAAGCCAAATGAATGAAATTGAATAATAAACCCCAGAGAAAGAATTTGAGCGTTTTTGACATATCAAGAGACCTTAAATGAGTAGTTAATGAATTTAGTGAGACGAAAATTATTTCTCCATCAATTCATTGTACACGAAAATATTAAAAGCTTCCATTACGCCTTTTGGTATAACAATTTCGTATTGGCATTTTTATCAACTTTACCGTTATTAGATCAAGTTTATAACACGTTCCAAGTTGAAACAATATCGGATGTGGTTTCCTCGAAAGAATCAAAAGGTTCCTGCGTGGGGGAATCACGTAAGCTTTACGTAACCCTAATAGGTAGGTTGAATTGATCTCATGGCATCTAGAGCTTGGATAAAAGCTGTTACGCAACGACGACCGAACAAAAATACAGGCAGTTGAGCATTTTCTTGATGCTGTCTTACCACAGTTAATCGTGAAGTACAATTCAATATCTGTCTTGAAATAACAGTTCGTAATTGGTATTTGTTTGTATTTGAGATTTCTCTTCACTTCAAGATCCTTCAATCGTCAAGATTCTTTTTGAATGTATCAGTCTGAACTATCAAGAGGAGAACAGTATACGCCATGTACATTTTCCTGTACAACCATACCTGTATCTCATACTTGGAGTGTGGCATATCAGGATTTATGTATATTTCCAGTGCCAGGCAATCCCACAATAAGAGGATTTATGTTTCTGACATTTAGTAGCGTCTCACGATTGTGTCGTGGTTGAAAACTATTGAGGAAAATGAAAAGTAAAGAACTGCTGTCTGCAACTGGTTAAAATTGAAAAGCCTGGTTCGGCGTCGCGGGCGTCATCAGCTGACCTGCTTAGGAAGGATCGGAGTGGTCTGATGATTTCGCTGGTCATCGCCTCTTCCTTGGAGTGGAGAGTGGTTCAACGTAGAGCAGCGTAAAAACTTCCGGGATGGCAGTCACCCATTCAAGTACTCACCTCGCTCGACGCATCCTAATTTCGAGGAGGGCACCGCCATTCCTTAAACATAATCTGGAGAGGTCTTGGGTTGAAAGACACGGCGGAGGATCTAAAAAAAAAACTTGGATAGCCAGAATAACCGCTTGACTGCGACTTGGAACGTTACTCGGAGGAGGATTCAAGTGGAGAACGTTCATGCTAAACAATGACAGCTAAAAGCATGAAGCCAGTGACATAATACTGAACAGAACGCAACACAAGTGAGGAAGAATCCTCATGAAAGAAACATCCCAAGCACAGGTGGTCCACACTGCAACCACAACAATGACCTTCTGGTTCTCCATGAGTATCTTCGGATTCTTCATACACCTGTACAGTGTGGAGGCTGGACCTGGTTACAACCAAGTGTGTCTTTATTTTTATTTATTATGATTTCTTCTGAAATTTGTAATTCTATTCTTGCAACTATGAATTTATAATGAACAACCTCGTTAATCGCATAAGAAACGTTTCATTGCAACTTCCCTTGAGATTAAGAGATCAACTTGGTTTTAGGGGAGTATCCCAGCACACAACGCTTACGTCCTCTTCTCCTCCCTGTAAGTGGGAAGGTACATTCCACAGGGCCGAGGCGTAGAGTGTGGATTCTACAGTCAAGAGCTATTCACTCGAGCGCGAGAGTGGCTGTTAGCACAAGGCACTCAGGTGAAACCAAGTGCTCTAGCGTACTCTAGCAGCTAAGCGGGTTGGCACCCGAGTTATTGACAAACCATGTAACTCACATCTCGCGAGATACGAGTCTGTCAGTAGAGTACCTACCCCTTAGCAATCAGGCTTCACCATCTTACCCAGGTAATCAACCACGAAGCCAACCATTTTCGAGGGAAAGGCAAATTATGCGTTGCATCATTCCGAAATGGCTGCATTCCTATTAAACTGTTGGCTTCAGAACGAAAACGAGAATTTGAAATACGGGAAGAAGGAGAAAGAATTCGTATTACCCAGAACACACCATGGCTAGGTGGCAAGAAATGTGGACTGACGAGTTAAGTAGGGAGGTGGACAGGTGGACAGCACGCTTGATACCACATGCCCAGAAGTGGTTAGGGTGAAAGCATAGAGAGGTGAACTTAATCACGACACAGTTCCTCTCAGGTCGCGGACTAGTTCACCTCCTACCTTCACAGAATAGGGAAAGTAGACGATCCAACTTGTCCGAACTGTGATGGAGGAGATGATGATGCGTTTCACACAGTCTTTTTGTGCAAGCAGTGGGAAACACAAAGAAGATGGCTGCAGGATGGCCTGGAAATGCCATCTCAGGACATGCCAAAATGCTTGAAAGAGAAGCATTGGAGCTCTGAAGTTGTCTAGGTCGAAGGCATCCTGCAGAGAAAGATCTACATCCCAAGGATTTGGCCTGATGTAATGAGTTGAACAGTTCCAGGCTAAGTTCCAACGTGGGAAAGGAAGGTGAGGTTTTAGGGGTTTGAATCCTATATAGCCCGAAGAGCGGTCCCTTCTAGGAATCTTACGTGATCCGATTTCCCCCTAAAGATCTTAAAAATTTCCTCACCTGCCTACGTAAAAAAAGCGTTGCCGTATGAAAACTATACACCTACTTAAAATAAGTTCATACTTATCTTCATGGTAAATCTGGTACCTGAACGAATTTAAGGAAAAACTGAGGGGTTTTGCTTTTGATTTAATGGGATCTCGAATCGCTCTTTCACTGCGAGAAAATGTCCAGAAAAAGTGCCTCTGAAATACTTAATGCCATCGTGGTAGTTATTCTCACACAAAACAGGCCAAAACGTAGATACAGCTGTGTGCGAAGAAACGGTATCATGAGCCGTTAAAGTTATCCTTCGTTATATATACGAGAAGGTTGACAGCAGCCAAGGGTATCTGCACAATTCAAAAGCGGTTAGGTTTCCAAGCAAAGAGATCTCTCATTCCTCCCAGTTGCCGCCACCCCAACCCCCAGAGCAGACCGTGATATCGTCAACTAAGTTATTACGGCTCCGCCCGCAGCCCGCACGTTTTCCAAGGGGCCGAAACTCTCTCTCCTCCCCCCTGAACTTTATCCTGGATTAAAATTACGTGCCCATCAACCTCTTTCCATATCTCTCGAGAAATTTCATTTCCGATGATGAAATGTTTTGAAACTTGCGAATATTCAGTTGTGAAATGGAATGAAATATGTTTATTATACCAATAGTTGAAACATTAAGAGTTCTCCTCTCAAATAGCAGAACTGTTGCTGTGAGTTTAACCGGTCGCTCTTCACAAGCGACGAATATGTAGGCCAGTGTATAAAATACTGAGGAGCTTCAAGTTTTCTACATCCCAAAACTTCCCGAAAAATTAATCAAAAAACCTTTTTAAGAAAGCTTTTATTTAAATGCCCTAAAAAGAGGGAAATTCATATTACTTACAAATTTTAACTGTCTACTATTGATATACCAACTTATTCCTGATAAGAACAACCAACTTTATTTTAAATACTTACTGATACCTATATAGTACCTGCTCAAGCAAACGTTGCGACAAGCTTTTATAATTTTAGGAATTGTGCATATAGGCTACAAGTAGACAGTTGAAATTTGTAAGTAAAAATTTATTTCCTTCTTTTTATAGCACTTAAATGAAAGTTTTCTACTTTTTTGTTTAATTTTTAATCGCTAGCTACGTTTCTGAGTCTGTTCATCTCATTCAAAGCACGATTGTGGCAAGGTCGTTTGCCGGTTAATTTAAAACAGTCTAGCTCTTCAATGAGGAGACCTTACTTATGGCCACGTATGCTTGACCAACAGCAAAGAGCCTCGATAAGTAAACAACGGCGTGTTCAACAGTAATACTCTGTATTTTGTGTACTGTGCAAGCTTAAAAATGTTAACTGTCTACTTATAGCCTATATGCACAATTCATACAATTATAAAAGCTTGTCGCGAAATTTGCTTAAAACGATTGGCAGCATTCTTCCTCTCAACAAGCCCTTTCTTTCATTTGAAACCAGTTATCAACAAGCCCTTTCATTTGATACCCATATTGTAAAATTGCATTAAAATCAAAATTCCGCCATCTTTGATGTTCTGCCATATTGGATTTAGAATGGCGTCACATTACTTTTCGAGTCACTCTCAACAAGCCCTTTCACTTGATACCGATATTGTAGAAATGCATTAAAAATGATTGTTCCACCATCTTGGATCGTCCGCCACACGAATTTAGAATGACGTCACACAACTAATCGTGAATTGTCATCCAATCTAAACGTGCATACAAAATTTCAGCTTAATCGGTTGAGGAAGATTCCACCCAAACATACATACATACATTGCAAGTTAAATAAAAGCTTTTAAAAATGGTTACCATTAACACAACTTCAATACGTGGCTGTTGTGCTGGACCGAACTTTTCTGTGTTCGATTCCCGAGGGCGGCACATTTTTTTCTGCACAATAATCCCCAAAACAGAATTGTTTTGTAAGACAATGGTTTAGTAGAGAGATGAGGCACTCGCGTAATGTGATCACTTTATTTTCGTTCATTATTTTCAACGACGAACCTTTGTGAAATGTATATTTCAAACCCCCAGAAACCTGTCGGTTTGCGTTTCAAGTTCAGTAGATTTCAATGACCGAATTGAAAGAATTTCCAAATGAAAGAAACCATTTAACCTGAGTTTATGAAATTGGAATCGATTCTTTGGTTCCATTAAAATTTATGTTATTTGAGTTCATAACTATTATATTACATCTACCAAGTTACGAACATGAAACAAGAAAAAGAAAAAGCTTAGTGAAATTCTGTTACTGAGTTAAGGATCTCGTTGTGATGTATTCATTTTGAGAAAGTCTCCGGTCCTGAGCAAGTTGTGGGAAATTTTACATGAATTTGATGCTTCTAAAAATATTCTATCGTATATATGTATTGGAAGAACATGATGAATCAACTAGAATGTGGATAACTATGGCTATAAAGCTAAAAAAAAAAAATTAAAAACCCCTATTTGTCACTTCCCTGGCACGTCCCTGCTGGGTTGAGTTATACCGGGTCTGTTCTCACATTTTGAAATTGAGCAGGATTTCGCGGGCACCTCGTATTGCAGGGGTTTGTAGCAATTCTACTATAATAATTAAATGAAATTATTTCATAAATTAGGGGGTTGGGGGGGCTAGTGCACGCAGGTCTTTCTAACATTGGCGTGAAGGCAAAACTAATTTTTGAAATTTTCTTCCTGTTGACATCACTAAAGATCCCCCAACCCAGTGATAATCCTTGGTTTTTAGGAGCTTCCACAGTTCACGTGAAAGTGCCAATGTTGTGTGTAGGTTAAATAGCCTGTCACTTCCCTTCGCAGGGCCTGAACTTGTGGGAAGGACCATAATACATATAACAAGAATAATTAGTGCCTTTTTAGGAGTATTATCTGACAAAAAGAAAGAAACTCAACATAGTTACGAAAATGAGGCCAACAGCTTGAATTTTCCTAGAAATCATCACTCCCGGTTGTGACTTTTTTCATAATTTTAAATCGGTTTTGCTTGATTTAATAAGGAATGGTCATTGTAACCTACAAGTACCTAACTATCTATCTTTTGGTGTTCATCCAGGACGCACATGATGTCACCAAAGACCCGAGAGGACATTTTGACCACATAGTGAATAAATTGCTACAACACTAGTCATGTTTTGTGGAAAATAGACCTCTTCTACAAGGTATTTGTGATATCTTGCTTTCTCTTTAAATCTTCGGAAGTTTTAATAAAAATTTTACAAAACCATACGATTTTAGTCACTTCCCTGTGACCTAAGTCACTTCCCTGTCCCCTCAAATTTTCAAAATGGTGGTATCTTGAAAATGAATCATTTCTATGATGAGATTTTCCGGCATTTTACTTCCAATATATTGAAGAAGACAATAGTAAGGAAAATATTTGTTTTCCATGAAAGTGAGTTTCTTGTTTTTTTTTCGAAGCTGAAGTTGCCACTTTCCGCGAAATGACCCATGACTGTGCTAATACCAAATATACTATGCAAAAAATTGAATTTATTTCAATTTTACGATGTTGTTACCACACTCTATAATTATTAAGGATGCAATAATTAAATAAATAAATGAAATGAATTTGAATTGATACTAATCCGCTCATAGATTCAGCTATACCACCCGGTACACCTACTCATCCGTTGGGAACAAGTTCACCCATACAAGTCTGTCACCACCATGTCGCTCGGAATCACGTTGATGATCCAATAAACATCCAATATAATGAATAATAAATACCCAATAAAATAAACCCAATGTATTCAATGAACTCTGAAGTAGGTATATTTTAATTTACAAACAATCCGATAAACATAAAGAATATTCGGACCAACCAGGATTTTTCCAGCATTAGCTTAGTAAATACAGTTTCAACCTGATGTAAATTATTCGAAAATCATTTATTAGTTGATTACTTTTTGAACACCTTTGTTTGCCTTTCAGAGTTTTGATCGTTGCAAGATATTGGGAGGCAGATTGATTCCGTTTGCTCTAAAAGAACTCGGTAAAACGTTTCCGTTAAGAATATACCGATGAAATGAGAATATTTCATTTGAGTATCTCCCTTCTCAGACCGCTCGAGGACCTTCAATACTTCTTTTTACCTCTATAATTCGACTTTCAACAACCATCCCCTCATAGCACGAAGAGATGCTTTAAAAGGTCTTGTAATTGTGTCTGGATAAATAAATGTGGTATACCTACAGTATAATACCCCCCTTCGACTCAATCAATTGAATACGTGTATGTCTCAAATTGGAAGCTTCTAAAGGTATTCATGTTTCAATATCCCAATTCATTATTAGTATTATTTCACATTAAATCTATATCCATATTATTGTTATATCGGATTGCTAGCTAACATCAGAATCAGATCTTATTTTTGTTTCAACTGAACTTTCAATCAGCTATGTTAGATGAGTGTTTGTTTTGTCTACCACTGTTTTAATTTTCAAAATCCAATTGCCAGTTATCTAGGACGAAGTCATACAAACATATTAGCACTATTAGCAAATAATGAGCCATTCATTTTACTTCAACACTCAACAGTGTTTGCCTGTTCCGATCGAACTCAACAAGAGTTGGTGTACAAAACGTAAAACTTCCTATCAAATGCGAGGGTAAAATGTACCTCCGACAAACTCTAAAACCGGGCTTGGGTACCTCTGCAGATGAGAGAAAGTATTGATAACACTGCGTATGGGACGAGGCTAAAGTTTCGACTGGACTACAGCCAACGGGGTTTCTGTGACGCCGTTAGGGCGTCTACGAGGGTATCACTTCCAAAGCACTCACCTATACTCCCTCGATATTCCACGACGAAACAATTACCTCTACAAAACTCCTACAAAATCTCTTACAACCCAAAGCAAACAGTATCTCTTCCCTAAAGATTCTACTATTGATCTAATAGCCTTACCTCCCTCCGTAGTAGTTATATATTGTCGTAGATTGTTCTTGTTCGTGGTTCGTACACTTACATACCTTCATCAATATTAAAACCAGTTAGACCACGGAAATTGTTTGTCATATTTGCTACCAAGTGTGCCGGTTTTGCCGCGGTAGCATAACCATTGTTTTCACATTTTCAGTGAAACATATAGGTAAGTAATTCATGCGTTAAAGGGACAGGGAATTCATGCCGTTGGTAAACAATTTGTAATTCAGAAGAAGAGTTGATGTCTTACACCACACAGCGTACCTGCCGATGCCCATAAAAGAATCAAGAGAACTAATCAAAGAAAATTCAATTTATTACTTAGGTTTCTATATGTGTTATGAACATATAAGAAAGATTTTAGGGTTCATGTGATACTTGCACGTATTTTAGTTTAGGTGTAAGTACCTAGCGAGTTTTCCAAAGTTGCTTGTAACTGTATGCTAATCTACACACGGAGTTTCTGAAAAGGAACGCGTTGCGTTGGTAACTCGAGTCAAAAACTGGTTAGTGACTGATTAATAACCCGTCAACCCCCCCACTAGTGATCAAAATCTGCAGTTTTCAGTATTTTCATGGACGCCGAACCTTCAACAAGTGTCGTTTTGTCATCTTCAGAGGACAGTGAATCCAGCCAAGATGAAGAAATCATAATGTATTAATGCATCAGGTACAGAAAAAGAATGAACAGAATTTTCTGGATCAACCTTCATCTCAAAAGGAATTTTCACCGCGTTGCCTACTTAAATACACACCTTTTCGGTTTCATGCTTCTTCGAGTACCCCGGAAGATGAAAATTGTACAAAATTGGACGTTTTTCAACTTCCCCCACCAGCAAGATGTTGACTTATTGGTCATTCATCCTAGGAACCGGAAAGAAACTGCTAACTCAAATCACTAGGCGACCCGACATGTCAGTCTCCAGGCGACTAGTTACTAACTGGTTTCCGCGGTGAGGTGCTCAAGAGGTAAAAATGCCCTCTGCCGTGCCTGTCAGGGTAAAAATGAAAATCTTTATCATGTGATGCAGCAGTGTCCACGGACTCATGGTGGCCGCATACTCCGTCATGATGCGGTTGCCAAGCAGATAGCAGGTGCATTGTCATCCAGCGGCTGGGATGTTGAGAGAGAGAGACTGTATCACATGCCGAGTGACCGGGGCAAGAAGCCAGATATTGTTGCTGTTAAGCCCGAAGGGTCTGCCATAATCCTGGATGTCCAGGTTGTCAGTGGCAGCGTGGACATGGAGCAGACCTGGAGGGCTAAGATAAGTAAAAATGATAGGAATGACCTTCGGCAAGCGGTATCTGAGCTAAAAGGAGTGGCGCCTAATTACATCGCGCGGAGTGTGGTGCGGGAAAAGTGCCACGGAGTTACTTGAGCTGGGCATCTCATCAGGAGTACTTCGTGGTATCACCACCCGCGTCATCCGGGGCTCTTACCTGAACTGGTGGTCATTTTATAGGGGCACTTTCTTTCATCCCTCTCTTCCTCCTCCATCATCCTCAACTTCCCATATCCCAAGGGCCGGCGTCGGGTAAACCTGGGCGTCCTCCCCCCTTTTTTATTTAGTTTTTCGTTTTTATATTTCAATGATTCCGTCTTTGAGGGAGATTATTAAAAAAAAAAAAAAAAAAAAAAAAAAAAAAAACACACAGACGAGTCCGTAATCAGTAGCCTGTTATCTGCGGCGCTCCACTTGATAACACAGCAAGTGACTCAAAACGGACTGGTTGGTAATTCGCGTCACTAATCAGTTCCTTTTCAGCAGCTCCGTGTATAGACGGCCTAATAGTACATTAATAGAGAAGTAGTAAGTGATAAAGTAGATTCTTGATCTGAAGGTGCCTAGATGATCATTCAACAGCCAGCACAATAACAGTTGTAGCTTACCCAAATGTCGATTTCGGGTCCAGTGTACTTCTTGCCTTCGAAGACCTCGGGAGCGGCGTAAGGTGGCGACCCGCACCACGTGGCCAGCTGCTCCCCAGGCGTGTAGTAGTTGCTGAACCCGAAATCCGCAATCTTGATGTTCATGTTGCAGTCCATAAGCAGATTCTCTGCCTGAAACACGAATAGTCCGTATTTTCCTCGGAACGCTCTTGCAAGTGCAATGAATATTTTAAACGCCTTCACACAGTTTTCCAATAGAGTTTTACCGTAACTCTAATGCGCCTCTACCTGATATAAATCAATAACATTAATAAACACATTCACCACGGTTTCTGTTTTCTATGAGGCTGGCACGTACCACCAACTTCACCACACAACGAGTTCCCATGAAACCTACCACAATGTTCTTCTTCAATCCTGATGCGACTTTTCTATTCTTTGATCTAATCGGTACCTTCTTTCATAATTTGTACATTTTTCGTTGTTTCCTCGTTAGCAGACTTTGATTGTACTCGCTGATACAAAATTGAGCTTTCAACACTTCTATCAACAAACCGTTCGTTGGTTACCAGTTAATTTTACTGTTACCTTACTGCACAAGTCAAAATACGATGGCAATGGTAGTGATTACAATATTTGAGGTGTTCGGTTATAGTCTGTAGCGCTGGGGATTCTTCAAGAGCAAAGCTGACATTTTTTTGTAGATGGAAGAGGTCCTTAGTGGAAACTCCAAAGTGAACTAAGATGGACTAAAGTAATGCAAGCGAATAGCATCAATTGGTGATTTTGAGCTAATAATTCAAAGCAAAGATATGCGAATGGTACGAGCCGCAGAAGTTCTTTGATACAGAGTAAGACTGATACCAGGATAAATCACAGATATTTTCTGTCGGGTCGATTTGGACCATCAAGAACTTATCATTCAAGAATCATATCAGGCCTACAGTGCGGTTATCGGAGTGACTTGAGAGTTCACTGCTACGAGACGCCAGTCACCACCCGTTAGATCGACATTGAGACTGAGTGACGTATGCATTTCACCTATACCCTCACTTTGCTTATTCACCTACGTAGAGATAGGCGAGGATGGTTGTTCACCGCTCTGGGATAATTGAAGCCGTTAACTCGACAACGGGAGTCCTATACACACAGACGGTGAGCCTAACCAGCCCCAGTTGGCAGAGTAAATGCGTTTCCAATGTTTTCTTTTTCTCTCTCGTCCTCTCTTGGTGGGAATTTATTTCTATGGAGCCCAGATTTAGTCAGCACAGCTTCAACCGATATCGAGAGAAACCTGGGTGAACAACAGGTGAGAGATCTCAACCTCCTATCTATCTCATCAGTTCATCTCTCAGCGACAACGGAGTTCATTTTCTGATTGATTTAGCCATCATCGCAATTCAGTAAGGATTTTCAAATTAAACTGATGTTGCATTTATATTGATCAGGCATCTAGAGACATCATAGATTGATTTAAAAAAAAGTAAATAAACGCCATAATGTCCGTATTTTCGGACCACAATTTTGGGGAACTATTGACTATTGGGGAGATTGGATCGTAGGATTTAGTGGCTAGTTCTTGATCGAAACGAGTCTGGCAAAATGTTACCTAATGTTGGCTCGATAAGTTTTCATTATTAATTCGATAATTAAATCCCAAACTTGTAAGTCAAAAACTGACTAGTAAAACGTACTTTGAGATCCCGATGAACGACTCTTCTGTTGTGGCAGTACTCGACTGCCGACAAGATCTGCCAAAATTTCCTCCTCGCGCCGCCTTCAGTCATTCGCCCGTGCCTGGCAATGTAATCTGAAACAATCGCACCACAATGAGCAACAGTTGAACCATGTGATTCAGGGTCTGTAGTCTAGAAATAGGAAACATACTCTTATGTAGTAAAGCGGAGTAACCCAAATGAGCCCCAAGTTTTAAAGGAGGAATTTCGGTTACGACCGAAATGAGCCCACACTTTTAGAAGCGAGGTTTGGCTTTGGCTGTTCATTTTCAAAGAGCTGTCGGTACGATCGAAGAGGTCAGTAAGATAGCGTTTCTTGCAGGACTCGGTACACGATCATCCGCGAAAACTTATTCGACTATGACCGAATCCGTAAGAATTTATAATACGCCCAATTGAGTGCCTAAATTGCCCAAGTCTAGCGAGGAATGTTAGCTGTTGAAATGTACCAACCAAGGACTTCTCAAGGTGAGGCTCTTTTGTTTCATAGCAATAGTGACACACGTATCACGGTATTTTCGTGCAAGTCAAACATAAACTCGTTGCAAGTATGTGCTACTCGTTTCATGGACGGAACGTTTAATAGCTGCCCAGCGTTATCCTACCAATTTTGTTCTGAGCATGCTTGCATCAACGACCTGCACGTTCCGCTAGTTTTCCCTCTTTTGCCGGATAAGAAATCAGTAAGATTCCGGCAGGAGTGCCGGCTCTCATTTTGGTCCCTTGCTTCTTATCCTTTTCCAGGTCGTGGCTAGATTCGGCCGACGACGGAGCTCAATTCGTCCCACTCCGAAATGTTCGGGGCTCATTTCGGTTACAGCGTGGTAAAGAGCTTAGAAAACAAATTCAACGAGAAAATTCTTTCAACAGCTCTTGATGACTTTAAAACGACTGTTGAACGACTTCCGTAGTGTGGAAAGTGACAATTGATCTCCTAGTAAATGATCTAATTTTCAATGTTCGTATTATTATGTTAGATTATGAATGTGGGCCAGACGTTTATGAAAATGAACAGTGTATCTGAAAACAGGGCCTACAATTGAAAAAAAAGTCGTTTACAGGAGAAGACAGGTGGGTTTTTATGGTTCAAAACATGGCTTTCTTTAATTTATCTTCAATAAATCCTAGTTCACCATAAACAATTGTTTACATCAAATGCGGTCCACCCTGCATATTTCGACGAAAACCATCTACAACCCGCGTATGTAATTAATATTTCATTGCAATCATTATTTAAATTTGTATAACCAAAATTTAATTAAGGAATTTTCGTGGATTTCAAATTTCTTTATAATGAGCTATGAACTGTGACAACCAATCTTTTCGGTAACATTCGTTTTCAGTTTTATTCCAATAAAGATGTCTCAGTTCTGGACTAAAAACAGAAATTGGTTTTGGGAACTGTTTTTCGTACTGTTCAAAAGAACGCCGCTAACTGACCGCAGGATGTCTTGAAGAAGGTTGTTCTTATTGTGGGTATATCAAATAATCATTGTTCATTTCCCAATCCCACTCCTGTGATATTAAGAGCCGTTCCCCCTTCTAGTTACTTGAAACTGCTAGTCCTGATCATAAACCCCATGCTTCTTTGTTGCAGGGGTATCCTGTGGGTGTGCAGGTATACCGTCTCAGTCTTTGGAAGGGGCTACTATTCCATTTCATCACATTCTTGTTCTGCCTTCTTCTTCTTCTTCTTCTTCTTATCTAATTGGATTTTATTCAATATATCTCATCATCGGATTAATCAGATAGGACTATAGTCCATCCTTTGGTGCGCCAAATTAATTGAAGTTCTCAACTCTATACAATTCTTACAACTCAATAAATATAAATAGTTTCACCCGAGAAATAATTCATTTACTTTAGTTAGCTAAAAGATTCTTAGCTGATTTATTGAAGTCTTGCGCCGAATCCCAAATGTTTGGAAACAACTTTTTAAAGGATGATAATATTTGGTGGTAATAATTTCCAGAGGTTTCAGGATCTATTCACGACCTCGGACCGCATTAGCCTAAGCAACCTCTCATACTTTTCCCCACCGAATGACTTGCCGAGTGGAAATAGTCGTCTGTTTCCTCCCTCAGCACTGTCAAGAGCTCTTCGTTCGTAGTTAATGCTTCCGTCAAGATAAAAAGCTTCCTTTCAATATATTGTGCCTTTCGTGTTTGTGTCAAAAGCGGGAGGTTCGCAAAAGGGCAGGAAGCGGCGAGGGAGGACTGGTGAGTGGAGGATGCATTGTTCAACCTTTCCCAGGATACCTTTTGTCGCGGGGGACCAACTCTCGACTCCCTTTTGTGAGTTGGAGTTTGAAATCTTGTACTCGGCGGAGGCTCTTCTCTACTGCCTCTCGGCAGCAAGTTCAACGCAGTTTTGCATGCGACGTAATATTACGAGGATCAAAATTTGTGTCGCACCACCCCTGAAACGTCTAATAGACTGTGGCAGGCATTTTCCAATTTAAAGCGAAGACAACTTAGTTTAAAATCTCTGCAAATTATTACTCCTAGGCGTATAATTTCCGTACCACACACCCTTCCAGGCAGATCAATGCTTCTTCTCTCTCACAGACAGAATGTTAAAAAGCATTTTGCGTTTCAGACCATTCTAAATAACTTTCTTCTGTGCCTGCCGGTGTGTGAGGGACAGCCAGTGCAGTGTAGATCCGCATCCTTTCAGTATTTCAAGTGGGCTTATTGCTGTTTTTAGTTGGTTTTCGCTAAGAACATACTCATAACAAAATCTTCATTGGGTTCAGTAAAAGATACAACTGGGTTTTATAAACTTGAACGCCCTCGCGGACACGAAAATGAGGATGAAA
Organism: Creontiades dilutus; assembly: GCA_031894815.1. Taxonomy (NCBI): domain Eukaryota; kingdom Metazoa; phylum Arthropoda; class Insecta; order Hemiptera; family Miridae; genus Creontiades; species Creontiades dilutus. The sequence continues at coordinate 451,782 of JAVIWC010008991.1, read as the reverse complement.
ATTCAGGGAAAGAATAGAAGAACATCAAGAAGAGTTCAGAGATAACAAGGGAGAGTAACCATTTCTCAATCATCTATTAAAATCCAGTGATAACGTCAGTTTTGATTTAAAAAATGAACAGTTTCTAGAATTTGTTCACTTTTTTTTCGGAAAGGAGGTATTCTGAATTTCCTAGAAAAATTTGTAATAATTGAAAGCGATAGGTTACCATCTCTAGGTTGAACTAGAATATGCCTAGATACATTCCCCCATTAAAATTTTCATTTATAGCATTAGCAAACTGAATTAAACCTTTAGCAAACTGAATTAAACTTTTAGCAAACTGAATTAAACTTTTAGCAAACTGAATTAACCTTTTCGCAATTGGAATTAAACCTTTCGCAATTAGAATTAAACCTTTCGCAAATACAAGTGAACCTTACATTAAATTAATTCTCTGCACTAAACCGAGTAGCGTCACCCCTCCGTTACAGTCATACCAGTTTTTTTTTTTTTTTTTTTTTTTTCAAATAGTTTGGTCAGAGAAGCTTTGATTTGATGGGATACCCTTTTAACAGCTTTTAACTTTAAACAGTTTTTTTTTTTTTTTCTTTTTTTTCCTCAGCAATATCTCCATTTTTCTTCGTGAAAGTCAACGTTTTCACAAGGGTGGGATGATCGAATTAGTAGTGATAGTGACTCACCTCTTGTTATTAGGAACACAACTCGAAGAAGACGCTGACGGTTTAATTGTAATTGCGAAACGTTTAATTCAGTTTGCGGAAGGTTTAATTCTAATTGCGAAAAGTTTAATTCAGCTTGCAAAATTTAGTTTAATTCAGCATTGTAATAGGTACAGACTAGTGGAACTTGAACTCGCTACCAATTGTACAATCCGACTTCTCAGTGACGTCTGATGGAGGACGAAAAACGACTATTCACAACTCCTTAGTTCTTCGTAGCACCCGAATGTTTTTGCGGTTTCGCCAGAGCTCCTATGAAAGACAACAGCTACTAGCAACCGGTAGGGAATTTCTGTTAGTTCTTCCATTCCCCTACAATAGAGACATACTGAAGCAGCATAGAATATGACACATGACGAAATCATGTGATAACGAATGATAAGACAACAGAGAGAATGTGCAGAGAGGCTTGAGTGGTGAAATATTTCAACCCTGTTGTAAAACGCTACGCAAACTAAGAAGTCCTCATAAAGCAGAAATAAAAGGATGAAACGATGAAAAGACTAAAATTTAAAATGTTCAAATTTCTCTCCTGTAATTCCTAAACTTCATTACGTAAAATGGTTCTAATGAGTTGTACGCTTGGTTAGTCTGAAAGGTTTGGAATTATAAATTACTGAATACAAACGTTGGAAACCATTTAACTGAGTTGAATGAGGTTTGACAGACTTCAATCAGAACTATATTCAGGCAGCTCGGAGTTTTTGAACGGCAAATGACTAAAAGAGGAAGAAGGTTGGGAGAGGAAAAGAGTAAGAGGTGTCTCATTAATTTTTTAACTTCCTTAATGTAAGAGACAACATAATAGGGTTGATATAAAGGGGAATTATACCAGAAAAGAAATCACACAGCCAAAGCTTGCGTACTGACTCACAGTTTGTGTCTGAACACATTGTTGATATAGTCGGTGCAGTGACGATGTCATTCGGACAACCCAGTGGACATCCCTTATCGTACTGAAATCACTAATATTGTTATGTGAAAAAACGACATCTCTATTTCATTTACAAAATGCCTTATTATTTACAAAAGCTAAATTGTGGACGTTCCCCAACCATTTCATTCAATTGAATCTGCAGAATGATAAATTCTATATCTAATAGCGAATGCTGATGAGTAGATCTATTACTGTGTTGAAACTAGGGAATTAAGAAATGGTATGATAATTTCGACTTTCCATTCGATCAAAACAGTTGCACACGGAAAATGACGTTAAGAGCACTAAACCGCTACTCACCAAGCACAATACGATAATGAACTTCACCATATTATTGGATAAACAGCGAATACTCGGGATTGGTAGTGAAATTAATACAACTTTCCCTTGACATGCGCGTTGGGGGGTAAGTAACGGTGGACCTAATCGAGAGGAAGCTTCGTGGCCCTGATGGGATTCCGCCTACTTTTCTGAGTATGTGCTCTGAGATCCTCTCTTTCCCGCTTTACATAATCTTTGATGCCTCTTTTGAGCAGGGGATTGTTCCGGGTGAATGGAAAAGGAGCTACATTGTTCCGATTCTTAAGGGAGGATCGAAGCAAGGCATTAAGCACCACAGGCCGGTCTCCAACTATCTGTCCTCGCCAAGGTGCTGGAGAGTTTGGTCTGATATGTTTTCAGCCCCCTCGTCGATGGCATTCTTCATCCCAGTCAGCACGGTCTCCGGCCCCGCAAATTTGTGACCACCAATCTTCTGGAGCTCACGCCTCTTGCTCTTCAGGCCATGGATTCTGCAGCCCAGCTGGAAGTGGTTTACACTGACTTTGCGAAGGCGTTTGATACGGTCAACCACCGTTTGCTCCTGAAAAAACTTGAGGCGATAGGAATAAGAGAATTAATGTTGCAGAGGTTTAACAGTTATCTAACTGACCGCATGCAGTTTGTTACTGTGGGGTCACACACCCCTGACGGGTTCCGGTTGTCCTTACGCGTGCGCCAGGGTTCCCATTTGGGCGCAATTCTTTTCAACATCTTCATCGACGATCTCAACTGGGCCCTGGGTGATCTCAGTGGGCTATTTTTTGCTGATGACCTCAAGCTGATTATGGTGGTGCGTGGTTTGGGGGTTGTGCTCTCCTCCAGGACTCTTTGGATCGGCTTTTGGCCCGGTGTACGGACAACTTGATGCTCCTGAATATCGACAAGCGCTCAGTAATTTTCATTCACGCGCAGAGAGCATCCCTTGATTGTCGACTACTTTATCCAGGGCCGGGTCTTATCGAGGGCAACTGTCGTTCGGGATTTGGGAGTGTCTTTGGACGTGTCTCTTACATTTGTTCCTTATAGTGACACAACGCTTGGTTTTGTGTGGAGGGCATCTCGGGGTTTTGACGACATCGACTCAGTGAGGCTCCTCTACATTTCCCTAGTACGACCACTCCTCGAATTCGCCACCGTTATATGGTCTCCATTCTACAAGGTACAAGAGGAATCGGTGGAGATGATCCAGAAGAAATTCTTGAGGATGATGTACAACAAGTATCACTTGGATGAGCGTTTTTTTTTTCAACAGACGACTACGTCTTCCCGCGTCGTAAGGTTGGTGAATTTCTGAGTATCCGGAGGCTTTCCGTAAAGAAGATGGAGCAGGATCTTCTTTTTCTCCACAAGGTCTTGCAAAATCGGGTTGATTCGCCGGAGTTCCTTGCATCCCTCGCATTCCGTGTACCTGCTAGAGCCTCCAGGAATTCGGAATTGTTTCGGCTTCCCCATAATCGCACCAATTATCTAGTCAACTCTCCGTCTTCAAGAATAATGAGGCTGGCGAATGAGCACCTCCAAAATGTGGACATTTTCAGCGTATCTCACAGAAGTTTAAAAAGTTCCTTACAAACTATAGGTACTTAATTGAACTATGAACCTCGCAAAACTCTGTTACTTTCGTTTGTTTTCTATTGAGGCAGCAATTTTATTTTATTTTTATTTGTAATTGGGCTAAGCCCGTGTTATAAATAAAGTAAGAACGGGTGAGTTCATAAACCATCATTGTTCCATTAACTGTTTGCTTTAAACGAATTTGACTTTTCAAAACTGAAAATTATAACGTTACGCACAAATAAAATTCGTCTCTGAATAACGTTCCACTTCCCAAGTCTTTTGAAAGAAATATCTTCTACTTCGTCAAGTGATGCGTAGCGGTTTTAACCCGTAAAATATATTTTTTCCCATCGTAGTACCTGTATGAAATATTGGTTGTTGCAACGTACGTGATGTAGTAACCCTGACAACCAGGTATAGTATAATGACAGGTGATCTACCTATATTGGGAATTCTCCGGAATAGAGAGACAAGCTCGGGTAGAATCACAGAATAGGTAACGCACCTCTTATCAGAACGTCGCCAAATTGAAAAATCCGATGTGTCCTATCGATATAGGTCCACGCTTTCGATGTGTGTTCGAATGTGTTCTGTCTAGTTTGCTGGTCTGGATACTCGCTACGCTCGCATCTCAAAAACCCCGCAAAAAAATACCCTACATCAATCCTTCTGGTAAAGTATAGATCAGTTGGAAAAATAGATCAGAATGTGTTAACACTGTGCACTACGCCACATCAATATATATCGATGAAAGTACCTACATCGATACATGTTCAAATGATCCTGATAAGAGGTGTGCGTTACCTATTCTGTGATTCAGCCCAAGCTCGCTAAGCATCAGTGTGAAGTGTTGGCTCATGTTTCCTTTGAATGAAATTTCAAGACCAAATAACCGATAATCAATTTGAAGTAAGTAACTACGACTATAGCTACCTAGAAACACGTGGCGTAGTTAAGTTTGCGTAGTTCCATAAAGTTTATATCCAAGATTCAATATTTTGCTGTGATAACGGTGATAATTCAGTTTTAGTTCGCGACCATAGTCGCCCCTTCATACGTTATGGTCTGTTCACACAACAGTCTTGAAATTTCGCATCCTGAAAATTATTACATGGTAATAAGGATCGTGGACAAAAGTGTGCTTTACGGGGGTTATGGTAGCGTTAAGCCTCGCACGAGGGGATGATTAATTCTCACCAGCGGTCCATTGCAGGGTCGGGGAATGCGACGAGAGGTTCCAGGACCCACGTTATTCGGTCGGGAATTCAAATCCTAGCTCGGTCAAATAGCGGCGCGTTGTCACACGAATACCAGCTGAGCTGTTTAGCAACTTTTTACATTCGCCGGCCTCGAAATTTTCAGTTTTCACCGTCTGCGTGACCCACATGCCGGGGAGTCCGAGACGTAAATCACAAGGCAAATCCGAGCGCAAGCTGGCACACAGTCCTACATCGACGATATACTACCAACATCAAGCTGTGTTACAGATTTCAGGATTATCATTTCCGATTGAAAATCAAGCACAACTTCAGTAAAGTTTACAAGAACAAGATACGTCCAAAATTAGAATGCGAGAAATCAGTAATTTTTTGTTTTGGCTGCTTCGTGCATGATTCCCTACGACTCTGATAAGTGACTTATTTGGTTGTTGCTAATGATAAAATGGCAAGAGTCCTGCGTCATGCATAGTGACCTCCGCGGACGTTTCGTGCTTGTTGAAAGAGACTAGAGAATGGGAAATAGTTGTTTGTTGCGAAATGCAAACATTCTGATGCCCCTTTTTAGAGCTAGACAACTGCGTTTCTTGCTGTAATACACATGTCATTAAATATCGCTAACATTCAAGTAGCAACTGGCGACTGGGAAGTAACTACCGCTAAAGTAGCGGCTAGTTGTAAGTGATCAATGTTGAATTAGAAACGTTACCAAACTGCTGAACTTTAGCAAGAAAATGAAATACCTGAGATATCCAGGACAAAAGGTGTGATTATTTACCTATTGTTAGGGTCAGTGCCACCATCGAAGTCTGAGTTATCAGTGTTGTGCTTCAGTCAGGAGTTATCTGTCAACAATTGCAATTAAAGAACCCATGATGGGGGTGGTTCATATTCATATCATACGAACATTATAGGTCCTGACTGAAAATGGAGACAGGTGTTGAAATCCTGCGTGAACGGACGCTAATAAATTCTTCAATTTGAAGGCTTGAATGATTAGGCAGGAAAAAGAAATGCCAATGCGGCTGTTACAGGGCTAAGTATTTTGTCAAGTATAATTCCTATGAAGAACACGTATTAAATCGCAGCTTGATGTAAATATGATTATACATGATACAGCTTGATAAATATGCTTGATGTATCGGTTTAGGAGCCTTTCAGCTGCTTCTGACAACGCTCTGGGAGTACAGATGTGCGACGTAGGTGTTGAAAGATATTCAGAAATAGTAAACCTGTATTTTATTGTTTAAATCTTCGTTTTTGTTAAACAAATTTATTTAGAGGACCAATGGGGAAGATGTACAAAAAGTTGGAGGAAATTCGAAAAACTTGATACCATGAACAAGCAAGGGTTAAGCAAAAGCCCTAAGGATTCTAAATAGGTTACAGGTTCAGAGTATAAAAAGCGCAGAAATTAGCTGGAGCAAAGAATATGATTAGTTCATCTGCTCGCGTTTAATTTTCGAGCCAACAACAATGCGGTAAAACATTTATAAGCATTTAAACATCTAACTTCCAATTTTATTTAAATTCAAGTGAGATTTATTGCTATTGGTAGTTGTAAAAAATGCGTAAGCTCAAACCTGATTTCGGTTGTGACAGATTAAAATCTGAGAAAACGCTGCAAATTCTTTCACTGGGGCAAATTATTCAATTGGCTTGCGTTCATAATTTGAATTTCTACTAAGCTTTGGAGTGTGCGTGTTTCACAGATGATAGAGCGATTATTGAATTTCAGGAGATATGCACGGAGCACGTAAATCTGTTCTCGACCAAAATACCTATTTGGATTGATCAGTTGATCATATTTGTGTGCCTCCTGAAATTCAATACTCGCCCTATCCTGTGAAACACGCACACTCCAAAGCTTAGTAGAAATTCAAATCATGAACGCAAGCCAATTGAATAATAAACCCCAGTGAAAGAATTTGCAGCGTTTTTCCATACAATACCCCCCCAAAATAAAAACATCTATAATTTATCAAGTCCTTTAGCACTCGTATTGCGTTAAAACTTCCCCATATCCAAATTTAAACGATGTAGCCAAAGGTAGACAGATGTAGAGGAGGCACACAAAAATCATCAACTGATCAATCCAAATAGGTGTTTTGGATGAGAACCGATTTACGTGGTCTATGCATATCTCCTGAAATTCAATAATCGCTCTATCACCTGTAAAACACGCACACTCCGAAGCTTAGTAAGATTCAAATCATGAACGCAAGCCAATTGAATAATAAACCCCATTGAAAGAATATTTATTTACCCCAGTAATAATATTGAATAATAAACCCCAGTAATAATATTGAATAATATTTACCTATATAATATCAGCGTTTCATGCATCAGAATGCTTCAACCCGTGTATCGGCTACTAACTAACTACAAGTATTCAATCGGCTATCCACATTCACTAATCGGCCGGACATCACTAGGTTAAAAACAAACAATAATAAACCAAAAAACGCAAATGTTGGCACCATAAATCGGGCCATACATCGGGAATGGTTTGACCTACGGACCTGGGGATGGGCTCATTCGATTCCTGACGGTATGTTCTTAAAATAAGTTGACATTCATGCCGCTTGGACTTGTTTTGAGGTTTCTAGGGATTTTACAAAACTTTGACAGCCCTTAAAGGGCACTTCAAATTGAGTGAGAGGGCTCAAGAATTGGGGCGTCGTCGGACCAAGATGGATTTTTTCCTGAAAATTTAAGATTTTTTGCTCCAGCCGTTTGGGAGAAATCGTGCGTGCGGCGTACGGCGGACGGACGGAAAATTTTTTATTGCAGATTCGGATTCTATACCCTTTGAAACGTAAACTATGAAATTTTCAGGGGGGTTACAATTTTTTTCCTGAGCGATTACAATGGTTTATTATTGAATAATAAACCAAAAGGGAGGTCAAGAGGTAACATCAAGTTTCAATCGAAGATTTGAGGCACTAAAAATCGAAAAATGAAAAACGGGTTCCACCACCTTCCAGCAAAGTGGAAATACTATAGAAAAGGTCCAGTTCATTTTGATAGCTCGCACCGTATGACTGTAATTCCTTAATGGGCCGATATAGATAGGACCCCTTGTATATGTCTAAAATGGTGAGTAATAGAATCATAAATTGAAGTCCCGTGAATAATTCGGTCATTGCGACCCGTCTGCTAAAATGCTGAAACTATATTAGCAGATGAACGAAGCGGGCTGGCTCATCCAGTCGCATAACGAGGATAATGTAGCCCCCTCTGAACTTGGGGTTTTAGTTATTCAGAGTGGCTTTTTATTCGTAACATCTTAACAAGTTTCGTCCATTAAAACGAGCAAAATGCTATCCACGTCGAGGAGTTGAGGCGGAAAGTGAAAACCCTTCAAACTCCCCGGGCTTCTCACCTTGAAAATTGGAAGCTGCGGAGGGACGCGGAACTTTTCTGCGACGACGGCATCTCCCGGGGCAAACGACAACCGCCCTTATCAAAAGTGAAGGCAAAACTGTTTTTCGGGCTAATTCGTCAATTTGGATGAGAAGTTTGATGGGAAGGAGCTCAACGAGGCGGCGCGGGATTGGGTAAATGGGATTTTACGTTAGAGAGGATCGTTCGGGGCTGTTTCCGAGGAGTTGAGAAACTCCGTAAAGAGAAAACATGTCGGGAAGGGGTTTGCGGAGAGAAATCTTGCCGGCGCCCTCGGCTCAGGAACGGAAGAATTAATGGCCAATTAAAGTCGACTGTTTCGTTTTCGTGCACGTGGTGAACTGTATGTGCGTGGCAAAGGTGATTGACATCAAAGGGGGTCGTTTGGATTGTGGAGGGCTTGAAAGGGCGATTCGATTGAAAAGGGGTTGAGATGGTGTCTGTAACGATCTGAGCTGAACAACGGTGGCTTGTGAGGTGTCATCGACTCATATCAGGCACATGAGAGTAATAATTACTCCACTCATTATTCCACTCGTACACTAGGTCCGTATGAGCCATTCTGAAGTTCGTGAAAACCGTTAAATTCAACTCCCTTTTGTTTTACTATTTCCAATAATAGGCCTTTGTAATAATGCAAAAATAACCCCAAACTCCCAAATGTTGGCAATTTACGTTTCAAGGTGCGTAGTTTCTATTCTCTCTTCTCGTTTCTATTCGTAGTTTCTGCTATGCCCGTCCGCCGCACGGGTCAAGAGGCCTTAAAATCATCGTAAAAAATCCCTCCTTTCGCACTAACATTCCACTTGGGTCATGTTCTTCCTAACGTCTAGCCTGCCCGATTGCCTCAACGCATGTATGCTATGGGATAAAACCTGTTGAAAAACGCAGTTTTTGCTGACATAAGCAGGTGGAGTATCATTCCTAGTAATTTCGGAAACGCGTGAAGCAGGTTTCAGATCCGTAGAAATTCACCCATATCAAAAAAGATAAATTTCTGAACCTAAAAGTGATTACCTGAATCCCAAAATGACACGAAGAATCACTTATTTTTCAAAAAGTAATTAACCCAAGGGTTAATTTGATGTATATTTGATTAAGTCATGATGAGATTCTACGGTATTGAAACTACTTCCCTTCCACAACAGCACTTTTTACAAACTTAATACACCAATCAACTCTGGTGCACTCAAGTTATTGAAGGAAAGATAAAAAAATATTTATTTAGCAAAACCGAAAAACATATCATTAATCTTAGCCTCCGTTCGTTTAAACATCCGATTTTAATTATATCTTCTGGAAATGAGCGGTTAAAATTTAGTTGTCATCTAAAAGTTTCATTAATTACTAAAGAACCTTTCAAAGCACTTCAAATTAACATTTCATCGATCTGCGCATATGCAAAAGTGAAATACATCAAATATCATCCATGTCCTGTTTAAACTCATATTATGGATACGAGGAAGCTTTCATCACTAAGTGGACATTTTTCGCATATCATTTCAAATGAAATGCTTTTGAATTTGATCACTGTATTAGCAAACAAATGGTTAACGGAGACGTTTATATAAACAACCTTTTTCTTCTAAATGGATATTATTCTTTGCGAACAATATATAGGAATGATTGACTGAATTATTCAATGTTTGACAGATCTTACAGATTATTAGCATACTTTACTGATGTAAACCCATTTTTCATCTTAAGTTCATGTAAAAATTTTAATATTTTAGCTTAAAGTCAAATACTTTTTATAAGCAATCTGTTTTAACGATCTTTTTTAAAAATGATAGCAAAATTTTGATAGGATTTGTTCGGTACAAATTTTCAACTATATATTATATATTTCATAATAATACTTTGTTCAGTTAGTTTGAGTTTACAAACCATCACTGAAATTCAATTTCGAGTGTTTTTATCTGACGGATGCATATTCCACAACCTTCATTGGTGAGTGAAAAATGAAGTCATAGTAATAAACTTTCAAATTAAGTGCGGCAAACTTTAAAGTGCTTTCCCGAAAAATGGATTACGCTATTTCCGGACTTGAGTCTTTCTTTTTCAATATCACGGCAGAGTTGCTGCATAGCGCAAAGTTTTAACAAGTGTTAGTACACCAATTTATTGAGAGTGGAATTTGATTATGAGTGTATTTCATGGCTACAGCAACCGGGTAGTTGTTAAACTTGATATTCTTTCATGAAAGTTTTGGCGATTCCATTTCAGCTGAAAAATGTTTGGTACAGTTCAGTGAGGTAGCCAAAATCGACTTATGGTGAAATACCGTCTTTTGTGTTTCGAGGCCCTAGTTGGAAATTATCGAAAAAATGGTACTTTTGTAGAACAATTTGATACAACTAGGGACAATGAGGTTGAAAAGAGGACTGTACCTTTCAAAAGAAGCATTTGCCGCAGTGTCGCGATTCCCTGGATACCGCTTGGTTTCAGAGTTACGTGAGGGGAGAAAATTCAACGTTTGTCCTGCTTTGCATTTTTTCGTGCTGAATCGAATGGTGAAAACACTCTTGGCGAGTGTGTTGGTCGAAGACAGAACCCACAGCTCTTAGATGTGCGAACAGTCTGCGATGTTATTTAGTTGCATAGAAATACGCCTGCTTCGCCCCCATGTATCGGAATGTTTTTTTACTCATAATGAGTTGACATAAGTTGAATTAGTAACAATGAGATTGAACTGCATGGCAGACGTAATGAGCAGAACACGAAAATTAACAATGACTTCCGAAATTAAAAATAATTTCAGAGAGAAAAACAACGCACCGAGGTAAGCCGGTACCATACACAAAGCGGTTAAGTAGAAACGAAATTCGTGAGCCCATTCAAGGTTTTACTGAGCCAGCAGTGCGAGTTTGCAACCTCGTGGAAACATCGCAGGCAAAGACCGAAATGAAGCTAAGTACCGGAAAAATAAAGGTTAATAAACATAGTTTTTATTTTTATGCTTTTTCTTGAATACTTGTTCATACATAAATAGAGGTAGGCGGCAAAAAGGAACGAACGGGGCTCTGATTCTCGCCTATTTATATCAAGAAATACCAAGCAATTGATCCTCCTCACGGGCCCTATAAAGTCCGTTTTGGAGCATTTATAGAGCGTACCAATTTTATTAAATAACGTATTTTAATGCCGGTTTTTTGCAGTTGTTTCGATTGTTGCAATTCGAATTTTTTTTATCGTGTTTACTATATTATCTTCACGAACGCGTCTTTTAATGATCCTGAGTATTAATGGCATATGGACGACCTTTTTGTTTTCGTCCATTCAATCTAACTGAAATGGTATTTTCCGGAAAACGTCTGATTTTCATCATTTTCCATTGAAACGCTACGAAATAACTGAGTTTTGGGTGTCAAAAGTACGTTTTATAGATACACCGCCGTCCAAATAATCACATTTAGTGCTTCAGGAACCCTTTGGACGACATTCAAATTTTGGCTATTGTAGCGGTTTTTACATAACTCGCAACACTATGTTCCGTAAGAGGACGGATATATATTTGGGACAATGATCCTCAGAAAGGTGGGGAGAGGTTATTAGTATCAAGCAGGTGCCACCGTCGCTCCAAAGAAAAGAGAACCACGCAAAAAAGGGTTGGTGTTCAGTTATGTTATGAGATTGTGAAGGATGGGTTCGTGCTTACCATTCTCTAGTAAATACAGCTACTTTATTTAAACGTGAACATCAATTAATAGCAATGTTGCAAGAAGACTTCCCCGAGTAGGATCATCCCGAGGAATGTGCAACGTACACGATGCATCCCACTTCGCGTTGACGGAGGGCACTGGGGGTATACCTCACCAGCAACTCCGGAACGTCGTGCGGGCTTTGCCTACCCATGGAATCCTAGAATCCGCCTGCCTACCGAAAATTGAAAGTAGATGGTACGTACCCATTAAATTCAAATTGTTCTTTAAACAATATACAATATTCTTTTAATGAGTTCCATCCAATCGTACAATTAACCCCCAAGATTAAATAAAAAATAAAATTTGACCTTCACCATCACCTGATTATGATTAAAGATTATCAGGAACATAAAATGAACGTTATAGTATGAAAAGCTCAGTCGTCTGTTTTGAACAATTCTGATATCTTTTTTAGCATTTAAATAAAAAGCCAACATGTTTTGTGTAACTTGAAATCTTTTGTTGCATCCAAATTGTAAGTTTTAATGAATTTATCAAGCTGTGATGACATTTCGTATTTGTCTCTTTCCTCTCTCACAATTGAAGAATCCCAGATGATTTGAATTCTTGCTCTTAAACTGTGAGCTCTCAACTCTCATGATTTCAGAATCATCAAGTTTCAATTTGATTAATTTTTGGTGACGAGTAGTAAAAATGTCTTTTTTCACCGAAAAATTCAGAACACTTACAAGTTGTATCCGAGCATTCCGCCATTGTTAGAAGTTCAATTGCGGTAGAGATGAGTTTTAAATCATCTGCAAGGAGGATGGCGAGGTTTTCGCGCAGGGCTTTCGCTCTGTTTTGAAGTCAACGGAGAATTGATCTATTGTAAGTGACCTTGACCCCCTGGAAGACAATCGATTACGACCACCAACGTATGGGAGACAGCGGCAAACGAAGTTAATCTCCGATTAGTGAGCCCCCCCCCCCCCTGACCCTCTTCACCAATGAAACCTGTCATCTTCGGCATCATTTTACAACTCTCAGACCCTAACCCAACCCGCAATACGTAAGGAACTATTCTGCTACTTATTTTCAAGGTGTTTATGCTCTACAACGTTGTACATCATGACATTTCTGTAGCATGTACGGTTTAGAAATTATTTTAAAAACTTCAGCCATCTTCTTGAGGCAGCCAACTTGTAATCCCCTAATTTTGAGATGGCAGACAAAAATTCCTTAAAATTTAAACTAAATTTTCCAATACCAACTCCAAACTTTTTCCAAAAATTACACCCAATTTTCAGCCTTGGTCCCTATTAAATGAAAGGGCCCTTTTAACAAAGTGGTGGTGCAACAGAAAGCAGGATTTTCATTTAAAAAAACCCTTATTTTGTCATTTAAACGATGTTTTTTCCCTAATTTGTAAAGTACGGACGAGATAGATTCATGATTCATGATTTGAATTTCTACTAAGCTTTGGGTGTGCGTGTTTCACAGCTGATAGAGCGATTATTGAATTTCAGGAGGTACACAAAATTTGATCATATTTAATATGATCAATTGATCAATCCAAATAGGTATTTTGGTTGAGAACCGATTAAAGTGCTCTATGCATATCTCTTGAAATGCAATAATCGCTCTGTCACCCGTGAAACACGCACACTCCAAAGCTTAGTAGAAATTCAAATCATGAATCATTGAATAATAAATCGTTGGAATACTGGACTAGTTGTTCTCGTTGAGGGCCTGACGAAAGGGCTGTTCATTACAGAAGAAACGTAAACTGAAAATTAAATCTGGAAACAGGTAATTTTCTAACAAAATACGATGGTTTATCTTTATTCCCCATCCGTTTGTTCGCTTATTCATTGTAGTTAAATTTGAAAGTTCGGAAAATGTTTTTAAACCCAACCGAAATGTTTAATCGAACCTAAAGAAAGCAAGAAAATGTGCAGTACGAGTATAAGGAAGCTGCGTGAATGGGTTGTCTACCCCCCTCCAGATAGAAAACTCAAAATTTCCATTTCGTGAGCAATATATTTCAAATATTTGAATTCGCCCACCCTATCGATAAACCAACGTCTTTCAATATTTAAAATGTATTGCGGACCGACTAAGAGCTAATTTGCAATACCCTTGGTCATTTAATCAAAATAGGTCCATTAGCTTCTTACAGTACAGTATTAACTAATTTCTGTTGAGTATCATCCCTAAACAAGTAAAAAACTACCTCCCAAGTTCTTAATAAAAAGTAAAAATGTTTGTGATAAAATCGACAGAAATCGACGTAATGATAAATTCAGTTTTCTGCGAGCTGACATCCTACTATTGATCCAAAGGAAATGATTTTAAAGGCCATCAGTAGCTAATACCCTTGAAAGTTTCATCAATTCCGGACTAAAATTGAGTATTGGTTTGGGTGCGACAAGGATTTAGCACTGTTAGACGATCGCGGGACCGAAATTGATCATCATGTTCTGCAGCGGAGAATGCAAGTAGAAATTCAGATTTTACGGATCTACAATTTTTTCGACTACCTCAGCGAGCAAAAAGCTTCCTACATTAAGTTGAGGAAGCAAAATACCTCAATAGGGACGTTATTATGAGAATGTATAACGAGTTTTGTACCTGAAGTTGAAAATTTCAAGGTAACAGGAAAGTTGAAACGATCATACGACGACGGTTCGTGTATAATTCTGTCATTCAGACACGTGTGGCCTCTTCGATCCGAAACGGGAATTCTTATTCGACGTCACACGGAGCAACGCTCGGGTAATTCGGTGCCCACGTTGATCGCGAGGTCGGTTGAGCAACTAAAAGTGTAAAACAGGAAGGTAAGACTGAGGCGGTTGGAGTTATTGGGGCATGTTTACCAATAGACTTGAAAATGAGTCATTAGCGTGGCGGCTGAGTGTACTATGCGTGCTGCGTGTTCACCAACATTAAATAACAACACGAGCTGCCGCTAAATCTATTTTTATCTCCCTCGCTAATCTGAAAGCCCCATGTGAGCCGAATGGTTGGTAAATAGAGATTTGTGAGCGAGGGGAGAGATAGTGTTGAAACCGAACGCGTGCCTTCAGCGGTATTCAAATTTTCTGCATCTATCTAGAAAATGGTAGCTTCAAAATCTGTGTCCCCGCGTGAGTGTGCTTTAACAAAAATTAATATGAAACGTATTGGTAAGTAATGTTTGCATTACATTGAAGTCACTATGTCCGTTTTTACAGAATCGCACTTATGAACATGATTATAAACAAATGGATATTTTAAAAACAAGACCCAATTCTTAATGAAACAAAAAGCACAAATATTGGCTGAGAGTCCTAGTAGGTATGAGGAACAACTGGATGGATAGATCACTAATCGCCCTCAACGAAATCAGTCAAAAGTTCTGATTTTTATCGCACAAGTGAGTTTTGTTAAAATTAAAAAACATATTAACAATAGTGAAGACAACAATTTATCACTATAGTCGTTCCATTCATCGCCATTCCCTACTTAAATTAGAAAGATCTGAAATGTGTTCCACTGTTAACCTTCCAGAGATAAGGTGCCCATCATCACAATAAGGTGCGATTCAAAAACATTACATTAGAATTCTGTCATAAAACTATATTTTTTATTCAACGTCAATGGATTACTATTCAAAACCACATACAAGTTCACGGTAACTAATGGACACCCTAATCTCAAGAAAAACAAAATTTAAATCCCAAAAATGATTTTTGCGCAGACATTTAAAAAAACGATGCAAATTCTTTCACTGGGGTTTATTATTCTGTTTATTATAGGGATGCTGGACTAGTAGTTGTTCTAGTTGAGGGCCTGACGAAAGGGATGTTCATTACAGATGAAACGTAAACTGAAAATTATACCTGAAAACAGGTGATTTTCTAACGAAATACGACGGTCTATCTGTATTCCCCATCCATTCGTCCGCTTATTCATCCTAGTTGAATTTGAAAGTTCGGAAAATGTTTTTAAACCTAACCGAAATGTTTAATCGAACATAAGGAAAGCAAGAAAATCTGCAGTATAAGGAAGCTGGGTGAATGGGTTATCTACTCCCTCCAGATAGAAAACTCAAAATTTCCATTTCGTGCGCAATATATTTCAAATATTTGAATTCCCCACCCTATCGATAAACCAATAGTCTTCCAGAGTCTTTCAATATTTAAAATGTATTGCGGACCGACTAAGAGCTAATTTGCAATGTCCTTGGTCATATAATGAAAATAGGTCCATTAGCTTCGTACAGTATTTTTCAACCAATTTTTGTGGAGTATCTTCCCTAAATATGTAAAAAACTACCTCCCTAGTTCTTAATCAAAAATAAAAACGCTGCAAATTCTTTCACTGGGGTTTATTAAATTATTCAATTGGCTCTTCATGATTTGAATTTCTACTAAGCTTTGAAACCCTGCACAGGTGATAGAGCGATTATTGAATTTCAGGAGATATGCATAGAGCACGTAAATCTGTTCTCAACCAAAATACCTATTTGGATTGATCAGTTGATCATATTTGTGTGCCTATGAAATTCAATTATCGCTCTATCACCTGTGAAACATGCATATTCCAAAGCTTAGTATAAATTCAAACGCAAGCCAATTGAATAATACACCCCAGTGAAATAATTTGCAGCGTTTTTTTTTTTTTTTTATGGTTATCAGAATACTTTAACCCGTGTATCGGCTGTGAACCCGTTTAGGAGTTCACTCCAGTATCCACGTTCACTACTTACATCACTAGGTTACTGCAATCAAAACAGAAACAATAATAAACCAAAATAACGCAAATGTTGGCACCATAAATCGGTCCATACATCGGGAATGGTTTGAGCTACGGACCTGGGGAAGGGCTCATTCGATTCCTCATGTAAAGTTCTTAAAAAAAAGTCCGAATTTAGGCCGCCTTGACTTTTTTTTAGGTTCTTAGGGATTTTACAAAACTTTGACAACCCTTAAAGGGGACTTTAAATTAAGTGAGAGAGCGGGCTAAAGAATTGGGGCGTTGTCGGACCAATATTGATTTTTCCTGAAAATTTCAGATTTTTTGCTCCAGCCGTTTGGGAGAAATCGTGCGTACGGCGTACGGACGGAAAAATTTGTTTGGATTCTACAACCTTTGAATCGTAAACCATGAAATTTTCAGCGGGGGTTAAAATTTTTTCTTCAAGAGCGATTACAATGGTTTATTATTGAGTAATAAACCAGAGAAAGAACACGTTAGGACTTCCTAATGCACAAATTACTACAGGTCAAAATCACAATGAAGTTCAGAATAACATGACTATAATATAGTCATATTATGACCCTCTAAACTGTTCATCAGTTATAAAGCGAGCGACTGTTCTCCATGACTGAAACTATGCAAGTGAGTTCAACATAGCACCAAGTTTCACATAGCACCAAACCACGAGTTAAAAGGACCAAGAGAATGGAAATAATTTATCAGAAGAAAAAACCGAAAATGGCCCCTGAAATGGGGATGCTGAGTCATATTGATTCCAACAGCATTAAAATTATTCTTTCAAAACAGAAAAAAATATGAAGGAAAGAAAATTATGTATTATCAAATCAGACATGATGACCCAGACCAAATTTTCTCTTAATATTCTTAATTTTGACTGGGTGACTCGCCTCTGAAACCGTTTTTGGGTGTACTGGTTTGACAGCTACTCAACGCCCCTAGCCCTTCCCACTGCTCCCTAACGACCAATGAGCGCTTTTACTTTCCTCGGGTCATTTTCACCCGCACTTGTCTCCGAAAGGTTAAAAATCAACTTGACCATTTTGGAAAAAGCGATTTTCCTTACAAACAGCCATTTCCTTTTCATGATTTCAAGAAGTAAGTTGCCCAGGTAACAAATTACGAACCTCTTTCTGGGAATGACCCTTCACTGGTGATGTCAATTCTGCTTCGAAATGTGAAAAATCACGTAACAAAAACGTCCAACTTTGAACACCGCCGTTAGTGTCGAAATGTTAAGGTTAGAACCAGCTTTTGTTTTAAAATATAACTGATCATGGGTTACGCTCATATTGGAACGACATCAGCCTACTCTGACAACTAGCTGTAGCTGTTAGACATCAGCCGGAAACCTTGAAATCTTATCGTTAAACCGTCGATATTAAATTGCTTTCGAGTAAACCAAAGTTTATTTCAGGGTTCCATAGAACCGCAATTCCCCATCGCTTAACTTGTTGATCTGATAACAGCGACACGGAGAAATTTCGTGGCCGTCGGCGGCAAAAGTGGTGTCTAACAAATATTTCGGGATCGTTACCTAAAACCGTGCGATGTCAAGTCTTTTAAGGGCGGACGTGAACTAGAGTGAGATCGCATCTCGGATTGTTCCCCAGTTTAAACTTCAAGCTATATTGCCTCCATCAATCTTCGAACTTTTAAAGAGAGTTGATGGTTTTGCAATAATATACCAACTCCTCGTAATTTGTAACTCTGGAGGAGAGAGATGATGTTAGATAGTAGCTGATCTTCGTTATGTATAACGTTTACTGTAATGATTCGATGGAGATGAAATATGGGTTGATTAAAACTTTCTTTCCAACTAGGTACCCTTCAAATTTGAGCTCAAGATGATTATAATGTGAGAAAATGATACATGACGAATTTTACGGGCGCATTCCCAGAGTGGAATTGTGAATTTCATGCCAAAAGGAGGGATGGGGGGAAGGTAATGGACAATTTATTAAGGCCCCCATAAACGACCAACTTGGCTGTCCATAGACGGTCAACCTGTTGTTGCCAACATCATTTGCCAACCAGTTCTGTTGTATCAGCTCTTGGCAGAAAATGAGTAATAACGATCCCATGAGCTGATTATGAACAATTATGAGATGATTTCACTCTGAACGAATTGTTTAAGGATATTGAGGAAGTTCTTTTCCCAAAAGAAAATTGTGGTCAAAGGAGTGGTACTTACAACGCCCTGAGTTTTCTCATTCAAATTTAATGAGTGAACCTCGCGTCTCAGCACCTGCGGGTTTTCCAATTTTTTAAGAATGGATACTGCAACTTATGATGATTTTTAGGAGGAAGTAAGACCGTTCATTGAAAGAAAGGACACGATCATCAGAGGTGCCATTACTGCTAATGAACCGCTGTCGGTAACATTGAGATTTTTAGCGTGTGTCCAGAGCTTCGAAGATTTAAAATTTCTCACCGGCATCATTCACTACCAAAGACAGATCGCTTTCACGAGATTGTGAATCGTCTTGTCAACTTCCCCACAGACACTTCAACAAGGTTGTCAACATGAGGCTCCGCCTATACAAAATCAAAACGATTTGATACCACACTAACCATCGTACCAACCGTTTACTACAAATTCCAAACTGTCCACAGATGTGCTCCCCCTCTCACTACTACTCTCCGACACGGCAAGTTGGCAAGGAGGTTGCCAACGATGTTGGTGGTCTATGGGCGCCTTTAAGCGCTCCTAAGACCAACTAGGATTTTCACTCAATTTTGGAACTTTTCTTGTTCGCTCAAGAATTTTGTCTAATTTTTGAAAATATTCATAAGTGTTCATAATTATGTTTATAAGCGCATCTAAAGACCGGACATAGGGACGTCCAGGCACTGCAAGTATCACTTACTAGGGATGGGACATCGAGGGAAAACATTGATATTGATATCGGATGTTTGAGAGCGGCATCGATATGTCCTCCAATATCGGGTGAAAACATCGATATTATCGATGATCGGTGATATCGGTGTCCTTAGTAGTTAACAGTATCCTCATTACACACTACTATCATCGCTTCTTGCTAGTATTCTGAGGATTTTGTTTGTTCGTTCGTTCAGCGTTTGTGAGTGAATATTCCATAAAGATGTCTCCAAGTAAGTGGTGGCGTTTTTATCAAAAGACCAACGCCAAGTCTGCCAGATACAATATCTGTGGGAGTAAAATTATGAGGAATATTGACGAAAAATCGACAATTTTATTTTTTTATTTATTTTTTTTTTTTATATCTCATTTTAGGTTTTTAACGTTGAAGAAGAAAAGGTAAAAAATGTTCCAGTCATACAGCATGACGAAATGAGCAAATTTTCAAAGTAACTAGTTTTGCAGGAGGAAAAATTACCCAAAAATCGACAATTTATTTTCTGAATTGTGATACCTCATTTTAATTTCAACATTTTTGAAAGCTGAAGAATTGTTTTTTTTTTTTCGAATTTTGCTTATCTACCTTGTTTTATCATCTTCAAACAAACTGCTCCAGTTTGAACGGATTGAGATATTTCCAATCCGATTTCACCATCGTGTTTTATAAACGAGAGTCACCTGCTTGGGGGTTTTCGGGTAACTTGCCCCCATTTGGAATGCCCCATATCTCCCCTTAGAGTGAGGCGATTGTGCTTATCTTCAAACTTGGCCTTTTGAAAGCCTGGGTAGATTTGTTGTCCAAATTTGAGTTTTAATCTCAATTTTATCGCGAGTTATCGTCTGGAATGTGTTTTTGTTGTCTTTTGACAGTTGATTTAGAATGCTTTAAAACGGATTTTGAAGCAAACATTTTTTGAAAATTCTCATTTTAAATATTTTAGACCGAGAACAATAAGTAGTTTCTTTTTCTTCGAAAATTCGCCAATGCTACGACAATTGAAAGAATTTCTAATATTTCTCTTCTTTAACGTTAGGTGGACTGAAACTAGATGGAATTTTTTCTGTGAACCAAAGAGTAAACCAAACCGATGTTATTGGAGCCAGCCATCGATATTTCGATAATATCGATGTCGGTGTCCCATCCCTATCACTTACTCCTGGTGTTTTGTTCTTATCAATCCATCCGTGAATTTTTTACTGAAGCCCTCAGATCGATTTCAAGAGGATGCAGTTTTGGGGGAAGTTTGTGGATAGCCCGGTGCGTGGAAGACCACAGAAAGTGGTGAAAGGCGGTGGGGATGGGGGGTCAGCCGGCAAAGGCTACGCGCCGTATTATCGATCTACTATGCCTACCTACTCCAGACCCCCCTGGAAAAGCCTCATTGTGCAGCCCCTACCCGCCCCCACCATCCGAGCTGATGTTACTTCACAGGGGGCGCTCACCCCCGGTCGCCCCTTCCAGCTTTGCTGTGTCACCAGCACCGCTCCTCGGCTTCCTCGTTTCCCCATCCGAAACCCCCGGAAAATATCGTTTCCCGGGAGCCGTATATTGGAGGCTGGCTGAAATAAAATTAATTAAAGTCAAATCTGTGCGCCCTAACGTAATACCACAAACTCAATTCATTGCTTATTCAAGCGTATTTAAATGAACGAGAGGATTCCAACCCATCAAAACGTATACAAATACCTGTCCAGTTTCCGTGTACCCACCAAGCTACTTTATTGCCATGGGACAGCCATTCCACTGTTATCCCGTCCGTCTTTTCTCTGTCGATGCTCGTTTCCGCATCCATACAAGTACATCCGAAACCCACAGAAATAAATGTTTCCTGGGAGCAATTTGAAATTGTTAATAATGAAATGTTGATAATGAAAGAAACTGTAGACTTATGCGGGTTAACCAATTAGTTACTCGGCGTATTACCCAAGTGAGCACTCATAATCTTGAACCGTACTGCGGATAGGCCATTTTGAAGAGAAAACCTATTGTAGGGAGTGAGGTATATACAACTATTTTTTTCCCTCTTGAGCCACCAACCTCCTTGGGAATTGCCGCTCGTCATTCAATTTAGGTGAGAGGAACAGCACAAATCAGCTTAATTTTAGTAAATACTAAGGTTTCCTTGCCAAAACCTCACTTGCTACAAGCAGATCACTTCCTACAATTTAAGGGGCTATTGGCTGGATATTGTTGGGAGTGAGAGGGTAAGGAGTTAGGTTATGTCCTTTCACCGCCTTTACAGGCCACAAATCAATTGAAACTGGTCGAACCAAAATGTCAACGAATTTCCAACAACTACACTAATTGTCAACAAGTGCGATCAAGTTTCACTTGCCACAGTCAGAATGTTACTGGAGTAGAGAGTGAGAGTTGAAAAACCCTAACTGGAGCGTCCAGGGATGGTTTTCCCGATAGAACTGACTGGGAAGGTCAAGGCAAAATCCAACCACCAGCGTTCGGAACATCTTAAATAAGGGATTTCAACAAAACAGAAGCAACTTCATAAACACCCTTTCCTGCCAGTTGGGGTCTACATTTCAAAACATTGTAGGGAGTGAGGAAAAACCGAGTGAAACTGAAATAATGGGCTGATAAGGCTACTTGATTTGATCCAATTTTTTTTCCTTAGGCAGATATCCATTGTAGAATGTATGTTCTTTCATAGTATAAGTGGATATAACAGCCCCAATAAATATTTCGCTGAGTAGTGACGATGGAAGTTGTATACCTCTGGTTAGAGACAGCTGTAGGGAGTGAGAAATACGGACTTTGGTGTTCCAGGGTCCTGTCGGCACAAATTTTACATACTTTTCTATGGAACGTGTACATCCACATAGGAAACAATTTTGAAACACTTACAACACTATATTTAGTTGAGATTTTACGGCAACACTGATCAGTGACATAAATGTGACCGAAATTTTGAAATGACCCACATATTCGTTTAGGCAAATTTGAATTTTTATTGTTTTCTCCTCGTAAAATCGAATTTTTTAACAGCTGGCTGGAAAGGGGAAGGCGGGGTCCGTTCTCAAAACAATATGGCCCCTTGAAAGCCGACGAGGCATTTTCATAAACAGCCCTCTTCGCAAGGACTCACGAACTTCTCCGCGATCCTTAGATGAGAGCGCTGCCCATTACACATACTCTGGTGTCCTTATATTACTGAATAAATTCCTTTCATATCTAGGGAAGAAGGCTCTAAAAGAAAAATCTCATTGTGTGAGCTGAGAGAGCTTTTCGTCCAGTTTTGGTGGAAAGACGGATTTCGTTCTCCGTTATGGAAATGTCTACGTTTATTTTGCGCTTCACGACTTTCTAGACTAGGTTTTTATCTGCGCGAACAAATCCGTGTGCATCAGTAAATCCAACTCCTCTATCTCTGAAATGTTCGAATCATCAAGAATTGTATAGACTGGGGTCTGAATAGCCCATTGTGAATTTCATTGTTCTCAGATTGAAAGTAGCCTCTGCGGACGCGCTTGTATGTCAAATCAATCAATGATATTTATGCACCAGACAACTCCAATCCAATTGGACAACTGCTTGGTGATGTGGAACTACATAAAGAGTCAGTTGAACAATTGTGTGGTCGGACCTCAGTTTTAATGAAATGTGCTTTCCTGAAGTGCTCTTGCAGGAATATGTCAGAGTACATTGCTCCGAGTACAACGTAATTTATTTTAGCCTGTCTCCTATATACAGCTCCCGAGAGATGATATTCGTAGTGGTTTGACGTGGGTGGGGATACGAGGAAGCTCACTAGAGTTGCATTGGGTTGATACAGATCTGTAAACATAAGCGGTCTTTCATTCCCTTTGAACAATCGTTAACTTAGTTCTTCCAGAAAAACTGGATTTCTGTGGGCTTTGTATGACTTGCGTGGATGAGGGAATGATCATAGACTCATTGGACCAGTGGTACTAATCAGCTAAGAAATGATTGACAACAGACAAAAAATTAGCTTGGTTGATGTAGGAGAACCAGAAAATGAGGTTGCACATCTTTTGTTTATATTAATAAGCTTCCATGAAGTTATACTATTTGCAGTGTTATTCCAGGGTGCATAGGTTTGCACATAATTCAATTTATTTTGCTAGTCGCCTACATACTGCCCTCAGGATAACATATTTTCTGGTAGTTTAAGCATGAATGATGAGATTAGGATGCTGAAGAGCGGTGCCAGCGCAGCAGGGCTGGAAGGGGTGGCTGGGATGGACAAACATATTCAATTTTTCATTAATTGTAACTAATCTTCAACATATTTCTTCCAGAAAAATATGATATCCGTGGATTACAAGACGTTTTGTTGGAATTAATGAGCTGGCAACGATGAAAGCAAGAGATACCGGCGAGAAACCTTGATGGAAAAGACAGCAGGGACTGATCGCCCATAGACGAAACATCCGAGTGTGGTGGAGGGAAGCTACACAGCGAGGTAGCTGCAGAACACAACCCTTTGGTTAACAACTTAAGTTAAAGTGCATAGATTTGCAAATGATTTTAATTCTAAACATTTTAATTTTAATTTTCTATCCAGACTCCTACATACAGCTTCAGGAAATTATATTTCTTGGAACTTACATGGGCTAAACCATATAGGTGTACAGGCGCGAATGTTGAAACGTGCGGTAGTCCAAAAAAATCTTACATTTACGAGTCGTAACGCTTTTATCTTATCTACGAAAACGTGGTATGTCTTTGTTAATAACGGGCTGTGAACCAACTAAACAATAACAACCACAAGGAGAGGAAAACGTGGAAGGTACTCATATCATATCAACATCACATGGTAAGTCTCGTGTGTCTATTTGAGTAGATCTCGTTGTGCCGGGTCTTTTGAACTACCACAACCTAATTCTATCTGAAAGAACTAAAAAACTCGACTAGCCTATCTGCATTATAACGATTCCGGTCTCCTTCCCTAGGAATATCACTGCAAATCGTTTTTCTTAAAACGAAAAATTTGAAGGTTACATTTTTTTAAAGTAGGAGGCAACTATATCACACATCAGATATCGGGAACAGAAATCAGTAACGAAGACGACAACCCGTAGTAAAAGATGTTGGAATTAATCGGTTTAGTTGATAACATACTTAATGATTCTGAACTATCAGGTTATTTGAAAGTTGTTCCATCTTTGGATTGTAACACATCACAATAATCGAAATCATGTATACACACCCCGCAAACCCCGATACGGAGCCCACACTTTTTTTTTTTTTTTTTTTTTAAAAAGAATAAAGCGGAACTAACGATACCCAGAAAAATTCCATTTTGTAACACCAAGTTTATAAACATTAACGGTAATGTAGGTTCATTGATCAATCATCTTTTTTTTATTTATAACCAGGTGAGGAAGGGTGTAAAGTAGCTAAGGTGTCAGAGTTGCGAAGGTAAGTACCACGTGGATAGGCCTACCCCCCCCCCCCCCCTCGGGTATCCCCGCCTTCTCCCGAGCGGTGGTTACAATGTAAACAAACTTTTGAGATTTTGAGGTAAGTGCGGATTGCGGGAGTTTAATGTTTTTCATCATGTTGTTGATTCGAATCGTTATAATATAAATTGTATACCATATCGATACTTGAAAATGAGTGAAGGAACTGATGTGTCCCTGGGAAAAAGTTGACTTTTATGATAAACAGTCATATAAAAGTTTGCTAGGTAGACTAGAAGTCTCGAGTTCGTAAAGGTAGGTTGAATTGTTATATTATATTATGTATTTTTAGTTAGGTTATCGTAGCGTATTGTACAATGACCGTTGAAAAAGTGCACGCTTCGCAAAAAAAAAAAAAAAAAAAACATTATGGGGAGGGACGCATATAAGACAAATTTTCCATTATCGTTTCCAAACCAGCAATAAGATCACAGCTTTAGCTAATGAGATGTGATATATTATTGGTAATGGTTTTTTCCGACAAAATTACAGTATTCGTTACATTTTCTGTTGATATCCTTAATCTTGTTGAAGCAGCAGGCGATCCCCAATATATTGTCGGATCAAAAGTACTTGTAGTGATAAAAGCGAATTTCTTATGTTTCCGAACTGAACTTTACCAACATTTACCTTTTTTTAAACTTAACTAGTTTGAACTGTTTCTGAACATTTCTTCTTCAAAAAAAGGTCTTTACTGATATATTTTACCATCCCGAATTGGATAGAATAATTCCCAATCCAATATGGTTATCCGTTTTCAAGATACGGATTTTGAAGAACAATTCATCCTGTTTGCCGGCTGAGATTGAATTTCCATGATCAAAGATTTGATTTCGACAATAACAAGTACTACAAATACAAATACTGAAAAAGTTATTATGATGAAAACTCACTCAGTTTCAATTCTTTTGAACGGGAATAATACCGATTGAAAATGGGTTCTTCATCCCTCTTCAGAGGTAATGTTAGCCCCGTTGTATTCATCTCAGCATGAAAGGAAACAAATAATATTGTTAGATCGGCCCTCGAGTAACAGCGTTGTAGTACGGGGAGTAGGAGGGCTGACAAAAACTCGTTGCCTCCCTTGAGCCGCTTTCTGCCAAAATGAGAGGAATTCACAATCTCGCTTCGCGCGAGGCTCCACTTCTATCTAGATTCTATGAATAGGCATGATCGCAATAAAAGTTGTACGTAATATTACTTGATTCAAAGATGAAGGAATTTGCATTGAATGAAACACCGGCTCTCTCTGATGACAGCGACGGGGATCGTCGACAAGGGAGCTATCCTATTTTAGAAAACAATATCAACTTAACGATTCTATGGCAAACAACCTCTATTCACCCTGGTTCAAAAAGGGCTTTCTAAGCCCATTGACGTCACAGCTACTGGGAACTTGGAGGTTTTATTGTGTGAGACTGTTCCGAACTCCGGGCATGGGGGCGAAGAGAGAAACGTTTCGGTTTAATCGTCGGGAAGGTAGCTTTTTTTCTATCACCGTGTATACCTACCACCTCCGTTCCTTCCCCATGCAAGATCGATCTCTTCCTAATGGTTCCCCGTTCTCGCCCACTCACCTGGGCCTCGGTTTGACGTCAGTGGATTCATCCCTTGGGCAAACCTTTAGCACTATGACCTGCATTGACCCAGGTGGTCCATTTCACAGTTGCTCATTTCCACTTTCTTTTTACGGAGAAGTATTCAAGCTAATCATTTGATAACACGCTGCCATTAGACAGAAATTGTTCAACTTGTTACATGTTGTAGTGATCACCTACCTTTAGACCGTGTGCTACCTGGATGAATATTTATTCAAGTTAATATACCGAAAGTCATAGACGGTGATTATTTTCAGGTTTTCACAAAAGAAAAAAAAACGAAAATATATTACCATATTCACCATTCAGACAGCCAACCAGTTAATGATATTCTACATTTTGAAGTTCAGCATCTAAGGACCACTTCCACCAAACAGTTTCAGTGGAATTCTAGTCGTGACTTAAATAATGACTTAAGTTATACGGAATATATCTAACCTCATTTCCGAAAGAAATATTTACTTACGAGTGAATGGCAGATTAATAGGACCCAGGAGAGCTTACAAAGGGCTTCAGCAAGGAAACATATTAAGCATGACATTATATATATTATATACAGCGGAACTCGAAAATGTCATACCGAAGGGAACACGAATCATTCAATTTGCAGATAGTGTATACCACACATCGTCAAATGTCGAGAACTGTATTCAAATCCTAGATCAAGCAGTAGAGGGTATTGTAAATTTTTTGAAAACGATCGGACTGACCATAGCAAGTAACAAATCTGCAGTATGCCCTTTTACTAGAAGGAGAAATGTCTTGACACAACCACATATACAACTTGGTCAAATCCAGTTTCCATGCCAAAACAAAATAAGGTACCTGGGTCTACATATGACGAGAAAATTATCTTGGAATTACCAGGTCGAAGAAATGAACAGAAAAGCGCTCCCATACGTGAATATATTGAAATCGATAACTGGAACAAATTGGGGTGCCGACCCCAGCACAGCTCTCACGTTCTACAAGGCTACAGTGCGAAGCATTCTGGACTACGGATGCATATTCTATGGTGCTGTATGTGTCACGGGGGCCTCTGAACTCGACCGTGTACAATATTCCTGCCTCAGACTTGTCTTAGGAGCAATGAAATCGACACCAGTACACGTCCTCCTGACTGAAACTGGAGAATTACCATTGCGAATACGTCGACAAACCCTTACAGATCGGCACTTTACAAACATCTGTAGTAAAAATCCCGAAAGATATACATTATTAACAAAACTGGCAATAGACACGCTCACAGAAACATATTGGAAGAAAAAACAAAGTCCGCTTTTGTGCGAAGCATTTCTGACATTGCCCAATGAAATTGATGGAGTGTATGTTAGTAACCAAACCTCCAAAGTACACGGTTCCATATAAAGTAAGATTTTTCGTGACTTTCGGAAGTTTAGACAAATTTCAACAATAAGTACATTTATTTCACTGACAGAGTTCAAATGCTATGAACATGCTGTGGAGTGAAGGTTTCCCGCTTCAAGTTAGAGGATTTCATCCTAAACTAAACTATTTAAGTAGTGAAAAACGCAGAAAAAAGAATAACTTCTACTGAAATTAAGAAGATTACAGTGAGAGAGTTTGTTCTAAAACATAAAAATATAGCGGGAAGACAAAAAAAAGTTTCTATCGCACTCACAGAAAAGAAAGGCTTACAAGTCTATTATGTTATTCAAGTGCTCATCTGGGTTAAACAAACAAACTAGTTTCCCGTCTTAAATATAAAATTACATTGACAAATTTTAGGATTGTGTTTATAGCTTTTATTGCCTTGTGTTGATTAAGGTCTGAATCTGGTCCAAATCGGTTGTCGTTAAAGACAACTCTCCCGATTTTTTCAAATGAAGAGCGAACGGATGATAAACAATCACAATGACGTAATTTATAATTTAGGGCTGTTGAGCAAATGAAGCTATAAAAACTAACTCCTGAATTCAAGAACTACATAATAATAATAAGAAGAAAAATAAGTTATTATACAGAATTTTCACAAATAAAATAACTCGCGAAAAGGCACAGAAATGGGAACGAAATAATAGAAGCTTGACTTGACATCAACTGAACGGTAGTTGGGTTGTTAGCGAGTTATAGTCCGGGAGGTTCGAATTCTCAAACTTTGGTTGGACGGTTTGGAACAAACTTCGTTACAACATTTCCGTTATTCCAAACGAGATTTATGATGGTGGATGACACCTGATGTCTTCCAAGGTTTATCCCTAATGATAAATCCCAGGGGGGGTTAAATCAGTTTTCTGGTGGAAGTGAACCTAAGGCCAGTAAAGATATTTGTATCATTTAAATTATTAACAGGAGTACAATCCAGTTCTTAGCGACCGACCCGGCAGTTCCGCGCCCCCCTGCTCAACACAATCCTTCAACTAACCTTCGGGTGGGCTCCTTCCGCCCTTTGTTATCCCGGCATCGCCACTTTTCCGTCCGCCCAAGGGGGTCATTCGTGTACCTGCCACCTTGGTAAGCACTAGCTTCTCTGGTGCTCTGGTTGAATCTACAGATTTTTCCAGGGAGTTGGTTAGGCTTAATAAGTACCGTTTATGAACACAGAATGCGCTCACGTAAACCCTTGTTAGCCCCCCCCCCCCCCCCCCCCCAGCCGTAGCTTTCATCTCTGTTTACTAGCTCCCCTCCTATGAGCTAGAATCCCATATTTGTAGGTTGCATAGGCAATTTTTCATCTTCGGTACTTAAATGTGTAAAATTAATCATTTAAATGATCTGGCTGTAGAACCATAGAGGACTACTGTCCCGTTTTTTTCTTCAATCTCTATTGAACCCATTTAATCGTTATTTTCTGATTTCATCACGAGCAATGTTGAGTGAACCAAACGGACGTTCTATATGACGGGGTGGCCAGCTTTCCAACGAGTGGTGAATAATTTTATTGAGGTGGATGAGAAGTATTATACCTACCCCTAGCAACGGTAATTTAAAAGCGAAAAGCCCTGGAAAACCCATCGACATTTTGTGACATATCATCATGCGGAATTTCAGTGTCGTACTGTTATATTGGGGGGAATAATGGATATTGCGTGTTCCAGGATTTCAAATAAGGAAAATATAAATGAAATATGATAATACTCGATCCTTCATTCGACGTTTTGTGGAGTTGTTGTATATGGGGAGATTGGATCGCAGTCAGGAGCTTTCTCTCACTTTCCGACAGAGGGAGCTGACGTGGATATTGGAAGGCCTCTTGAATAATTGGTCGAATGGAAACGTTCATCCCCGCCGCGAGCGTATGAGTGTTCCCTTGTGTTGTAAGAGAGGAGAGGGGCGAGTGTCGGTATGCAACGCGGAAACCCGCGTGTAATCGATGCGCGTGAACCTCAACCGCTGTCGCCTTTTGCAGGTTTTATGAGGGCGTCGAGAGCTTCGGGGATTTACGTTGCGAGAAAGGGATCGACAGTTGGATGTTGGAGCGTTCGGGAATTTATGGAACTGAAAGAATAATCTGTATAATCTGAAGAGGATGGACAATTTTACATTCTGGCGTGCAAAGCCCGGAATTACTAAAAATGGTGGACGAAACCTAGAAAGGTTAGGTTTCTCGTCCACTGGATCGGGCGAAATCAAATCGGCCGAAAACTCAGGAAAACGGATGAATGATCCTAACATGTAGCTCGATGGGGGACGGCGTCCATTGGGCCCGTACCGTTCGTCAGTTTCCGTCCGTAGAGCAGCGAACAGCGAATCGATCCCGTTTTGCTGAGATCGTAGTTGTGAATAAGTGCGAATTGAAGACGAAAATGGACATTGAAAAGTTAATTCTGCTAGTCAATAAGAACGTATTAAAATGTATCCTTTCTCATTCGAAAATATGAAAAATGGTGGTCATCGTCGATTTGAAGATCATGCCACAGATGAGAATACTATCCGAACTCTTTTCTTTTGTCGTATATGTTATTCACCCACATTTACCGTCCAGGTTGAAATCGCCTGTGCTTGATACGTCAAGAATCAAAGGAGAGAACTCCAAAGCGAAAAGGTCTTCATCAGAATCATCAGAGAACCCGTTCCGAAGAGCCATCTCGTTTACTAGACCTTGAGGCATTCGACCGATTTCTGACGAACGGCGTTCGTCACAATGTGTTTTTTCGCACTTCGCAGCTTTCCTGATCCAGTGGACGAGAAGCCTTAACATAACTTTCATAACAAGCCATTCCTTCAACTAGGGTGAAGAGGAGTAAGTGAATTTCCGTCAAATTGCAAGTGAATAAAATCAAATAGCAGTTACTACGCAGAATTAGTATTAATCAAATATAAATCGCATGTGAATCAAGATTCTGTAGCAGTCTTTCGTGGGAAATGAGAGTAACAATACCTGTTCATTACAAGCGGGAAAGAACATTTAAAAAAAGTCAATTTTCATGAACTCTTGAAATTTTACTAATACTAGAAAAACGCTGCAAATTCTTTCATTGGGGTTTATTATTCATTTGGCTTGCATTCATGATTTGAATTTCTACTAAGCTTTGGAGTGTGCGTGTTTCACAGTTGATAGAGCGATTATTGAATTTCAGGAGGCACCCGAATATGATCAACTTATCAATCCAAATATTTATTTTGGTTGAGAACCGATTCAAGTGCTCTATGCATATCTCCTGAAATTCAATAATCGCTCTACCACGTGCATCGAAAAGTGCATCGAGAGATTTCTGCAGGATAAGGCAGTCCGCAGATGACTCAATCAGTTGATAAATCTTCAAAATTTGAAGATTTAATCATAAGCGAAGAGAAGGAATTCAACTGTTTCTAGCATCGTACTATTGATTATCAGCAAGAAAAGCAGTGGGCTTATATGCGAACCCTGAAGAGCTTCTGATGTTACGGGGGAAGGTGTAGAAAGTGGTACTCACAATAACTGGTCGGTCAGTAGTTAAAGAAGTTGTGGTCATGCTAGTGATTCAATGTCGGGAATCCGGAAAAACTCTTAAACGACAAATAACTCGGAAATGAATCCCCAAAAAACAGAAGACTAAGGGGCATTTTTTGTTGGAAACGAGCTCTAAACTCGACCTGAATTCGATGAACTTGTTGCGAGACTCCCTGTGAAATGGATCTTATGAAATTGGAGAGAGCACATTACCACCCGGAAAAGTCTCATCAACCACCCAATCTAAAATAAGCGGTGAACAAAATCAGGTTCACGTACATTTATAAGTCCCAATCATGCAACATGAGGTTATAAAAAAATTTTTGAGTTTTCTGCTGTCAAATTTATGGTTCACAACTAAACGTGTATTGGGAGTTAAACAATTTTATACACTCACCGAAAATTTCTCCTTGACTAGCATATTCGGAAACAATGTAGATCATGTTCTTCGTTTCCATGACCTGAAACAAACATTTCATTGGACAATTAATATTAGTAGTTGACTAAAGAGAAATATAATTGATTTAGCCTTGCATGGCTCGTATACTATATATAGAGGGTTTATTGTATAGCACGAATGTTATGAATAAATTATTTAGTAGGGCTGAAGCTCTCACGGGAAACGTAAACCCTTCATAAAACCTCAACCAGCTTTCCCTGGGGCAGCTCCACGGTAAGAAGAAAAGTTTAACATTTTTTTTTATAGAAGAGTTAACTAGGTTTCATATTTACATATGCATAATACGTTGGAATGAATGAATGGGAGAGATAATGTTGATTCAGCTCTCGAATATAAACAGCCGGAGCCGTATAGATACAAAGAGACAATGCAGAAGTAGATATTGATACAAGATAACTTCGCACAAAAGCTGTCGGTAAAGGAACAATGACACGAAAGGGTTGATGCAGTAACGTTAATAGCAGAAGCTTCTACCAACCACTCGCTCCGAGTAATTGTGATGAGATGCAGAGCCATAACCTAGGCTAACATTCGGGGTGGTTATGTACGGAGAAATAATTTTCTCATGGGTGCAACTCCAGGGAGATATTCAGAATCTTCACCAGTGGCACCTCAAAGCCGCCGTGCAATCTCCACCAAACATTGAGTTTGAACTAAACTATCAACCTTTGAGAAGAATAATTCTAAATGCAAGTAAAATACCTATTTTCAAAAAAAATAAATAATTTCACTTTCTTGAAAGAATAAACCTTAGAATACGTCATGTTACAATACTTTATTATTCCTCAGAAGGTCTGTACATCTACCGACATCAACTTCAGTAATGAAGTAGTTCGTTGTTTGCCACTGAAGTTCGCACGATTTGAAAAATTGTTGTGTCCAATTTGGTTTGATACAGTATCCAGCTGATTTTGGATAAAGATACAAGATGTAATAACAATTTGTTGGCCAGAGTGTATTTATGCTTCTTGAATATCAATATTAAAAACACCTTTGACTTAAAATAATTCATTATTTTCCAATGTAACGACTCCTTTTTGCACGAATTTGTAGGTCAGTTATGTACCTGATATTCTGGATTCAACGATGACCCTTCAATGTTTTAGAATTTCGGGAAACCCCTCAATGTTTTCACCGCAATACGTCCATTTCTGCAACGCATTTTCTTCACAATATTTTAGAAAGTTTGAGTAATCCACGTTACTTCCTTTGGTTACAAGGTCAACTCTTAATTCCGCTCCTTCAATTCACCATTTCCAAAGTAATTCATCTCCCCCATCTCCAATCGGATGGGATTTCATCACGAGGAGGATCGTCCTACCACGAGGTCTAAAAATTTGGTAACCTACAGGAACTGTGACTGAGTAACTGCTCTGGACAACGGTTCAATCTCCTGATTTAAAATACCACGTGACTCTACAATTCCCCCACACCACCTTAATTTGATACACACAGCATTACATGTCAGAAATCTTGTACAAGAATGAGTGTTGATCAATGCCAACTGACTCTAGCAGTAAATATTGGAAAACTGTTGCAGACATTGGAGCAAAACAGATTAGTTGACTGAATAGATCACATGACTCCCCAATTCACAGGCCTTCCGATCTCTCGACCAACGAGATCCAAGCTTCTTTCACCTGTGTTAGCAGTGATCGTTCTTATGTATGATGATGAACCAGCCGTCGAATTCGTACTAACAAATATAACTCAATAGGTCATAGAAAATGTAAAGATTAGAGTAAGTGATTGGTTTATGCATTTTCAAATGAAAAATGTCGATCAATGTTACAGAAAGCATCTTGACAAACTTAAGTGGCCATATCTGAGATTAAAAACCGTACTGCAAGGCGAGCCTGTCCAAATGACACGCTTCTACTTCTTGAGAAGTTATTTTGTGCACTTTATTGCCACCAAGCATTCACAACGTTCGATTCCACGGGTTTCGCCTGAGTACGTAAGAAAGCGTGGGTGGCGTGAAGTTTATTCGAAACGCCAACAAAAGGGAGCTTCCCCCTGCAGGCTCACTCCGGCAGACACTGGCAGGACCACGTACACACAGACGGGAGACAAACACACACGTAGTGCCCGGCATTGTGTTCCGCGGTAGACAAAAGGCACATTTTATCTAACCCACTCATTCCGCTCTAACGATAAAAGGGGAAGAATAGGCTTTGTTAAGTGAGCATCTTCCGTTTCTCAGTTGGAATCAACATCCACCTACTTTATCTTAAAAAGTTGTCAAGTGAAGGCGGCTTCCCCGCTAAAGAGAATTTACAACGCCTTGGCTGATTCAAATATAGGAGTTCTAAAATCAAGATTAATCTCAATTTGAGCTTAGGGAACAAGAGGATTCTTTTGGTTTATTCACTGGTTGAGTTAAATGAGTAGAGAAGTTCCAAAACTAGCAAGAACCATTTTTAGACAAAATTGAAAGGAAGAATTTCTGCTACAGTACTCGAATCCGAGTGGCTCCTGACCTGGCTACAATAATCTGATGATGAAATGTTTATGAAACACGCAGCACAAGCACTCACAGTTCATGGACATGCAGAATTTACTATGTAGAATACAAACCAGCACGATCTGTAGGAAACAGTCGACTAAGCTCTGGAATCAAGGAGGGAAGAATGTATTGATTCATTTCTCCAATCACACAAAACCTGCGCATCCGTGGTAATTCATTGACCACGACTGTGGTAGCACAGCTTCAGCAAAAGCCTGGATGAACAAAGCTGATCAGAAGCAAAACACTCTAGAGTTTAAGTTGCCGCTTCAATAATTTTTCTGAAGTTTTTGCTCTGAATGAGTTTTTTACGGGTTATCTCTCAAAATCCCCACCAATGAGCCGGCAACTAGAAGATCTGCAGAAAATTTTTGGGATTTTGCATCCCTACAAGGATGGTTGGTGTATTTTAAACGGGATTCGTCCTAAAAGGAATGTCAGTAATCGTTGCAATTACATTTAAGTCTTGGTCAGCACCTGTGATCATCATTAGCATATAATTGAGTGATATGCCCTCAACGAGAGTGTCAATACAGACAAATAAACAAATATTATGGAGGTCAAGCAAGAAGCAAAAATTGTGAGAGCTACAAGTAAATAAACATTTATGTGCCTTTTAAAACAGTTGAATCATAAAATAAGTAACATTTGGTCAACTCTGCAAAAGTTGAGGCGCCGGAGAATAAAGAATTGTAATTATTGAAGTAAATAAAAGCAAGGAAAGAGTACGGAAAGCTCGCGTTTTAGTTTAGAAAATTGTCCAATTGGTTTGGGAGGTTAACGAAGTACCGTTAGTTCATTTTCACATAATATGTGAAAATATTATGCTACAGTTTCTTAGGAAACGATATCCATCAAATTGATCCATTTTGGTTTATTATTCAATGATAAACCATTGTAATCGCTCTTGAAAAAACAAAATGTAAAATTTTTCCGTCCGTCCGCCGTACGTACGATTTCTCCCAAACGGCTGGAGCAAAAAAGCTGAAATTTTCAGGAAAAATCAATATTGGTCGGACAACGCCCGAATTCTTTAGCCAGCACTCTCACTTAATTTAAAGTGCCCCCTTTAAGGGTTGTCGAATTTTTGTAAAATCCCGAAAAACCTCAAAGAAAGTCGAAGCGGACTAAATTTGGACTCTTTTTGAAGAACTTTCCATGAGGAATCGAATGAGCCCTTCCCCAGGTTCGTAGCTCAAACCATTCCCGATATACGGCCCGATTTATGGTGCTAACATTAGCGTTTTTTTGGTTTATTATTGTTTATGTTTTCATCGCAGTAATCTAGTGATGTAGTGATGTAGTAATGTGGATACTGGAGTGAACTCCTAAAAGGCTTTGTAGCCGATACACGGGTTGAAGCATTCTGATATGCATGAAACGCTGCAAATACTTTTTCTGAGGTTAATTATTCAACATCATTCATTTGGCTTGCATTCATGATTTGAATTTCTACTAAGCTTTGGAGTGTGCGTGTTTCACAGGTGATAGAGTGATTATTGAATTTCAGGAGGCACACAAATATGATCAACTGAACAATCCAAATAGGTATTTTGGTTGAGAACAGATTTACGTGCTCTATGCATATCCCCTGAAATTCAATAATCGCTCCATCACCTGTGAAACACGCACACTCCAAAGCTCAGTAGAAATTCAAATTATGAACGCAAGCCAATTGAATAATAAAGCTCAGTGAAAGAATTTGCAGCGTTTTTCTAGGTTTCTCACAAAGGTTTGTCACCAAAAACAATAACCTAACATTTTGCTGTTCAGTCGAATAGGAATAAGTATAGGTATCAATAATTCCAGGCAACGCAGAGCTGTGTTTGAGTTGCAGGTTAGGATGATGATGAGGGAAGGAAGAATAGGCAGATGTGCAGATCAGCGAGCGACGGTTGATGACAGAGGTGACGCACGGCAGGAAGAGGACGTGGCCCGGGATAGCGGATGAGAGCAATAATTAAGTCTCCCCGACCGACCTGAGGTTCACTGCCTGCGTGGTCACATACTGACACAGGCCCGAGATTCATCTAAACGCACTTCAACTTCAATTCCAATCATTTTCATCTGCCAATCACACCGAAATTGACTGACGTTCTCACAACATCCCGAATTTTGTTTTAAGGAAGGCTCTTAAAATGTTGTTTCGCACACAATAGTTTGTAAGAGTGAATGTCGAGGTAAATAAACGCCTACATCTTGATTGCAAAGGTGCAGCCCTTCATTTACTTGTTCTCCCCGATCTCAAGAAAACCTTTTGACACGATTCGCTTCTAACTAAATGCGTCGACAGAACACGAAGGGCAGAACAGGGAGAGATATCGACCACGACTTCCAAAGTAGAGCGCGCACCCTCGGGGTTTTCTCTAACAACTTTCAAGCTGTCTATAAGTAAACCGAAAATCTTTTCCGACGTTTTCCGACTCTCATTTTAGTTTCATTCGCCAAAGTTCATCTCCGAGTTTCCCTCCGTCTTTTTTTTTCTCTTCATACTAGGGAGCTCGCTTTGGCTGACAAGGTTGACATCTGTCCGGGACCGAGCGAGAATAGTTCTCCAGTCCCCAACGAATGTCGTGGAATACGGAGCAGTTGTTTTTTCGTATTTACTGTTCATTCCCGGAATATTCCAAACAGTTTGTTAGACCCGTGCGCTAGGATTTTTAATCAAAGATTAAAAACAAAACACGTTTATGAAGTTTAACAATTAAGAAAATGAATGCTCCGATCACTGAAATGTTTTAAATTACATAAGTAAAAAGATTCCATATCGGATTTCCATGTTTAATTATCTCCCGAAATAGAAAACAATGATTCCGTTAGGAACAGATAAACTGAGAAACAAAATAGATCATATTGATTACGTAGATAGGTTGATGATTGCATGATGACCAAATTTAAGCGTATGAGCAGGCTTTTTATTGGTTTGTTCTACGTGTATGTAGAACTACAGAATCCCGTACAAATGGAAATTATGCTAAAAAACTTACAATCAAGTTCTGTTGTGAAACTTATTCTACATCTCAATACAAAACGTATCCTTAACATTTTGGGTATCACATTTGTTTAATTCTGAGGTGACTATCAATTGGAAACTGTTTCTTCAAATTCTCATCTTCTATGAGATAGTGTATTTAAGAATGTACCAACCTTCCAATTGGTAAACAAGCAAATTGGTGTATTTATTGTTTAAGTGGTAAGAGTGATTCAGAAATCAAGATCAGATAAGAATAGATTCCAGTTTCTGCAAGATCCTAATCAACAGCGAACCTCGATTAGCGGTCTCCCAACTACCATATCAGTCCGTTGTCTGCTCTCACTCGTGGTAGTGTCCCAAAAACTCTTTACCGAAGTTAGCTGGAGTCATTTATTCTGACAATCCCCTGTTAGTTTCCTTTGAGATTGCTGTGAAACACCTTACTGAATTGGTGATTGTATCGTATAAGTGGTAAGAGTGATCTGGAACATATCGGATAACAACAGATTCCAGTTCCTACAAGATCCTACTCAACATCGGACCTTGAATTATTGGCCTCCCAAGTTACCATATCAGTCCGTGGTCTGCTTTTACTCATGGTGGTGTGCTAGAAACTCTTTACCGAAGTTAGCTGGAGTCATAAATTCTGACAATCCTTTGTTGATTTCGTTTGAGATTCCCAAACACGTTTACAAACTTAGTTGAATCGTGGCTTGTTAACCAAGAGGAATCTTTACAATCTTTTTCCAACTGATCGTCTTTGTGTCTTCAGCAATGGGATCAGGTATTAGGAATCCCAGCCTTCAGTTTAGCATGTAATCACTCTCAAAAACTCCATCTTCAGTTTTGTTCTGTTAATTCTCAACTGTGAGTACTGGGAAAGGTGAAGCTTTATTTAATAGAAGCAGTAGGCCATCTCGCATTACCACGCAATACCGTCTAGACATGAGTTCTCCATCCACCAACTCTGTCCCCTTGAGCAAATTATTTTTTCGTAGAAAAAAGACTCTTTGATTCACCAAAAAACAGTGCTGGTGCATCAGGACACGTGTGATGATTCCCATAACATCCTCCAGGAGAACACGGATCTCCTTTTCAATAGGCCGAACAAATGGAGATTGAAACTCAATCCTACTAAGACGAGGATGGTACCTATACGTCACCTACGAAAGTAACGTCATTGTGCCCGACTTGATTCTCAAAGGAGAAATAGTGTGCAGGAATGAGTCCATAAGATATCTGTGTGTCACACGGGATAGAGGATTGCACTGGTATCCTCACGTTCGTACGATATTGGGAACAATTCGAAGAAAAATCCGAAAGTAGATATACCTATTTCAACAGTGAGGTCATATACCTCCATTGACCATACCTCCGACTCCTGTATCTGTCACTACTCCGTCCCATCTGGCAGTACGCATGTGAAATCTGGTGCTACGCCGCTGACACAACAAATTAAGAGTCCAGACACTCCAAAATTGCATATCAAGCTTAATTACAGGAGCCCCATATGTACAACGTTACATACTGACTTAAATATTCCCCATGTTACAGAAGTACTGGCCAGATCCTTGTGATGGATATGGTTAGTGTGGCTCTGAGCGTGGCGGAGCATTATTAACGAATTCAGCTCATTGGAAGGGGCAACAATACCATTCCATCACCTCACATCCTACAATTGCTTTGCAAGTCGCAGAGCCATTTTTTTAAACTTTTATTCACTTTTTGTGTTATACACCATCAAGTATGATCATTCTATTAATATAAGTAACAATAACATGAAACATCAAAGTTTCAGGTGATCATTCTTATTAATATAATAAGTGCAACAATAACATGATTTCCTTTACAAGAGTCGTGTAGCACATTCGGGAGGTCAACTCAGTTGGGTTAGGATGTTCCCTTCAAGTTCATTGCGTAGAACCACGTACAGATAGTGTGTCACACACGTTTGTAACAATTAGTCAGCTCAATCTTCGATAACAAGTAGAAAGAATATTCGTATGTACTCTTCCTAAGCATAACCATGATAGGATAATTAGATCCCAAATATTTATATATTGTTTACTCGTTATCATCAAAGTTTTATTGTTCACAAGATTTACGTTGTACTTAAATAATCCACAGACTTAAATTGTTAACTTTGAATTACTCCATATACTCTATATTCTTACAAATGCATCAGCCCCCCAAAGGGAGGGTGCAAATGCCTCAATTCCATGTGATTTTGTATTACTCGTCTTATGTGTCACACTTGATAGTGGTAACCACAATAAAGTAACTAAATAGTTATTATTATTTTTGTATAAAGATAAGGTCGATAAGGACTAATTTATGGTTAATTAGAGTAGTGTAAGTTTTTATCACAAACAGGACTTCAAGTGCAGGAATTGGAAGGAATCTTATGGAAGCCATGTTTGAGAGATTAAAACTGCTCCAGTTCTCTTCAAAAAATTGTACAGTAATTAGGTTGTTAGTTTCTTGACAAAATTAATTTGCCGAATCACTAGGAATTACGGCACATTTCGAGAGTGAGGTTCAATTAAAAATGTTTATTCGAGCCGAAATTGAAATTACACGATGAAAACTTGAATGGGATCCAACTAAAGGATTAAATCGACGTTTAAACGACACTTATGTGACGGCGCGTTAGCTAGTCACCGGAGTAAATGAGCGGAAGCCGAGTCCTTAATAACCGTCAACCTGAGGGGGTAAGTGCAACCGCGTTCTAACTTGTCCCGAGTAATTTGTGACTCCACCTGAGGCTCAGTCAAATCCTTCCCTCATCCCAACCCTCGCCTTCCCATTTCATCCTCCTATAAATAATTTTAAAAGGCGTATTAATCACAACTCACGACAAACTTCTCGCTATCTGTCTTTGCTGTTAATCCTGACTAATTTGAGATCATTCCGAGCTTCAAGGTAAGAAATTAAATGCCAGAACTTCAGGAGGGGACTTAAGTAATTTTTTCGCATTATACTTATGTTTTGGGGATTTTCAAATAATTCTAAAAAGAACGAATTAGAGCACGCAAATCGGTTCTCAACCAAAATACCTATTATTTGGATTTGGAATATTTGGATTGATCAGTTGATCATATTTGTGTGCCTACTGAAATTCAATAATCGCTCTATCACCTGCGAAACACGCACACTCCAAAGCTTTGTAGAAATTCAAATTATTAATGCAAGCCAAATGAATGAAATTGAATAATAAACCCCAGTGAAAGATTTGCAGCGTTCTTTTTATCCCAAAATTCTCTTTCTACCCACTTATTCTCTTGGAACGCCGTTTCAAACTGCATTTTTAAAACCCACAAAAAGTCCAGCAGTATTGGAAGAATCTCTGTTGAAAGTCCGAATTGTCATTGTCATGTAGGTGAAAACATAACAAAATTGTCATTGTCGTGACCGAAACCGCCACGCCATTAATATGACATCTATCAAATTCGAATTTCGCGGAGAAAAAGGGGATATCTTGAATGGCTGGGAATCAGAAAGACATCCATGGAGGCCAATTAAGTGGCAAACATCCAAAAACCTAACAAAAGAAGCACTTACATTTTTAAAATGTCAGGATGGGGCAATCACCACGAGAGCCTCCACGTATTAGTGACAATAATTTGTAGACCATTGCAATGTTTTGAACAATCTTAAAAGTTGTAGAAATGAGAATGTTTAGAGTGATTCGTGAGTTAACAATGTAACGATATATGATTGCTTAGACACCAACGGTTTCAATGCGTCGCTAATTGTATTCCATGTACCGTTATGATATGAGCTCCCTTCCTCAACTTCCCTTAAACTTGAGCAAGATCTTAAACTTGAAAACTAGGTTATCACGTTCGCTCGCGCATGAGCGGCAGCCGTTTTGTTATTGACGTGAGATTTAAGACCGTTCTTCCCAAACTACCCTCCCAAATTGAGCAACATGGAATACTGAAGAAATTAGGCTGGTTATAATGATTTCACGTTCGCTCTCCTAACTATCCTCCAATAATGAGCAAGATCGTATGCTGTAGCCATTTCGTGTTCGCTCGCGCATGAGCAGCAGCTATTAATCATACGATCGTTTTGTAATTGTACGACCGTTCTTCCCTAACTACCCTCCAAAATTAAGCAAGATCGGATACTGTAGAAATCAGGCTTGTTACGATTTCACGTTCGCTCCTAATTACTCTTTAAAATTGAGCTGGAACTCTGAACATAGGAAGTTCGATGACAAAGTGGTTGTTCACGTAGGCAAGAATTGAAATTTCAATTTGGGTATTACCTGAAAATGCCATTAAAATCTAATATAAACAGTAGATATTAAGCTTGTGACAAGAATATGGAGACCCACTCACACAGACGCATTACGGAAGGTTTTTTGCGTTCTAACACGTAATATGCAAACAATATGTTTAGCCAAAGTGGTACAGTTTCAATTAAATTCAACATGAATATAAAGAAGGAAACGTAACAACAATTTGCAAGCAGCTTGAAGGCACTGTTATTCACCATTACCCACTCCTTCCTTGTATTTACAGTGTGCTAGATAAGAAAGCTAACTTGCTAATTGAAGCTAGTAACCTTGTAGCTTGCAGTTTAGACGCCAACCACTCTTTAGCCTAATTCGTATTTTTTTTATCAATCCTTCGTCGGAAGCAAACGAACAAAAGACGAAACACCGTTGTTGTTTTTTTCCAAGTTTCTCCATTAAACGTCCTCCAAGGGCCTTTGATCCTAAATGAAGGGGCTTCTCGCATTCATTTTCACAACAACAATTTACACTCCCAAAAACTTCCAAGGCCAGAACACTCGCGAGGAAAGAAAGGGTTCATACTTCCCCCCCGTACCGTTCCCCTCAAAGTGGTTTTCGTTAATTTTTTCCACCACCTCTTCTTGAAAATAAACATCTTCCCTCCGACAAAAGAATGTGGGTCGTCCCATTGTTCTACAAAGACAGAAATTGCACCTTAAATATTACCACTTCTCCTTCGGGATATCTCCCGCTCTGTATTTTCCTGTTGTTCCATTAAAAAAAGGAAAAAACATCACAAAATATTACACAAAGGGTTAGGTTTTTCTTTTTTGTAAATTAAGTTATTACTATGGTTTTACAAATGTTAAAATGAAAATGGGAACACTTCCCAAGATGGGGATGATCGGCTCCAATGTTTTTTGAGATTTAGTTTTTTTTAATAGTTCAGTCCTTCAATATGATTGTTTAGGGCTGATTGGTCAAGCCGTCGACATCACTGGCCTTTTCCAGATCGATAGAGGAGTTTCGAGCCTAAATTCGACAACTTTAAATACGTACCTCTCCAGGAGTGCATTAAAGGGTCGTTTATTCCTAGTATAGTTGACTTCGCCGAATTTAAGGCCGAAATCCTAGAGCCCTCATTGAAGCTGGAGGGACTGGCAATAGATGACCAAAACAGCCAATCTGAACTACAGAGAAAGCAACTCAGATCTTGGCAGAAGCTCTTAGATCAGGGACAG
The DNA here is from genome assembly GCA_031894815.1 of Creontiades dilutus. Classification (NCBI taxonomy): domain Eukaryota; kingdom Metazoa; phylum Arthropoda; class Insecta; order Hemiptera; family Miridae; genus Creontiades; species Creontiades dilutus. The sequence continues at coordinate 408,985 of JAVIWC010008991.1, read as the reverse complement.
GGGTAGGTAAATATGAACGAACAACGGAAGAGGGAACTAAAGAGAGATGAACGAGTGCTCAATAAGGCAGCTGCCATAGTCAGCCAAGAAAGACTCCTAGATGCCCTCCCCCCAAAACAGACAAGGACGATCAAACGAATCACGAAGAGTAATTCGTCCCAATGACTGACCATAATACCACTTTTAAATGATGACTTACATCTCTCACCGATGCAGTTTAAGGACTCATTGGCCGTAAGATATGGAAGCGAACCAAAATGAATGTCACACTTCTGTGATAGCTGTGGTGAGTTTCTGGACATGAAGAAGAAGAAGAAGAAAAGGTTTATTGTCATATGATCTGTGTGGTATATACATCATTAATATACAAAAGACAATACATCATTGGTTAGACCGTCTGCCGGAAGCGGGACCATTCAAAAATAAAAAAGTAAACTGGAACATGTTAGGACAATAAATTTGTAAATTGAACCATAATAATAAAAATAAATAAAAGTTTCTTTCGCTAGTTGAAACGGAGGAATTACTCTAAATTCAGAAATTAAACTCTCGAACTAGAAAGGACCTATAGTGCCAAGCTGATCTACAAAATAACTCCAAACTTGACCAATCCGGACCATCCAGGATCTTGATTGCCTCCTCACGGCTCAGCATAGCCCTCCGGAACGCAAGAAGCCGAAACTCAAGAGAGTCAGGACAGAGGCACAAGAAATGGAAGACGTCCTCCCGCACGCGCAGATTACAGAGAGAGCACTCTTCAGGCGAGTTCGTTACGTAGGGTTTGGCATTGAGGCTCACACCCTCAGCCCGTATTTTGAAAGCCCACCGAGCTGTTTTCAAGGGAACTCCTGCATCATGGACCAAGCTTGCACATTTTATCTTGGGGTTGAGCTCTCGGTACAAAGAGAAGGAGTCTGAGGTAGCTACTCGATCGAGTTTCTGGACATTATCCATGCTTTTAACTGCAAAAGAGGGGACAGGTCAAGTATGGTCATGACCGGATTAGAGACCAGGCGGCGAGCATTGCAAGCTTGGCATTTAACTTTGTGGGAATCGAATCAGTACCTACCGGCGGAGAATGAGGACGGCATCAAGACCGATTGCAGACTTGAAAATCCACGGTTTGTGGGATGTAGAAAGGGTGGCGTGTTTTGATACCCGTTAACGCTGATGCCTGCTACAGCTCTCTAACGTGGACATCAGTTTCCTAAATTCTGCCAATGCAAAGCATATGAAATATGGCAGGGCAGCCAAGGATATGAGAGGCTCGTTTACGCCCTTGGTGATATCCTTCGAGGGCTCTCTTCACAACGAGTGCGACTGCTTCTCAAAACGAGTAGCAATTGTCGAACAAATGGTCGAAACCTCTGTCGCAGGTGACACAATGGTGAGAGTGAAGACTCAGATGGCCGCAATACGGGCGGTTTCACTGCGGATTCGAGGCTCAAGGAGGGAAGTCCGCCGAATCGAAGATGGAGCGTTGATGCCGCTCAACTAGAGAGATGGGCCTCAACCCACTTCCTTTCTTTTGGAAAACAAAGATTACGGGAAACCCTCAAGATCCCAACAACCCATTTAGGGCAGCTCTTCAAAAAACATGAATAATAAAATGAAAGACGACTAATTAAAACAAATTGATTGAAATAAACGCTTTATCGCCACTTTATAGTCATACTAAAAAAAATTATATGCAATTACCACATGCTAACGAGAACCTGTACCAAGAGGCACTGGAAAAGATTGTGTGTAATTAGCCCAAAGCGGAGGTTTATATGAAACATATCGTCATGCACCGACCATCTGCGGTCAATGTTTATATGAAGTTAACTAAGTCCTACGATTATAGCGTCGTATGCTGTGCGATGCGATGAGTTCATCGGTGTTCAATGCATACTAATGAGCGCATTGAGCACCGGCGACTGCTAATTTGCAGGTTACGAAGTTACCTGCTCCGTTTATCTTATAAACGTAGTGATTATCAGCGTAACGTCCAATTACCTTCTTCACACTCGGAAGGTCAGAAGAAAACCACAATATCCCAGGACATATCTTTACTAAAACCGTTGCTTCCGAGTCTACCTATAGGGGGCGGAAGCATTGTTTTTGTCTCGTTTTCTCGCCAAAACCAATATTTCCAATTGCATTTAGAGCATTTGGAATAGCTTCCGATGTGTGTCCTTGAGCCGGCAGATCCTAGTAACACGCTTTATCCATAGATAAATGGATAGTTTTCTTTGGTATAAATAGTTTGACTATAAAGGAGAGTTATCTGATACCGAAATAATAAACTTTTGTTTTATAATTTGCAGCGTTTTTTGTTTGTTCATTTCTCTAATAAAAAAACATATAAGAAACCATTAACTATGACTTTGAATCCCTCCATTTCGCATAATCCCTACAGTCTTTATTTTCGTAAAATCCTGATAAGACCTAAAGAAGCGATCCAAGTCGATCAGTAAGAAATGAAATCGTTTTAAACAATTTTGAAGACTTCATCGTATCTTCTGCCCTCAACCTATAGAGACAAGATGTAACTGTTTTTCTTAGCGAGAAATAAACAACGATTTCATGGAATCCGCTTGTTATTGAAACGTTTCACCTCATTGTGAATGTTATAGTTTGTCGCTCGGAGTTCACATCCTGACTGGGATTGACGGGAAGGGCAGTAGGTCACCTCCAGTGTCCCCGAGCACCTCCCTGACCTACGTACCGATATAAGGGCTCCGCTGTGATCCAATACAATTACCTGAGGGGATGGATGAATAGAAATTGAATTTTGATGAATTTCTAGAGGATATAAAGTTTGAAGTTTAGGTGACCGTGAGGTAGAAGATAAGCGACGAACCAAGACATTGTCATAAAGCGTCGACAATACTGCAACAACGCACATCTTCTATTTTGCATCAGAGTCTACCAACAGTTAGGAATCATTGTTTTCACTTACGAGAGATGAAAAGAAGCCTGCCGAATTGGGTGTAGAACATAGGTACTGCCCTTGTTTAGCTTAAATGAATGTTTACAGATCATTCAAATGCTCTAAATAGTACCAAACTGTATAGAACATGAGTCGGTTACTACAAATCACGTGACAGAAATGCCGCGGGTTGATTTCCAGTCAATTTGACATATATCCTGGGCTCAAGCAGTGCTGTGCAACGAACTAATACTTTATTTTGAATGATGAACATTCGTAGTGAGAAAAAAGAGAGAAAAAACATTTATTGATCATTATATGGGGATGAATGTTTGATTAGTTGGGTTTGTGAAAAGTATAAATTGATATGCCAAAAGCTCGAAGTGGTACGCCAAAAGTTGAAATTGAGTCGCCGAAAGTTTAAAATGAGATGCCAAAAATCCAAATTGATTTTGCCAAACTAATCTGATTCTCTTTTTTGTAGTTGACCACGAAAAAACACATTTTAACCCCCTCCCCTCTCAAAACTAGTTGTTTTACGTTTCAAGATAGTTAGCCACTCGGGTTGCTGTTCGCTCATCCGTTCGCTCAACATTTGGAAAACCACATCTTCTGTTGATGGGTGATTGCTCTCGACCAGGAGGATTAAGATAGAAATTAGGAATTGGAAATAAGGTCTAGGCATATTCACTAATAAAATATGGTGGGTTGGCGTAGGGGGCTGCTAATAAGACACAAATCGCCAAAATACAAATTGTCCACAATACACTATTACGGATAGTTAAATAAACATTCTAGGTTTTCCACTACAGCTTCATATACAGAATTTGGGTTGCTTAATGTCAAGCAGATTTTGATGTTCAGTTCTTGTTTGCATGTCTGTAAGATTGGCGGTTTTCCGCGGGAAAACCTGTGTAGCGCAAGTCAAACACGATCATTCCAGGAATCCAGTATTAGGTTATCGAATTGTAGAACCGAATTTTTCAAAAGAAATCTTTATAACAGAACGATCCATTTTTTGTACATAAATAAATTAAATTTAGGAACTTTCAAAATATCTTCTTCACTGAAGAAGAGCATTCCATCTATTTTTGGAGAATTTTGTGGAAGTCAAAGAAAAGTGGTTGTTTGAAATGAAACACACACACCAAAAGACAAATCGATTGATCTTTAAATAAATTCCATAAATTGACTAAACGAAAAAAAAAAGCCTTTGCAAAGTTCTAGTTGAATGTAGATAAGACATAATGATGTAATAATGGTAAGGTTATGACAATAATAGTGCTATCGAAGCTCTAAGGGTTCCCCCGACTTCATCGGCTCTGTTGGGACGGATTAGTCACTAATTGTGGAAGAACATTTCCATCATTCCAGTAAAAAACTGTCTTTATAAAGAGCAAAATTTATGGAAAAATTCTTAAAATCGAACCAATTGATGGACTATTTTCCCAACAACCCCTAACCGCGGTAGAAGTAGATCATTGTTTTGCGGAACCAGAGATTTGAACATTGATTTGAAACAAATGTAATCAATAGTTATACCGTTATAAGTACACATCGACATACAACTGATGTTTCTATGAAACGTCGGTTCTAAGTTTAAACGTTGATTCGGACGATATCAAGGAGGCAGTTACCCGCAAAATGAGGCGATAACGAGAAAACAGTGATATCGTAACCAACAACCGTTTCTATTTTCGCTCTATTTCCATTTTGTTCTTAAACATCCATTATTCCGATTAATCCCGTACCCATCGCTAATTTTGATCTAGTTTGTTAGATGCAATTAGAATCATGCTACAATGGTAAGTGGTTAATTTTATCCATTTTGTTTAAGGTAAGTTTATTTTCATTGAAATAATGAAATAGCAGTTAGGTTGTCGCAACAGAGCTGATACACAAAAGGCACTCCGTCACTTGAGTCACAACTGTGATTTCCTCTCTCTCAATTGTCGGCTAACGACCCACCAACTTTAATTTGTTTGGCACCAGTTCAACGACGGCAGTTGAGAGATCGCGAGCCCCATTAGACCTGTCTACCTCCACCTGACTGGTGTAGCAGCTACCGTACACCGATGGGCCGTCTAATTGCCGTTTCATTCTATGGCTCAATATTATGGTAGCCGTTTGTATATAATACATACATCTAATACGTGACCTATCGTATGTACGAGTACGTCACCAGGGCCGTTGAAGGAAAATCAGGGCATAGGAGCATAAATCCTGTTATACGAGGTGTCAAAGTCTTTTAACATAGACTCATTTATTTAACACGGGTAAACCTACAATACAAACTACAATAGTGCATATATATATATATATATATCTAGAGCTTCCGACATGTCTTCAAGAATCAACATTGTATGTATATAAACGTTAACTACCTTCTAGTTTTCACTATATTTATTATGACGAACTCTACTCTAAAATTTAGTTCCCACAAATCACTGATGTACTTTGAAATATTCTTTTTGTGACACTTGAAAATGGAAATAAAAATTTTCAAAAACGTCGCCAACTGAAGCATTTCCCATTTAAAACCGGCCGAAACTCAAGAAACCATATAAAATGACATTATTCAACTGTCGATAATCACGACGATGTTGTGTTTCTCTGTAAGAACGAAAGTTTTACTGAATATTATTTCAAATAAAAATCATAGATTGAACTATCTAGTTTATAAAAGGATTTACGAACCTGTGAGAAGGAAAGAAACAACAATTAAAGCTGTTATTCCGGGTACCTTCTAAGAAATCATGGGCAGTAGACGATCCGAGAAACTGTCACAATATATTTCGGGTTTTTTACAACCGGTTTACTCACCTGTTGCTCGTCGTGATAACCCGTTTTTATCGGTTTTCAAGTCGTAGCAGCGTTCACATCGGGAAGAAAAAATTTCCACAAACGAGTGCTTTTTTTACATATACAGGGTGTCCCAGGAGTTATGCACAGTCCGACTCCTACGTGTTCTACAACTCATTTCCAAACAAAAATGCCTCTTAGCAATTTTTCGCTGGAGGTCTCGTTTCCGAGTTATTCGCGATTTAAGATTTTTTTCGTGTTTTCGATCTTAAGTCATTAAAACTGTCATAAATCCCTCAATTTTGGAGATAGCTCAAATTTGGTGACACCGTTGGAAAGAGCGTTACATTTTCTATCTATTTGATGTGAGAAAACGTTTTTAAATTTGCATTGGAGATGTGCGAATGCTGCGCGAAATGGCAGTTTTGTCAAAATCTTGAAATCGCCTGTTTTTCATCTCGCCTAGAAACCCCATTAATGCTTGACGCAGAACTGTGCGGGCCTGATAAAATATGCGCCAAAATATCAGCTTTCCAGCGGTGTAGTCGTTTTGGTTTTTAAAAATATTTTTAGTTAAGGAAATGGTGTGTAACTGCAGAAAAACGTGTGTTTTCCATTAAAATTAAGGTTTTTCCAAAAGTCGCGACGAAAAAACGATTTACAATTGTATGTTTAAAATAGTTCTGTATTTATCTAAACTATAGAGTAATAATTGTTACAAAAAGTTATTGATTAATAAAAATAAAATAAAAATCTGGTAACAAATGAAGCGTCGATAACAGTTTTATTGTATCTTGTTGAACTTCAGTAGTTCTAGTTGGATTTCTACAACGTGCCGATAAACAATATATTACACCATTGTGGGTATTCCAATATCAGCTTTTGATAGAGTTCAGCTGGAGTGTACCTAGGAAGAATTGTTTCTGGTTGTACAGACCAGTTCTGGTAGTCTAGTGATCCGCGTAGGAGGATTATCGAATACAGAAATGATAAATATCTCTGTAATGATTTGCAGTGTTTTTAAAATGAACATGTGAATGTGTTTTATGTGTGAACATATTTTTGGGATGTCTTCGTATGTCCAAGCTACTTATATTATATTTTTAAACACTTTCTTTGAGTCGGGTCATTTGTGGGGAGTTGATTCGTCACTCGCGATATCCTGGATAGTGGGAGATTATATAAGTAGGGGATATGTCCAGAAGGGAACATGAGAACTTGAGCCTAACCGAGCGACAAGAAATCTGATCTCAGACAGAAGAGCCAATCCTCGAACCAATCTCAACAGAAATCCGACATCCGCTGAAAGTCTACGAGCAACAACAATCTCTATTCTTCCCTACATAGACTCCTGTAGGGGTCTAGTTGTCCTAACTTCTAGCCGCATCTCCCAAACATTGGTTTAAAAAGTGGTCATTCTAGAATTTTGCTGACGTAGGAAGAGAGGTGTCATTTTCCTATGAATCTTGGAATTAAAATCGACTGGAATATGTTTCAGATCCGTAAAAATTCTCCTACAGGAAAGAATTGGAATTTTCAAACCTAAAAATGTCATCCCGAACCTTAAAATGACATGAGCACTCACGCATTGTTTAAACTAATGATAATTATTGCCTGTATTAGAATTGGCAGTATTTCAAAGAATGGAACTCACTACGAATTACATACGAACCCGCACTTTCAATGAAATTTTAATCAAATCGGATGAATACAGTACCAATCAAGCTTGACACGAGAATTTGGGGACACTCGACAGATCCACACATAGAGGCAGACACATATGAAATGAAGCTGTTAAGAAGAAGTTTAGAATAGAAAACAAAGCTTCCGCTACTAAGAGGAAGATTCGGAAGTAAATTCGAGATACACTTATTACATTGCCAAAACATAGAATTTATGGCCAATGTAGAATGGAACAAGTCAGAGAATAACGAGGCTCAATTCAACACTTAATTAACCTAATTGACAAAAATAAACTCAACGTCTAAGCGAAGAGACTGAAGCGAGTATCTGCGACCGGACCCAACCACCCGCAGCTACATGGTAAGAGATACAAATTTCTCTTAAATTCCGTTAGGTACTGTCCAACTTCTGTTCAATCCACCTTTGTTTCAATACTAAAAAGTAAAAGCGTACTTCACCGATATCTTTTAGTTAATCTTGTTAAATCAAATACGTTTTTAGCTGTGTGAAGCTGGAAAGGAGAAAAGATGTCCTACATCTTGGAATACTGTGGAATAATAACGGTATATATGTTGAATAATTATTGTAGTAAAGACAAAAAAAATAGTTACCTGGTACAATTTGATTATGTGAGGATGGTCGAGCTGCTTCATTATATCTACTTCCCTGTACACCTTTTGTAAATTCACTGGATCTAGCTGCGATTTGTCTATTATTTTTATAGCTACCTGCAACAGAAGAAACAATAGTTCGAATTAGGTATATCTATGATTATATTGTTTCAAGTTTTATTGTAACATCCTTTTATTTTAGAATTAAAAGTTGATTTGATTTCGTGTTCGTACTTCAACCCACAAAACTACTTGTTACTATCGTGACAAATTATTTTTTCAATTTTAGGATTATCTTTTAGCTTAAGCGAGAAAGATATGAATTTAGTTTTGTCATGGTTAGTTTTAAATTCAATTTATCACAATTCCTGTTTAAATTTCTAAGATCAGTTTCTGCCTTATAAATTGCTTCTTCCCAAGTTTTTTCAATCTCAATTAACGCCCTGTCATCTGCATAAGAAACTATTTCCCATTTTATTTTTTTATTTAATATACCGTGTACATACATCAGATACAAGAACGGGCTAATTATTGTACCTTGCGGGACTCTACATACTAAATTTGTAGGGTTGATCAGGCTTTCACCAACCTCTACAAGTTGTACCCTATTTTCCAAGTAGCTTCTGGTCCAATTTATGAATTTGGGATGAAAAATATTTAGGGTCAGAGACTCTACTAGTATTTTGTGGGATACTGTATCGAATGCCTTGGAGAAACCATTAAATAATACTATTACTTTTTTCTATATACTTTATGTGTGTATATGTGATCTACTCCTTGACCCTGCAGACCCAAATTTTACACTTAACAGTAAATCTTTCACTAAAAAAAACTCCAAGGTCAAAGCATCTTCCCATCATTCAGAAGGGCAGCGTATGGCCACCGTATGGTTTTGAAACAATATTTGGTTTTTGACATGCAGTGTTTGCCCAAAATTGGTCATTCAATAAATTTGGGTTCAGTAGCTAGAGAGGGAGTATCGGGACAGTTGTTCACTAATACTTTCAGTCTAACTTTCGTCTTTCCCTTTGGGTTGTTGGGTAGTTTGAAGCTTGCCCCAAACGTGAGCTCAATATTATGAAGAAGGAGGAAATGGATGGATGTATGGCTTATAGTCAATTTCTAGAGTATTTTTCAATTTTAATTTGGGTTAGGGGGTGTTTTATGCTCTTGTTAATAGGTACGTTATACTAACGTGTCCCGTTCTCCATACTAATATTTTTCATTTATATTATGCGATGTATAATGTTATCTTAATGAAGGTTTCATGACGGTTTTGTTCTTTGAAATGTTTTTCAGCTCTATAACACCCTACGTCGAGTATTCATTTGTGACCTGAATGTACTTAGAAAGAGCGCTCTCTACATCTCACATTCGATTTACCCTCTTTACACGTTCGGAGCGGGCGGCTACACCTCAACCCCTGTCCATTTTAGATCCAAGTTATTTGGAATATAAAGCTGAATTATTCATGACAACCAGTCCCCGCTAGGTCCGTCAAAATTATGCGACCCGTGTCTACTGAAACTTTTGCTTCGGAAAGTGTTTTTCTCGTCCTCCTCTTTTTTAGTTCATTCAGGGAAGGGAAGGGGAAATACGTGTAGGTATGGGGTATGGGAATGGCGGATATGGCCGTTCGGGCGAAGTGGGTGCGAAAGAACGATTTAGAAAAATTCCCCGCACCTTGAAATGGCGGAACGTGCCGAGAATTATCCTGTGAACTGTAGCAGAGTCGTAGACTCAAAGATTTATCAATCGTCAGCAAGTGAAAACAGGGAGCGGCTGGGGTTTTTACTTTACCAAATTTCGGAAACCTCAGCCCGAAGGCTCTTTGCAGAACCATGGTACCCTCAATCATACGACGCTACTCAACTCTGTCTCAAGCTTGGTGACTCCAAATTTCGACGCCATAGTGGTTTTCCAAAGAGAAGTCATTGTGGATCCTACTAAGATCCATTGTCTCCACATGACCACTCAAGTTACTGGAGTCCTCCTTTTTCGATAACACTAACAACATCTGACTTCCCCAATAACACTCTAAGTCCCATGTTAATACGAATTCTCCCAGATCCCAGCAGTCCACAGTCAAATACAACCATATGAGCAAGTGATTAAACCAACAGCTTACGGCTGTCCCTCATGGGGTTGCACCAAAAAGAGCAACGTCAAAATCATCAAAACAGTCCAGAACAAAATTCTGAGAAACAGTAAATGCCCCAAGGTTGAGATGGCCGATGAGGTTATAAGAAAAAGAACTGTGGATCACAAAAACCGGCTTTACAATTGCATTAACGTCGAAGCCATTTCACTTTCTGGACAACAGGGATGAAGTGCGACGACTGAAGAGAACCAAACCCTTGGACCTAGTTACAAATCGCTAATAGTAGTGAACTCTTCCGTGGATGTAGATAGTGATCTATGAACAACCAGAAGTGAACCAAGTTAACTAAAGTAAAGTTACTAGATGTATTATATTCAGAATATTATTCTTTACAGCTGTAACAATAAGAATATATTTGGAAAAAGTACGAGTTCTCCCACATACTGAATCAAATATGATCGATTGTGGTCTGTCCCATGCAGCCGTTTCCCATGCAGCAGTCTTTGTGGAGTGCTTTCGAGATCCATTCTCTCCACATATGCACCCAAGCTACGGAGTCCTCCTTTTTGGGCATCACTGACCCCTCCTAGCTTCCCCAACAACACGTCCCTCGTTGACAAAACTTCTCCAGCATACTTCAATCAAATATGGCCTTATGTGGTCTGCCCCTGTCTGCAGGCTTCCAGATTCTCTTAGAGCAGTCCTTGTGGAGTTCCAATGTATTCCATTCTCTGCACAAGCCAATCCAAGCCATTGGAGTCCTCCTTTTTGGTTAACTCTAACAACATCTGGCTTCCCCAACAGCACTCTGTAGCCCTGGGTTATAACAAATCACCATCATAAACTTAAATCAAAATGGTCAAACATTGTCTGCCTCAACGACAAGTTTCTGATTTCCCATAGAGCAATCATCGTGGAGTTCTCTTATAATCCAGTCTCCTTACATCATCCAAGGCACGGAGTCTTCTTTTTTGGATAGCACTATCAACAGCTGGCTTCCCCAACAACGTTGAAACTCCTCATCAATACAGATTCTCCTTCATAAACTTGTCTCAAATGTTGTCGAAAGTGGTCCAGCTCTGCGACATGTTTGTGGTTGTCCAAAGAACGGTCTTGATGTAGTTGTATTCTGATCCATTATCTCCAAATTTTAGTCCAAATCACCGGAATCGCAATATCTTTGGATTACACTAACACCTGGCTTCATAGTAGCAGGACTCAAAATTAATGCGTCAAAGACCAAAGCCCTGAGGATTAATGTCCCCCGTCCCACTCACTTTGCCATTGGAAATAAAAAAATTGAAGAGGTCGAAGTTTTTCCTTATTTGATCGCAGATGGGGGTGCGCTCCTTGATGTTAAAACAAGGTTGAACAAGGCAAGGGGAGCTTTTGCCTCACTCCGACTAGTGTGGCATTCATCCCAGCTGGGTCTGAAAACCAAACTGCGGATCCTTGAGTCTAACGTAAAGTCTGTCCTTCTGTATGGGTGTGAGACCTGGTTGGTGTCAGCTGAAAGTAACAATTCAGCTGTACAGCAAACATTTTGAACAAGCCACTCCAACTATGTCAGTTTACGTTTCAGAATGTCCGTCCTTCGAGCAAGTGACCGCAAGCCCTTAAATTGAAGTACAAAATATATTTTTCCTCACTGTACTTCTCATCATGGGCCAAAAAGGTCAAAAACGTGATAACAGTGGTTATGTTTGAAAAAATTGGTTAGGAATTGAAATCATTTTCTAACCGTTTTGGTCGAAAAGGTTTCAGATCCGTAAAAATTTAGCACAGCAAATAATTTCAAGAACGTAACGTGAGTCACAAACCTCACAATGACACGAACAACCACGCAATAGTTTTTTTGCTTTGGCAGATGAAGAAATCTCTAAGATCCTAAAGTGGAAATTGAACCTTCTAAGATAGCAGAAGAGATCGTACGGATCAGGAATTAAAATAAACCGTTTCTCATGGGATCTAAGAATTTAGCAACGTCAAGAGTAGTGAGTACGGGGATGGGTGACAGCTACGGCAAGTTGAGGTTCGAGTAGTTTCCACGGTTCTTAAAATTCACATTCTAGGAATTTCTTGTATAAATCTAAGGGTATTCTATTTGTTATTTCCTTTTTTTCTCTTAATCGTTTTTTCTAGTAATAAAAGTCTTCAAATGTTTCCACGTTGGTAATGAATTATATTTTGTTTGTATAAAACAGCCTAACTTAAAGTTTGAATAAAAACTCGCAACTGCGACCAACCCCTCTCCACTCAAGTAGCTTTAAGCGAAATCATCAGACTGAATTCTGATCCTCCTTCTTGAGGCAGATGATGACGTTCACGACGGCAGTGTCAGTCGGGTGTAAAGCCCCGACCTGGAATGGTTGTCTACTTCACTTTACTACCCGAAGAGACCGCACTCCGTGTTATGTAAGATTCAAACTCACTAAAACCTCACCTTCCTTTTCCCGCGTTGGAACTTACTGGGAACTGTCAGCACATACTTCAGGCCGAATTCTTGAGAGATTCTTTCAGTACTCTCGGTCTACACGCTACCTTATCTGTCTCAGCCGTTCTTGTATCGTATTTTTCTGTAGGATGCCTTCAATATAAACATCTACAAAGGTCCGATGCTTGATTCAAGCATTTTGGCTACTGCCATCTCTGTGTGATAGCCGACACCATCTATCGGCTATCAGCAGAACAATTGCGAGAGGAGAGGCGAGGAGTGACTGGGGGGGGGGGGGGAGGAGAGATAACGAAAACTTGCGACAAGCCCCTCTCCTTACCACTTTCTACCCAGCTCTCATCCGACCAGGTAATCCGTTCATTCAATTTCCGTATTTAAATCAAATTGATATTAATATCCCAGATCCATCCTATTAACCGAACTCCTTACCTAATACCACCTGCGGTGCTATTTCATAAAAATAAAAATATTAAAGGAATACGTAAATCGTTTCCACATCGTGGTTAATAGGAGCCCCATAGTAACTCTTGGAGCAATAAATACGTTTGTTGAATAAATAACTGTATCTATTTCCAAAACCTTGCGTAGGTATAATTATTTCTTGAACCTTATATATCTATATATAAAATAACCTTAGTAATTAATAAGGTGAAAAAAGGGAATAATATCAAGAAATCGTAATCAGGTAAAGGTAGAATTGATGTAACAATTCCTTTCAGTATTACATGGTAGCAGAGCGTGTTTACGATCCACGGACCTCTGGGTTATGGGCCCAGCACGCTTCCACTGCGCTGGAAGTCATCAAGTCCTGATCATCCTCCAACCTTGTTCTTGACGTTTCTCAATGAGAACACACGAAGAAAGCGTGAAACACATTAGCGTCTGCTTTTTGACAATCTGGACAAGTTGCGAAGTCTACTTTTTCCATTCTGTATTTAGCATCCTTGAGCCGTATGAAGGCTTTAAATATAACGAAAGCTCGCCCGTAAAGAGTGTTCAATCACTTCTGATCCCTATCCTGCCTGCAGGACATCTGAGATCCAATCAATTCTGCTGGTTCGATCACCATACTTAATCGAAGTATCATGTACATGCAACGCATTTTTCAATACGCATCATATCAGTTACTACCTAATAGATTATCAAGGAGAAGCATCGTGTATGAGGATGAGGCCAGTTGCTCCTTTCTTTTTCTAGAAACTGAAAAGTCTGAGCATGAACCTGAAGGTTTTTATAGAGAAACTTTCTTTTCAAATTAGTTGCAGCATCGACCCTGGAAATATGGATGGAATGATGGGTTGTTTTATTCTGGGAAGCGAACCTGTTTCCACTGACTGTCAGCATGCTGTCTGCTCTTATAAAGAGTAAAGATTTCGAATATACCGAAAGCTCGGCCATATTGAGTGTTTAATCACTTTCGACCTCTATCCTGCTTTCTTGCAGTCGAATTAATTCTGTTGGTTCGATCACCATACTTCATCAAATATGTCAAGTGCAAGTCATCTATTCTTCAATATGTACCATATCAGTATCATATCTTCAATATCATATCAGTTACTAACTAAACTTTTTGTTCCAAATTAGTTGTAGCATCGACCCTGTAAATATGGATATTTCATGCTGTGTCATCCTAAAAAATGCTTCTGCGTTTGAGTGATGGGTTGTTTTATTCTGTGAAGCGAACCTGTCTCCGCTAACTGTCAGTATGCTGCGTGGTTATATTCACCAGTTTACAAATACCCGACACAAATAACTCGCTGCATTTTATCTCCGCAAAATGCTATAAACGGTTAATTCCGTTAATAAAATTACCTGACAAAAAGCGATGTTTCCTCCTCGCGCGAGGCGGAAAACACATTTGTCTCGCGCGCTCCCAACGCGGAGTCGGCCATTTCACGCGTGGGCCGGTCGAATGCCGAAAAAGAAAGACAAATGGGCGACACGGCGACCCCCATCAGCGAGAGCGTTTGACATAAAAAGAGGAGAAAAAGGGGAGAGAATAATACACGGGAGGACCGAGAGATAAAATCGGAATGAAGATCCAGAGCTCGACTTGAAAACAAGGAATCGAGGGAAGCTAATAATAGGGCGAGAGACGCGTCTGCTCGCCCTCGACAACGAGCGTCTGGAGAGAAGCGATGGGTTGATTGGAAATAGAAAGGACGCCCCAGCGGCGCCCAACTTGACAACTTAGTTGACGGGAGATCGCGGATACGAATTGTCCCCACGTCATCTGACTCCACCGAAGAATTATTATTCATCGCTCATATACTTCGCAATTTCACCTAATTCGGTTTGCTGTTTTCAATAATGAACGTTTTTAATTTACCAAGAAAGTTCAACCCCTCACATATTTGTTGTTTTACGATTCAAAATGCGTAGTATCTGACAAACAAATTGAAAGAAAAAAACGCTGCAAATTCTTTCACTGGGGTTTATTATTCAATTGGCTTGCGTTCATAACGTTTTGAATTTCTACTAAGCTTTGGTGTGTGCGCGTTTCACAGGATAGAGCGATTATTGAATTTCAGGAGATATGCATGGAGCACGTAAATCTGTTCTCAAGCAAAATACCTATTTGGATTGATCAGTTGATCATATTTGTGTGCCTCCTGAAATTCAATAATCGCTCTATCCTGTAAAACGCGCACACTCCAAAGCTTAGTAGAAATTCAAATTATGAACGCAAGCCAATTGAATAATTGAATAATAAACCCCAGTGAAGAATTTGCAGCGTTTTTTATTGAACCCCAATAACCCCCCCCCCCCCCCACAATAAAAACATCCATAATTTATCAAGTCCTTTAGCGCTCGTATTGCGTTAAAATTTCCCCAAACCCAAATTTGAACGATGTAGCCAAAGGTAGACTGATGTAGAGGAGGCACACAAATATCATCAACTGATCAATCCAAATAGCTGTTTTGGTTGAGAACCGATTTACGTGGTCCATGCATATCTCCTGAAATTCAATCATCGCTCTATCACCTGTAAAACACGCACACTCCAAAGCTTAGTAGAAATTCAAATCATGAATGCAACTCAAATGGATAAAATTGAATAATAAACCCCACTTAAAGAATTTGCAGTGTGCGCGTTTCACAGGTGATAGAGCGATTATTGAATTTCAGGAGGCACACAAATTTGATCAACTGATCAATCCAAATAGGTACTTTGGTTGAGAACAGATTTACGTGCTCTATGCATATCTCCTGTAATTCAATATTCGCTCTATCACCTGTGAAACACGCACACTCCGAAGCTTAGTACAGATTCAAATCATGAACGCAAGCCAATTGAATAATAAACCCGAGTGAAAGAATACTTATTTACCCCAGTAATGATATTGAATAATAATCCCCAGTAATAATATTTACCTATATATTATCAGCGTTTCATACATATCAGAATGCTTCAACCTGTGTATCGGCTATAAAGCTACAAGTTTCCACATCGGCTATCACTCCAGTAACCACGGCTATCACAGCTATCGGCATCACTAGGTTACAAACAAACAATAATAAACCAAAAAACGCAAATTATTGCAGATTCGGATTCTACACCCTTTGAAACGTAAACCATGAAATTTTCATTGGGGGTTAGAATTTTTTTTTCCAGAGCGATTACAATGGTTTATTATTGAATAATAAACCAAAACATTCGTCCATCCGCCGTCCATAGCTTTCTTTAATTTACTATATCCAAGTTGATGAAACCTGGGTAGGAAATCACAAATCGGGTTTTAGTTTGGTCTGCCTTCTATACGGCAGTTCCTGTCACTCCTAAACGGTGCAATCAAAGGGTAAATATTTAAAAATATATTTATATATTGAAAACTATTGGTATAACACCGTTTTTATATTTGTTGTTGAAAGACATCCCTTAAATAAACCCAATGAGCCCACTGGGACCGTTTGCTTCACATTTATCCGACCGCTCTTCCTAAGGGAGGGAGCTCACTTTGACAGATAAAATAACGTCACCGTGAAAGTGATTGTGAACACCCTTGAACGTACTACAAATTGAAAAGTAAACTGAAACGAAAAGATCAACTGATTTAATTTTGCAATAGAATTTTGTGTTCAACAGCACCTCTGAAACTGAGTTTTTCATAACAAAAGTTAAGAAGCATAGGTAGGTGTTTTATTTTATTAAACTTCAGTTATTCCATCCGCACGGTTTATCAGTGTTGATATGCATCACACCATTGTATGTATTCAGATATGAGCTTAGTAGTAAGGGTTTTGTAAAGTTTTAGTGTGTGAGGAGTTACATTAATGACGAAGTCATTCTATTATTTTTTGGTATAAGTATTTGGACTAGAAGTCAATTGCAAGGTGTGGATATGCGTTGATCAGCTGAAGGACCCTTAGACCTAATAGGATCTGATACTTAATAAGTATAATGTTTAACAACGGTGTTCAGACATGTTCACCCTCATACATGGTCACACATTAGAATAGATTAGAATTTCTTCCGGCTCCCACTTTCTCACTTATTTGACACCCTACATGTTTACAGGTGTGAGGTGATGGGTATTGTTGCCCCTTCCATTGAGCTGAATGCGGTAATGCCCGCCAAGCTTAGAGGATGACCCAGAGGTTGGAAGGCGTCTGATTCGTCTCCCAAGGCGACGGATTCAGGAAAGAAGGGCCAACTGACCATTTCCATCACACATGTCAGATTTTTAACAGGCGAATTAGTAACGACTAGGACAATACCCTCTAGTTGGCACAGTTGATCACTGTCTCAGCTTGTCAACTAAAACAGTTTGGTTCCAACGGATCCCAAGACTAAAACGCGACCAAAATTATTTTAGATAGCTGTGTAACGGGAAAAACAAGTGGTTATTTTGTTCTTTTGTAGCAAACATCTATTTCCTGCTTTATGGGGCCTCACTTACGACAATTCACACGATTTCTAAAATCGTAATTATGATAAAGCCACCTGACTGCCTCGTTACCTTATCAATAGCCGAATGATCGACTGGCTGAATTTCTTGATTGAATGCGCGAGTGATAACGCTCCTCGAATAATCATAATAATATTATGATTATTATGAAACTTGAGGCAATTGACGGGGACATGTATGTCGTCACTGAACAACAATAAGTTGATATATCACATCAACTTATTGTTGTTTAGTGACGACATACATGTCCCCGTCAATTGCCTCAAGTTTTTTACGTAGAACTTAAAAATACGTAGGTACCTTTATTTGCACAATAGTTTTGTGCAAAATAAACATGTATTGTCATTCATTCAATTACAATTGATGGAAGCGCGGAGTGTTAATGATGTACCACCGGATGGATCTATTTTATCTTGTTGAATCTTAGTTGGATTCCTACCTGTTTACGAGAGTACCAAGGGAGAATTATCTCTAGACGTGCAGTCCATTTCTGGTAGTCCGGCAATTCCATTAGTAGGGTTAGCTATTTCAGAAATAATGAACCTTTGTGTAATAATTTCCAACGTTCTTTCAGGTAGTTTATTTGGTTGTACGGCGGTGAATAACAAATCGCGGTATCTACCCATCTATCAATAACTGAGGAAACTGGGCTGCTCACTTTTTTTGTGTTTTTCTGACTTCGTTACCCGAACATAACCCTCGCTTCAAGTGGAAATCCTTCGTGAAAGATGCAAGATGTAGTGGAAGACTGATCGCCCCCGAACTGCCCTCTTCCCAAGAGGTGAGCTTCCTTACGTAGTACGTACCTCACACTTGATACATATTTCACACTCTCTACAGCTCCTCCGCGGCTGACATTCCCTTTATACTAGTTAGGCGAGGGAGCCTCACTCAACAAAATGAGAAAACTTGTTCCCTCCTTTTTCATAATTTACCCCGAGACGTCGGGATGGTAATTTCCCCCCAGACGTCCCTTTTTGCTGGGCCCCCTCGTGAAAAGTTTTTTTTCGGGTCGTTAAAAAAGATTATGCGAGAACATCTTCTCTATTACCGAGTTTCTTATTTTTTTCTACGCATCTTTTTTTTTGCCTTTTCCTTTTTGAAGAATCTGAACAATCGCAGTGTAATATAATATTATGGAAAGTAAAATACAATCACTGGACTATGAAAGGGGCAATGTATAATTCACAGCAGGGAAACTTTAAAACCTGAGGAATCTTTCACTTTAAGATATTTCAAAATTCACATGTGATATTGACGGTAAATAGATTTGGTCTTAACTCTATTTCTAATATCTTTGTCACTATTTCACAAATAGTACCACGTAACTTCTAGCATTAATTTACTATGTTTTCATTATGTGCCTAGTTCAGCCAAAAGTTCAGTTTGGCTTTGACCATAAGTGACAAACAAAAGGATTACTTAGTAGATTAAAAAAAAAATAGTTTACTAGATGAAAAAAAGGACACAAACAATATTATGCAACTCATCGCAATCAATCGTAAATGAACACAATATAGCCGTCTCTCGGCTCTTCGATTATCTCGACTTTGGCCGGAAAGCTTCGAAATGCCGTAGATGCTGTTTAACAACGAACAGGTTTATGCATCCGACAAAACTAACTCAAATCGTCACTTGAGAGGTCACCACCTGGCGTAGTCACCATTTGATCCAACGAGAAACGTTACGTATATCCCGCCTCCAACCTTTTATCCTCGATACTTTTGAAAAAACCTCCATTTTAACAGAAAACACACGTTTTTCTGCAGTTGAACATCATTTTCCTTAACTAAAAACCAAAACGACTATACTGTTGGAAAGCTGACATTTTGGCGCACGTTTTACCAGGCCTGCACAGTTCGGCGTCAAGCATTAATAGGATTGCGAGGCGAGATGAAAAACAGGCGATTTCAAGATTTTGACAAAACTGCCATTTCGCGCGTTCTCATTGCAATTTAAAAAATGTTTTTTGACATGAAATAGATAGGAAATTTAACGCTCTTTCCAACGGTGTCATCAAATTTGAGCTATCCCCAAAATTGATGGAGTTAATGCAGTTTTAATGACATTAGATCGAAAACACAACAACATTAAATCGCGAATAACTCGGAAATTGCTAAGAAGCACTTTTGGTTGGAAATGAGCGGTAGAACACGTAGGAGTCGGGTCGAGGCATAACTCGTGGGTCACCCTGTATACCATATTCCCATGAGTAGACTAGCCTTCATTGGGTATTGATAAATGCAACGAAATTTCTGAGAGCTGCTGATCATCGATTATGTTGATTCTCGAATTAGTTGTTGAGAGATTTGATTGGAGATTCGAAAAGGCCAAGTTAACTCCTCCGAATCTTCTCTTTCACTGTCAGCGAGAAAAATGAAATGGTGAGGAAACTACGTCCTACGGCAGATTTGGTTAGTACCTGATTAGTACTTTGCAATTTAAAATGGAGCGTTTTTGGGTCTGCTGGGTTCAATGACAAGGTACTTAGCAATCATGACCAGCTTTTTAGGCTCTAAGCATAATTTTTTCCTTCTACTAACCGATGAAATATTAAACGAAATTTTTTATTAGCATCCCACCGCCCGTGGTATCTTAAAAGGCGGGCTTTCCTGCTTAAGGTTATAAGTCAGCGTTGACCAAATGAGTAGGCGAGTTCCAACACCAGATGAAAAGAAATCCGAGCGAAATTGAAGAAATTGCACACAAAAAGTCGTAACATTTGACCCAAC
This sequence comes from Creontiades dilutus, assembly GCA_031894815.1. NCBI lineage: Eukaryota > Metazoa > Arthropoda > Insecta > Hemiptera > Miridae > Creontiades > Creontiades dilutus. The sequence goes on along the minus strand of JAVIWC010008991.1, from coordinate 388,777 downwards.
AGATAAATTGATAGTAGTTGATAAATTTTGTTGGTTCATTGTTTTCAATTATGAAATCTGAAACTGAAATAATGAAACTTTGTGAAAGCATTTGCAGCTTTTAGTACCCACAACCACATTTGCAGGATCGTGGACTATTTAAAGATGAATGAAAGTTTCGAAAAAACTCACTGGTATTTACTCTGCCTTATTCCAACCTTCATTCTATGATGACAAAATAAATTCAGACTTTGTTAAAAGCCGAAGATAACTTGCGGTTTTTTAGTCTCAGAATCAGTAAAAAGATCGCGTAACTTGGGGTGGTTGACGATGGAGCGTTCACCCCAAAACCGTATTTCCGCGTGCCAGGCCCAAGCCGCTCCATAACCGCCACCCCCCCACTTTCTATTCATCACAATAACCTTCCGACCTTTTTCTTTATATGCGTTCGATAATCCCGGTCAAACTTGACGCGGAAGCTTCATTGTCCCCGAGATTAGTTGTTAATCATTTAGGAGGTAGACTGCGCCACTTGTTCGAACCCACCGAAGGAATTACTATACCTAAGCCTTAAGGTCAACATTTTGAGAGAAGGTTTTTACTGTATTCAACGGTCATGAACGCTAATTCCGTTTTCGATCAGAAATATAAATGAAGAACCCGCAAAAAGTAATGATTTATCTTTAAACTTGAGCTCTATTTTGTCTAGCAAAAGTGATATCCTAAAAACTGCATCTTTTCGTTTGAAATGCTTTTTTCTTCTAGAGAAGGAACAGATTTGCTTATCTTTAGTAGATATCATGAAATATCTAATATAGTTACACCCGGAAAGGGCGGTTTATTGTCCATCACTACAATCAAACATGATGATTACAGGGACGCCACTATGTCCACCTCATAAATTATCACGTTTGTAAACTTGTATGAACAAAAACAATACCAAAGTTCTTGAGTTTGAGCAGCCCTTGAATGGATTGTCCATTATCCCCTCACAAAGGAAAACTCCAAATTTCCTAGGTTCCCTGCACAAGTAAACTACAATTACGGACGAACAACAAAAGAATCATTAAAATCAGTTATGAATCGCAGGCTGGACAGCGTCGACAAAGATAGTTTCACGGATTAAATCCAAATTTTAAATTAAAACAAATTCATTAAAACCAAATTTTGATCTTTGAATGGTCTTGAAATGGATTCGTACGCAGTTTTTTCTCATCTAGTTTTTGCTGTCCCACTCCTCGCTGGGTCAGTTTTAATAAGAGTTGCTGTGGAAGGATTGGTTGATTTCCATCAACGAGGGTTTCAAGCAGGAGGTTTGGAGATGGAATATTTACGATGGGTAGTATGGTTCGCATGAATACCATAATCTTATGTACACCACGGATATTATGTTGTAATATCCAGGTAATATATGATAATATGATATTATGAATGTTACCAGGAATACCTGTTGAATAGGGATGAAAGCTTGAGGAAGCTATCAATCAATACAGTATCAATCAATACAGAATTTCACCAACCCTCCAAAAATATGAATGAGATACTAAATTTGGGCATTCAATTAAGTACAGCGGTGAAGGAAGTTATGTGTGAAACATTTTTTTCCTATTTCTAATTCTGAAGTGTGATTAAATCACTAATTTTGTGAACGGTCATGACATAGTTATTGAAATAACTGTCCTGATTTTTACTCCACGAGCCTGAGTTTGGTTTCTAGTAGTAGATCCAGACTTTCCTTAGATATTGAGCAATTCGCAATAGGCGTAACGTGAGTTAAATGACAATTGCATTCCTGTTCATTGATGCCAAGATCGATATGTTGATGGACGAACAACAAATCAAAAATTAAAGTTTCAGGGAAACAGTCGTTACGGTGTTCCTTAATTAGAGACAGAGGTAAGCACACTCGGAATTTCGAGTTCTGGGGGCTTCACAAATTTTTTTTTTTCCTGCTGATTTTTTTCCTGTAACATGTACTTGAACTTGAAGTGTACAGGTCGTTGGGAAAGTGAAGGGTAATTTCATGCCTAGACACTTGAATTTGAAGTTGATGCACAAGTCACTGGCACTTAGGAGTAATTTTAGAAGATCTATTTCGGTTCATTATCTCTTATTACAGGGGGAAGTTTCCAGCTAACCCAAGTTGAGAGCTAAACCTACGCCCTGCGCTAACACCAGAGATCGCAGCTCCACGTTGTTGAACTTGTAGCTGTTGAGTTCGGTAGATTGTGTTATGACAGCACCCAATAACCCCACTTGAGTTTATTAGTTTCAACAACAAACTTCCGAAAACGGAGGCGTCCCCAGGTGTTTATCAGTTCAACTTGTCTTCTGACAAAGCATTATCAGACTCACCTGCGGTCGCGGAAATTGTTCGCTGCCAAGGAGTAATTTTATACAAGGAGGCGCTGTCACAGGCATGAGTGATGTTCCTCAACATTTGAAATGTGGTATTATGCTTGAACTTTGATCAGAACAACCAAAGTAAGTAGACTGATAACAGCAGCGGCTTAATTACCAGTATATCATCCACAAACTAGCGGGATTTGATGATTTTGTGTCGTGAACTCAAAGTTTGAATGATGGAGGTGGATGTAATGGAAGTAAGTGCACTGGCTTCATCAGGTTGGCAATAAAAATAACTAATGACTGTTTTCACTTCCAAGCAATGAAATTTGTTTCGCCAAAATCAAAATTTCCACTCACACTTCAAGTTTTAGACCATACAGAACAACTTTGGATTCTTGCCTGGTACCAGTTACTCAATGAAATGAATCGGGTAATATTACAGTACCATTACCTGCAAACCATTTACAGTACCTATCAGTTCCCTGCTGGTGTGAACACTTAGAAATGCTGTACGTGCCAGTTCAGCACAAAACCGTATTAGTAACTGTAGCGTGCAAACTATCGATGGCACAGAATCTACCATCCTAAAATATTGACCCTCATTGAACTATATCGTGGGATAAACTACGTTCCTCAGATTTCCGCGTAGTCTGTCTGTGTGGCATCCACAAATCCTGGTAACCAGCATAGGTTTTACCGTTTCCACTACATATATGGACATTTTCAGGAAATGTGGGGACAGGTTGTCCGAGCGGGCTAAGGCATCAGTCCTTTGGCTGTTTACTTTCAGTGGGAGTACTGATTGCCCCGGTTCGAATCCGGCAGGCACCAATGATTAGGGCCCAAATCCTATCAAGTTTTGTATACAAGTCCTGTCGTTGGACAGTTCACCTCTGATCTCGATATCACGTGAATCCAAAACGCTCCCAACCCAGGGGCGTGAGGCAATGGGAAGCCACGAGCGAAATCGTCAGACCTAGTTCCGATCCTCTCTAGAAGACGGTTGGTGACGTCTGCGACGTCTGCGGGTTTCTCGTTCCTTGACTAAGCACAGAGCGCTTTCGGCTAATGGCCTCTTCAGGCTTGGGAACAAAAGTAAGACCTTCCGGGTGTACCGAGTATTGTTTCCATTTTCGAGAGATGAACAATTTTGTTGACATTGTTTCGCTGAAATCAGTGTTTTCATTCGCTTTTTACGTTTCCCTCCATTGTGAAGAACATTGGTTTCTTGTCTGGAGCAGGTACCAGTTGTGCTCAAGACTCATTCTACCAACCGGCTCTGCGTGGAAGTAGTATTTATATTTATATTACAACTCTGTGCAAGACGGAAGTACTTACATGGTAGCAGAGTGGGATTACTAACCACTCTGATATTAAATGTCCTGACGCCCTTCCCCAGCACTACCGTCACAGGCAAAATGGTCAACAAACTTTGCAAAACGGGCAGTTCGAACTTTTTGAAAGCCCAGGGACTGTGATGGATAATTCCCCCTTCCCAAGGGAACAGTAACAGGCCCACTCTGGTTTCTTATCTGGGTGAGGGGTTACACATTCCGATGGCAACACACTTTCTGCCAGCCAGTAAGCAGAACTATACAAGAAGATATCGTACGTTCCAGCCCGACTCAAAACCTTAGAACAGCCCTGCAGAAACCAATGGTTGGAGTGAGTGAGTCAAGGACAACTACGTCAACATGGTCAACGTCCGTTGGAAACTTAACAAGAAGTGGAATGCGTTTGAAGAGAAGTTACTTTGTATGACGTACAACGGTGCTCAGATTATGCTAGGGAACTGTTTACTTATTATACAGCATGACAGACTGACACCAGTTCAGGTGAAGAGCATTGATAAAATAATTTTCTGAGTGCTTGCCAATCATTCGTAAGTTTTCTACTTCCTCTCTACATGGATAATGGAATAAGGAAAATGACATTGACTTTATTTACATAAGTTGCGAAACCCTCAAGAGCATCGTTACTAAGCTGGTCACAAGCATGGCTAATATTGAAAGTACTTTGGAATTGTTGAAGGATTTGGTTGTAAGTGGAACTGATGTGTCTCATTTTCAATGAACCTTTATAAAATCTAAGCCACTTCAAAATTCTAAAAAAAAAGTGTGCCCTCCGAATCAAATATCACAGTGGGAGTCTAGTTAGGACCAATCTCTCGGCACCACTTTCTGTCAATCTTGAAGGGTCCCACCATAAGGCTGACATATTCAAAGATCAGAATATTGAAAACTTTCGAAATAACACCAATACTTTCGTTGGTTCAATCAATCGAGTGAGCCTACTCGGACTGCTTTACGTTTATACCTTCGCTTTTCCTTGGAGAGATCAACACGAATGTGATGTGAACTTGTCTAAACACGCTAAAAACAGACTAGTAATTTGTGGCGATCGGATCAGATTATGTAATTGCTAAGAAAATTTGGGGAAGTGTTCCTTTAGAAGTCAGAGTTTTTCATAACTGTTTTATTTATCTGCTGACCAGTGGAGCGTGGGCAGTTTCTTATTTTATGTCGTTAAATTTCAGTTGTTCCATTCGTGGGTTTTTATCTGTTTCGATGTACAATGATTGCGCATCTGTAGTTCTTCAGATATCAGCTTTTGTTATGTGCTCAGGAACAAGTAAAACTCTATTGTTTTTGCTTGATTATTTTCGTGACGAAGTCATCCTCTGGTCTTTGGGACTTCTAAAAGTCAGTTACTAGAAATATAGACAAACTGACCAGCTGAATCACCCTTGCGGCTATTTTTTCCGTACTGAAATATAAAAGAGGCTCTTTTTGAGGCATCTAAAATACAAATACAAGTTATAGACATTTTCTCCTAAACCTAGTAATCCTAAAAGTAGATTCACTTTTTTAGAAACTAAAAATACATCCAATGACCTGGAACGTTAAGGGTATCGCTGATATTTGCAAGTCATTGTTAATGGTACAAAAGTTTTTAACATAAACCACTGAAAATTTTAATTTATCCTTCAAATTCACTTAATTTTCTTATTTAATCACATTTTACGTGTACTAACCATTTTAAAAATTATAAATCATTTAGGTCCTATTTATGTGGGCATCATACATTGAGAAATCGCCCGTTTTGAAGGGATGTGAAAATATTTTGTTTGAGGGTTTTTTCCGCCTCAGCTCCTCTGTGCGACGTAGAAATTCCACCACCACCACTAACGCCACCACCTACGCTTCAGTATCCGCAAATATACACTTTTGTGGTGAAAAACTGGATTTCAAAAGGAAATCTTGAAACAAAGTCCGCGTCAATTATTTCAGCTGATGCGATCCTCATATGATCATAGGCGATGATTGCCATGTCCAAGCACGTTCACATTCGCATTGTTGTTTCTGTTCCGCATTCTATCAAAGTTCCCCTTAGGGAGAGCGAGCGGATAAACGGAAAGCGGTACGGTTGGACTCATCCGATATTAAGGATTTTGACATTTCAGCCCTTCGGTCCTACCCTTTGGGATTGACTGACATCGGCGCCGAGAATTCAGAACGAACCAGACCCCAAACGTGATTGTTGACCCAAGTTTCATTAAGTTCTGTTGAGTAGTTTCGGAGAAAATCTCCGGATGACTTATGACGTACGGTTGACGGCTGACCTGTTTCAGTCCTTTTTTTTTGACAAGATATGGACTAATTAAATGACGTACGATAATGGAAAGACCACGAGTTAAAAGAAGAGGTGGTCTCATTTATGTCATTAACACCTGTCCCTGATAAGCACCGTATCCCATAAAAACATGGCAATTCCACGTGATCCATCTCGGACACATTCATAGAAGTGAGGGAAACCCACTACTGCCAGATTGTACTGGGCCAGAATGGATCCAGAGACAATCTAACCCACTCTGATACGGAAGTGTCACGGAAATCAAGAGATAAACCAGGATCCTAGTTGTTCAGAGTGGGTTCAAGAAATGAAGGATGTATGGAAAGATTCAAGAGTATTATGGACGAAGTCTATTCAGAGAGAAGTACGAGAGTCAGCACATCACAGACTTCATGCAGAATTGAACCATGAAGCGAGGGGTACGCCGTACGCACGATTTCTCCAAAACGGCTGGAGCAAAAAATCTGAAATTTTCAGGAAAAATTCATGTTGGTCCGACAACGCCCCGATTCTTTAGCCAGCTCTCTAACTTAATTTAAAGTGCCCTTTAAGGGTTGTAGAAACTTTGTAGAAATTTTCATGAGGAATCGAATGAGCCCCACCCCAGGTCAGTAGCTCAAACCATTTCCAATGTATGGCATGATCTTATGCTGCCAACATTTGCATCCACATTCACTACATCACTAGGTTACTGCGATCAAAACAAAAACAACAGCGTTTATAGCCGATGCATTCTGATATGCATGAAACGCTGCAAATTCTTTCACTGGGGTTTATTATTCAATTTTATTCATTTGGCTTGCATTCATGATTTGAATTTCTACTAAGCTTTGGAGTGTGCGTGTTTCACAGGTGATAGAGCGACTATTGAATTTCAGAAGATATGCATAGACCACGTAAATCGGTTCTCAACCAAAATACCTATTTGGATTGATCAGTTGATCATATTCGTAAGCCTCCTGAAATTCAATAATCGCTCTATCACCTGTGAAACACGCACACCCCAGAGCTTAGTAGAAATTCAAATCATGAACGCAAGCCAAATGAATAAAATTGAATAATAACCCCAGTGAAAGAATTGGCAGCGTTTTGTTACTTGAAACTTTTGGCCAATAAACGCCTTTTCTTCTTCTTCTTCTTCTTCTTCCCACTCTGATACAGCAGCAGCAAGGTTGACGGCTGTCTTAGTCCTTTTTTAACAAGATATGACATCTAATAATGGGACAAATTACATCCGATAATGGGAAGACCAGAAGTTAGAGGAGGAGGCGGACTAGCACCTAGGCGTCATTAACTCCTGTCCCTAATATATACCGCATCCCATAAAAAACTGCCATCTCCACGTGGTCCATCCCAGGCACAATCATAGATTGAGGCTAACGCCAGAGGCGTTATCTTTGCATCATCAAGGAAGAGTGAGGAAAACCCACTGCCGCATCCGTCCTGCCAGATTATCTATTGAAATAGAGAGCATTCCTTTCCATCAAGTAGAGTTACATTACTGGGTAGGGACGGGTGTTTGACGCACGTACAAGTACAATGTTGTACCTGTGTTATTTATAAATTTGATTGATCGACTCGCGAGAAACAATGCGTACATCCCCTTTCAATTGTGAAGACGTCAATACGTTAGGCCGTCAATATGCGCTAAACTGGACATGTGACAGCCAGCATCCAATACCCTGACAAGCCGGTAACGTGGCCCCTGAACGCCCTACTGCCCTCTCCATCCTGGTACTTCACTACCGATAGTCAAAATGATGAAAACCTCCCCACGTGTCAACATCACAAAACAGTTTATGAACGTTCTCCTCCCTCCCGAAGTAACTCCCGATTATCCCCTACGGGTTTTTAATAATCAAACCCGAAGATTGATTGATCACATCCGTCAAATTGAAACGTTATATTTTTTTAACCTTTCCTCCTCCGCCTTTAAAAAAAAGGATTGGTAAATATAACCGGGGAAATAGCGTGGTAGGCCGCCACCTGCCAAACGAGGTTATTCATCATCCGTTTTCCTCCAGATTCCCAAATCCGATTTTAACACACCTCATTTGCGTCATTCGTTGAGGCAGCTGGGAGCGAAACGTTTTAATACGAAACATCTAAAGGGGAAAAATGTGAAAATCGATACCACATTCGGAACTGATTACCTTCCATAGTCAGTCGTTATGTGGCACATGGCGTGGATTGGGCGTATGACTAATTTGACGATGGTTTGAGGTTCGTGGGTGACGTGGTTACACGGATGTCGGTGTTTGGCCTTGTTCAATGGTTCGTTCATTTTATGCATACAAGCGCATTCTATGGTTTAAAACCTTGGGGTTCCATCGAGACTGTTTGAAACAGAAATAACCTGCGGTCCTTAGCGTTCATTTAATGGTTTGTTCATTGTATGTGTAAAAGTTCATACTATGGCTCAATAGCTCACTGGGAATATTTTAGTTTCAAACAGATGAATAGCATACGTACCACAGTATTTCTAGCGAGGTACAATGAGGTATTTGTATGTTTGTCAAACACCCGTTACTAACCATCCCTTATTATACCTTATTTTACTCATTTTCTCAATAGGTTTCCTTTTAATTTTAAAATGTTCCATTTGGTTTGTAAAAGATTTCATTTGATATGGAAAAGGTTTCATATGTCTTGGAAATGCTATATACCTACAATGTAGGTCCTACATCCACGAGCTCGACCGCATGGCTGGCGGTAGCCCAAGTATTTTTGTATTTTTCATCTTGAACGCAATTACAAGATATGAAGCCACGCCGAGTTTAGATACCGTACCACAAACTACCTGCGATATGCATAGGTCAGCTATCAATACAGAAATAATATATCTCTGCGTGATAACTTCCAGCGTTATCAAATTCGATAGTCCGATCCGACATGTATTGAAATGTATAGGGTGTTCCAGAAGTAGTGCAGGATGCTAAAATCCGTGGTGTCATGGCAATTTTTGCAGTGGCGGAACGGTGCACCTCGTCCAAAACTGAAGTGTAGGGCAATTCAGTATTGTTCATGCTATGATCTGGAATTGCCCAATTTAGTGTTTTTTTCAAAACAACATTGTTTTGACTGAACGAAAAATATATTTTATATACAATTTAATTGTTTTGAAATTTTTTCAATTAATACTTTTAATATACGGCGTTCCGCCGCGTTACGGCACCATGACACCCCTGGTTAAGTTGTAATAAAAAACTCAATTTTTGCCCAATCTGAAAATTGTTTATTTGAAAATGTTCTGTAACATCTTCGATTCAGACATGAAAAATTACATCAGGCATATGTCCACCTAAAGCCTCCCTACACGCAACGGCCCTGTCATTGAAATTTTCAATCACCTGATGGCATGTTCTCGGATCGATGGTGGCAATTGTTCGCCTTATTCCTTCCTTCAATTCCTGGATCGTTCGAGGTTTAAATCCCAATCCTGTTGAAACCGAATTGGGGAAACTTGCCAGACGTCGCGCGAAACCAGCGAACTCTTGCAACAAAATTTTCCGCACCGCACCATTTCACTCCGAAGGACGCAGGAGTGGTCAGCACGGTCCTGCGATATGATACTTTGTTACCGGTACAGAAATATCGTGTGACACGGCCCGAACTCGGCTTTTCTTCCACACAGTTTCGAGCTCTGAGTTCCCGGTGCGTTCTCGTTGCGTACGGTTTAGGCTCGGCTACCGCCTACAATGCTACATCTATGTGATTTTTATCACCAAAGAAATATTTTGTGATGTAAGTGTAGAAATATTTGTGTTGTTTTTTGTTGTTTTGTTGAATTTAATGCTAAAGAATTTGTGTTATCATTCGACACGAATTTATGTTACTATTCATAAGTTCCTTAAAACATGACGTTTTAATGTAATAAAATAAAATTTTAAAGCGATGAATGTGTTTTTTAATTTTATCTCACTCTTATTCAGAAGTTTAAAATTTAGTAAAACATTTTTTTACATATACGAGAATAAAAACAGATTATTATTATTTTAACTGTAAAGCAATCCGTCTTTAATAATAAAAATTTATATTCAACATCTCTTTTTATGCTTCCTTACTTCAAAAAACTATGACAGTGCCACATTTCATTCATTTCCACTCTCTGTCACCGATATGCCAGTCACCGATATTTCCTTGTCACTGGAACCGAAGTCACCGATATTTGTAAGTCACTGGATCGCACATCTCTAGCAATAAGGCGAACGATTGCCACCACGATCCGAGAACTTGCGAGCAGGTAATGAAAAGTTTCAGTGACAGGGCCGTTCAGTGTAGGGCCGCTTTAGGTGGACATATGCCCGATGTCATTTTTCATGTCTGAATCGGAGATGTTACAGAACAATTTCAAATAAAAAATGTTCAGATTGGGCAAAAATTGAGTTTTTTATTACAATTTAATACCCTGCGCTACTTCTGGAACACCCTATAAAACTACAAATTTTGAGAGAGGGGGGTACAAATGTACATTATTAAAACTAAGAAACAAGCAGTTTATCGTGGGTTGTTAGTAGTCAAAACAGTGTCAGACGACCTCCTGGCTTACTACATAGGGATCGAGCGTGACAATGGGAACTCAGTTAGGTTGAGGGGCAGCGTAATGGATTGTTGTTCTGATTTAATAAGGTATTTCTGCCGCTAGTTGTCATGTACGACCAGGCTTTCGTCAACACTCCAATCAATAGTCACGGGTTAGGGCACAATGTGAGCTGGAATACAGCTCGGTTTAAATACGAATCGTGATGTACGAAGCTATTACGTACTCAGAAACAAAGTGTGCCGACTGTCTAATTGATTGATAATTTTAAAATGATTAATTGGCCCAAACCGAAACTATATTGATTTACTTAATGAGTTTAGTTACCATAAGAAGTTTAAAAAAACCTTCGCAAAAAAGGAGTGAGTTTAACCCTGAAATTCTAAAATGAACATTATCAACTTTTCGTTTATTATTTTCAACAATGAACCTTTCTAGTCGACATAGAAAACCCCCCCTCAAAATTTGTTGATTCCTTTTATCTTATCTACGCAAAAACAGACGTCATCTGTGGTATATTATCTAAACTCTATATTATCTAACCACCTCGCGCCTCCACACCTTCTAATTGCATTCAAGATGCAAATACTCGAGCTGTCACCAGCCACGCTGTCTGTGGAAGATTTAACATTTATTTTAATTTTTTGAAATCATAGCTACGCTCGAAAATTATTTCGATCGAATAGTAAAAGAATGGATTTTTTACTCATCGTGAAATAGTTCTGTTAAGTTATTGTTATAGTTTTGTCAATTATAACATAACCCACAATCGCTGCACTATGAGTCATGTTTTTTTCGTGGGTGCAGCCGACTCCTCCGAATTATAAGACGTAGTCACGTCAAAAAATCTCTCTACCATAATAAACCTTAGAAATTTTGAATTTGATGTCAGGAAGGGGGTGGAGGGGGTAATGGCCGATCCATTCAAGGGCTTGATCCATACCTTCTTAAATTGTCGCCCGATTTAAGCTCTTTTTGTTTAATTAGGAAGTCAGAGTGGTTTTAAAAAATATTTATAGTGTTTGTAAGTGTTGTCACAGAAAAACCGTACATTGAGACATTACTGACCAATAAGCATGTTTCTTAGTTGTACCAACCTTTTATCAATTTTTCCTTTAATTAAATAATTAATCCAATTATCATCATATGAATTATCTAATTATTACTGTTACCTTCCACGTACTAACTCAACATTTAATTACTAGTCATTAAGTCATTAAACATTACTGTCTGCCCAATCTTTGTTCACGTACCACTATTTTCTTTCTTCTGTTATTTTAAAATTCATACCTACTATCCCCCATGTGATCCCTTCGATAGTGATTTGTTGGTTTTGACTTTCGTTTCAATGGATTCACTGACCCAAAAATTTTCGAAGAAATGTTTCCTCCAAAATCGGCCGTTGTGCTCCACTGTGCGACAAACGGCGAACGGAAGGATTTCGGTAAATTATTTTCAATAATGAACGTTACTACCAAAACCCCTCCTCAGAAGATTTGAAAAATGTGGTATATGTTTCAAACTATCTTTATACCTGTTGAAATTCTTGATGAAATGTATCAAAAATCTTCCCATAAACAGGATTGAATCGCACTACTTATACTGTAAGCATTAAACATTAAACAACAAAAACACGTTTGTTGAACATTTTTTAGAAACTCTTACTAAAACAAAACAGTTTATGAAAAGTCACCTTTTCCACGTTTAGAAGGGTTGCGGACGGAGTATTGGTTTTTCTAATGAGCTGTGAAATATTTTAGTGCGGTGGAAAATGGGGAATAGCAACTCCCTAAAAACAATCGGTTGTACGGAGAAAGCGTCGGAAAAAGTACAGGGTGACGGGATTTCTTAACAGATTTTCCTGACGTTATTCCTTGGTCGATAGTTGGACGAACGGATGATTTAGTCATCAATATATGTACAACATACATAAATTTAATATAGTACTCATATTCGCTGACATTGTCAGCGCGATTTTGGAGCCATTGTAATATTTTATACATCAGACAAGTAAGCATAATTTGTGAGCCGTGAAATGGCTGTCACGCCGCATGCTTGTTCTGCATGAAAATATAAGCCTTCACATGGGAATTGTCGTTGGATGAAACCCAACTGCGTCCGTGGCTAATATGGATATATGCTGCCCACCAATATTTTTATCTCCGCGTATTTATTTTTAAGATTTATCTAGTCGGATTACGTTTTTGCGCTTTTCTTTCGCAGCCTCTTTGACGCAATGAGTGGCGGTGGGAAACGCGGGCGAGTGCGTCATCGTGGCGCTCGGCTCGGCCTCGAAGCGAGTCGCGATCGATTTTCAAGGTCGTGCTGCGAATGAATGCACTGTCACTAGGTGCCGGTGTGCTGGAGATTACTCCGCCCATAATAGCCATCCTACCTAGCCACTGCCTACCTCGTTAATACAAAAAAATGAATGCGCAGTCACTAGATGCCGGTCTCCAGGAGATTACCCCGTCAACAAATCAATCGTAACTAGCCACTGTCCACCTGGATAATTAAGGAAAATGTGAGAACAGTCACCAGGTGCCGGAGTGCTGCAGATCACCCCAAAAATATATCATCCTACCTAGCCACATCCTATCTATTTCGTTCTGGAAATTGAATGCACTGTCACCAGGTGCCGGTGTGCTGGAGATTACTCTGCCCATAACAGCCATCCTACCTATCCACGTCCTACCTAGTTAATACAAGAAAATGAATGCGCAGTCACGAGATGCCGGTCTGCTCGAGATTACCCCGCCAATAAATCAATCTTAACTAGCCACTGTCAACCTAGATAATTAAGGAAAATGTAAGAACAGTCACCAGGTGCCGGAGTGCTGCAGATCACCCCAACAATAAATCCACCCTACCTAGCCACGTCCTACCTATTTAGTTCTAGAAATTGAATGCACTGTCACCAGGTGCCTCACCTATGCTGAACTTCAACCAACTTACAGGAGGGGAGGGGCTGGTTCTAAGTTAGGGGGGAGGGGGCACCCCTGGTTAGGGAAGGGATATCGAGAGAAAACATCGATATTGATATCCATTTCTAGTAGTTTCCCATTTATTTTCTCATGACTTATGTTACAAAAAAACTCTCTACTCCCTTCTGGATTTTCAATGATTATATACAAAAGGAGAAAATCACTCCAACAATAACACATGAGTGTTGACTACTATGATGTTGGTGGATACACATAGTTTAATATAATATAATGACAGGACTGAAGAAGTCCCCATAGCGGGACGAAACGTTTCCAAAAAATAAAAAATATTATACGCTCCAATTTGAAGTCTTGAACTTTGTTTTATCATCTTCAAACTGCTCTAGTTTGAACGGATTGAAATATTTCCAATCTGATTTCACCATCGTGTTCAGCGTGAAAAAACCTTTTTAAAGGAGAGTCACCTGCTTGGGGGTTTCCCCATTTGAAATGCTCCAAATCTCCCCTTAGAGTGAGGCGATTGTGCTCATCTTCAAACTTGGCCTTTTGAAAGCCTAGGTACATTTTTGTGCAAATTTGAGTTTTAATCTCAATTTTATCGCAAGTTATCGTGTGGAATGTGTTTTTGGTGCCTTTTGACAGTGGATTTAGAATGCTTTAAAACGGATTTGGATGCGAACATTTTATGGAAATTTTCATTTTAAATATTTTAGACCGAGAACAATAGGTAGTTTCTTTTTCTTCGAAAATTCGCTAATCCTACGGCACTTGAAGGAACTTTCGATGTTTCTCTTTTTTCACGTTAGGTAGCAAGCAAACTAGACGGAGTTTTTTCTGTGAACCAAAGAGAAAACCGATAATATCGATGTTGATGTCCCATCCCTACCCCTGGTGAATAGTTGCACATAGTGCACATAGTTGAGATGTTATCGTACAGGTAGCGTGGTGATGACGCACATGAAGTTCGTTGACCATTTTAGGATGAGATTGGAGCCGTTTTCAGGAACCAAGCTCTCAAAATAGACGGCGTTGACCTAGGGCCAAACTTGGACTACGAAAAAAAAGGGGGACCAGACGGAAACAACGCCGGGAGCAGAGAAAAAAAAAATAGTGACGTCATCGCCGGTGGCTCATTCACGTCTAGCAGCATCATAAAGCGTGCTCTGGATCCGATTTGATTAAAAACAGCTGCCCTCCGCATATCTTTCGTTTCACGGAAAATAAAAGATTTTGGATTCTTAGATTAAACGATCAATTAATCGAAAGAGAAACTGGGTTCCTTACAGAAATTCGTCTTCACACAATCTAATTTGAAAGTGAAGCATTGAGCTCTTAACGTTCCGATAGTCGCGCCTCCAGCTTGACATGGATAGTCGCGAGTATGTGTTAATTCAATTCAATTCAAATCTCTTTATTGTTTTCAGGCGAAGCCTATCACAATGCATGGGCACTAACCCACAAAATCAAAATAAAAAAAAGGAATTTAATATATACTTCCACAACTTCGGAATGCTTTTAAACATAAATACTATTCGATTGCTTTCTTACAAATATAATGAAAGTAAATGTTCCTCCTACTGTTCCTCACAACTTAATATATTTTTCACTTTTTAAATACTTTTGTCATTAAAAATGTTTCAAATATTTTTAAACTATATATCTATTATATGTAAACATGTATAAATTCACCTAGACTCATATTTTCATTTTACCCAAAAAACCTTGAGCTATATTTTACATCAAATCATAACGGGCATCTGACAGAAGTCTTAATTTGAACCCTTTTAGTTTCAGATAGGCATGTATAAATTTGCTTGTCATTTCCGTTTCAGGCTTACTTTTCCCAGAGAGTAAATTGTGCTTCACATTCTCAAAACTTAATCTTTTAAAGCCTAAAAACTTCATACGAATATGGGCAAGCTAGAGTCAATCACAAAAGATGTGCCTGACTGATTCCAGTTGACCCCAATTACATGAAATGCACCTCTCTCTTTGGTCCACAGCATACCTCTCACCCCATATCCAGCCCTGCAAAAGATACCGGTTGGCAAGTCTAAACTGAGCAAAAGCTCTTTTCTCTTCTAGGTTCATATTAAATTCTAGGAAGGGTTCAGGCTCAAAACCATTTGAGTTCAGTAGCCCGTACAAATCACTGTAAGAGGACGATAAAACTCTCGCGTAATCTTCATAGATTAATTTCGTTTTAAAGCACCTTACTATACAGGAGCGCTTATTTGCCACCTCAAATGAATCCTGCCTATCCCACAACTCCCCAAAGCCTAATTTCGTCAGGATAACCCTTAATTGCCCTGCCCAATTGTACCTACTTTTCTCAACCCCTCTCTCAATGGCCACAAGCAGCTGTCGATAGCAGATAATCGGATATCTATGAGGTCCCATCCTTAAAAGTTTCTCCCACCAACGTAATGCTCTATCTAGCACTTTACTAGCTAGTTTACTTCTACCCGTCTCTAACCGCAACAGGTACCCTGGAGTGTTCCGGGGCAGCAACAGAATGCTCTTCAAAAACCGCGATTGCACCCCTCCAGATCTTCCAGCTAGCGAAGTCCTCAAACTTCGGAATCATATAAAAGTACAGACTCTACCAAAGAGCCGAACAGCATACATACCCCTTCCCAGCCCTGACATTTCCCTCGAACTAAAACAAAGAGACTTGAATACAAAATAGAAACAAAAGAAGGAGAATAGAACAAAGAATATAATAGAACAAAATAGATTCAAACATTTTATTCAGCCAAAACACAAGGATTTGGAGAAAATAGGGTAACAGCACACAAAGGAGTATTCACAGAGATGCATTTATAACAAAAAAGGCACTAGGTATCGAATTTTTAAGAACGTTGAACATTAAGTCTTATTTTTGTCCATATTGGAGAACGACATTCAGGAACTAAAGGATGGATTGAATAAAGACTAGTGAAAAAATCCGAACACAAAATTTGCAAAAATTAGGAATAAAATTTAAGAATTTTTTGTCATACATAGGTAGGCATTTCTGAAATTTGCGACCCTTTTTTCTCGGGGATGTAACCAGAAGGTTTCAGCCAAATATAGAATGTTATAAAGGGAATTAGCCTTTAAAACTCAGCAAACGTATTTTTAAAAAGTACTCTGAAGAAGTATTTAGTTTGGCTGAGAATCATCACAATCGGAACGAATAGGAGTTGGATGTTGTATGCAAATGTATTTTGGGAATTTCTGGCTAGAGAAACGTGCTATCCCGGTATGGTTTTCTAGATATCAAGGTTTGTACCTTTTTCTTCCGGTAGTTCTTCTTCCTCTTGATACATTTGTGAAAAAATAACGTGCATAGTACCATGTACGTGAGGCATACAACTTAGCGTTTCGCAGAAAAAACAGCGTTAATGAAGGCCAAAAGAGAACTGAGTTTTTTTCCGAAATGAGAGGGGATATTAGGAGGCGAAGATCCAACCCCCTCGCTTGATTACCTGATTGAGCTAAGAGGTTCAAGAGAATATCGGAGAATATTCAGGAGAATATCTTCAATGTGACACATTCAAGCGAATATCGGAAGGTTAATACGATGTCCTATGAAGTGTATTTATTAGTGGCGAATCAAAAAAGGCAAACTGTAAAAAATATAACAGCAGAAACCACAAGAATTTCTGTAACAATTAGAAATACTCCAAAGAATCGAATGAAACCAAGGAGGACTCGTTTAAGATTACGAGATAAAATACCGTTAACATGAGTGTGAATGAGGAGTGGAGTGAGCTTTTAAACTAAGTCGAGTTGAATCAACCGATATAAGGACAATAGACTAGTGAGGCGTAGGTAGATAATATATTTTACCTCATTAATTTTCAGTTGGTGGTTCTCTCGCTGTGTTGATGCACTTAAATTATGATGTTCCATTGTTCGTCGATAACAGCTCTTGTTACGTAAAGAAGAGCCAGTAAAGTGTAGGTGTTGAATTTCATGAATTATCTCCCATTAGGTGCCAATGCCCATGAATTTACACTTGGATAATGTAACTAGGAGCTGCGTTCAATAATTATACAGGGTGTTACGTTTCGTGATGGTCACAGGCTAGGACAAGATTCTACGGGAAATTTCTGATCGAAAATGCCTCATAGCAATTTTCGTATACACCCTTGGAAATGCGGTTTTTTTTCAATTTTAAGATTTTTCTCGTTTTTTCGACCTTACCGCATTAAAACGGCCATATCTCCCACATTTTGCGTGCGATTTCAAATCTGATTCCACTATTGGAAAGAGCGTTGAATTTCCTATCGCCTTAATGGGGAACCAACTTTTTTGAGTCGGCGAGACGGGTGAAAAATCAGCTTGAAAAGGACACATTGCCAAATCGTTGAGATCTCGACTTTCTTCGGACACTTATGCCCAGTAGTAATGCAAAGACGGCACCTCGGCCGAACGATGTCGACTGCTCGCTCCAGCTCCCTGTTTTGTCTCATGTCGTGAGCACATTGGTGGACATTTTGAACAGTATCTGCAGTAAAAATATACAATTTATTACAATGCTTCATTAATAATTTTTTTTAAATCGATTTTTTTTTTTTTACCAGACGAATTAACGCATGATGAAAAACCGGAGTTTCCAGTGAAAAACCAAGTTTTTCTAACTTGAAAAGCAATTTTCTCCCAGAAAACTTCACGGGATTTCAAATCTCGTTATATCGCTGGAAAGCCTAGACTTTAGCACATCTTTTAGCACTACAGGCTAAAATTCACATGCCTCATTACAGGGACCCGTAAGCGTTTGAAGAAAGTCGAAATCTCCACGATTTTACAATGTGTCCTTTTCAAGCTGGTTTTTCACCCGTTTCGTATTCTCAAAAAAATTGATTCCCCCATTAGAGCGATAGGAAATTTAACGTTCTTTCCAATAGTGGAATCAGATTTTAAATTGCACGCAAAATGTGGGAGATATGGCCGTTTTAATGCGGTAAGATTGAACAAACGAGAAAAATCTTAAAATTGAAAAAAAAAACCGCATTCTAAGGGTGTAAACAAAAATTGCTATGAGGCATTTTCGATCAGAAATTTTCCGTAAAATCTTTTCTTGGCCTGTGGCTGTCACGAAATGTAACATCCTGTAGACCAGCTCTGCGTAGTACGATTCTCCATAACAAATATAATGAAAAATACCGTAAGAATTTGCCATATTTTATAAATGCATCACTATCCGTTAATGCACAAAGTAAAGAACCTGAATAATTCCGTGAATTCGTGAATTTTTTCAAGATACGCTGCAAAGATCATCCAAAGCTACTTCGTACTGCAAACCATGGCTCCGTGATAATAAAACTAACATCCAATAGTGCACAAAATTGGAAAAACCTGAAAAGCATGTGCAGCCATGTACTCTCCAGAATCAACCAAACGAACTTCCTATCGGTGTATGATAAACCACACAACAATATACATTAGTCCGCAAAAATTTAACAGAATTTGAAAAAAGTATGTTCATTAAGGAATGTTAGAATCTGAAGATCTATTGCAGAACGTAACTGCAAGATAATCAATCCAGCAGCTATCAGTAACACAAAGTTTAACGGAATCTGAAAAATTTTGTGTATTCATGAATATTGATAGTTGATACCCACGGAGATCATCTAAGCTGACTTGTTATTGCAAACCATTACATTATGATATATCATTAGTATGCATTATTGGTACACAAAGTTTAGTAGAATCTGATAAATGATGTGTACATTGATGCTTGATACTTGCCAGAGATCATCTAAACTTACTAGGCATTGCAAACTCTAACTGCCAATTGCTCGAGCTACACCGAATGAAAAGAACTTTATAAGCCAAGGAGTTTTAAAAAATGTCATCATGGATTCAATAGCATTGCTTCAGAAAAGTTCTAAAACATTGAAGACCACCGCACCAGCAGGGAAACGAAACCGGCACACTTGGACGGACATCAATGAAGTTGGCTGAGTGTGAGAGCTCCATTGAAAGCTTAATAGGGCATAATATGGAGCTATCAGAAGTTCTTTTCCTCGTTGTTCGAGGTCGAGGTATCCCCAATTACCTCAAACCAGAGCCGAAGCTCGTTTAACTCCGCGAGGTGGACGAACTCTCTCGGCCGAGTCGGAAACCGCTGACTTTGGATGGAATTTATCGCTGAAACGGCTGATTCAGCTGATAAGACTGAACGCGGGAAAAGGGAGAATCGGGAGAAATCTTTGATAAAGATAAAAACTCGGCACCTCACGCATCCAAATCCTGTAATTGTATCCAAGATTTGGACAGCCGAAGGGTCTAACCTCCCATCGAACAGGCTTTGCAGAAGAACCCGAAGATGAGGTTTTCCGAATGGTGAACGAACAAATAGATTTCATGAGCGTATATACGGCCAATATACACGCAGTCTTTAGTGTGTTGTCATTTCCGAGTAAGTTCTGCCAGGCCAAAGCATGCTCTGTCATTACCTGGGAACCATCATCTTCATTTCTCGTCCGTATTTATTCGTGTTCCTGCCTTTATGAATGGACAGTGCTTTGTATAGATAGAGCATGATTACAACCTGGACTGCCTCAGGAATATCTTGGGGTAAACAAACACGCAGCATTCGTCACTCGAGAAACACTACCAGTAGCCGTTTACGTCGAGCCACCTGTGCCTATGCTGCTGAAGAAGAAGGGGGAGATGATTTGAAAGATTTATCAGCCAGGCAATTTCTGGCTCGGGCTTCCGGACTCCCCTGGCTCATCCGAGCTAGCTGTCCTGACTGATACATCAGCACAGCAGGCTCAAGCAGTGTTTCTGGAGTAAAATTACTGCCCAGCAACTCGACAGCATCTCTTAAGGAAATTCCAGGCCAGAAAATAACCGGGAGCATATCAAGTGCGCGAACCATATGAAAACCTTAATTTTTGAAACCATTTTTCTCATAATCAGCCACGTCCAGTAGACCACACAGATAATTGAACAAAATAATTACGGGACATAACGGGTTAACATCGATTTAGATACGTATTCTTTCTAAAGTCTCACTTCTATTCAACATATTTGCATAACTTTTTAATTAGAAAAAACCTTTAGCAGCTTAGAGGCTACCAGGCGGATTGGAAGGGGGTTCCGAACTATGAACAAAGGGGGGGATTAAAAGGGATTTAGCATGAATTAATTTAAGGTTGGTAGGAGTTAAGTTACGAAGCCTTCTCCGAGTATACAGTAAACTTAGCTAGCTACGAACTTTTTAACTATGTGAGAGACGTGGAAGTTCTAAGCTGTGCATCAATCGCAATACGAACTTCGTAACAACACAACTAGGAAGAACGGCGCAGTTCTTGATTTGATTTAAAGCTAGCAGGAAGGAAGGTTCTATAGGATTTTTGAGAATGTAATAAATTGTGTTTTTTTCCAAGATTTATCTGCCGTGCATTATTACTTTTCCAATCGTTATTTGCCATAACTTGGAGTTAGCCAAAATATCAATCCAATAGCAGTAATCATATTTTCTGGGAAACAATTAATATAGTATTCCTCTTGGCTGCCTTATTAATGGGGTAAGCACATCATGATAAGTGGAAGGTATAGGTCGGGCCTGCTACCATTCTAGACCTCGGGTGCTTTGTCGTAGCTCAGCTGGTCTGGGTTGTCTGCAGGGCAATGATTCCGAAATCGGGAGGAGGGAGTCCCAGCTGTCGCCAGAGCACCGCCACAAGGGAATGCACCACCGGCTGCTCTCCGTCAGAGGTTGGATTCGTGATGGTAGTGAACTCGCTGGGAAGTAGATAGCGGTCCCCATTACCCTACAGGTTGCCGTTTGTAGGCCTGCTGGACAAAAGACGTTGTGGCTAGTCAGTTAACCAAGGGGCTCCTCGCAAGCAACTTGCTAAAACATCTATGTATGTAGATCATCAGTAAACACTCGACATGAAGAGTTCATAAACAAGAGAGAAGCTACGAATGGTCGTAGGAAAGATCCCTGGGAAACGCCAGCCGACAGATTGGAAGAGTAAAGTCTGGAATGTGACCAACAGAGAACAATATGAGAGGACTCCATTGAACAAAGTTCGTCACTTTCAAACCCAAAAAAGGGTTTATTATGAGGAGTTTGCGGTTGGTTAAGCTAAAAGCTTTAGTAAGTTCAAGGAAGGAGGAAGGCACGAAATTGATTGAGGCGGGACAAACAAAGCATGGGAGACAAAAATAACTCAATTCAAATTCAGTGTATAACCTGCACTGGCCGATAACTCGAAAGCAATGATAACTCTTCGATTACCAAATAATTTGATGTTTTCTTATGTTTATTGTTACGATATTTATAGCATGATAATTTTTTGAATGTTTTTGAGGTCACTGTATCTTTTACTAAACACACCGGAATATGTATATCGGCCCCACACCAATCCTGACAATATGCTGAGCTTGGCAACGCCCTCAAGGTCCCTCCACCGACCCAATAATCTAAATATTTTAATATGATACTGGAATATAATCCCCCCTCCCCCCGCATCGTTCCAGTAGATGACTGTTATCATAGAGGAAGGTTATGATGGGGGAAGGGCTTACACGGGATGTTTAGGCGAAGACGGCTATTTCCCCATTATCATCGTCTGGGATCTGATATTTATGACCTAATAACGAACATTCCTTCCCCTTGTGGTCCTCGCTCCAAGTAGAATATAAATCCTCAGTAATATTGATCGCAGTTGACGATCTGGATATAGCTTTTTCGGGTAGATGTTGCAACCCAGCTGTTTAGCCATAGCGTGTTCACGTTCACACACTACCTTTTCTAATCACCAATAAATGTAAAACAGTAAAAAACGGTCATTCACACAATTGACATTTTCTCATGTTTTCATACGTACAACTAAACACTTATACAAACTCATGTTTAACCAAATAATTAAAAATTGAATAGCTTCTAGCTCACTTATTAGCTATTAGATTTTGCTTCCGAGTTACCTATAAGTTTTTTTTATTATTTAAATGATTAACAGGAGTACAACCCAGTTCTTAGGGACCTTACCGACCCGACGATTCCCCCCCCCCCCCCCTCACCCACTAGCTCCTCCTCTGCAATTTTTCATCTTCGGTACTTAAATGTGTAAAATAATCAACACTCCTTCAACTAACCTTCGGGTGGGCTCCTGTCGCTGTATGTTATCCCGGCATCACCACTTTTCAGTCCGCCCGAGGGGGTCATTCGTGTACCTGCCACCCCCCCCCCCCTCTAGCCGTAGCTTTCATCTCTATTTACTAGCTCCCCTCCTCTGAGCTAGAATTCCATATTTGTAGGTTGCATAGGCAATTTTTCATCTTCGGTACTTAAATGTGTAAAATTAATCATTTAAATGATCTGGCTGTAGAACCATAGAGGTCTACTGTCCCTTTTTCATTAAGTTTCAGGAACATTTTCTCCAAAATCAAAATTTGAAACAAACGGCTCAAATATTCTAAAATCAGAATGTCGATATCTTTTGAAAACAGTAATGTTGATTTATTATTTTCTATTATGAATCTTTGTAACCGAGCAGG
Source organism: Creontiades dilutus (assembly GCA_031894815.1). Lineage (NCBI taxonomy): Eukaryota > Metazoa > Arthropoda > Insecta > Hemiptera > Miridae > Creontiades > Creontiades dilutus. The sequence goes on along the minus strand of JAVIWC010008991.1, from coordinate 365,821 downwards.
AAAAAAATCAAAAATTGCTAGCTTACGTTTCCAGATATGTAGATTACAAAAGTCGATCGATAAGTTTGTAGTGATGCAAGGTTACTTAATTTCCTGCGTCACAAGGGCGTCGGATCACCAAAATGGTGGCGCCCGTGGGTTGAGAACACACTTAAGTAGATAAGTAGCTTCCATGGAGCACAAATGAGGCCTCGGGTCAGATGAATCTCTGAACCATCGAAATAAAAGCTGTAGGTTGACGGGATCGCTTCGTGGGCCGATTGTTCCAACTCGGTCAAGGCTGGATCTCGAGGGGAATCTGGTCCTCATGCGCTCGTCCACTCTTATCTTCCCGATCAAAACAGTCCGTCATTATTTTTCTCATACAGGAACTGTAATTCAGGTGGAGCGCACTACTCTCTAATGTAACGGAAAAATGCGTACCTTGACATAATTTACAAAAAAACGCTGCAAATTCTTTCACTGGGGTTTACTACACAATTGGCTTGCGTTCATGATTTGAATTTCTACTAAGCTTTGGAGTGTGCGTGTTTCACAGGTGATAGCGTGATTATTGAATTTCAGGAGGCACACAAATATGATCAACTGAACAATCCAAATAGGTATTTTGGTTGAGAACAGATTTACTTGCTCTATGCATATCTCCTGAAATTCAATAATCGCTCTATCACCTGTGAAACACGCACACTCCAAAGCTTAGTAGAAATTCAAATCATGAACGCAAGCCAATTGAATAATAAACCCCAGTGAAAATTTGAAGCGTTTTTTAACGTTTTCTTGTCGATTCAGTAGCATTTGTACTCAGTTAGAAAAACCATAAGTATTCTTCACCTTCCCTCTTCTCGTATATTCGACAATCATCTCACCTGTTGTGGACAACAGAAGAGAACAACAACCAAGTAACCTTCCCCAAGGTTACCTAGCGTCTGTTCATCTTTGTGCTCGGACTCCGCTTGCATATGCTTGGTTTTTCCTGGTGCTGGGATTTAAATAACTTTTAAAATTCAAGTGTTGCTGGTGTTGATTAAGTACCTATTTAGTTTTGCAGTATAATAAGTACTACATCACTACATAACTAGGTTACTGATATCAACACAAAAACAATGATAAACCAAAATAACGCGAATGTTGGCACCATAAATCGGGCCATAAATCGGGAATGGTTTGACCTACGGACCTGGGGAGGGGCTCATTCGATTCCTCGTGAAGTGTTCTTCAAAAATCCCTGAAAATTTCATCAAATTTCATGAACTCCCGGCTGCCTAACAAGGATGACTTTTTTCGAGGTTTTTAGGGATTTTACAAAACTTTGACAACCCTTAAAGAAATTGGTCAAGCACTTTAAATAAAGTGAGAGAGCTGGATCAAGAATCGAGGCGTCGTCGGACCAACACGGATTTTTCCTGAAAATTTCAGCTTCTTTGCTTCAGCTGTTTGGGAGAAATCGTGCGTACGGAGTCCGGCGACGCACTTGAAAATTTTTTAGTTTTGCCCGTAACAACAGACAGACAGACAGATTTGGATTCTACAATTTTGGATTTTGAAACGTAAACCATGAAATTTTCAGGGGGGAGTTAGACTTTTTTTTTTTCAAGAGCGATTACAATGGTTCATTATTGAATAATAAACCAAAAGTATCAAAATGAATATCGATATTTAGCCAATATATCGATGTTTATGGGCCGATATATCTTGAGTATCGATGTTGATGATTCGCTATTGGTTTTGATGTCACAATCGGTATTTGGCCATCCCTACTTCCAAATCCAAACTCTGATCCAGATACCAAGAAAATCCGGCAGCCCACTTTTGAAATGTAAAACTTCTCTATTCATTAGCAACGCCACTACTTACAACATCTCCCGGTCCCTTTCTGATTTCCAACCTCCTCCTTCACCACCACCTTACAAGAATGCCAGCGTGTGAGAGGAATTTTTAATGAGCTTTGTTTTTCAATGGTCTCCTTCGGCTTGTAATTCTTGTGACACGCTGAAACAATAGATAACGTTTGTATTTCATTTTTTGAAGGAACGTTACCACTTTGTCATGATATAATATTAAAATAAGTTCCTTGAAGAAATTGGGCTACGATATTTCCTGCAATGCTACAAAAACTGACTGTTCTGACATTTCAAGTTAACACACAAGATAAGCGATGGAGGACATAATACAGTTGTGGTCTCTGCAAAATGTTTCTCCAATACAGAAATATTAAACCTTGTTTTTGTGTTCCAGTAAACCACTTTAATTAAAAACATTGGAATTTAAAGAGGAATAATCGTAAACACCAACTTTCGGACGTAATGAAAGCCCTGCTGACGCATATTTGCTCGTCAGACACAATAAAAGCGCTATCAGAGCCTCCGTTATCAGTTATCACTCCAGTCTCCTCTAGCGTTGTATAATTAGTTTCAAGAGTCAAGATAGGGGTTTACGAAACGATACCTTCCCATTTTATCAAGAGCGAAGGCTGACGGATGGGATAATTTCGAGGGCGTTCGAGTCATCGACGAAGGCGCACTCGGTTCCGTTTGTTGACGTTCGTTTAACGTCAATTAGCCCATCTATTCCCGTTTGTTTGCTTTTTTTTGGAGAAAGTGCAAATAACTTACGACAAAACGGGTTTCGTCGAGTCATGTTTGACTTTGGTTGGACACCGTGGGAGGGCTTTGATAGCCAAAGTGTAATGAAACATTCACAGAACTTAAATTTCAAATGCCTTTTTTAAAATTACCACTCCCTATTAATGCCTTTTACGCAGATCACACGTCGTTCATTATCATTAATTAAATTAACTCAATATTCCTGTAACAATGTAGGAATCCATCGACAAAAACTCATCAAAATTGATAATGGCGCCAGTCAATCAGCTATCACAGCAATTAAGCGTGTTCGTGAGTCCATATTAAGAGTATCCCGGAAATGGAACATTTCTCTGCCACTGCAAATGATTTCGAGGTCGTTAATTTTTCTATTTATAGATAAACATTTGCTCTACAAGTTGTGTTTTTCTCAGACACCTAGTCCCAAAATGGGAGTTAGTTTTCGGTTGATCAGAGTAAAAACGCGTTTTTTTTTGCAAATTTGTACCAGAACTCATTTCTTTTGTAGTTGATTCAAGAAACATCCTCCAACTAGGGTATTTTATCCATTTGTAGAATCTAGCCTGGTGTTGTCCTGGCATAGGACACTGACAACCGTCAATTTCGATGTTTCCGCTTATTTCGATGTTTCTCAAGGTCCTTCTTAACTTCAAACCCTGTATAATTTGCTGGATGTTGTTCCCAACAGTGTGCACACACTTTGGAGGTCATTCCTAGGAATTTTTTTTAATAATTCACGTCACGCCTGCCTGCAAATTTGACACATCGTGACTATTTTTGCAAAAAACTTGTTAAGAATTATTAGTATTTTTTGAATTGTTATATGAGACACCCAGTTTTAGTGGAGTGCCACTAAGATGAGGATAGTTTTGATTTTGGATTTTTTATGCATTTCTTGTCAGATCTTCAGGGGAAATTATCATTTTTTTTTTTTTTTTTTGCCTCTTTCCCTGATCCATTCGGTTTCCCCACCTAGTTCAGAATCATTGCCATTTTCAGAACGTTTCCAACTTTTGGACCTTCAGCCTGATCTTATTGCTCAAATTACAGAAAATGGAAAATATACCCAAACCCAAGACTCAAGAGACTCTAAAAACACATTGATCGGCCCCGTAGTTCCTAAGAAAATGGGTCACTCCTGCTTGAAAACATAATTCGATGCAACTTGCCTCAATATTCTACATCGTTCTTATATATATCTGTGAAAAGTATAAATTGATATGCCAAAAGCTCGAGGTGGTATGGAAGCCAGAAGTAGAAATTGAGTCGCCGAAAGTTTAAATTTTCTATTTCCATACGATTGTAAACTTTATTTTTGGTTATATTATCTTGGATTATCGTGGTTGTAGTAACCCTTTTGAAATCTTGGTCTCTATTTCAATTTTTTCTAAATTTTTGTGTTTTTCTAGTCCAAACCAGTTGTTTTCAATGTTAAGTAAGATTTTTTTTTACTCTTAGTTACTTCTACCGTTGAATTTACAGCAAGGAATGTGCGTTCAAAAAAATAAAGCGCTTCCGGGCTCATTGCTGATCTCATAATTTTTCTTGCCATGTTTTTGAAAATGCTTCCCAATTTATGAAAATTTGTTTTCATACGATGCATATTTTTATTTTATACATACATGACAATATAATAATTATGGAAAACCCCTTGATAGATGAAATATCGAGTATGACTTGCGAAAAGAAACTTGAGCTTGCACATGACATAGCTAGCTAGACCTATATCGTTTTTTTTTTTTTTTTTTTGCGACCGTGCCCCCTTTACGATACTTATTTTGCCTTATTATGTTCCTTTGTAACCTCTGTAATCCAACAAGAAAAAACATGTTTAACCCACTTCATAATTTGTTGTTTTACGTTTCAAGATGTGTAGAAACCAAAAATAAAATTTAATGAATCCGTCGTCCGGAGTATTTCCTCAAAACTACCCAACCAAAGTTAACGAAACTTGAGTCAAAAATTACATTTGGGGTCTAGTTAAGACTGAATTCACAGCAAAGATCTCTCGTGAGTGAATCGCCATGACCTATCCCAACGACACGGACCAAGCCCATCATTGAGACAGTAACCTAAAGCGAGTAGCCCATGTACAAAATTGTACCATTCTGATATATGCATTTGTTTCAATTTTACTATGTAATTGAGTTAAAAAATTATCTATTTAAAAAATATTTGGAATTTTGAAGAAAATACATTGTTCATTGGATATGGTATATTAATACGTCCGCCAAATCGCCATAAGTCTATCCGTTCATTCACACAGCACTAAAGTTGCTGCAAAATTATGTATACATGGTGAAAAACTTGGAAACCTCTTCCTATCATATCAGCTGATATCATTTTCGACTCCTATTATGAGAAAAATAGCTGGAGGAGGTAAAATTTCTGCTGATTGTGGGCCGTATTTAGGAATCCCATGCAAACTGAACGCGCAATTTTCATTTTGGCCGGCCGTTGTATAAAGTGCGGGGAGAAGCATTTCGGATGAGACTTTGCTACCGGACAAAAGCTTAGAGAAACTTTGTATGACGTTCGATCGAAATTTCGATAGGACATGACAGTCGAATGAAGATAACATTCATTTTCGCCTTTCAGTGCGCAACATCCTTTTCATTGGGAAACAAACACGTTGAAAGAATCTGGAAGGTTTTTAATAGGCTTTTGGAAGGTGAAGAACTGTGGAGTGCACAGAGGAAGAGTGACCTGCTCCGAAGGGCTTCCTGATACAGAAATAGTGAACCTTTTTGTAATAACTTGCTGCATGTTCCATAATGAATCATTGTAATCCAGTGAAAAAAAATAACCCTTATTTGAAAATTGGTTATGTTTCAAGATGCATAGAACCTGATGACTCTGAGTAAGCTCGTATTGTAACTCCCGGTTTTTAACTCGGCTTTTCAGGGTTAAAATAAAATGTGAGTGAGCACGTGTTGAAACATAGGAGGTTGTTTTTAAGTTCGTAAATCAGTGCGGTGAAATTGAAATTGGATACATGACAGAGAAATGTCCCAGCGGAAGATTAGTAGTTGGTGGGAGTCACGGTTCGCAGAGCTGTTCAATTTGCAAACTACGTCAGAGCATCGCCGATAGCAGGTGGTCAAGATAGCGCGGTGACGTCCTTCCCAGCCAATGTCGGATGGAACAGTTTCTTGTTTCACAATGAGACACTTTCTTTCGGATATCTCGTTTCCTCCGATCACCGGTTGTCACTGGTTTCGATCCCTTCAGGCTTATAGAGTTTGTGGCTTCAAGTTGTTTTGACGTGACGCCTGAAAGGTCGTCTAAATCCGTCCAATTGGGCCTTGTAGCAGAGCTGACCATTAGTCAACTAAAAATGTTGCAACTAAATCGCAAACTCAAAACTGTTGTATAACTGTCTGCAGTACCAGTAGAAAATAACTGTGTCATATTCGACGTTTCCTAGTTTGCCATTCAGTCTCAAAACAGCTTCACATAGTTGTTGGAAAAACAGGTTGGAAGCGCAGCGGTTTTTGGATAAACGGTCAATGGGTTCGGGCGAGAAAATGCATCGTTTTGGGCGGGTGCCAAATACTCATAAACTTCAGTTATAAATGAAAATAAGTACCTTTGATTCCTATAAAATTTAAAGCGGTATGATTCACACTGAAAATGTGGAAAATTACGTCACTCCGATTGGTAAATCTCCAGGATGACCATCGCTCTCATGTTTTTTCAAGTTGTTGCATTACCTCTTCATTCTTCCTGTTATTATTATTATTATTATTGTTTTATTATTATAATTTTTTTTCAAGTTAACGCGAATTGGACACTTGTGATGTGGCATACGTACGTATAGACTGGGAGACATCAATTTACCTTCTCGTCTTTCTTAGGATACTCCTGGCTTTTCAGTCGCACCGTTTGAGGACTGACAGCAGTTAGATAGTTGTCAACGTCTTCATCCTCAAAATAATTGTCCCAAAACTCAATTTTCAATTAACTCTCTCCGTTGTTGCCTACGGATAAACCTTTGATATAAAACCAGTGCATATCCACTCGAGCTCTTGTTCTGTAAACCTTTGCCTTCTCATTTCATCATCCCTCCTTCAACAACATTTTCCTAAACCCATTACCCCCTTTTACAAAACTACATAACTACACGTAGATGAAATTATTTAATGATCTTCATACACCTCGTTTCCTCTGTATACTACATTTTTCAGGTTATGGGCCCAACTCGCTTCCACTGCTTTAGTTTTAGTTTCTCCTAGTAGGCAAAAATTGAATTAGTTATTAGTAGCACTTTTGAAACTATCTTTCGATTTAGATAAGATTTTAGTTTGACTTGAGATTATGAAAAACTTAAGGACTAATTTAGTAGCAAAGTTAACAAAGTTTAACAATTTTAGCAGGTACATAAGGCGGATATATGCGCCTGTTGTCCACCTTCACTGCTGGTTCCTTTCTCATAAATATACTCCATAAGCACGAACACTGAACAACTTTAGTAGTTTCTCTGTACACAATCAACTCAAAATCCTAATACAAAAAATGGAGCAATATAATGCATATCGTCACAAACGTAGAGACCCACAAATGTTCGTGATCCAGGTGATAAATTAAATGGAAGGTGGTTTATATACATTTAGGAACTACTTAAATTATATTCCTTTGAAAGCTGAGAGTTTTGTGAGGCATTCTACAAAATGTTTTTGTGTTTTAGAAATTACAAAGTATATATCAACCGAAGTGAAGAAAAAGATATACATTACGGGAAGTGCAATATGTCAAGAACCAAAGCCTCCTAGATTGACATGCCAGTTTAGCAGTCCCATCACGTTCAAGGTTTGGATGCTCCGGGTTCGAAATTCAATTAGTGCAATCCAATCCACAATGTAAGATGTTAGGTTATAGTTTATTCCTGTGAGAAGTTTTCCTTCCTGACCTGGCCGGATTCCAATGCATTTTAAGAATGTATGCCTTGGGGCAAGAGGGTCTCGGACAGAAGTTTTTTTGAGAAATGAAGGTTAATATGTTTTAGCGGTAGATCTTTAAAAAAGATTCGATTGGCTCCAGATCAGGAATTAGTTGCTGACCATAACGAGAAAAAAAAATGTTTTGAGATAAGTCTAGGGGTTCAGGATATCTATTAAATGAGGCAATAACTTGTGTGCACCAATCTGCCCTTACTTGAGTGTCTCAAGTTTCCAGTGTTCTGGTTCGGAGTTCCAGATCGTTGGCAACTCTGCGCCCCAATGAATGAAGCGATGTTTTCCCTGCTCTCATTTCCGACTGGTGGTATTCTCGTGGTAATGCTTGATCCGTGTCACGGTCCATTTGCCAGTCCGTAGTACCCTAAGAGGGTTTCCCTGTTGATCCTGTCAATCACCAAAGTTGACGGTGAGGCAGGCCCTGATACAATTCAGTCTATTGATTCGGATCGGGGGTGATCTCTTCCGAACTTCAGTCCTGCCGGAGCCATCCATGACAACGGCGTCATTGCCTAACGAGGGGGAGAGCGAAAAACAATCCACAACACATTTCCCGTTCCCCATGTAAGGGTTCCAAATTAATAACCCTGTCACTAAGGATGTTACGCAACATGAAAACTCACATTCAGTGTGGATATAAGGAATTTGTTTGGAAAGCATAACAGACTAGTCACTCAGCTGGTGCGGACAACTGATAACATTAATATGCATAATATAGCCGTACTAGCAGCAAAACTCCCATTTCGGTTCATTATTATGAATCTTTGCAATCGACCATGAAAAAAGTTATGTTAACACTCGAATGTGGATCACTATCAACATTTATTCGCATACATCTCAAGTTGCTTAGAGTCAAAAATTCTTGAAACTAGACCCAAAATTGACTTCGAATCTCCATATAAAGGGCCTCCAACCGAAGATTAGGAGCAGAATCACATTCCTGACAAATTAGGTGGGAAACAGGTCAAAGTGGCTTCACTCGAAACGTTAGCTACCAGACCATGATTCGCCCAATCTGGACGTAAGGTTGTGGTCTTTGGGGATCCGCATCGAGCACCCAAGTGAACAAGCTGAAGGTCCAACAAAATAAATGCCTTCGATTGATGTCCAATGCACCATAGTTCATCAGAAATTAAGCCCTCCATCGAGACCGGGACATCCTGGGAGCGTAGGATACAATCTCACTGTTTTTCAATAAACTCCACCAACATCAAACATGAAAATCAAGAACTTCGGCCACCGTACTCAATCCAGAACTCTCCAGAACTAACCAGGCGGCGTTTGAAAAGGTAAAGACCGAGTGATTTTTTTATCTTAATGCATTCTTGTGGTCCTCTTCCCCCTATTATTATCGTTATAATCTCCTTCACAAATCGTTTTTAGTTTAATACATGTTATTTATATCTCTATTTACATAATATGTAAATGCATAAGTGCTGATTAGCTCATCGGTGTATGAGGCCTGTCACTGAACAAGGACCACATGAACAAACGCCATGAGCACATATAGAATGTAGCCATAGTAGATCGTAGCCATACGAATGTTGACTTTTTGGAAGAAAACAAATTTTTCTTCGTTAATGCAGTTGTATCTGGGTAATGTGCCATACACTTTGTGCTGGTACTTTTGGATACAGAAGACACAAACGGAATCAGTAACAAAACTAAACTGCTCCATCCTCGGGATCCATGAATGGACAAAAAGGTAGATAATTAGATTGAATGAAACGAAGTCACTTCACAAATTAGAGGATCAACAAGGTGATTCCATAAAACAATGAGGCTAAATATCTTCAGATGACACTAGGTGGCAAACTGAGGTGGAATCAACAAGGGATGCCTGAAATTGTGACTGGTGTCTGTTCTTTGCCTAAGCTAACTGCTCAACGTGCCCAATATATCGATATGAGACTAGTTATAGAAATCAAGATCAAACCCCTATTACAAAGTGAATTTATTACTCTTGGTTTTGAAATCAACAAAAATAAACAAATGAAAATCAATCAGGTAATCTTAATAATTTCTAGTGGACGTAACAGGCAGCAAGAAAGAGTCTTACATTTACTTATTTACTGGCGTACAGGAAGATGATCGATATGTCTATCCACAATAAGCTCATATTGTACAAACAAGCCATCAGACCTGTTTGGACAGGTGATGCTCAACTTTGACAGTACACTCCACATTCAGTAGTACCTGCATCTTCGCACACAGATCCTTCAGAAACGATGGATACATTACGAGTTGAAAGTTGTATCTGTCACTGAGGTTACGCGCAAACAAGTCGTCAATCAATTTCAGACTCAGAGATCATGTCATCGAGGATCCATCTCATGTCGTCCATCTTATTGATACCGGAGATCTACCTAAAAGAACCCCATTATCTAAGTAAAATGAAGTGAACGCCGAAGCTAGTGACTCAATTATCAAAACATCAAGTCCAATGTGAAGAATCTTAAATCTTAAGGAACCTAAGTCCTCATGTACCACCTGCCTCTTTCGTGTTTCAAAGCGCGTTTCATCACTTCACCATCGCCATGATCATTTGGTTTTAAATTTTGAAATCCCTATTAACTCGGAAGAACTTTAAACAGAAGACTACAAGGTAATATTTAGAAAAAATTCTAAATTTCATTTAAAATTTGAAGTTGTCAAAAACTCAAACCGCAGCGGCCTTTCTACTTGATTACAGATTAGAATACGTTTTTCAAATTGTAAATCGGGCCAATAGGCGAAGAGCAGCTAATGTGCAAATGAAATTAGATCCTGAAACTGCTAAAAACATTGATCAACCATTACCGGGTACAATTATCGTGGTAGTAGGATGTTTCAGCGTTTTTGAAGCATTGTGCAGCATCATATGCTCAATCGGCCACTTTTTGGATGCTGTTTAGGAAGTTAGAAAGTCTTTGTAAATGAAGCTTCGCTCTTTCTAAATGTTCTGAGCCCATTTGTAAGTGGTTTCATTGTCACCTAATGTCTCCATTGTCTACCAACCAGCCGAAGCAATTTGGTCTCTGAGTCATCCTATGATGCAGAAGCTGTGTTGCCATTTTGAAACTCTGTTATCATTGTGGCCCTCTAGAATTGAAATTTCCACCGGAGTCTTGCATTTTGCAAAATTTCAGTATTGCAAAATTTCAGTAAAATTTTATTTGGTCATCGCCCTTGCAAAACAAATAATGCCTACAATATGCTTTTGTGTAGGTACATATTCAGAATGTCAAAAGTGCTGGATTATTTCTGTTTTTAAGATGATTGGCATTACATGCATACCAATTATAGACTAGGTTCTGCTTGTTCCAAACTCTTGAAACCATTTGTGAGGGACATCGATTTTTCCCTCATCCCGTCTCTTGGAACTGCTATCCTGAGCATAAACCCGAATCTTTGTAACTTGGGGTATCCTATGTGTGTTGAGGTTTATTGCCTCAGCCCTTGGAAGCGGGACCAGTCTATTCCATCACCCGTGTCACATATGAATAAAGATTATTAACAATGGGCACAGTAAGACCAACCCTAACCTTGAAGGAGGTTGTCAGGAAGGGGTCACCACGTCGTTCTTTTGACGTTACGCAAAATTGTTCCTGCTACTAATTCCCATAACTGATACAGAACTGTTATCAAATAACAACTCCCTATAACAGTCACAAATAACGTGGGTTTCAACTAAGAATTAGGTTTCACCAAAGATTTTAATCAATACACCGGAGATCTATTGTACAACGATGATCAATTTTTCCAAATCCGGTTTAGATGAACCAACGATCAAACCATCTAAATAGGGGGACAAAACCAACCAACCTAATTTGCGTGGTCAGCGTCCTAAACAACGATTAATACCGTTCTTTTCGCATTGTTTGTTTGCATTCCGAAATTCTGTGCTGCTGCGTTATTGTTCATTGTGCTATTTCTGTTTTTTTCTAATATTGTATTAGTGTTTCGTACTGGTCTGTTCGTGTTACTGGTCATTTTGGCTAATTTTTGGACAAAAAAAAACCATAGAGGCTTAATTAGAGCATTGGTGCTTAAGGACGAGTTTGACGGGGATGGTGCAAATTTGCCATCGAGCAATACTCGAACAAAAACGGTATTAGAGTGAAAATAGAGACGGCTGTTGGTTACGATTTCACTATCATCTCCTTATCAGCCACATTTTGCGGGCAACTGCCTCCATGATATCGTCTAAATTGACATTTCATGGAAACACTATAAGTCGGAAATTTACTGGTAACAAAGAGAAGTTGCGAAAGTTTTTTTTTTTTTTAAGATTTTATCAGGTTTCTAAGCATCAAATAGCTGAAAATGATTTATTTTGCCCTTGTACATTCATATCTTAAAATGTATGATGGTATTGTTTTTTGGTACCATTTTTAATATGGTATTGTTGTTTGGGGTGGAGCCATAAAACAAATTTAAGGAAATTACAAACAACAAAAAACGGGACAGTAGACCTCTATGGTTCTACACTGTAGAATCTACAGTCAGATCATTTAAATGATTAATTTTACACATTCAAGTACCAAAGATGAAAAATTGCCAAGATTATCGATTTATTGATATTGAGGTACTTTTGCATGAAAATTGGAACTTACTAGAGAGGCTAGCCCTTACCAAGGCGGCATGTACACGAATGACCCCCTCGGGCGGAGGAAAAGTGGTGATGCCGGGATAACAAAGGGTGGAAGGAGCCCACCCGAAGGTTAGTTGAAGGAGTGTTGAGCGGGGGGGGGGGGGGACTGTCGGGTCGGTCGCTAAGAACTGGATTGTACTCCTGTTAATCATTTAAATGATAAAAAATTCTATAATTAAAATTTTACTTCATAAACTATTCCGGTTCAGGACTAAGGAATAGTGTAGGCAGTTTGATGTGCTCAATGTAAAAGCTTTATTGATTAAAGAAGCATATTTAATTTCGTTTATTAGGGGAATAAATTTGTGTCATACTAGTGATAGAGAATACAGCATCTAATACGCGGAATCGCAAAGTTGACCTAACGATTAAAGAGCTAATTAAATTTACAAGTTTTTCTGAGGTTTGACAAGTTTCAGCTCGTCTTGGTTTCATATTCAATAATGAACCATTGTAATCGCTCTTGAAAAAAAAAAAATTTAACCCCCCCTGAAAATTTTATGGTTTACGTTTCAGAGGGTGTAGAATCCAAATCTGCAATAAAACGTTGAAAATTCTTTCACTGGGGTTTATTATTCAATTTCATTCATTTGGCTTGCATTCATAATTTGTATTTCTACTAAGCTTTGGAGTGTGCGTGTTTCACAGGTCATAGAGCTATTATTGAATTTCAGGAGGTATGGAGTAAAAATTCAGGAGATATGGAGTAGACATTCAAATTATGAATGCAAGCCAAATGAATGAAATTGAATAATAAACCCCAGTGAAAGAATTTGCAGCGTTTTTGGAAGTGCAGTAAAAATAAAAGTAATTCAGAAACTAGCAATTTTTTTTAATTTTCAATGTTTGAACTGCAATTGCGGTCCTTAGGGGTTCGTTTATGATTATGAATGTGCATTAGTCGTTAAGGAAATTTCACGCTGAATCCGAAAATGTGGTCATAAGTAGAAAAAAGTTGTTTTATAGTGAAGAAACGAAACAACTCCACGGAATAACACAAGTTCATTAAGAACTTATCATTCCTTGGGCACTTTTTTTTCATTGACTACGGAACTTTTGATTTTGCTTTTTCTTTTTAAATTATTTGGTATAAGTGTGTGAGTAACATTATACTTACCGTTTCCCACGTTTCTGTTCTTCGTTCTGTAAATTCAAATGTATCATAAAATCTTTCTATCTATCTAATAGTGTAACCATTGATTTTAAATCAACGTTCCTGTTCGATTGGAATCAACGTTCAATCCCTTGGTTCCATTAAAATAATGATCCACTCTAACCATGGTGAGGGGTTGTTGGTGAAACCGGACCTTGGAGGGGGAGAAGCTATCACTCACAAGGTTTTCTATCGTTTTTATTCTTGTCGCCCATTTTTTACAGGCTATCACTGCGTTTAAAACGCATATCTCCCATCTCTCCGAGCGACGATAACCGGGAAAAATTAAATTATAATAGAAAAAAAGAGCCAGACAGCCATCTGATAGCGGGCCTCGCTCTCATTCCGCTCAAAAACGTGAAACAACCTTGTGATAAACTTTGGCCTTTTGTTTTCCCCGAACGGATTGTATATGTACGAGTGACACGATCCTGTGTGTAGCTCCGAGAGAAACAAAAACCCTTTTTCTTTAGCACGTACAACGAATTAAACTGAAATTTTAATTGTTTTAGTGGACAATTGGAAATGTATACCATGTGCATAATCCTTGTAAATAGTCAGGAGTTAACGCTCGATCGTATTCACCGATTTTCATGGGGGTTTCTGAAAATGGATGTTTAATAACCAGTGAGCCCGTTGAAAGGATAAACGGAGCAAATTATAATACAATGATTTCGTAATGAAGAAAGAGAAAGTATATATTGACGCATTTTTTTCCAAGGATCTCAAATATCATATTTGCGCACTCCGCGAAATTGCGCAACCACGCGCAAGTGACACTAACTTTCTCATTTTAAATTTGAACCCGAATTTTTTATTGCAGATTTGGATTCTACCCAAGATTTCATGAAAATTTGACGCCTCAACCAATTTTTTTTATTGCGCTTAACCGGTTCAGCAAGCACGCAAAGTTGCGCAACCCCAAAATTGTCAAATAGTGAATGACGGTGAACTCTAAAGTGTGGCACTTGAGTCTTCATTGTTTTTTATCGCTGATTCACGTGATGCTATCCGTTTTTTCATTCGACTCAATTTTTGCGGAATAATGACGGAAATTTGTTTATTTCGCGTCCGTGTTTTTATTTTAGGCGCCTGTGTTCAGATGTAACGGGAATTAATTTTCAAGGTCTGGTTGAAAAATGTAAGAATAGGAGATTGAAATTTTCTCCAGTGATCAGGTGAAAAATCGTCTTAATATGAGAGTCAAAAGTCGGCAAAAATGATGATTTTTCACGCGAAATAAACAAATTTTGGTCATTATTCCGCAAAAATTGATTCGAATTAAGAAACGGATAGCATCACGTGAATCACGTTTTCATTGTTTTTAAGGCTGAAAAATTTCAAAATTTTGGGGTTGCACAACCTTGCTTGCTTGCTGAAACGGTTAGGTACGCGCAATCGAAACAATTGGTTGAGGGGTCAAATTTTCATGAAATCTTGGGTAGAATCCGAATTAGCAATAAAAAATTGGGTTCTCATTTAAAATAAGAAAGTTAGTGTCAATTGCGCATGGTTGCGCTGTTGCGCGGAGTGCACAAATATAATATTTGAGATCCTTGAAAAAAAATATGAAGATTCAAAAAATAATCTTTTTGTTTACTCCCATTTTGACGATTTTATGAGGGGGGGGGGGGGGGGGAATAACCCGTGGGACACCCTGTATACATAAGCCTGCTAGTAAATTGCACTGGATTGATCAACGTGAGGCGTATGTAGTAAAGCAAAAGTAAGTACTGATTAAGTACTGTACTGTGGCATGGGACTTGACGTATAAGGCTCTAATACAGTACGGATTCCATTTATGGTTTATTCTCTATAGTTTTCAATCAGATAGTGTTGTTTCATTCAGAAAGTGTTGTTTGTTTATGGATTCTTCTTTATATTTTATTTTTCTCATAATGTATTTTATTTAATATACTTTCATTTCAAGCAGTTTAATTGTTTCTTGAATTTATTGAAATGAGTCGAGTGGTCTACTTAATTCGGAGAAAGATAAAAGAAAAAAGGCAAACCCAACAGACTACCAGTTGTGACCATGATTATGGATGTAATAATCTGCTTTTGACAGAAATTTATTAATTTATCAATAAAGTCATGTTTTTATTCGTTCACTCATTCTACCCTGCTAGTCAGCAGTCCGGAGGTACTTCAGAAAACTGGCAAATCGACTTAAACTAGCAAAACAGAGATGTCTTTTAAAATCTACAAGAATTTAAAAACGCTGCTGTTTTACAGGGTCCCCCACGAGTTATGCACAACCCGACTCCTACGTGTTCTACAACTCATTTTCGACCAAAAGTGCCTCCTACCAATTTTGTTTAAGAGGCCTCGTTTCCGAGTTATTCGAGATTTAAGATTTTTTTCGTCTTTTCGATCTTATGTCATTAAAACTGTTATGACTCCCTCAATTTTGGAGAGAGCTCAAATTTGATGGCACCGTTGGAAATAGCGGTAAATTTCCTAACTATTTGATGTCAGAAAACATTTTTTTAATTGCATTAAAGATGTGCGATTGCCGCGCGAAATGTGAGTTTTGTCAAAATCTTGAAATCGCCTGTTTTTTATCTCGCCTAGCAACCCCATTAATGCTTGCCGCAGAACTGTGGAGGCCTGGTGGAGTTCTACGTCACTGCGTTGAACATTACGGAATGAAAAAAAAATATATGAAATGAAATTTATCCTTCAGAAATATACAAATAACGCAAATGAACAAGAAACATCTTTTCGGATCCAAGGAACAAAGTTCAGCGATGGATGGTAAACTCTCAAGCACACAGCTCAACGTATATGTTAAGGCGCATGTATGAAATCCCGTACATCTATAGAATCCACAATCTTTTTTTGGAGAATAAGTGAAATTTACATCTTTGGATGCCTCAAAGGTTGAGACTTCGTGTCAGTGGACTCATTGGAATCATTCCGAGTTACTTTATCGATAGGTCAGAGGTTGCCTGTCGGACTGAAAGCATCGATGATTAGGTAGGAAAAGGGGTTCAGTGTTCCGTGAGCTGCCCGACATCGACAATGACAACTTCGACGCCTTCCCTAAAATTTCAAGACGGAAAGAACTTTTCGCAATAATTCACAACTCTCATCAAAAGATTCGCCACATGGGCAGAACAGAATGTTGCAAGAACTAAAAGATAAGATGTTATTTGGATTCGTGTAAAACCTGCCAGAAAAAAGGCTAGTAATCCAAAGAAAGGGGTCGTTATGCGTCTAATTGAAGGAAGCAAGCAAAGCTGTGCATCTCGAAATGTCATGAAAGCACCTCCTGTTCCAATTAACATGACAAATGAAGGTTGGAAAAGTTTAAATTTTCTAATTTTATTTATTCATATTGTGATTATGGCGCTGTTTTCCCGTATCAAATTCATTTTACACATTCCACGAATCGACGATGGTTTCATAGAATCCACGATCTTCTCTCTCGCCGGTAATTCTATACAATCACCTATTCCATGCATTCGCCTTAACATGTCCCAATTTTTGTACTAATTGATTATAATTAATATAATTAAGTTATTATATCGCATCATTGCAGTTTTTGTACAAGGGGAACAGTACAGAATGGTGTTTGGGAAATCCAAAAGTCAATTCCAAGATACCGAGAAGAGAGGCGACGAGTTTAAATAATGTACCTCAGCCTATGTTTGATATGGATAAATCAGTGATTTACATTGTAGGCTGTAATAAAATAAATAATAAACCTCTGTGAAATAATTTATTGTATTTTAAGAATTACGGGACAGGAGAAAACTGTTCGAGCTCTTTATATCAACAAGAATTACACAAATCATGATTTTTGATGTTTGAAAACTAATATGCATTTTCATATATATTTTTCTTGTTGAAATTAAATCTGTTGGATCTTCTGTCAATCACGTCTAGCTTTCCTGTAAATCTGCATTCACGATTGTAAGTTTAAAATAGGGAAAATCGGTCCAGCTCACATAGAGGGGGTTTGCACCCCTGAAATCTAGCGAATCCTCTCTATGTACTACACGTTTCAGAATATGAATCAATCACATGTTGAAGTATTCTGATAACCATTAAAAAAACGCTGCAAATTCTTTCACTGGGGTTTATTATTCAATTGGCTTGAGTTCATGATTTGAATTTCTACTAAGCTTTGGAGTGTGCGTGTTTCACAGGTGATAGAGCGATTATTGAATTTCAGGAGGCACACAAATATGATCAACTGATCAATCCAAATAGGTATTTTAGTTGAGAACAGATTTACGTGCTCTATGCATATCTCCTGAAATTCAATAATCGCTCTATCACCTGTGAAACACGCACACTCCAAAGCTTAGTAGAAATTCAAATCATGAACGCAAGCCAATTGAATAATAAACCCCAGTGAAAGAATTTGCAGCGTTTTTTATATGATATACATCTGTTATTATTATTTCTTTTACCATTGGGAAATGAATAAAAATGATCCGTTTAACGATCCAATAACTGTACTTTCCTCAATAAAGGATTTGTACTATTTTGGACGGCCCATCATAATTTCTATCACTCGATATTGTGCCGTCACAATTGAGAACCCACTTGTTATACATTCCCCTCGACAAGATAATCTAAATCCCACTCATAGAAAGTCAACTAAACGTGGACCTAACTAAGCCGACAGGTCGACAGCTCGTAATTCTCGGGCATTGACGCACGACCCCTTGACGCAAATTCTTTTTTGATCTCGCGAATGCGTGGGTTGACCCTTCTCGTATAGTGACAAATTTGAGCTTGAGGAATTTTAAAACGGCTAAAAAAATAACAGGAAGGGGAATCTTCGACCGAAATACGACTGGGAAGAATTTTGGAAGTGCTAGAGTCGATCACTATCAAATTATTACGCATTAAGTACTGGACGGATTGGTGGTGATAGATTTAGATATGGCAAAAATATCATTAAAATGTTTGCCAAGTTGGGTGTGCCACACACCTTTCCCGTAAAGATGACATGAATGATCATTGGTCATTGATTGTTTTAAATAATTTTGGAAGAAGTAGTAGTAACTATTCAGCAAACAGTAATGCTTCGTGACAAGACTTTTCAAATGGTGACTCCTGCTCAGGGTCTATTAGACCCATCATATAGCGTACAGAATGGTGATACTCCCGTGTTAAAATTGATGTGGGATTATTAGAATTACAAGTATTCCACATTCTTAAGCAATAGGTACTAATGATTCTTCCGAAAAATTCTTGAAAATATACAAAATCAGTAAACCGGTCTTCCCGGACTACCACCCAAAATAGCAGGATGAGACCAGCAGGGCTTGAGAAAATGATGTTGAGTGGATTTTGCTTTTATGTCTGCGTAGACCGATGTAATGATTTGTGGGCAATGAAACTCATAGAAGGCCATCAACAGGCTATTTCACACGTTCCCTGAATATTTCATCAAAATTGGACAAAAAATGTGGGAATAAAGCTTGTCACAAGGATCTACGAGCACATGGACACACAAACGGACAGACAAAACAGGAGTAGTTCAAAATGCCCCAAAACGCAAAATTCCAGCGGAAATATTGATTTTGTAGACAAAACAAATGCAATTCCCGTAAGTGAGAACAAAGCCCTATAGGTGACCTCGGAAGCAACTGGTAAAAATGATCATACTTTCTATTTTAAAGCGTTTCAAAGATGAGCACTGATCTATTAACATGGAACTAGTGTTCAAATTTTCGCAGACTAGGTTGATTAGTATTGAATTTCGCAGTGGAAGCGTGGGCCCATAACCTATTGAATTTAGAGTTTATCGCAGTGGTGAGAATTATTGATAAGTTGATGTAGACTTTGAACAAAATACATTTCGCTAGTAAATCTAGGAAAGCAAGAGTGAATAATTTCTCATGATCGGGTAAAATATCTTGCTGGTAACGAAACATTGAATTTGTAGTGTACAACAAATTGTGGAGGCGAGTTAAAACTAATAATTAGGTAAAGGGTTCCCCAGGTGATCAGTGAGTCCCAATATCTTGAAGCTAATTGTAATTTAAATGTTCCAACAAGCTCCATTCATAATTGAAAGATTAGAATCAGAAAGATTGGATCAGTTTCCGGTAACTGTAAAGAATTTAGGAACTTCAATTCTAAGCCAACGTTTAAATAAACTCACCATCAAGCAATTAGTTGAATATAGGTGAGTTAGTACATAGAAGAGAAAACTGCCAAGAATGAAACTATAAATTCGCAACTAAAAATATTTGACAACGGTCCCGTTAAAGTTGACGTCAGATCGAGTTTCAACAAAGTGTCAATTTCCAAGGAAGATTCCGCGAGGGAGTGAAATACCAAGATTAAGCGAAAAATGATGAATATTCAATGAATGTAAGGCATTACAGTTTTCTCGGGAATATTCGAGTTGAAAGTCCTGAGGTGGAGGGATGAATGGGATAGTTTGGAAGGTTATATAAGCGAGAGAGGTTATCTTTGAGTTTTCAGTTGACAACCCGTGCACTCAGTGTACTGGAACTCGAAGCGAGCTGATTAAAACAATATCCACTGCAATAGAAGTAGTACAAGTAGGTACCTCTATCAAACGAAAACCTACAGAACCTGCAGAGCTTAGTCTACGGAAATCTCAGAGCTACAGAAGTGAGAAAATTATTAAGGTAAAGTAGAACTACGAAGGAAAAGATGAGAGATGTAATAAATTTTAAAGTCAAGTAATACAATTTGGAAATATTTGAATCTTTGAGTACAAGAACAAAGGTAAGTCCAAGTAAGGCATTTTCCAAAAAAGTTTTTTCTTATGTGAAAATCCGTGGTGGTAGTGCAAGCGCTTTGATGAGGCTCTTTTCTGTGTTTACTGTCATGAGGTCCAAGTTAATCCTGCTCTTGATTATTGTTTTAATCCACGTTTCCTGCAAACAGTTGCCCACTACCTTTCGTCGAGGTCACATTGTGTTAATTAGGCAGGTAATTATTTTGCGTTAAAATGAATGAAAGTGGTTATTCTTCCGAAGATTCTCTCGATGAACATACAGGAAGGAAACAGAAAGCCGACCTATCAACTTGGAAGCATTAGAAAATCAAAAGGAAGGTCGGAAGGAAGAAGATGATCGTACAGATCAAGGGAAACCCCCTCTTTTCACAGTAACACCTTTTTCTTATGACTTCTTCACGAACTTCAAGGATTGGTGGCCATCTATCTATAAGACATCCAAACCGATTCAAATTCAAGAGCCTTTAAATTTGTGAAAAACAGGGCTTCACAAGACCACCTCCAGCAGAAAACGTATGATGAACCCTGTAAAGAATTCACCTATGTAAAACAGAATTATTCCCTAATAAAGGAGGGCCAAACCGAGCGGGTAGCGTCGTCCCTTCCACCCAACTCCAAAGGGGGCAGGGTAGAAGGGGGGCCTACGAGCCGGGAGGCTACAGTCGGTGGAAGCCCTAGCAGCCTTAACCAAAACCCTGCGTACTCATTTCACTTTACCTAACCTTGCCTTGAGTTCTTACTCGGTCAGTTAGGGCTATCTTTTTCCTTCCACTGAGGTGCTGCCGTCTTGGGAGACGGGTATCGCCTCAGCATCCAAAGACCTGTCCTCCGTAGCAAGCAAGTTGGTGCCGCAACCTCAGAGGTTGGTATCGCCAATTTCGCGCACTACATCCCGCTCATTTCCTTCCTAGCAAGCAACTTTGGTGCTTCGGACGCTCGCCTCCGGCATCGCCAACTTTGTACGCTAATCACCTTCCTACATCAGCAAGCAACTTTGGTGCTTTGGTCACACGCGACTGGTATCGCCGACTTTGCTAGCTAAAAACCTCAATTTTGATCAACTGACCGAAAGGGGTAAAAACATAAGCGAATATTTCCCTTCAGGAGAGAAAGTTAAATAGTAGGCGAATTTCCCCTCAGGAAATTCACTACAAACCAGTTGCAAAAAATGAAAAGAACATAGCTGACATTCTGAAGTTGTCGTGATACATCACTCAACCATCTTTATCATTTTATCGAAACATCAGTGCATGGAAAACGAATGAGCAAGAGGAAGACGAAGAAAATTAGTTTACTGTCACTACATTAACGCCCTCTGATGAGTTTACAAATTTTAACTTTGCACTGTATCAATTTGTATAAAATTCAGCTCTTTTTTTACCTTTTATTTCGTTGAGAATAAAAACATGATAATCCCATCATTCTGGTTTTCTATCCAACAAAATTTTATTATTTTTATTCAATGCAAAAGATTAGCTGTCTTTGTACATAGGACCTGGGGAAGGGCAAAATCAAATGATGGCTAATTGGAATCATTCAGCGACAACCAAACATTTAATGCAAATATCTCGAAAAGCTGATTTGGGACTAATACAGCTTTTGCACTCACCGATTCATTTATAGAGGACAAGCAAAAATTAGAAGTCGGACATCAAATGATGCCTGGTTGGAATTGAAATAATTTTATGAAATGTACAGTTTTGGTTCATTATTATCAATCTTGAACCTATGTAGTTTTTTATTGGTTCCCAATGCGCCGTTCCTCTTCGGATTTCTGATACGAACGCTATACTTCCCTATAAGTTTTAAGGAACTTGCAGGTGTAAAGGCCTTCGTCTTTATGAGTTTAAAGTGTCGAACGAAAGAAAATAGTAGGCTCATGAAGAAAGGCGACTTATCACACTCCCTCTTGTATACTGACAACATCTTCCACGCCATCCGCTTCTCCCCTATTCATACCCTCTTCCTTAGATGCCCGTATCACATCATTAGCTATTGTTCCTATAACCCATTATAACCCGCACACGTTGATCCACAGTTGATCCACTCACACACCTTGCAAGTGGACAATAACACTCCTCCGTGATTGCAACTCCCCCGCCGGGCCGAGGACTGATGGAATCTCCCATTAAAGGCTCGAGAGCGATTTAGGTTGTGTCGCCATTAAGGGAACTTTCACCTTTCCTATTCGACACAATGCAGACGAGAGCCATTCAATACGACTGACGTATCTTGTCACCTTGTTAACGTCATTCACGTCTACCACCGATCCATTAAGTGCTTGCTCACGAGACAGCTAACCAGGCTCTTCCGTCCATTGTAATGAATTACCTTCTGTAGACACACGACTACAACGTGACTATAGTAGAAAACCTCAATTTATTGAGGAAAAACAAGTTCAAATTCAGCACATGCGTGTTGGAGAGGAATACAAAGTAAATAAAATTGCCCAGTCATTACGCAAAGGTTTGTCATTTCAATATTAGAAAACCCAACTGCGCAGATCACTATTTCATATTGTCAGATCTCTAGTTCATTGTTATTTGACATTTAAACAGCAAATAAGTTCACCGATCACTAGTTACGTTTTCAAAGTTGTTCGATTTTTACCACAGCATTTGTTGCAATCACATTACGTAACTTTAAATGGTTCAATTTTTAAATACGGTTAACTATACATAATGGTGAGGGGCGGGGCACCCACTGGAACCCACTTGAATCATCGTAAACTATCCAAAATGCTTTAATGCTTGATTAATATGTCCCACTGTACTTCTCCGTAAAAGCTTTAATGTTTTGAAGATTACGCAGTGTGTTCTGCTTCTGCTGATAGTTTTTGAGTGTGGTATATATAATTCATGTATTTCCAACTTACCAACACTCTAGAATAGCTTGATACAGCAATATTAGGTTATTTTTGACAAGAACTGAATTTCATAATTGGAGTTCCATTGTACAGGCCTTCGAGTTGCTTCATCATAATAGAATAATTTCTTTGAGTTTTACGAATTTAAGATATTCATAGAAGTTCTTACGTTCAAAATATATTGCATTTTCATGATTACTTAGTTGTCAGTCAATATTTTCTTTATTGTTGAATTAATGGCATTGGACTTTATTTTGTATTTGGCTTTACCGCTTAGATATTCAGGGGGAAAACACTAATGTGGATAAATAAACAAATTTCTTTTCAAAAAACTAAAATTTCGGTTATTTGTTCAACATACTTGGTATTCACACTCATATACGAGTACATAACCTGGTTTTGAATCTTTGCAAAACAGGAGCTAATATCGAATTTGAGAGAGTCTCACAATATGCCAAAAACTCTCTCAATAGTTGATTTTCCAACAATTTGTAATTTTACAAACCTTGGTTTTTAAACCAAGGTAATGTTGAAATATAGGTATACCAATTTTGATAATTGTGAAACGTTGGAAAATGTTTTTGGTTTAGTAAATATGTATAAACAGACTATCTGTGTTTAAAAGCATTTTTTTTTTAATTAAATTTCAAATCGCCGATTCAGAGTGAAGTTGGTACTTACTCATCGTGACATTGCATTATCAAGAGGTGCACTCACCTGCAACAATAAGTTACAACAATTAGCGACTGATAAAAATTACATACAGAAATATACTTCCTAGTGTGTGAGTCATTTAATTTTTAAATAAACAAAGCTACTTCACTTGGTGACAGCTAAAATTCCATGATAAGCAAATTTCTCAAGTACATAAATACGGATAAGGGTGCATGATCTCCCCAGATGTGTGACTGCCGCACATAATGAATACTGCATTAATTGCGATGCTACTTTATGAAATATGATTCATTATGACTATGAATGTGAGTGATCTTTAACATTTCTGGGGTAATAAAGACATTTTTTTATCTGCATATTTTTTGACAAGAATTTGGAGTATCTGCACTTTGCGCAAATGAGTGCTACGCATTGCAGCTTCGTTTTTTTCAAAAGGGAACCGACATTTTTTACTGCAGACTCGCGCACAGTTGTTAAGTGGTTAAAACGGCTCAAACATGAAGGTTAGCAAACCCAAACACATCAATTTTCATTGTTCTTCAACGCTGATGCACTCCATTTTTTTCAATTACAACGCTTTTACACCTAAATCAAGGTTAAAAAGCTATAAAAATTGTTGTGTTTCTGTTTGGGTTTGTTACTATTGTACACACGATTTTCATGACCTGACAGCGCTCGCTGAACGTGTTGGGCAGGCGAAAAATCCAAAATCTGCAATAAAAAATGGGGGTTCTCCTTCTAGAAAATAACACTTTAGTGCTTTGTGTACTTTTGCGCACCTGGTCGATGGACAACGTCCATTTGAGATCCTTTGTAAAAATCCATAGATTTAAAAATTGTTTTTTGTGTACCCCAGAAATTAAGAGTTTAGGACCCTGTATAGATCGATGGTGCTATACAAAACCAAAATTTGTTCATATAATAACGCAGTACGGACAGAACAATTCTTCCTTTTATACGCGTACGTATGGGTCGTAATCCACAACCAAGTGGGTCAAACTTTTTTTACCCATACCCAGCGTAGTTCCTAAGTGTATACTGCGATGAAGTGTGAAATCCGAATCTAAGTTCGATGAAAGCTTTCGACGGGAAAAACCCTTTTCAGTGACAAAAATCTCATCCCACCTCCAACCAACTCGGGCGAAAAGGAGGACACGTCAGAAAGGAGAGCAAGTCTTATGAAAAAGGGAACACGCTATATAAAATTGAGGGCGTGACAGGGGTGCGGTTGTGAATCGTCGGAAAATAGCTGCCACCGCCATTATTCTTTTGGTCGACTACCTCAGGCAGGTAAGTCGTCCGTTGGCTCGTCAAAATTAACACGTGCAATATCTCGCGTGCGTCTGAGGGGCTCAGGGGAGAGCTTATACGGTTACGGGGGTTGGCTGGATCGGAGACACCTAATCCGCGTGATGGGATGATAGGACCCTTTAACCCTTTGGCTTCAACGGAGTGGAGGGCAACTCGATCTCGCGGTCAGGTCGTCTTACTTGCCGAGGACCTAATACGGGGTAACTTCCACCAACATTCCACACAACCGAGGGCTCCATCTCCATTACTTACCTCTCTTCGGGGAGGAGTCGTGGATGGTGGAAATTGATACCGCGAAAGTTTCTCACCCTCGGGCCTCGAGTTGAGCCCTTTGCAAGGCGATCTTGAGGTTGAAGGGTCAATTGATAGGAGAAAGGGTCAGTAGGGGAAATGTGGCTTCGTCGAACTACTTTTTAAGTAGTCCCTCTGAAACCAGGCTTAGCCAATAGAGGGATTCTGCAAAAAATTGATGCAGGGAGTGTTGGACAACCCAAACATCAGAAGAAAAATGTAATAGAAATCCATAGCAGATCATTCCAAGACCGTACTTGTCAAAGAAACAATGGGCAGTATCCGTCAAGTTGGAGTAAATGCTCAAAACAAAAGGTAGAAGTATAAGCTTTTGATCATGAGTAAAACCACAAAGGTAGAGTACTTGCTTCATTTCCGTATGCAAAAGAGATACGTTTTACTTCATAGCAAAAGCTCAGGAACTAAGCTGCTACTGAGGGTCAACAACCAAGCACAATTCTCGTTTTAGTCGCGTCGAGTCGGTTCGTGGAATCAAATGCATCAAATTTTCATATGGGTGCAGTCAAGAGCCCCAATAGTACACTTATGTGTACTATTTACCAGACGAATCAACGCATGATGAAAAACTGGAGTATCCAGTGAAAAACCACGTTTTTCATACTTGAAAAGCAATTTTCTCCCTGAAAACTACACGGAATTTCAAATCTGATTATATCGCTGGAAAGCCTAGATTTTGCCGCATCTTTTAGCACTACAGGCTAAAATTCACGTGCCTTATTACAGGGACTCATAAGCGTTTGAAGAGAGTCGAGATCTCCACGATTTGACGTGTCCTTTTCAAGCTGCATTTCACCCGTTTTGCCCGCTCAAAAAAGTTGGTTCCCTGTAAGGGCGATAGGAAATTTAAGGCTCTTTCCAATAGTGGAATCAGATTTGAAATCGCACGCAAAATGAAATCGTAACGCCCTGTATTGAGATGAAATTCCTATGGGACCTCAAGAGATCTTATCCGCAGAATCCCTCAAAATATGAGCTAAATTAATTCAAACTTGTGGAAGTTATGGCTGTGAAATGCGCAGAAAGGAAGAGAGGCTGACAGACCGACAGACACGGAATCAAATTTGATGAAGTAGGCTATGAAACGCACAATGGGAGTGGAAATTTTGAATTCTGCTGAACAACAATTTTTTGGTTCCCGAAAGTGAACACAAGACTTTCCCTGCTTCGCAGGCTGGTTGCAAAATATCTCAACAAGAAAATGAATCAGAAGAGGTGTGAACCTAGAAAACTCACTGTACCATTTTACTTGGACATCAGCTCCCATGATGTGTTGAGAGGGTAGTGAACTGCAGGCGTTTTATTTAATTTCTCTCGGTAGGCAACTACACCTACGTTTAGTAATTATAATACATTTATTTACACAAAAGGGGTAGGTATACAGAAACAATTAACCCTCGTGCCAAGAATTTCAGTGTCTGAGGGGATGTGAACATTTTGTTGTACAGAAGAAAGAAGGAATAAAATCAAACCGTGTGAGTTTTTAAATGCTTTTCAGTTCCTTAAAACACAGTTAAGTACGCAAAATCAGTTATTGTTTGTTTTTAAAATTTCGGAAGTCCTTTCGGGTGCGGAATGGTCGCTTGGAAGCTACAAAAGCGTTTCCAACATGGATTTCAGGCGATTTTTATCGACGCTGCTGATGACTCTACCTCTGTACCTCAAAGAAAATTTCATTTTTTCATATGGCTTGAGTGCATTACCTCGAGTCTTGCCTTTTTTCCCAAGAAAATGGGCTGCTAACCACTTCACAGTACGTTCTTCAGAACGACAAACTCTTTAAAATCCACATCTCGACATCGTCTTCTCTCGCGGTACTGTTTTTCACGACACGCATAAACATAGCCATTCTGCACGATATCTGGCGACCAACTGACGAAGAAAATGACTCCCTCACCCTTGCTCCGATTTGTTTAGCATTTCCTTAAGCCAATTCTTTTCATAATAATTAATTAATAAGCCCAGACTATGATAATTATTCTAAACCCCTTTTCAAGACTCTATCGCAGCATAGAACAGCTAAGCAAACTGCAAAAAAACTATCTTTATTGCCTCCTCACTTCCTAAGGTTACCTACATTTATCTACAAATGAGATTTCGAATCCAGAAATAATGAATCTTACGGCAATAATTGGCAGCGTCTTCTACTTGTATTTCGCATACACATGAACTGAGGCTGAGAGAAGGAGAGCACCTCAGACAAAAGAACAGCCGTCAGAGAATCAGTCAGACGAGAAACAAACGTTCGTCCGTTTCGCATTGTTTCCAACGGTTTTCTCTCTTCCAAGTTTGTTGCCCCTTTTCTCATAAATAATATGTTGTTTTTCAGGTCAAGATGGCCAGTTGGAAAGCTTTCAACTATCGAACAGTTGAATAATCGTTTTGCTTTAAATCAACTTGAACTGAATTGTTGGAAGTACAACATTTCAAGGAGTATCATTAGATGAAAGAAAGAAATTTGTTGCTTACTCGAATTAACTTTACAGGATATCCAGTAACCATGAAAAAATTGAGGCACAATTGATACAAAATAAATTGAAAATCTGTACTACACACTTCAATCTATCTTTTGATGATTAAAGACGAGATCATGAGAGACAGACACTGCAATTTTGGCAGTGTGCTGTCGGCGAAAGTATCTCTTGAGTCCATTACCAAATTGAATCGGTCATTATCCTGCATACAAGAGTGGACAGAGAGAATAAAAATGAATTAACCAAGTCGCTGCAAGTTTATTTCACTAACAAAAGGATCGGCTGTGTTCCAGTTCATCTCTCAGGTAAAGTCATTCTCAATGCTGACGCTTGATGGCAAGTTCAGATGAAAAGATCTTGTCAAGAAAAAGAAGGATTAAGCCCTTCTTAAACTCAGAAAAATGTATTGCCTAATGGGAGACAGTGGAAGCTGCCAGTCCAGAACAAGCTCACACTTTACAACCAAGTCCTTAAGCCAGTTTGGACTTAAGGAGCTCAGTTGTGGGGATGTACGACTCGGTCAAACCGAGATACCATCCAAAGATTTCAGAACAATATGCTGAGAAATATTTTCCAGGCAACTTGGTACATTCAAAACGAACGTCCCCGACACGAGCTTCCGATCGCAACAGTAGACGATGCAAGACACGACAAGTAAGACACCCCATCATCTTGGATCTCCCTCAACGAGGAAGCTTAGGGTCACTGGTAATAACATCTTATGGAACAGGTGAAAAATTCCAACTCAGGATGAAGATTAACAAGGCAGTTGGCTAAACGAGGCACCACAACATCCTGAAGATAATTTGTGCGAGGCACAAGGAAGACAATCTCTCCGAGTAGTGCTGGCGAGACTATTGCTCCATCCAATAGTTTGGGCACGAATACCAGGTCATCCACACAATGCTGTCTCTCCATGGGCGGGACACTCCCTCATCGGGGTAGCATAATCAACCTCATGCTGGGGGATCCCAAGCTTTGCATCCACATTCACCACATCACTTGGTTACGGCGATCAAAACAAAAACAACAACTTTTTTTTTTTTTTTTTTTTTTTAATCGCAGTAACCTAGTGATGTAGAGAATGTGGATACTGGGGTGAACTCCTAAAATGCTTTGTAGCCGATGCACGGGTTGAAGCATTCTGACATGCATGGAACGCTGCAGATTCTTTCACAGGGGTCTATTATTCAACTTCATTCATTTGGCTTGCATTCATGATTTGAATTTCTACTAAGCTTTGGAGTGTGTGTGTTTCACAAGTGATAGAGCGATTATTGAATTTCAGGATATATGCATAGACCACGTAAATCTGTTCTCAACCAACGAACCTATTTGGATTGATCAGTTGATCATATTAAATATGACGCAAATTTTGCGTCAACCTGAAATTCAATAATCGCTCTATCACCTGTGAAACACGCACACTCCAAAGCTTAGTAGACATTCAAATCATGAATGCAAGCCAAATGAATAAAATTGTATAATAAACCCCAGTGAAAGAATTTGCAGCGTTTTTGGTAGTTTGCAAATACTAGTTATAGGTGCATATTTCAAGTTTGGTTAGCGCTCCATGCCGCCACATGTCTAGGCCTATCAATAGTTTTGATGCTTCTACAATTCCTACAAACCCTACATTTCTTTTTTTTTTGCATTTTTACAATTTAATTGAAATAGGTACAATTGGTTAGCACACAAAGCGTGCCGCCCTGTGTCATTTCAGATAGTATTACTGCATTTCGACACTTTCATGGGAGAGACTGCATTTTCGCTCCCACCTGGTATATTGTGCAATCTAGAAATTGAAAAGTAAAGACAGGAGATATGATTTCGGAATTCTCGTGTTTCACAATTCACTCAGTCCGGCCAACTCGATGAATTTCCTTCTTTTGATTTAAAGTCCGTAATTTATTTCCCGACAAAGAGCATCAACTTACAAGAAATCGGGCGTGGGTTCACGGCCTTCCGGTTCGTTTGTTATCAAACCCGCCCGAGTTGGCGATTCAAGATAATGCGATGCCTGATTGACTTGATTCCTCAGACGAACCGCTGGAGGGAAATCGTTTTGACGGCTCTGAGCGATGGGTGGAGGTCGGATGGAACGGATCAGCTCGCCGACCGAAATCACCCTTGACCTTTGGAGAAGATGGAAGTTTTTTCTCTCGCCCTCGACGGAGAAGAAATTGAGACGTTCCAAATGGGATGGTCGCTATTCTTGTGGCTGGGTCGAAGAAACCAAACAAACTCGCCAGGAGATAGAAGGAGTTACATCATACGAAGGTAACAAGCTGGGAGGTAAGCATAACAAATCGCTTGCCCTACCGCAACCACACCCTTGAAAAGCACTATAAAAATGTTGATTATTCCTGCATTGTTCTAGATCATAAGACAGTCGTTTCTGACCACTCTCCCGTAAAAATTATTTCCGATCAAAAGAAAGATTTTGGTTTTTATTGACGTATTCGTCGAATAATTTCACTTTTAACATTTTTTTCATGTTTTCGACCTTGCTTCACTGAAATTGGCATAATTCCCTTAATTTACAACAAAAATTCGCATTTGAGAATTCCATTCTCAAGGTAAATAGCATACCTCTAAAATGACTGACAAACATTTTTTAGGCTGTAATAAGGCAAGAAAATGGATTCGAAAAAGTAAATTTACTAAAAATCCCAAAATTACCTATTATACAAAGGTGACGTTGATATTTTGGTTTATTATTCAAATAATAAACCATTGCAATCGCTCTTGAAAATAAATTCTAACCCCCCCACTGAAAATTTCACGGCTTACGTTTCAAATGGTGTAGAACCCAAATCTGCGAAAAAAAATTGTCCGTCCGTCCACACGACCCCGGACGAACGGCTGGAGCAAAAAAGCTGAAATTTTCAGGAAAAATCCATGTTGGTCCGGCGACGCCCCGATTCTTGAGCCAGCTCTCTCACTTAATTTAAAGTGCCCTTTAAGGGTTGTCAAAGTTTTGTAAAATCCCTAAAAACCTCAAAAAAGTCAAGGCGGCCTAAATTTGGACTCTTTTTGAAGAACTTTCCACGAGGAATCGAATGAGCCCCTCACAGGTCAGTAGGTCAAGCCATTCCCGATGTATAGCCCGATTTATGGTGCCAACATTTGCGTTATTTTGGTTCATTATTGTTTTTGTTTTGATATCAGTAACCTAGTGATGTTGTACCGCCAAGAGCTAGCCCATCTAATCGGGGCGGGACATTAAGAGGGCGACCAAATGACTCGTCAGCTGACTGCTTCCTGCTCTCCTTCCAGTCGATTGATAAGCAAGAATGACGTAGATGGGTGATGTGGAAGGGAGGAGGAAGACGGAGGTAACAGCGTGGAAGGATATACCTCCGTGGAGATTTACCGAGAGTGGTCGTTCCGTAGCTTCTCATTCCCCTTTTTCATTTTCAATTTATTTGATTACACTTCTTTCATCCTACGTAGTTGTGCATCTTATTTAACTTCTCTCCCCTGTTTATATTTGGCTGGACCAAGCAAGCAGCGTTAATTTGGCTACACAACTCGTAGCGGTACAATGTAGTAATGTGGATACTGGAGTGAACTCCTAAAAGGCTTTGTAGCCGATACACGGGTTGAAGCATTCTGATAACCATAAAAAAAAGCTGCAAATTCTTTCACTGGGGTTGATTATTCAATTGGCTTGCGTTCATGATTTGAATTTCTACTAAGCTTTGGAGTGCGCGTGTTTCACAGGATAGGGCGATTATTGAATTTCAGGAGGCACACAAATATGATCAACTGATCAATCCAAATAGGTATTTTGGTCGAGAACAGAGTTACGTGCTCTATGCATATCTCCTGAAATTCAATAATCGCTCTATCACCTTGAAACACGCACACTCCAAAGCTTAGTAGAAGTTCAAATCATGAACGCAAGCCAATTGAATAATAAACTCCAGTGAAAGAATTTGCAGCGTTTTTCTTCTCTTCAAACTTTCAGACCCTCTTAACGAACGTAGCAGACGAAGTTGGTGTTCAGGGTACATGAAAATTGAGAAGACTAAGAAATTCCTCTGATCCCTTCCATTAAGACTTCAACCTTCAAAATCATTCAATTTTTCGACGAACGAGTTCTGTTAAAGCTCATTTAACTAGTTGAATACGTATGGGGGTCGTGGAATACTTATCGAGTACCATTTCTCACCGACTTTGGCATAACCAACAGTTAGTATGCAATTTTACTTAATACCGGAAAAAAAATCGGAAAAACAGGGTTTTATTCTGTAAATTAGTACGAAAAGGCACGGACTGAAATTAGCTTGAAAAGTAGAGAACTCTGATTCGAAAGAGCTTCGACAGACTTCTGTCTGAGTACAATTAAGTTAGATAGTTAATTTTAGGAGTTAAATTCTATATGGGACGAGGAGTATAAGAGATCTAAAATTTAAACTGTTTGCAACTCTCTTATTTTGGAAGGTAGAAAATTCATAAATACTATTTGAAAACGAAAATTTTGTTTAAAGCTCTACTATTTTGCCATAGTGGGATGCAAAGTTGAAGAATTATAACAGAAAAGGGGTAACGTATCATTTTAGCCACTTTTCCTGCTTCGTGTCCAAGTTATTTTGAGATGGCAGACAACAATTCTCAACCTCAGGCGGTGGGGTAGGTCAGTGTTAGAGTATTTTCTCGTCTAATTCAACCACTTTAACTATGGATTTGACCTTTTCCGCATTGAATTCGAACTTTTTCCGATTGGTTTATCATTTTCAATAAGAGAAAAAAACTTTCATAGACCCCGCCCCCTTCTTCCAATTTTGTTGATTTTACGTTTCAAGGTGTGAAGCTGTCAAATTTGCGTGTCCGTCAGCGCATGCTGAACGCGCCGTAGAGGCTTTAGACTTGATGTGAAAATTCCGTTCTTTCACATAAGGGCTTCACAAGGGGTCCAGCTCGTCTTCGCCTCAGATGTTTTTCGAGGTTGCTGTTTTTTATTTTTGTGTTTTCATATACAAGTTTTCATAGTGTCATATCCTAATAACTTTGAACGCAGAACTGCAGAACCTTAGAAATTCACCTAAAGCAAATAATAATTTCTGGTCCTAAAAATGACCTCCAAAACGTCACTCAATTCAGAAAATATTAAACCGTGTCAGAATCAACACCCATTTTTCCTTTTCAGGTCAATCTTTTTCCCAGTGAATTTCAACGAAAAAAGTGGTAAGCACTCAATGTGAAAATAGTTGTACAGAAAAGGAAAAAAATTTGTACTCAAAGCTAAAAAGATGTAATAAGACGCTAAAATACTTTGGACGAGGGGCATCTCAACAGCAATTGCATTTTTAAAAGATTCAAAATTACTTCAAAAAATTATATTTCCTTACTCAAAAACTATTTTTTGACGTAGTCGCCATATTTATACACATTTTTCGTACCATGAAACATTTGTTAATTTGGTGTTATAACAGTCCGTCGCTAAATTGAACCACCAGTTTTCCTCTTTCTGGCAAACTGTTTGTACTCTGAATGCTCTTTGGGAAGAGGAGATCACAAGGTGCGAAATAGGAGAAATACGAAGGATGACCAAACCCGTTCCAACCGCACGACTCCAGTAGATCATGAGTGAACCGAGCAGAGTGGGAACGGCCGTTGTCGTGGAGCAGGAAAACTGCCTGTCAGTCCGTCGACGTTTTGTTAAAACCTCACGATAATAATCTGCGGTAGTGATCGTTACTCCAGACCGGTAATCAATCAAAAGAAGAATCATCTAGTGGACAAACGATTTGCTGTACAGGCAAACAGGATTTGGAAAGCTGGATAGGCGATGTAACGAAAGACTGGTGCATCACGGCATAAAAAAAAAAAGTTAACACGGTCAGAAAATGAGTGTAAAATAATGAAGACTTCTCGAAAAAAAAAACAAGATTCCTGAGAGCCAAGGCGATGTTTGGCTGGTGGAGTAAATTCCTAGCCATGCCTCAATCCAGACTTCCCAGAGATTGTTGTCCCTCACCCAAAACATTCCTGATTCGAAATTCAACTGTACTTTGAA
This sequence comes from Creontiades dilutus, assembly GCA_031894815.1. Classification (NCBI taxonomy): domain Eukaryota; kingdom Metazoa; phylum Arthropoda; class Insecta; order Hemiptera; family Miridae; genus Creontiades; species Creontiades dilutus. The sequence continues at coordinate 332,081 of JAVIWC010008991.1, read as the reverse complement.
ACTGAAGAGCATCTTTGAGGATGCAGATTTAGAAAAATTGTGGACATCCAGAGATCTTACCTTGATTAAGGGGAAAAAGCAGGATTTCTTGGATGTCTTTCTCAATAATCTATGGCGGACTGATTTGGGGAGGTCGTCTTCGTCGTCCTTTAGTCAAAATTCTCCCTTTAGCCTCCCGCAGAGTGCTTTGTATCTTGGAAATAACTACTGATTATTTACGAAGAGACGTCTGTGTCAAATAACGTTTGCAAACACCTCGTTTTGCCGAGTGATCCTTTATAGAATAGTCAACCGCTTTGGTAGCTTTGTAAGTTGCCCAATACGCAGTACTGACAGACCGGATAATGTGCATCACCACATCTCTCCTGCAAGGTTTATACCTACGAACGCTTCAAATATTTTGAGGTTCTCTTTTTTAATGGATCCGTTTTTTCACTCAATTCTACTATGCAACGATAGGAAGGAGGTGGGGAAATTAGTAGGATTTCTGCAGACTGTTTTACGTCAACGGGCATTTACTGTAAACGAAGGCAGAGGTAAATTTTAATTGTTCCACTCGAAATCTCATTTTTCTTTCTGTATGTATTTTATTACAATTTGAATAAATTTTTATTTGATTTAAACTTATTATTATTACATTCGTTTATTTTCATGTATAGGAACTCTTTTTTGAAAAAAAAACAAGTTTTTTAACACAATAAAACATCTACTTATCTATCTACTTCAAAAAATCGTATTCGATGTTTTGGACAAGTTTAGAAAGCAACTTCGCTTGAATAAGACGATTTTTTGGTCCTTTTTTTTAATAAAAACTTTATTGCAAGCTTTTGGCTACTCTGGGGTCATCATCAGGGATACAAACACTTGGGAACATAGCAATTCTTATGATAATATAATTTGGAGTCATGGTATGAAAATATATAAATGTATAACAGAAAATTTCTTTTTTAACATACCTAAAGGTAGGTCAGTGAGATAATCAGGTTGTTTTTGTTAGCAACACACGTGTTTTCTGTTAAAAAATTTTTCAAACAATGTCCACCCACACATAAAGAATACAATAATGTTCAGTATATTCGTAGGTGTTTGTTAGCCTGAAGATGACTATCTGAGTAGCCGAAAGCTTGCAATAATGGTTTTATAAAAAAAGGACCGAAAATCGTCTTAATTACCAGAACTTGTATTTGAGTGAGTTGATAAAAAATTGTCTGTTTCTAGAAGCAAATTTTTCGATTTATCATTTTCGATAATAAGCCTTTGTAATCGTTTATCAAAAACACTTTATAAGCTTTATGTCTTTCCGTTTCAACGTTGCGTTGATTCCAAATCTGTCGATCGCTTCACATGCACGTACGGGCCAAAAACATTTCAAAACGTTTTTTTTTTGAGATTTTATAGACGAAGACAACTGGAGCGTCATCCTCAAGTAATTTTTGACCCCGAATCGATTTAGTTCGAGTTCACTGGACTTGAAAAATCTCATTTTAAGGGTTAAAATGTTGAAAAATAATTTGCTGCGTATCAATTATGAGCTCTTGTACTATAACATTAGGACAGTCATCACCATAATGCCATACAACCTGTAAAACTCTTTATACTGTAAATTATACTGTATGTTGATGATGAAAGTATATTAGCCGTTAAAAGTCATTTTAGACTAGGATCTGCATTATTATATGTGCTGCCTTGTAATTTCAAAGCTACGGAGCGGAGGGTGTCATATTGGAAGATGAGTTCAACACCCTGCGTGGGATCTCCAGCGCGTTACAATTAAAACACGTGTTGTCTAGCGATATGAGCATTCGCGGTCAAACCTCACTCTTCTCCGTTTATGTTCTCAAGGGCTACCTTGAAACTACAAAACTAAGCATTAACTTCGTGACTTATACTAAGACACGTGCACGAGTTCAACAGCCTATCTGAGACCTGCTTGAAGTGGAGGTGTGACGTTCCAAATAGCTGTTCCACCGTTCCAAACTGTTCCTGATGTTTTGGCCACCATAGCCAACTTTCGGTACACATAGTTGAAAAACTGAAAACCTCGAGATGTTAAAATCCAATATCATTATTATAATTTCTGAAATATCGCAAAAATGGAAAGCCACGAAGGCAGTGAAATTGCGCCTTGAGACACATTCATTACATGTAACGGAGTAGGTATGTATACACATGTACAGTAATGTATATTTAGGTTCCATATCGAAACAATCAGTTCCAGGTTGGCACTGGTGCTATTTCTCTCTTATTATTTAGCGTTACATTTTCTTATCATTTTGCCATAACAGTGACATTCGTAGTTCCATTCAACTATGCTCCCTATACTTATTGCTTATTCCGTTTGTCATTTGACGTTTATTTTTAATCAGTTATTGTTCAGCTAGAGTTGATTTTATACTTCATTCAATACTCGTGATAATCAGATCTGATTTATTTTTTTTTTTTTTTTTTTTTACCAAGATTCTAGTTTAAGAAATTTGAAAGGCAGCATAGAATAACATCGTATTTGAGGTTATAAATTCCAGGTGGTACTTGAACCGTGGACGAGATGTAACAGTTACACGCTGTTCCACGTGAGGATGATCCACAGTTCAGTTCCAGCTAGAACGTCACACCTCTAGCTTCAAGTGTGTGGCACTTAAAACGTTTTTTCACTAGCTAGAAATATATATATTGTTCTCTACACACGCCTCACCGATTAATTTCTTGACGAAACCCAAATTTTGTAACGCAGATCTCTATTCGTATCAACATCCCGTAATGTAACTCTGTAACGTAACCGCGTATTATAACAGATGGACCACAAACGCCCAAAACGTCACATAGTACCTCATCGTAGTTCCTGGACTTTGGGGGGGAAATCACCGAAACGAGATCATTACTCAATAATTTACGTTGAATTGATTGCAGGGAGTTGGAATTCACCTTTCAAATTTCTATTCGGACTCTTCAGGACTGAGTTTGAAGGATTGATTGGAAATGTATCAAATTGACCCATTAGTTCCTAAAAATATCCATATTAACTACTGCTATACGAAAATTAAGCAATTGTAATGACTCTCATTCTCAAAACAAAATTGTCCTCATCGGAATCCATTTTGAAGCATCCTGAAATCATTCCTGGTTTTCAACGCTTTTTAACGCTTGTTAATGAGTTCGAACGACAACACTTTTTGAGCACAGTAAACTAGTCAAATTTCAAATTTACTAAACAAATAGAAAAAAAACTCCAAAAGTGCGGTTTTATTTTGAACAGAATGTAACTTTTAAAAAGTCTATCAGCTGTGATCTTGGAGTTTGAAACAAATTTAAAAAAATGAACTTAAATTCCATTAAAATGTGCTAAAAATCGATAAAAATTCTTATAAGTTCGTTCTCCTTCGCTCTGAGCTTAAAGCTCGCACACGATCGCAGCTCAAAATGACTTGACAGCATTATTTCGACTCATGGGAGGAGCCTCACACCAATTTTGAAAAGCGGCTCGGGGAAAAGTTCCGTAAATCGGATGAGACCATTCGGGTTGTTGTACGATCATCCATTTTCATCTTTTGAAAAATCGGACAGATACACTGTCGGGCTGCAGAGCTCAGACCAAATAGCAGGGTTGATTCTATACGATTGTACTATCCGTAACGCCATCTCCCAAGCTTCAATTCATTTGAGGAGAATGAACGGGAGCAGTATTTTTGCCTGTATTTTTATTTTATCTCGTTAAATTTTAGTTGGATTTCTACACCTGTTTTCGAGGGTACCTAGGAAGCATCGCCTCTGGCTATACTGTCTAGTTCTGGTAGCTCAGTGATCCGCTTAGGAGGGTTATCTAACACAGAAATGTAAATTCTTTGTGTAATAATTTGCGGATTTTTTAGTCAGAATTAATTCCTGCTCAACCACTCTGTGTTATGAAGCTGTCACGTTTATATATTATTACTCCATCGGACGATCAGAATACGAACGAATATGGCAGAAAATTCTACATCAGTTTCACTCGGTAAATGGGAAGATTTCGGAGGAGTTGGGACGAAGAGGAACAACGTTCGGGGCCGTTGTTGGTTCGCCGAGTTTGAGTTCTCCCCCAGTTTTACACGAGGTTTATTGATCCTCATGGAGTTAACTCTAACCCTCCGGTGTTACCCCCCTAGAAACCCCCTTATTGTGACCTTACGTCAGTTCCAAAAGGGTGTTTATACACCTGCCTGCTCACGCACCACGCGCGCTTCCACAAAGTTCACGGTAAACACGGAATTTGCAACGCTGTGGGTACTAGGAAGGCGGCGTTGCTTACCTACTTTGTTTAATTTTCAAAAAGACATCTTTTTCAAATAAAGTTCAACGTTTGCCAAACAGAATTCAGAATGTTCCAGTTTATAACATGGAGGTGATGGAATGAACTAGTTGAGCCTTCCAAGTGCTGAAGCGATATGCCTCCAACACCCAGAGGATTCCGCTGAAGCTAAAAAACTGATGAAAAAATTGACTAAACAAAAAGCAAAACTTGTTCCATCTTCAATGAAAGTAGCAGTCCACAAAAGAAGGCTTGAGTTGCCATTAAACTCCCTCAAGGGACAAATGACGACCAATTGAACGCATTACTGTTTAACACAAGATTCACTTACCAACAGAAAATCATGGTATGAAAACTCAATTTCTTCAATTCTTGCCCCCAATGCCTTCAACACCCAAAGGATAAAGCTGAACATAAAAAGCTTCAGTTTATGCTCTGGGTTCGCGTTTCGAGAAACCAGGAAGAGGGAGCTATCCAAATCCATTACAGAGCTGTTATATGATAAAAGTTAACAAGACGTAAATACGTGTGGCAAAACTTTGTCCACCTTCAATTATAGTAGCAGTCCGCAAAAGAAGGGTTGATTTGCCATTAAACTCCCTCAAGGGACAAATGACGACCAAATGAATGTACTGCCGCGCACTGCTCAACAGAAAATTATGTTAGGAAAACTAACTTTCTTCAATGTTGGGCAGATTCCGTTTCATGTGATAGTAGCCACTGGTACTCGATGTTGGGCAGATCACCTTACGGCAGATTCCGTTTCATGTGATAGTAGCCACTGGTACTCGACCAGATGCAGTTCCAACACCCATAGCCTCAAAATTAGTAGGACGAATTTCTGTCATGCTGTATTTCATCTTCTTACACTGATGTATATTACTCAGCGGATGCCTCTCAAGAGTATTCTAGAACCTGGGTTCCAATGGTTTAACAGCATGGAGGTTTTCCAACAACAAGGTCTGGCCTATATTCTTTTCCATTTTTCTCCTCACTTGCCACGTATCTCACTTCGAACATCCCAATGCTTTTTTTGTCCGTAGTTAGCAAAGGTATGCCTTGCAAACGTCGTTTAATGACCAAACTGCATATTTGAAGTTCTTGGATAATTGGACTCACTGATGATGCCCATCAATGATCCAACAGTTTGAAGATGTTTTAACAAAAAGGTCAGACCTTTCTCACTTCTAACAGATTTTTTAGGTCGTATAAGAGCAAAGTTGTGCCTTGCCGAACAGGGCCAACTGATCGCATACTTTGATTTTTTGTATACTTGGACTCATGAACAAACCAAAGACGTACAGACACGTAACAAACGATGTTCCGAATGGTCTAAAATGAAAAAATTCGAGTGGAATGATCGAAATTGCCGAAAAAAGTGTACTCCCAAATTTGAAATCTCCCAAAAGTAAAGCGAGCTTTACTGAGTGTCCCAATTTAGGTGAGCATCCCGCTAAGGATGGATTCTAAAACTTATTTCTGACGAAAAGTGCCTCTTTAAAGCATATTGGTAGAGGGTTCGTTTCTGAGTTATTGAGGGCTTAAGATTATTTTATTGATTTTTCAACTTCCCGTCACAAAAACAGCCATAACTTCCTCATTTTCCAACAAATCTCAAATCTGAGGTTACCGATGGAGAGAACATTAAATTACTGTCTTTCTGATGTCAAACCAAATTTTTTTGTTTAGATTTGTTGGGGAAAAAGTTAGACTCAAGTGAAAAATTTGTCAAATTATTGATTTTTTTCGATAACTCGTGAAACCTAATTCTGTTACAAGAACATTTTGTACCGTTAACTTGAAAAGTTGGCTGAAAAGCTCAGTTTTCTAACGGTATATTTAAATTTGAATTTACTCAGGCCAGTATGAAAGAAAATCTCGTTTCCCCGTCGGAAAAGATGTTTTTTTTAGGCGAAATTAAGGGTTCTGGGAATTTGTTGGTTGGGGGGGAGAATGACTACCTTACGACGCGAAGTATTTTTTTCGATAGGAGATTCCTCCACTGCTTAAAACAAAGGAAACCGGGGAGGATGAGACCTCTGAGTGGATGCCAAAAAAGGTTTCGTCTAGGAGGGTTGGAACGTTCTGGATGAGATATCAAACGGCTAGAATTAGTCGATCATTTTTATTTACGTTGTGGTCTCGGCAGAGGTGGACTCCCTCTAACAGCAATTCTACCAGTTTGGTCCCGGATCTAAACGAAAAATTCCAGCTTGGCTTCAGGAAGATATGTAATTCAATGCTCTTTCCATCGGTATCCTTAGATTTGAGATTCGTTGGAAAATGAGGAACTTTCGGCTGTTTTTGTGACGGAAAGTGAAAATCACGAAGAAAATCTTAAGCCGTCAATAACTCGGGAACGAGACTTGTACAAAAATATTTCTGAATGGCATTTTATGTCAAAAATGAGTTGCAGAATCAATCCCAGGCACTCTGTATAATATACCCCAGTCGGCTCGGATCGAATTGCTCACGAAATGGTTAACTATCCGAAGAAAGTAGCGGTAGGTATTGGGTATTGGCAGGAATTTGCAAAACTTTTTCTAAATTAGTCTTATCGAGACATTCAGAGACCACATCAGCGCAATTCTACAGAGATGCCGCCACCGACTAAGATCGCTCAAGCCTCTCCTTGGCAAGCAGTCTCCGCTCGCACTCGACACCAAGCGTCTCATTTATTCGCTGCTTATTCGACCGATTTGGGAGTTTGGCTGCCAGATTTGGGGAGGAGCTTCCGACTCTCGGGTGCAAAGAATTCGAACCTTTCAAAATCGAGCTCTGAGAGTGATTACTAATGCACAATGGTATATCCGTAATGACAACCTACATAAAGACACTGAAATCCCTCGGATAAAAGATGTACTGAAAGCCTCAGACTCCCAATTCCACCAAAAACTGCTCACTCACACCAATCCTCTCGCAGCTGGAACCGTACACATGATTCTCCCGGATCGTCCGATTAGACGCCTAAAAAGAAAGCGCCACACAGACCTCCTAACGGCAGCCGACTAGAAGAAAAGAAAAGCAACCTGCTCACTACGGTCCCTATCAAATAATAAAGAAAAAAAGTGCAATATTAGACTAAAATAATACTACCTCATGTTCTGTTTATATACCTATCCTCTTAAAAGGGAGAAAGCCGCTGGACTTCTGGAGTCTTATCGAACGGTGAAGGCAGGAGTGCAGAAGATTGAAGAAGGATTAGATCTCCTTAATTAAGTATTTATATCCATTAATTATCAACTTAGTTCTAAACTAAATCTTGAGCGGCAAAGTTGCGGAAAGTCATTGCACTATTAGTATCGATCAACGACCCTGGGGAACTACTCTGCCCTGCCCTACAGGTGAAGTTTATCATAAAACCGTGACAGGTGGAAGTTTCGAAAACTCCGTGACAGGCCTCCGAGACACATCGAGATATTTATTTCACCTTTTTTCTCGTTCCGAAGATAAAGGAGACAGATTTACGAGGAAGAAGCCGAAAGCTCGTGGCCTTCACGTTTGAGAGACGCATGAGGGGGCAGTTGTATGACGTATGCACAGAATCGAACATTAATACAGATATACTGAAATTCATTGGCAGGTACGACGGAGTATTTAAAGGAAAACGAGCTTTCTATTGTGCTGTATGAGGAGTACCTCATGTGTGGCCTCCACTTAGCGCCCGTTTCGAACAATATGTTTCAAGTGTCAAAACACTCCCAATTACTACAGTAAAATAAATTATTTCTGTATCTCTAAGAAAATCAAATCAATTCAACAAAATCTACCTAGCATAAGCTACACTATAATGTAAATGTATAAGTCGTTAAAAAATTAATGAAACCACAACAACCGAATCCAATTATAAAAAGGAATATTTCAAGAGTTGCGAGGCAGAAGAGACCAAGTCCAATTTCTGTCGGAATTGAGATTTTAACGGATTATATGAGAAATAACCCCGCAGTACGTGGTAATATTGATAACTCCATTTTAAAGGAACTGTTAAGGGCTCCAATGTTGAACTATGCTATGATCCACCGTTTTTCAATGTGATTTACATTTCTGCAAGTAAAACGTGAGTGGCTGGAAAATTATCAATTGAGGAGCTTACTTTCAAACAGGCACATATCCATTCCGACAAAATGTTCAGGAAGTGAAAAAAACGATTTGCAGATTAGTGGAGATGTTTTTCTGCAGTTTCTCATCGGAGTAATGTGTGAGAAGGCACAGATAAAGATGCCTCAGAATATGAATCAATTTTCTCCAAAACACGAGGCTGTATATCCATTTTCACTTTGGAAATGTGCCCTTTTGATCAAAACTCATGGATTTGTGCCTTTTTGAAAACAAGAATTCATTTTCCATTCTGTAGGTTTTATTGAAAACTTTACCTGACTCCATATTTCCATTTGTCATGCCTGCCATCTATCGAGTCTCGTATAAATATTCATCGTCAAGTCGAAGGCGCAATGCTTCTTTTTGGATGTGGGCCTTTTTGAAAACCCACGACTTATCGCCTGACGAAATTCGGAGGATATGTGCCATTTGGATTACAAGGCACTGAAAAAAATGTAGGGGACGGATTTGTTACCTTTTGATGCAAACACATAACTTTAGCCCCGGAATTGACGTTGAAGTGTTCTGTTTTGTTCGGAAACTCATATTCAGAGATAGAAAATTGAGAAAAAAGCGTTTTCTCCCAGATTTGGATATGTGCCTTTTTTAAAGTAAGCTCCTCAATTGTCAGATAGTCTCTTCTGTCAGTCGGAATATTGTGTAACTGCGGAAATTGAAAAATGCCCAATTTTGTTGAAAATTTCAATCCTTTTCAGCTAGAGACCCATACAGAATAATGTATTTTGTTCCCCCTGGGATTCTTAAACCCCAAGGTTGATTTATAAGGGAGTGTAAATTTTGCTTACATCTTATCTCCCCCCTTGTAAGCACGGAGGAAAATCCTTGGTAGAATACCTAAGGGGACTACTTCGGAACCCATAGTCCCCCTCTTCTTAGAGATGCAAGTGCCTGTTTGCTCTTGGGCGCTACAGGTGAAGCTGGGCGTTCTAGTACGCCCTGTGAAGCTTAGCTTGTTGGTAACCGAGCAATAACACAACTGCCAGCTCAATCCTGGGAAATGAATCTACCAGGAGAGTGTCTGCCCCTCAGCCTCCAGGTTTAAGCCTTCCAGCAGGGTAATCAACCACTGATACTGGCGAGGTACTAGACAACTTTTCTGAGGCCAAGTTACCCATCAACAGCTGCAATGAAGACGAGGCCCAGGACAGGTAGAGCTGGGCGTTCTAGCTCGCTAGCTCGTCCTACCAGCTAAGCTGGTTGCTAACCAAGCTATTATTCAACTGCCGTCTCTATCCTGAGAAATGAATCTGCCAGAAGAGTGCCTTCCCCTCGGCCATCAGGTTTAAGCCTTCCAGCCTACGTAATCAACCACTGACATCACGATACTGGCGAGGTACTAGACAACTGTTCTGACTCCAAGTTACCCACCAAAAGCTCCATATGAAGACAAGGCCCATCAGAGAACTGAAAACCGAAACTGCGCACCCAAGGACCGTATTTCATCGAGGCATTTTCAAAGGACATTCCAGAGTTCTTTCCGATTCCCATCCACGGAGTAGTATGGAACAGCAGAAGTCAGTGGTCAAGAAGAATTGACCAGCACTGGATCCTGAAGTAACTCAACGCTTCGCCCAGTCGAATTTAATTTCCCAGCCCGTGCTTATACCTAACGCAAAACTTCCAATTCCGAAAGATAGATATTCATACCTGAATCATTTGAAGAATTTCTGTGGGAGGGGCCCTCGGGAAGAGTATTACGAAGAACTCCCGCGAAAGATGTGATTGGAGCAAGTTTTCACGCGAATTTACCTGGTTTTTCTTCTGTATTTGAGTAGTTTTGATACTTGACAGTATAAAAACTCAATCAATACAACTTTTTTTCAAGGGCTTTAATACTTTGTCCACATTCACTTACACTTCAACATCAGCTGTACATTTTTTTTTAATGATTGTTGAATAATCACAGCAGCTTGACCGATATTTGTAGTATAAATGCCAACCTTCCGATACAGTATCGGTACAAAATATCGATACTTGTTCAACGATACCCATCCCTACGGAACAGTGACATCATTGTTCACGAATATTTTGACAAGTTCATGCGCGAAGTAGATCAACTAATTTGAATTACCAAGTTTGTTCATGGAACATTAATCACCTGTTTGTATTTTCTGTTGTGAATAATTTGTAAAATTTTATAATTTCGGGGCTTTAGAATTATTTTCGAAGCCAATTAAGTTTAAAAAGAAGAAAAAAATGGTAGAGTACCGTGATCGCGGGGCTTCCAACGCGGCCTTACAATAAAATCAGGACTGAACAAAAGCAGGTAGACCTTAGCGTGTACGGGAGAATTATCCCAATAAAAAATGCATAGAGCATAACCAGAGAAAAAGCGACTCGAACGATAAAGGATAAATTATTAAACGAAGCTAACGGCACACTATTATCTGTAACTACACGGTCTTAAACACCTGCCAAAAGAAAGTTAATAAATTACATCACCTAATCCACAATCACGATTCCGACTTAAAGAAACGCTGCAAATTCTTTCACTGGGGTTTATTATTCAATTTCATTCATTTGGCTTGCATTCATAATTTGAATTTCTACTAAGCTTTGGAGTGTGCGTGTTTCACAGGTGATAGAGCGATTATTGAATTTCAGGAGATATGCATAGAGCGCGTAAATCGGTTCTCAACCAAAATCCTCAACAAAAATCAATATCATTCAATGATAAACCATTGTAATCGCTCCGGAAAAAAAATTCTAACCCCCCCTGAAAATTTCATGGTTTACATTTCAAAGGGTGTAGAATCCGAATCTGCAATAAAAAGTTTTCCATCAGTCCGCCGTGCGTCGTACGCCGTACGCAAGATTTCTCCCAAACCGCTGGAGCAAAAGATCTGAAATTTTCAGGAAAAATCCATCTTGGTCCGACGACGCCCCAGTTCTTGAGCCAGCTCTCTCACTCAATTTAAAGTGCCCTTTAAGGGCTGTCAAAGTTTTGTAAAATCTCTAAAAACCTCAAAACAAGTCGAATCGGCCTAAATATTTACCTATTTGAAGAACATACCATGAGGAATCGAACGAGACCCTCCCCACGTCCGTAGGTCAAACCATTCCCGATGTATGGCCCGATTTATGGTGCCAACATTTGCGTTTTTTGGTTTATTATTGTTTGTTTGTAACCTAGTGATGCCGATAGCGTCGAGTTGTAGTGAATGTGGATACTGGAGTGATAGCCGATGTTGATACTTGTAGTTTATAGCCGATACACGGGTTGAAGCATTCTGATATGCATGAAACGCTGATAATATATAGGTAAATATTATTCAATATTTACTGGGTATTATTACTGGGGTAAATAAGGTATTCTTTCACTGGGGTTTATTATTCAATTGGCTTGCGTTCATGATTTGAATCTGTACTAAGCTTCGGAGTGTGCGTGTTTCACAGGTGATAGAGCGATTATTGAATTTCAGGAGATATGCATAGAGCACGTAAATTTGTTCTCAACCAAAATAAATATTTGGATTGATCAGTTGATCATATTTGTGTGCCTCCTGAAATTCAATAATCGCTTTATCACCTGTGAAACACGCACACTGCAAATTGTTTCAGTGGGGTTTATTATTCAATTTTATTCATTTGAGTTGCATTCATAATTTGAATTTCTACTAAGCTTTGGAGTGTGCGTGTTTTACAGGTGATAGAGCGATTATTGAATTTCAGGAGATATGCATAGACCACGTAAATCGGTTCTCAACCAAAACACCTATTTGGATTGATCAGTTGATGATATTTGTGTGCCTCCTATACATCAGTCTAACTTTGGCTCCATCGTTTAAATTTGGATTTGGGGAAGTTTTAACGCAATACGAGTGCTAAAGGACTTGATAAATTATAGATGTTTTTATTGTGGGAGGGTATTGAGGTTCATTAAAAAAACGCTGCAAATTCTTTCACTAGGGTTTATTATTCAATTGGCTTGCGTTCATAATTTGAATTTCTACTAAGCTTTTGAGTGTGCGCGTTTCACAGGATAGAGCTATTATTGAATTTCTGGAGATAAGCACGGAGCACGTAGATCTGTTCTCAACCAAAATACCTATTTGGATTGATCAGTTGATCATATTTGTGTGGTTTGAATAATAAACCCCAGTAAAAGAATTTGCAGCGTTTTTTTTTTCAAGAGCGATTACAATGGTTTTATTGTTGAATATTAAACCAAAAACTCCATATGGCATTTTTTTTACGCAGAGTAGTTGTTCAATACGTGAATACTTCACAATCCAGGAATCGTGTCGGAATACCTCCTGCAATAATTTCGCTAGAAATCCTTCGATTTTGGAAGCATTTGTTTGACGTTTGATTAGACAGCTCGAACGTAGGATGTGGCAAATTTCCAATGTGAGTTGTACGAGTCGGTTTTCTCCGGGAAAATGAGTTGCGAGGGAAGGAAGGTTCTCGGGACTTCGTATTTAGATCGCGAGGTACTTGGGGGTCGTGATGTAACTGAGGGGGTTTTGCGTAAGACGGTCGCAGGCTGACAGTAAACAGCTCCCGGCTCCAACGTTAGACGCAAACCATTGACGTAAACGTTCCAGAGCTTCGAGGTTTCCCCTCGAATCCGCTCACCTTCATCCTACTATCACATCTACGAAGTTCCGATCAATATGTTAATTTCTGACTATCAAATAATGTACAGGGGTGATTACTAATCTAGGGACATTTTCGAGTCTAACACCTGTAAAATTTCACTCGTTAGGCTTACGCTCTTGATTTTGGTTTATTATTCAATAATAAACCATTGTAATCGCTCTTGAAACAAAAATTCTAAATTTCATGGTTTACGTTTCAAAGGGTGTAGAATCCAAATCTGCAATAAACATTTTTCCGTCCGTCCGCCGTACGCACGATTCCACCCAGACGGCTGGAGCAAAAAATCTGAAATTTTCAGGAAAAATCAATATTGGTCCGACAACGCCCCAATTCTTTAGCCAGCACTCTCAATTAATTTAAAGTGCCCTTCAAGGGTTGTTAAAGTTTTGTAAAATCCCTAAAAACCTCAAAAAAAGTCAAGGCGGCCTAAATTTGGACTTTTTTTGAAGAACATTCCATGAGGAATCGAATGAGCCCTCTCCAGGTCCGTAGCTCAAACCATTCCCGATGTATGGCCCGATTTATGCTGCAAACATTGCATCCACATTCAGCATCACTAGGTTACTGCGTTAAAACAAAAAACAACAGCATTTCTTTTTCTTTTCCCATCACAGCAACTTAGTGATGTAGTGAATGTTGATACTGGAATGAACTCCTAAAAGGGTTTATAGCCGATACACGGGTTGAGGCATTCTGATATGCATGCTCCGTCTTACGAAATTTGAAATTTTCAAATAGAATATTTTTCCATTGTAATCGCTCTTGAAAAAAACGCAGCAAATTCTTTCACTGGGGTTTATTATTCAGTTTCATTCATTTGGCTTGCATTCATGATTCGAATTTCTACTAAGCTTAGGAGTGTGCTAGTTTCACAGCGATAATGCTGTTGATATAGCTGACGATGACAATTAGAAGATTGTAGAAAGCTTCAAATGAATAAACAGTTTTAAAGAAACTACGGACCAAATCTGACTCCCTAAAGAATACTGTTAGAAATTTAGTTAGGTACTTCATTTTGGTTTATTATTCAATAATAAACCATTGTAATCGCTCTGGAAAAAAAAATTCTAACCCCCCTGAAAATTTCATGGTTTACGTTTCAAAGGGTGTAGAATCCGAATCTGCAATAAAAACGCTGCAAATTCTTTCACTGGGGTTTATTATTCAATCGGCTTGCGTTCATGATTCGAATTTCTACTAAGCTTAGGAGTGTGCTAGTTTCACAGCGATAATTGAATTTCAGGAGGTATGCATAGAGCACTTAAATCAGTTCTCAACCAAAATACCTATTTGGATTGATCAGTTGATCATATTTGTGTGCCTGCTGATTCAATAATCGCTCTATCACCTGTGAAACACGCACACTCTAAACTTAGTAGAAATTCAAATCATGAATGCAAGTCAAATGAATGAAATTGAGTGATAAACCCCAGCGAAAGAATTTGCAGCGTTTTTCCCGTCTAAATACACATCTTCAAGAACATCATGGTAGGTTACCGAATTTTCCAACATTTTCCTTGGTCAAAATATTTTTTTTAGTGATATTTAACTAGAAAAAGATTATATGTAACGCTTTTAGTTTTGACAACACCTTCGATTTCCGCGTTAAATTAGGCAGCAAATCAATGTTTAATCCATGCGGAAACTAATCCTGGAAGAATTGGCTGCCGCAATGCGCCTAAACATCCGATTTTAAGTAATTTTTAGCAAATTTTCGAAGAAAATCGAGTTATTCCAGAGATGTGTGACGTTGGATCCGTCCTAGTTTCGCCATAATGTTGGTAGGAATGTAAATTCCTGTAAATTTACATGAAAAGGGGTTCCTTGAAAATATTAATACTCGCAAAAGAAGGATGAGATTAAAGGCCAGTCTACATTATTTAGGCACACACAAAAGTGTTCGATTTTTGTGTTTTCAGTCCTACAAATCGCCAAAACTGATATTTTAAAGGGTTTCTGGTTTTGTGCTCCGTATCCAGTCGGAACTGTAGGAAACTTCGTAACCAAAGTTTACGAAATTTGGCTCAAAAATCCAACACCGATCCGGGATGGTCCAGCACTCTCGGCATTTTGCATCAATATTTAAGGATTGGACTATATTTAAGGATTGGTCGATCACAAAATCGAAATGGCAAAAACTTACGAAGTAACAGGGTTGTTCTTTTGTTTGATTCAGATAAAAATTAGGTCCATGAATCAAATGCGACCACTCGGATGAATGTGTGGTCATCCTTTCGCTCACCATTCAAAAAATCTTTTAGGTAGGTGGTCATTCTGCAGAACTCTTTCAACGGGACGTTCAAGCTAGGCCGCGAGGATGGCAGCAGCCCAAGTATTTTCTTCATGAATGCAACTGCATTAATGCATTAAAGAGTGGAACATTGAACCTACGTTGAATCTCTAATCCTTCCGAAAAGTTAGTATCAAAACAATAGACGATCCCTCTAGAGATGATCATTCGATTTGACAGATTTTAATATCTAAATAGTGAAAGTACAGTTATAAAGTAAAGTACAATTATAAGTGGCAAGAAAACGCATGGAGACCCCCAGTACTGCATCTGCAAGATGTGAACATGGAGCTTTACGGACACATGATGGACAGTGAATGTCTTCAGAATGACTGTGTAGGCCATAAAAACTTGTAACTGAACAGACAATTTGCAAACTCGTCGAAATGAGAGCTCGAGTTCGAAGTTGTCAGTTCAAAATCATCAGATTGGGAGCAGCTCAAGAGGACGATGGATGAACAAAAGCCGGATTGAGGATTTGTGCGGAGGGAAGGACCTCAAACCTCACCTTTACTGTCTCTTACCTTTAACTTTACCTCACACCTACACCTCGGTCTTATCTCTTAACCCTCCCTTCTTGTCCTTAATTCGCAACCCCCACTCTCTTGTCTCTGGAATACGCCATTGTATCTCTCTAGCCACTTGTCATTCCCCTGGATCGGTCCATTGTGCCCTCGGGCAGTTTCTCTCAAGTGGTCGACTTCCATCCCCTTAAGACGAGATCCACGTCAAGTGGGGCGAGCCTGCCCGTGACGGCGTAGCGAGATTAGATGCAATTTCGGTTGACGTAGCGGATCAGCGACGGGGAAATGATAATTTACTGTCGAAAATTCATTAAAATGAAAGGACGAGAAGAAAAAAATAACTAGGAGGGTAAGATTTATGGGTGTGCACTGAAGATATCCAATAAAAACGGAGCCAAGAGCGCAGTTTCTAGAAAAAACGCTGCAAATTCTTTCTCTGGGGTTTATTATTCAATTGGCTTGCGTTTATGATTTGAATTTCTACTAAGCTTTGGAGTGTGCGTGTTTCACAGGTGATAGAGCGATTATTGTATTTCAGGAGATATGCAAAGAGCACGTAAATCCGTTCTCAACCAAAATACCTATTTGGATTGATCAGTTGATTATATTTGTGTGCCTCCTGAAATTCAATAATAGCACTATCACTTGTGAAACACGCACACTCCAAAGCTTAGTAGAAATTCAAATCAGGAACGCAAGCCAATTGAATAATAAACCCCAGTGAAAGAATTTACAGCGTTTCATGCATGTCAGAATGCTTCAACCCGTGTATCGGCTACAAAGCCTTTTAGGAGTTCACTCCAGTATCCACATTACTGCATCACTGCATCACTAGGTTACTGATATCAAAACAAAAACAATAATAAACCAAAATGACGCAAATGTTGGCACCATAAATCGGGCCATACATCGGGAATGGTTTGACTTACGGACCTGGGGAGGGGCTCATTCGATTCTTCGTGGAACGTTCTTCAAGAAGAGTTCAAATTCAGACCGCTTTGACTTTTTTTTAGGTTTTTAGGGACTTTACAAAACTTTGACAACCCTTAAAGGGCACTTACAATTAAGTGAGAGAGCTGGCTCAAGTATTGGGGCGTCGTCGGACCAAAATGGATTTTTCCTGAAAATTTCAGCTTTTTTGCTTCAGCCGTTTGGGAGAAATCCTGCGTACGGCGGACGGGCGGAAAAATTTTAATTGCAGATTCGGATTCTACACCCTTTGAAACGTAAACCATGAAATTTTCACGGGGGGTTAGAATTTTTTTCAAGAGCGATTACAATGGTTTATTATTGAATAATAAACCAAACCAAGGAATATCAGGTCATTAGCTTAAGTGAGATGCCGAAACGTGCACGACTTTTAAACTACAACTACTGAACTAAACTAAAACTAGATGGGGCTTACATTACATCTAACTGGAATTAAGCTATGACTAGATGGATGTGGCTATATCATAGATTAGAAATATCACAATTCGTAGTAGAGCCGCACGTTAGCAAGGACTGGACCTTATCCGGGTCAGATAGAACATCAACCCACTGAGGGTGTCTATGCAAGACGCTGAGGGCTATAAGAGCTGAGCAATCCTCTTCTTGATGTGTCGATTCCACAGTAATTTTGAATTAGAGATGGGTCGCTCACTAGATGAGGCCGGGTTTGTCACGAGTGAGCCACATAGAGTAGAACCGCCGTTCTTCAGCTCTTCTCGATTTTCCCTCTCACCTCTGCTCCTTTGTCACCTCTCCCCTTTGGAGCGATTTTGACGACATTTTGTCTCATTTAAACGGAAAACACGACCCGCAAGTTGAGGCGATAGTCGAACTGGACAAATACCTGAATGAGCCCTATTTGCCGCGGGTAAATGACCCCTTACTCCGGTGGGAGAGTAGAAAACTGACGTATCCGCATTCGTATTCGTTGGTGAGGAAGAGGCTCTAAATACTTAGCACAAGTACACGGTGCGAGCTACTGTTTTCAAAGGCTGGTCAGGTATGCACCGAAAGGAGAAGCTACCTGATGACTAATAAAATCACAAAAATGTTTTTTATTGGGCAAAACTTGAATTACTTGTGAATATATTAAATATACATTTTTTCTTATACAATATATCTCTAATAGAAACGTTCACACTGCTGAAATCACTTCCTTTTTCTTTACCCCTCCCCCCCCCCCCCCCCCTCTCGTCCACTCAGCTTTTGAAGAGCCGCTGAGCCTTTAAAAGAACCGGCTCTTTTTAGTGAGCGGAGCGCTCAGAGCTGCTCTTCGATGTGAGCCGTTTTGCCCATCTCTATTTTGAATCAATAGTCATACCCAAATTTGTTACTGTGCCAGACTAGGGGACTTTGTTTGAATTTATCACAAGTTCTGGGGCAGACTTTTCGATTAGTGAACTTTATGTGATATGATTTGGACTCGTCCAGCTTTATTCTCCACTTCTTAGTCCATTGTGGAACCGTGATGGCGGCTTCTTGCAGTTTTTGGGTCGCGGTTTCTACTTCCTGTTCAGTGGCGAGTAAGACCGAGGGGGTGTCAAAAATAATTAGCCTTTGTGAAATAATTTGCAGGTTTTTCTGTCGAACCTAGAACATCTGACTCCAGGAAAAGGTGAAAATACATTTCTTCCCGTATGTACAAGCTGGACGCAGAGGAGCGGCGGGATTCGAGAACTTTTTCCAACTAACCTAGTAGGCGTTTCATCAACAGCGCATCGACAAGATAAGATAAAACACCTATCTACAGCCTATCTGCAGAAGACAACAATTATAGTAAACTCGACTTCATGAAAAACAATTCCGTTGGAATGACATCAAATGGTTTACCCGGCGTTGCTCGGGTCAGGGCTAGCAAATCACAATCATCATCAGCGCACAAAAGTTCAGATGAAGTTTTGTAATTAGTTTCTTTGTTTTTCACCTGGTATTTCTTTAATTGCGTACATTCCCGTATAAATGTAAACAAATAAAGCTGCTGCAATTACTGACCTACAGGCTCTCTATAAAATGTCAGTGTCTTCAGTAGACAGGAGAGAAAAGTCTGAAGGGTTATCAATTTCAACATTGCACATGCGTGAACATAAATCCGATTTCGACTAAATTTCCAATAGCAAACTTCTTTTTTCCATGATTGATTTTTTAATTTAAAAACGCTGCAAATTCTTTCGCTGGGGTTAATTATTCAATGATTCATGATTTGAATTTGTACTAAGCTTTGGAGTGTGCGTGTTTCACAGGTGATTGAGTGATTATTGAATTTCAGGATATATGCATAGACCACGTAAATCGGTTCTCAACCAAAACGCCTATTTGGATTGATCAGTTGATCATATTCGTGTGCCTCCTGAAATTCAATAATCGCTCTATCACCTGTGAAAATTACACTCCAAAGCTTAGTAAATCATTGAATTATTGAAACCCCCAGTGAAAGAATTTGCAGCGTTTTTTTTTTTTTTTTTTTGTATTCAAGAGCGATTACAATGGAAAAATATTCTATTTTAAAATTTTAAATTTCGTAAGACGGAGCATGCATATCAGAATGCTTCAACCAGCGTATCGGCTATACACCCTTTTAAGAGTTCACACAAGTATGATCAACTGATCAATCCAAATAGGTATTTTGGTTGAGAACCGATTTACATCGTACTAATCTTGAAATTTATTATTGAATAATTAACAAAAATATAAAAATACTTAAATAAGTACTTTTTGACAGATTAAAGGTAGGACAGTTTGTTCATACCACGTCAGTTTCCTTAATCAGTGAATTTTAATCCCCGACATTACCAAGTCTTGCATAGGAAAATGCCGATCCGAATCATTTAAATTGGAATTTACAGGTGGAAAATCCACCTTAAGTAGTAAACCACTTATTAAATATATACCGATATCGCCACAATTCGATTCCACCCGTAAATGAACTTGGCAATTTAAACAAGCATATCGAAAAGTAATTCGTGTTTCAAAAAATCGGTTGAGAACAATAATAATGATTTAAAAGTTTTGATAATTAACGCCTAATGGACGTGTAAATTCTAAGTCATTAGGATCGGAGTTTTGGTTTATTATTCAATAATAAACCATTGGAATCGCTCTTGAAAAAAAAAATTCTAACCTCCCCCTGAAAATTTCATGGTTTAGTACGTTTCAAAGGGTGTAGAATCCAAATCTGCAATAAAAAATGTTCCGTCCGTACGCACGATTTCTCCCAAACGGCTGGAGCAAAAAAATTTGAAATTTTCAGGAAAAATCCATCTTGGTCCCACAACGCACCAATTCTTTAGCCAGCTCTCTCATTTAATTTAAAGTGCCCTTTAAGGGTTGTCAAAGTTTTGTAAAATCCCTAAAAACTTCAAAAAAAGTCAAGGCGGCCTAAATTTGGTCTTTTTTTAAGAATTTTCCATGAGGAATCGAATGAGCCCCTCCCCAGGTCCGTAGATCAAACCATTCCCGATGTATGACCCGATTTATGGTGCCAACATTTGCATCCACATTCACTACATCACTAGGTTACTGCGATCAAAACAAAAACAACAGGGTTTTTTTTATTTTTATTGCAGTGAATGCAATACAAGTGAGTGTTATTAGTGATGCAGTGAATGTGGATACTGGAGTGAACTCCGATACTCCGATAGCCGATACACGGGTTGAAGCATTCTGAAAACCATTTAAAAAACGCTGCGAATTCTTTCACTGGGGTTTATCTTCAATTTCATTCGTTTGGCTTGCATACATGATTTGAATTTCCACCAAGCTTTGGAGTGTGCGTGTTTCACAGGTGATAGAGCGATTATTGAATTTCAGTAGACATGCAAAGAGCACGTAAACCTGTTCTCAACCAAAATACCTATTTGGATTGATCAGTTGATCATATTCGTGTGCCTCCTGAAATTCAATAATCGCTCTATCACCTGTGAAACACGCACACTCCATAGCTTGGTAAATTCAAATCATGAATGCAAGCCAAATGAATGAAATTGAATAATAAACCCCAGTGAAAGAATTTGCAGCGTTTTTGTTTAGAATTACAACACCTTTAGAAATTCTCTCAGTAAGAGAAATAAAACTAAATGAAATTAACGGACCTGTTATGTTTTGGCATCAGTGGAAAAGATAGCCTCAAGGGTTCTGCAGCTGATCAGTGCGCCTACATATCCTGTCATTGTATTCTAGATATTCCAAAGGCTCTCTGTCACAAATTTCAGCGGTTTAGGCTCTCAGTTGATCAGTGCACTTATGTATATTTTAACTGTATCCTAAATTTCCCAAAGGCTAGACTCTACATTAAATATTTCCATTCCACACGCTCCATATCACAAATTTCAGCATTTCAGACTCTCATCGGATCAGTGCACCTACACAGCTTGTAATTGTATTCTAAATAGGCCACAGGCTCTCTTTCACAAATTTCAGTGGTTCAGCTCCTAGTTGATCAGTGCACCTGCGAATTAGCAGATATTATCTTGTTAATTGTATTCTAGATATGCCAAGGACGCTCTATTACAAATGCTGCAGTGTTGTCTTACGAGAATAACCTATGGTTGTTGAAAATAGTCAATGGTATAATATCTAAACTCGTGTCCGGTTTGTATCCATACCGCGTAATTGTGTACTAGATTTTTTTATAGGAACTCCAGGTATATTTTGGCATCTCAGGCCGATTAGTAAAGAAAGCTGAAGGGTTCTTCAGCTGATCAATGCGCCTACATATCGTGTAATTGTATTCTAGATGTCCCCTAGGCGCTCTATCACCAACTTCAGCAGTCTAAACTCTCAGCTGATTAATGCACTTTTATATATTATAATTGTATTCTAGACATCCAAAATATTACAAATTTCAGCAGCTCATACTCTCAGTTTATTAGTTATTACTTATCCTGTAATGATTACAGGAACTCCCGTACGTTGTCTATCGTAAATTTCAGCAGTTTAAACTCTCAGCTGATCAGTGCGCCCTTACATACATTTTAGCTGCACTACAGATTTCCCAAAGGCTCTGTATTACCAACTTCAGCAGTTCAGACTCTCAACTTATTAGTAGTATTAGTAATTGTATGCTAAATATGCCATAAGCTCTATCACAAATTTCAGTGGATCAGGCGAATTTTCCTGTATTCTAGATTTGCCTTTCAAATGTTCGGATAATAATCATGAGCTATCCCGGATTAGCTGGGGATTTCACTCCGGTTCACTAAAGATTTTGACATTTTATTGTAGTCAGTACGTATTTTATAGCTGCCGTTTTATTATTTCTATTTATACAAGAGAATACCCAATGATGAAAAATTAGAGAAAAAAGACAACATGAATAACAGGACTTCAGCTGGAATTTGGTGTGATGATGAGTCTGAACCCCTCACCTTTTCAATTACCCAAACACGGTCAACGCCGGGTAAACCTTTTGTATAAATATAAAAAAATTAAAGCCTTAAAATATGAGAATAATTTCAAAATACACCAAAACTGGTTTAGGTAAAGAAAGGTTGGGGTAATATGATTTTTTAAATTTTTGTTGATATAGTGTTTGTGTCAATTTGCTTTTAAGAATGTCGATGTTTTTTGGGAAAGAAAACTTCAGTGGTATAGATGTATGTTGAAATAGGCGTCAGAAAAGGTGTGAAGCCTCGCATCATATGTATTTTTATAGAGGTACCCATTTTGTGGGTGTACTTATATTGAATTGTAAAGAAGATAGTAATTGCTGCTTACTTCAGTCTTAGTGATGCGGTGACGTGCGAGTTTGACAACCGCGAAGTTGCCCTTCCCGATGGTCCGCTCAATGTCGTAGAAGCCGACGCGGATCGGCGTTTTCTGTCGCTCGCTCATGTCGCCCACTACCATAGTAACCAACCGACTTCGGACTCGCTCACGCGCTCGGTCAAATCACCGACGACCTGGAGGTGAAAACAAAAAAAAAACTCCCGTCACCCCATTCGCTCGGGTCGAAACGGCGCGTCCGGTCGTGAACCTGCACTGAGGGCGAACTGCTCAGCGCCTCGTCCCCACTCGGCGGCGCCGTCACCGCGCCTGCCCGACGCGTTTTCGCCGGTCCGGTGAAGCCGGGAAGGCTAGCGGCAGCGACGGAGCGACTTGGATATTATCCCGTCTCGTGATCCATTCTCCCTCGTTCCGGTCGGGGCACACCTAAACCGCAGTTCTCACAAATTCAAATACTTTATACTTAGTGTATCAGTCAGGGGTCGTCTCTATTTAGCGGAGGAAATCACGTTTTTTTAGAATTCAAACTCAATTTTTTCAAAACATTTTCCTCTGACATATTAAAAATTACTATACAGTTGGAAAGTTGAGATCCTAAGTTTTCCATTAGATGGGGATTCACGAGTACCACATAAACAAAGTCAATAACCTAAATAAAGAGTCAAAAACTTCTGCCAAGTGAGTGTGGCACATAGCTTCCTTGTATCCATAATATGACTGTATGATCATTGAAAATTATTATTGACTAAAGAACTTCGTTCAATCAAGCTCGAGGCTTTAAAACTTTATTTTCTCTTATGCTTGTGGCATCACGTTTGCGCATGCGCAGGACCCGGGTTTTTACATCTACACATCCGAACAATCCCTGAAAATTTCATCGAAATTGGTCGAGAACTCCCGGAGTTATGCGCGTAACAAGGATTTCACGTTTGCGCATGCGCAGAGGCTATAATTGATCCGGGGGTCATGAAAAATATAGGGGACCATCTACACCCCAACCCGCACAATCCCTGAAAAATTCATCAAAATCGGACTATAACTTCGTGTAGTTTTGCCTTAACAAGGATTTGCTGACATACAGACAGACACACAGACAGACACGGAACCAAAATTGTTCAGAAAGGTCTAAAACGCAAAATGCGAGTGGAATTTTTGATTTTGGAGACAAAAAAATTTTCACATTCCGAAAGTGAAAACAATGGTTCCGCTACCTTGGTAGACTCGGAAGCAAAAAGTGGAATTTTGGTAATTTTTCAAATTTGTGACTTTTACCCTCATTTTTAGCTTGTGCGTCTGCTCCAAAATTATCGTCTTGACACCAGGCAGTTGAAAAATTTAACGCTCTTTCTAACGATGTAATCAGATTTAAATTTACACATTAAATTGACGGAGTTAGGGCTGTTTTAGAGAGGGAAGGTCGAAAACAAGAAAAAAATCTTTCAAGTCAAAAAGTCGGATTTTAGTGGGGGTTCACAAAGTTATAGGACGAAAGTTGTTGCAAATTAGTCGTAGAATTGACCCCTGACGTGTGGCTAGTCGAGTCTGATACACCCTGTATAACATGGCTATGTCAACTACAACAAGGAAAGAAAAACGCTACGAATTATTACACAAGGGTTTATAATGTCCAAATTCAGTTTTAGTTAGAAACTTAAACTACTTTGGTGAGGACCTTCCTTTAGTTACAGTATTCTTTAGGGAGACAGATTTGGTCCGTAGTTTCTTTAAAACTGTTTATTCATTTGAAGCTTTCTACAATCTTCTAATTGTCATCGTCAGCTATATCAACTGGACCATCTTGTTGCTGTTGATATAGCTGACGATGACAATTAGAAGATTGTAGAAAGCTTCAAATGAATAAAGAAATTAATTTAAAACGAATTTTAAAGAAACTACGGACCAAATCTGACTCCCTAAAGAAAACTGTTAGAAATTTAGTTACTTCATTTTTCAAGGAGTGTGATTACAAGTTAATATTAGTTATTGACCGTGCAACTAATAACTAACTACAATTAGTTAATTAATTACCTAACTGATTTGCTGTATCTAACACTTGTTAGTTACACTGAATAACTAATTCAGCTACCATGTTGATTTGGAATGGCTCACCACATCATCGCACCTAGCTACATCAATATCATATCACCACATCAAAAGAAGCAAGTTTGGCATTTGGAGGGGCTTGAATATCTTGAAGTCCGTTTTTCGATAAAACGCTTCCTTCATGGTTATTTTCGCGATTTTTCATCAAAATTGCTCAAAAATAAACTCAGTTTAATCGCTTCCAAAGCTACTCTCTAAGAGGTTTTTCGGGGTGCTGAACACGAATCTGAAGTCCGCTTTTCGATAAAGCGCTTCCTTCATGGTTATTTTCGCGGTTTTTCATCAAAATTGCTCAACAATAAACTCTGTTTAATCGCTTTCAAACCTACTCTCTAAGGGGTTTTTAGGTGTGCTGAACACGAATCTGAAGTCCATTTTTCGATAAAGCGCTTCCTTCATGGTTATTTTCGCGATTTTTCAACCCTTCATGGTTATTTTCGAAACCAAATCTTTCGAATTTTGTACAGTATTCTGTGGCCAAAATTTGATTCTATTTCCGAACAAAGTACCTATTTAGTTTTTAGCCATTTGTAAGCTGGAGCACCGATATAAAACAACTGGTCTCATTGGTGTTCCTAATTTATGAATTTCGGTGGGACAAGATAACCTAGGCGCATGTGGGTTCATTCCCCGCATCAGTGCTGCAAGACAAGCAGAAATCGCAAGTTGGTAAATAAAACTGAAAGTACGTATATTCATGTTTGAAACTGGGGAAATGTGTCCATACCAGACCGTTTGAAGTTGGCACCCCAGCAATTTAGCGAGATTTCTTGTGAATCATGATTTGAGAATGTGAATTACCTGTCTGAATTCTGTAAATTACAACCATTGCTGGTATTTGCTACAGTATCGTGAGTGACGCGGTATTTCAAAATGAGTACCGCTCATTGGAACGTGAGGTCTTCCTGATCTCTTTTGTTATGTTTGTGGAAGTTCACTGATGCCAAAACAGCAGCCAAGTATTTGTAACGAATGTATACTTTGCATTACTTCGTTTACTTTGGCTCCTTACTTATCAATATGAAGCCTGGGCTATCTACAAAGCGTGTAGTGTTGAAGGCCTTGGTTTCTGGACGACCTACTGGTAAAAGAAAGTCACGGTCAAGATACCCACCTTAAAAATTATTGTTACTTTTGCCTCACAAGATTAAGTGGCTTTGCTGCTAAGAATAACAGCGCGCTGTTATTACTGTCTATCCAGCAATTAGGCCAGTTCCAAGTGGAGATGACCTCCAAGCTCCCATTCCTCCATCCTGCTCTTCGACGTAGCACTTGTCTGAGGAAAGCATTGATGCTTGAGGATCTTGCACGAGTTCGACACCACATCAAGGAGAGCTCAATGACTTAGTCAGAGATTGACTAGGTTTACTGGAACATTCCAAGTTTGACAGGATTCTTTGGAATTTGTAAAAACCATCAGAATGCCAATTCTTCGCTCAACAATTCAATTTTGGATAGATAAGAAGGAAGTTTGAGTAAATAGAGCACTTGGCAACGATATTTCATTTTAGAATTTGTTTTCAAAGTTAGTGTCATCTTGAGATGCTGTCTATATTCAAAGTCACTATAATTCAGTGGTTTGAAGAAAAACCAGACGTTATGAGGAAAATCTGATAAGATATTTGAATTAACATGAAAACCCCTTCCAGAATCACCTACTTTTTTGCATTCATCACGAAAAAAGTTATATTTTGCAGAACTGTATAACTAATTTTTTACTAATTAAATTATTTAGTCATCGAAGTACAATGGTTAGTTATTAGTCACAGTTACTTTTTGCCGCAATCAGTTTTGGATATGCTCAAACACGAATTTCCCGAAATATTGATTTTCATGTTCAATCATCAATCCGATTTCGATCAAACTTGGGTACATGTGTGAGGATTCTAAGCCACACATTTCGTGACCGATTAGTTGTGGTAGCCATTGCGCAGACACTACACTGAAATTGATCGTTATTACTGACTTTGATGAAACACTCGGGAATTGTGCGGGTGAGATCATAATTCCCAGTGTGCCTGACTCAGTAAACTTCTTTTCATTGGTGTTCGTTAAAGGTTTGCGCACGAGAAAATGTATTGTCAGAAATATCAATCTCTCAGAATCTTCGTATTTACGTCACAACTATACTGCCCACCCAACTTGACAGATGTTTTTCATGTTTATTTGTTCATCTCCAGTGACGTCGCCGTGGTGAATGGCTGACCACGCGCCGGTTTCGCCTGGGAAAGAGATCGTGACTCAGCTCGCAGCTATTGTCTTAGAATCTCGAGTTCCTTTGTGATTTATTACGAGCAACAGAATCGTGTTTCACGAGTTTCTTTCATTGTTAGTAAATCTGACCTGGGTGTGTTCGAAAATTCCACTCATTGGATAACACAGCCCCACTAAAAAAAAGTCAAGATCCGTAAAGTAGACTAGGGTATCTCTATGTATTTTTCGATCCTGAATTCGAATCCAAGGTCCAAAAAATCCCCTGACCCCCAAAATTTTGAGCTATGGCCAAAAAAACTACCCTTAAATTGATGTCAGAACCTTCTTTTTGAGTCACGCGATAGGGATGAACTACGACATCTTTTTAAGTTAATTTCTACGTTTTTTTTTTTTTTCAAACTTCAGACAAGGAGAGTACTTGGAGAAACTACCTCCCCTTAAATCAGCCCCGTCCATCCCCTCCAAGGGGATGAAAGTTGAGTTCTCACGCCAAGTTGAGTAGGGTATGGATTTCAATGTTTTTGCGGTCCCTGAGATCGAATTTGAACTTCCAAGAGCCAGTAGGCACCCCTTAACCCCTCAATCACCCCCTCCCCTTCTTAGGGGTTGAAATTTGAGTTCTCACGCCAAGTCGAGTGGGGTATGGATTTCCGTGTTCCCAGGTTCGCTGAAATTGAATATGATTTTTGAAAAGGCTTTCAAACTTTGTTGGGGCCTCCTCCAATGACTTTTAATTCTTTCGAATTCGGATTTTATTCTCTTTTCTTGTGATATCTCTGTGATTGTTATTGGAACTTGAAATAGATGGTACTTGTTTGGGTTTTGCGAACGACGCAGTACTTTCATTTTATGGAAAAGACAATCCAGTGTTACTTAATACAATTAATTACAGTTTATTTCTTGTCAATACCTGGATAGATATTACTTGTTTGGGTCTGAATAGACCTCATTGATTAGATTTTATTTTTCTAATTGCGAAAAAAAGTAGATGATTCTAGAAGGAAAGTATGATTCTAGAAGGATTTTCATGCTGATTTCAAATATGTTATCAGATTTTCCCCTTCACGTCTAGTTTTCCCTCAAACCATCGATTTAGAATGACCTCGAATATAGAAGTTCCACAACATGACACTAACTTTCAAAACAATATAATTCGAAAATAAAATATTGTTGCCAAGCGTACTCCATTTACGAAAAATTCCATTCTTATTCATCCAAAAGTGAATTCTCGGGAAAAGAACCGGCATTGTGATGGTTTGAACTCAATTCCCAAGAATCCTATTAAACATGGAATGCTCTAGGATACCTTGTTAACCCTCACTAAGTCATCCAGGTTCAACCATTAATTTTTTATCTTCTGTCTGTTTGTAAATTGGTATTTTGGTCTTGCAACTACCACTAATTTAGTTGAAGGAAAAGAATTGAACATTAAACTAATTAACTTAGCCAGAGAATTAGTTGACGATGACGATAATAACTAATAGTTGTTCATTGAAGTTTAAGTTCAACTAAAATTGTATTTAACTAAGCCCATGTATGGTGTCAAAATATGACCAAGTAAAGTGGATACTGTACTCTGTAGCATCCACGGTCATCCTGACGCTGTCGCTAACCGCTCATGTCAAGGGGAGAGCTCCCACCCTCTTATCGTGCTTACCCTTAAAATCAATCCAATAATAATGATATCCACGACACCCCCTTGGTTAAGTGGGTTTACCTCTATAAGTCGGATTCCGCCTTGGGATTTTCGGCGTAAACAGTCCCGCGGGGACCGCGGCGTGGGTGACACGCAAGGACGAGCCGTGCGTTGACCTTGAGCTGGGTGGAGGGACGTCCGCGTTTTTAAAGGTGCGGTGACGCACGACCAGGAGGTCAAGTGGGTCTCAGGTTTGCCAACTACTCGTTAATTCTCGTATTTATACGGTCATTTCATTGCACGTACGATGTACGGTAGGTATTCCACAACCGTACGCACAAATTCGTTGAGACAAAACGCATTCATTAAACTCGTAAATCACACTAAACCCTTTTGGTATGAAGACACCATAATATCAAGGCATAGTGTACGAAGAGGGTAAGAGATACCGAAGTACATTTTGTACTTGAAGTACTTTCATCAAATACTTGAGAAAATCTACAACAATTTTACAGGCGTTTCTTCTTCTTTCATTGGGGTTTATTATTCAATGATTCATGATTTGAATTTCTACTAAGCTTTGGAGTGTGCGTGTTTCACAGGTGATAGAGCGATTATTGAATTTCAGGAGATATGCATAGAGCACTTAAATAGGTTCTCAACCAAAATACCTATTTGGATTGATCAGTTGATCATATTTGTGTGCCTCCTGAAATTCAATAATCGCTCTATCACCTGTGAAACACGCACACTCCAAAGCTTAGTAGAAATTCAAATGAATCATTGAATAATGAACCCCAGTGAAAGAATTTGCGTTTTTTTCAAGAGCGATTACAATGGAATAATATTTGAAAATTTTGAATTGAACGGAGCATGCATATGCACGGAAATATTGTAAAACGTTAGTTTCGTCCTCATCCCGTACACTTCACAATTCTAGTAAGAAGAGAGCGATTGTGTGGAAGGAGGTATGAATTTCCTCTTCTCTGGAATGCACTTGCAGTGAGAATAACAAACACATTTACCTATTTACTTGTAAAGTGGATACCTGTTGTAGTTAGAACTACAATTACAATTATTATTGTATTGAATACAAATTGTAATTAATTTATTTTTGGATTAAGCACAAATGTGATACTGTGTACGTTTTTAACAACACTGAGATAGGCGACCTAACATGTCCTCGACAGCGGATGTTCTTATGCTCCCGGGGGAGTGGAAGGATGGTATTCAGGGGGGGCGGGTATGCAAAACCTGCAATACCTAGCGGTCTTGAGGGAGGGGTAAACCCTCGCGCCGTTCCCTTCGTGCCTCCTGAAGACGTCGCTAATCGCTTTCACTTACGGGGGGAATCTCGGAATCGGCAATCCAAGTCGGAATCATATGAACAACGACTTTCTGCATCACTGCAGTTCAAGTGTCTAGAAAATACACCCTTATACAACCTTCGTGTTATGTACATACATCCCCTTCACATCAATTTTGTGGCTGTGCAAAAAAATCCGAACTTTTCAAAACGAAGTTTGTTTGTTTATTAACTGTTTTCATAATTTTTAATTGCTGTTTCTTTCCTGCACCAACTTTAGCCTAGTTGTGCTGCAGACATCGGGAATTATGAACTGGTTTTTCAAGGGGTACTAGCCGATTCATCCAACCACTGCCCAAGCTAAAATTCTCATCCGATTTTCGTTATTAACTTGGTCTAGTTGTGGAACTCATTTCAATTTCAAATTTCATTTTGAAATGACGTTAATGAAGGGAATAACTCCGTATTACTAAAAAAAAAAGCAGGATTATAAACTATTTACAAACGGGTCAATCATAAGTGTGATTTTATAAAAATGTAAAGCAAGCATTAGCTTCCAATTTGTTTTCATTTTTGTTTATTCAGGTTTTTTCTTCTAATTGTCTCTTATTTACGGAGATATGATTATATAATGTGCTATAGACTTATAATTCTAGTTAGTGGTACAGATGGTTAGTCCAATTTTGCCTATCTTCAGACGTCCAAAATCAAAATTCCCCAAAGTTAAATAAACCAAAAAAGTCTAGATCGCACTACTCTCTACGAAACTTTGATGACAACGTGTAAAAACGTCTCTCGGGTCGTATTTTTGAAAGCTCAAAGCGATTAGGCGAAGCCGAGCCGTCCGTCTGGAAGATGACGCACGGCCCCGGGAGATTTAAATGAATTTGGAACCGCTCGACTATTTTCGAACGCTCTTCCTTCGCTTCGGTTATTTGTTGGACCATTTTTCCAGATGAATCCGGAGACTGGGTAGGAGGGGGGAAAAAAAGAAGAAATCCCACAATGGCCTTTATGCAAAGTTTGGAGGCGAACAGGGTCCCCATTAGCGCTTCGGAGCACGTTCCGTTCCGGTTGACGTCAACGAAAAACGGAATATTCCGGGAGGCCACGTTTCCAGCTGCCAAACTTGGATTGAACGGTCAAAAAAGTTAAAGCCATGCAGCGTGATTGTCTAAACGAAATTATCGCCTAAATTACCACATTAAATCCATGTTAAATTGCTAGAAATTTGAACGATTAGTACTGGGTGTCCCATGTATAAGGGCCCATAAAGGAATTACAGCCATACAGTGCGAGCTATCAAAAACGCTGCAAATTCTTTCACTGGGGTTTATTATTCAATTTTATTAATTTGGCTTGCATTCATGATTTGAATATCTACTAAGCTTTGGAGTGTGCGTGTTTCACAGGTGATAGAGCGATTATTGAATTTCAGGAGGCAAACGAATATGATCAACTGATCAATCCAAATAGGTATTTTTGAGAGTATATGCTATACGGTGCACCCTACCTAGGTATGTATGTATGTACGACAACCCTGCATCACACATACTTGCAGCCACTCAGAGTCGATCGTAAATAGTCTAAAAATATTGAGGTAGATCGCCAGCAGTTTGAGCACCCCTGCTATAAGATTTTACACGAATAGAATACACGAATGAAAGCAAAATATTAATGAAATTAAACATGATTTTCAATGGAGTATGTAAGTATATGTTGATGTTTCAAGAATTGTAAAATTTGTAAACTTTAGTTAACAATTGAGATTATTCAAATGAATCACGCCAATTTTCCAACCATAACGCTTATGGGTGTGACTTCCGTAAGGGCGTATATCCCAAAACCCTATGGATCCCCTATTTTCGTACCCATTTTCCCAATAGCACCCATGGTTGAAGAGATGCGGGTCCCAAAAGTTATACCGCTCAATCTTGAGGTATAAGGACTATAATGTGGAAATTGCAGACTTCTCGGAGTGTTTTTGAACTTTTTCCACCTAAACCCACAGGCTCAAAACACTTTGTGAATGAGGGAGATATTTTATGCAGCTAATGTGAATACTTATTCTAACATTCAACTAACCTCTAAGTAATCGTACCTCGTAGTAGTTCTTAGTAGTTCTTGGATTCAAAATCACCATCAGAGCTCCGGAGCCCTACAAGATTGAAGAGAAGTCCTCTTCTAGCGAAACATTTACGCGATTAAACTATTAGTTTTGACCGAATAACGGATGAGAGATCTCACTTCGTTCGAACGCGGATTCCGGAAGAAGTTCATACTTACGAATAAACATTCCTTTCGCAATCACATAGTAGTTATTAGAACCTTCGCAATGATATTGTGCCACTATTACTCCGTAATGGATTATGGAATAACGGTTTCCATCCAATCTATATCTATATATATCCATCATCCCCAGCCACTGGACCGGGGTCCCACGGCCTGCCCTTTGTAAGGGAGGCCGGATTTTTTTGAGAAATTATTATCATTATTTGTTTATTTGTTTTATTTTTGTAAGAAAAAACGCTGCAAATTCCTTCACTGGGGTTTGTTATTCAATTTTATTAATTTGGCTTGCATTCATGATTTGAATATCTACTAAGCTTCGGAGTGTGCGTGTTTCACAGGTGATAGAGCGATTATTGAATTTCAGGAGGCACTCAAATATGATCAACTGATCGATCCAAATAGGTATTTTGGTTGAGAACCGATTTACGTGCTATATGCATATCTCCTGAAATTTAATTTAAAGTGCCCTTTAAGGGTTGTCAGAGTTTTTTTAAATTTTGTCAAGAATTGGGGCGTTGCCGGACCAATATGGATTTTTCCTGAAAATTTCAGATTTTTTGCTCCAGCCGTTTGGGAGAAAACGTGGGCACGGCGTACGGCAGACGGACGGAAAAATTTGTATTGCAGATTTGGATTCTACACCCTTTGAAACGTAAACCATGAAATTTTGAGTAGGGGTTAGACATTTTTTTTTTTCAAGAGCGATTACAATGGTTTATTATACAATAATAAACCAAAAGAGGGAGAAGAGTCAAAATGCGATCATTCGATATTGCCTTCTAATTGATTACGGTACCTATATGGTTACAGTAGTCCGTAGATTTTTTTTTTTTTGCTTTCTTTCTTTTAGGGGTTCCAGATGAATTTTGCCCCTGAGCCCGGATTCTGTCTCTTAAGTCCTGATCAATCAGCTAACATCAGTAGCAGCTGGTCTGTCAGTGACAGTCCCAGTTGGAGTCTCGCATCAGGTAGGTCATTTACAACCCTTTAGTTGAGCATAGGAAGTTTACGTGTTTACGCTCCTCTCGCTGCTATAGGCGTTGGCTTTCTAGTTCTCCCAGGTCCCCCAAAAAACTTAGTTGAGTTTCCCTCCATCAGTTTCTAGCTCATAATTTGTCTTTGATGTTAGTACCAACTTGTTGATTCAATACCTATATCTAGTACATACACTATACTCAACAAACTGTTTCATTCATACGTGTGTTCGTAAATACTCTTCATTAAATGTGTGTATGACTGCTTCATACGATTTATTGCAATTACCTCGCCAGTTTGTCCTAGAAACCTAGTTATGCCTACTTAGTAAGTAGTAAAAGTGCCTGCAATAGTGATATCCCATTCAATTTTTATCCACCCAAACTAGTAGAATACGGGGAAAAGGAGAAGAAAACGTTTGGTTTTCAGGGACAAAATTCTTCAAGAAGCAAGGGTTCGGGTTGCAGTATCTTAGCACAAATCCCAGGATTCCAGTTAGAAACAAGTAAGGGTTGAAAACTAACACAACAGTCAGTTTGGGGGAGTGGCTTAAATAGAACATCAAGGTTTGCTGGTCATGGGATGAAAGGGAGATATTTTATGCAGCTAATGTTGATACTTATTCGAATCCTCAACTAACCTCTAGCAGGTAATCTTACCGGTGTGATGAAGCCAGTAGTTCTTGAATTCGAAATCACAATCTGAACCCCGGAGCTGCATAAGATCGAAGAGTACTCTTCTAGTGAAGTATTTACGCGACTAAACTATCAGTTTTGCCCGAATAACCGATGAGATGAGAGCTATCACTTCGCCCAAACGCGGTTTCCGGAAGAAGTTTGTTCTCACGATCATCTCGATAGCAGTCACAGAGTAGTTATTTGAATCTTCGCAATGATACTGAACCGCTATAACTCCCTAATGGGTTATGGAGTTACGGGTTCCATGGAAAATTATTATACCCAGGGCCGTGGAGAGAAAATCCGAGCCCGGATAAAATAAAATAAATAAAAAGTCTACGAACTACTGTAATTATGTACCGTAATAAATTGTAAGCCATTTTGAGAGAGAGGAAAATTAAGTCCTCCTCTCCTTCCCCCTTTTTTCCAAAGAAAAATTCTCAAGAAAATCAGGCTCCTCTTACGAAGCCCGGGCTCGGAGACATCGGGACCAGTGCCCCCCTCTCTAATAATGTGATCATACATCCTACCAAAACAGCTAATGTCATAGGCAAATGATCTGTCAGTGACAATCCCAGATGGAGTCTCGCATCAGGTAGGCCGTTTACGACCCTTTAGTCGAGCCTAGAAAGTTTACGTGTTTATACTACCCTAACTGCTATAGGCATTGGCTTTCTAGTTCTCCCAACTAAGGTGAGTTTCAACCCATCACTTTCTCGCTCTTAATTTGTCTCTGATGTTAGTATCTATTTGTTGACATTCAGGAGCTCGTGATCCATGTTGAGTACTTTCAAGGTTATGTAAATCACTTGTTTAACTAAAGCTTGATTAACTGAACTAATCGTGCCAAATACACTTGAAATTAATAATTTTATAAATGAATCAATATGAGAGTTACGGTGAGATAGCAATATGATAATTGTAAATGTTACTACTACTACACTTAATACATGAATAATAACTACTGTAACTGCCGAAAACTGTGTAGGGAGTGAGAGAAGTCTTGTTTTATGAGTGAAACAGGAGACCGGCTTCAGTCTCATCCCTAACTCCGTGCTGTTTACTTGGAAGTACAGATGGGCGAAGGGTAAATACCAAAAAGGTAAAAAACCCGGGTATTTTCTTAAACGGGTAAAAATCCGGTATTTATGTGGGGAAATATCCAAGTTATGGGTATTTTCGTTTTTTACAGTAAATGCCACACCTTGTATTAATTTTTGCATTCTCATGAACAGAGACTACCTATAACTTCATTGTTGAAATCGTTTGCGCCGCTTGATATCGATATCTAGAGCCCGCATAAGGAGCTATCTCTCTCGATATTTTATTGAGTGTTGGCATCGAGAATATCGTTCGACATTATCGATATGGTGTCCTTAATTAACAGCATTTATTACACAATTTTTATGGTTTTATTTTGCAAATAATATCTCATTTTAAAGATTTCAACGCTGAAGAAGATGGTAAAAAAATATCCCGTCATGTAGCATGAGGAAAAATTACGTAAAAACAATTTTATTTTCTGACTTGTGATACCTCATTTTAATTTGGAAATTTTTTAAAGCTGAAGAATCTCATAATTTTGTCTTTCTAATTTCGCCCATCTACCTTGTTTTGTAATCTTCAAACTGCTCTAGTTAGAACGGATTGAGATATCTCCAATCCGATTTCACCACCGTGTGATAGTTCACAAAACCTATATAAAAGAGAGTCACCTACTTGGAGGTTTCCGGGTAATTTTCCCCCATTTGAAATGCACCAAATCTCCCCTTCGAGTGTGGCGATTGTACCCATCTTCAAACTTAGCCTTTTGAAAGCTTAGATAGATTTTGTGTGCTAATTTGAGCTTTCTCACTCAATTTTATCGGGAGTTATCGTATGGAATGAGTTTTGGTGCCTTTTGACAGTGCATTAGAATGCTTTGAGACGGATTTTGTGCTAACACTTTTTGAAAGTATTTTCGGCATCAATGGCAAAACATCGTACAGTCTTGGTACACGTTGACGATTCAAACATTAAATCGTTTCAACACAAAAGTTCTATCTCTTATCTACAATCTATAACTGCAAAAATAGTTCGGGAAGCTAATTTAAAAATCCTCGAATATTTACCCAATCGGGTATTTTCCTAGGTATTTTCCCGAACTCGGGTACTTACCGAATAAAATCCCATCTCTACTGAGAAGTGACACCGGAATATTGTGGCATTTCACTCGCCAGTAAAGGCGCGGCAAATTTTAAAAATCTAAGATTGGTAACACTAAGCATATATCGGGATTAAACTTCAATAATAAAAATAAATGTTCATTTTCACTTAAAAATATTAGATTTGCCATAAGCTAAGGGCAATTTTAATCGAAGTACAGCTGAAAACACTACAATTGATCAGTTATCGAGAGGGATGATAATGATTGAATTACTAGAACGGCTGTAAACACATAGGGGTTGTTGATAAAAAAGTTAAAATTTAGGGTTTATGTTTAATGCCACATTATAAAAAAATAAAAACAGAAAATTTCTTCCGAAACGCTGGGCGGGTGGAATTCTCTCCACCGTCTCCCCGGGCAAACGACCTGCTCCCCCCGCCCCACGACCCCGCCAGTGAAGGAAGGAGGGCCCCAGCGGGGGGAAGCGTCAAAAAAAATGTTAAGGGTGCACAACTTTTATCACTTAGGGGTATGAAGAATAGATGTTTGCCGATCCTCAGACCGACTGAATACGGATATAAAATTTGGTAAAAATCGGTAAAGCCGTTTTGGAGGAGTACGGTCACTAACATTGTGACACGGAAATTTTATGTATTAGACAAGTGTTTTCTCTATCAAACGAAAATCAACATTTTTTGGCACACAAAGTGCTCATATTTCAACTCAATTTAACGTAAATGTGGTGGGATAGTTGTGGAAAATTCCATCATACTGCATGGGCGGAATTTTTATACTAGATGTCACAATTTCTAGGTCCCACTGGATCGGTAAGTAGTGAACTTGTTTACCGGACGGCTAAGGGTTGAGCCGAGCTTATTTTTTGGCGACCGCCCCGAAAACTTTTAAATACTCACTTTATGACGCAGAGCCATCAATTGAAACGCTTAGGCCGTTTTAGAACTATGACGTCCAACACAAATACTTGAGCGGTGACGAGATTCGTAAGAGACATCGAATCGGGGGACCTCAGCTTCTCTGGCGCCAGAGGAAAGCGGAGAGTCAACAAATCCATCTACTGA
The DNA here is from genome assembly GCA_031894815.1 of Creontiades dilutus. Classification (NCBI taxonomy): domain Eukaryota; kingdom Metazoa; phylum Arthropoda; class Insecta; order Hemiptera; family Miridae; genus Creontiades; species Creontiades dilutus. Next base: position 295,125 of record JAVIWC010008991.1, on the reverse strand, counting down.
AATAAGTGGATCGCCAGAACGTGAAGATTGGGGTTAACCGTCTGTTTATGTTTTGTTTGTCAACTGTAATAGTCGGTAAGCAATGTGTGAGGAGGGAGGCTTTTAAACTTTAAACCAGAAATAATGAGGTTTCTGTTGGTTGATTCGAAAAAACTACAAACACCGTTTTCTTGTATTATTTTGAATAGTAAGCCTTTGTAATCGTATAGCAACATTTTATAACCCCCCCCCAATTTCGTCAATGTCCGTCCGCAGCAAAGAGGCCCAAAAACCCTGATTTCCTGGCCAAAAATAAGGTTTCCACATTCAGCGGAAACTACCCATCTCAATGTTTATTGACATTTGGAATCGAATGGAATCACTCTCGCCGGTAGGCTTGGTCATTTTGAAAATAAATACGATTTCAAATCAGAAATTTCACATTTTTAAAACTTTTCCTATTTTTACCTCAGATATAGGTATTTGTTCAGCCTGGTCTTTCAAGTTTTTCAGCCTCCTAAAATGTATGAAATCATTCCCACGCCGATGCGACCAACCGTTTCCAAATTATGGCTAACTTTGAATGGGAAATAGATTTGAAAATCAACGTTATTCTTGTCATACCATGCCTGATGTCTTTTCTGCTTCTACTTTAACTGCTTGAGTATTTCTCAAAAACCTGAACTTTTAGCGGCTCAGGAATAGTTGCATTCCACTCAGCAACCGCCTAAGTATTTAGAATGTAAGCATGATCCGATTCAGATGTTTTCGCTGCAAATATCCATTCTCGCTCACTGTTGACTGAGGTGATTAGTCTACAACACCAAAATGGTGACCCTGAAGTCACCTGAGGTCAGTACTGGAGAGTAAGTGGTTTGTAACCAGACTCTGCTAACATATTCTTCCAGGCCCCTCCCAAGGGCTGAGATGTTATCACTCTCAGGCTAAAAAAGCTTCAAATTTATGACTCACACAACAGTTTCAATAAACGGGAAGGGGGAACTATCCATATCCATTACAAGCCCCTTCATGCACTGATTTTGTTTCCGTTAAAAGTGTTAAAAAGTGGTTAGAGAGAAAGCACGGAGAGGTGAACTTTTTCTTAACACAGTTCCTCACAGGACAAGGACTATTTGACTCCTAGCTTCACAGAATGGGGAAAGTAGACGATCCAACTAGTCCGAACTGTGATGGAGGAGATGATGATGTGTTTCACACATTCTTCGTGTGTAAGCGGTGGGAAACACAAAGAAGATGGCTGCAGGATGACCAGGAAATGCCATCTCAGCACCGGAGAATATAGTTGCCAATCTGCTTGAGAGAAGCATTGGACCTCTGTAGTTATCTATGTCGAAGGCATCCTGCAGAGAAAGATCGCCCAAGAACGGGAGAGACATAGGAGGCTATCTATGGACCAAAAGGACTAAATACATCCCAAGGATTTGGTCTGAAGTAATGTGTTAAACAGTTACACGACCAGTTCCAACGTGGGAAGAGGAAGGTGAGGTTTTAGTGGGTTTGAATCCTACAAAAGCCGAAAAGCGATCCCATCTGAGTATGATACGAGATCCGATCTTAAATCTTAAAGATTTCCTCACCTGTCTAGGCAAAAAAACACACTGTACATGTTTTCTAGATAACTACAACTAATTACACAAACAGAACCCTAACACATTATTTTCACAAATTGTACTGTTTCCTTATGTTGGACAAGAACCTCTCAGGTAGACCATTGTTCTTGAAATCCTCCATCCTCTCCAACATCCTTTCTTTGATTTTCCCATCCCGGACGAATCCCTCCGCTCTCAGCAGCTTGATCTCTTTCGCCTTGGCTTCGTTATCTTCTTGCCTCTTTTTCTCCCTCTCATTGATCTGGTACATGATTTCCATCCTGTTGATATCTTTCTCTACTAACCTCTTCCTCTCTTCAGCTCGCTTTACACTGTTCTCGAGCTCCAAAAACCTCTGCATCCGTTCCTTCTCTTCATTCTCCCTCATAAGTTCCTGCTGTTTAATGAGACGGTTTGCCTCCGTTATCTTGGCCCAGTCTCTCATCAAAGCCTCCATAGCCTCCTTCTTGTCCTTCTTCTCTTGAATTTCCTGATCCTCCATTTGTATATCCCTTTCTTTCTGCAGAGTATAGTAGTATTCCATATCTTGTTGTTCTCGTTTCTCCATTTCTGATCCCAAATCCGATCTAACAAAGCTCACTAACCTCTGTCTCTCCTCTTTGATTTTATTCTGTTTGTCATTGTACGCCTGATTAAACTTCTCTTTCTCTACTAAAAATGCTTTTTCCCTATCATAAAGTGCATCATCTTCAGCAACGCGAACTCCTCTTAAGTAATCCCTATAGGCAACGATGGCATTGAACGTATCAAAATGATGCTGTTTTTCTCTTTCATCTGCCTCCTTGTTAGCCAACCTCTTTGCCAATTCGGCTTCAGCTAGTGCATCCAAACGTTCGGCATTTTCCAGGTTCTCTTCTACCTCCAAATCCCTCAACATCTCTCTTTCCAGGGCCTGCTTTTTCAATACATCAACGATTTCTTTATTTTTTTCCTTCAATGCTATTCTTTTGGCCACCATTTCTTCATATTCAGTCGGTTCTGGAACTTCACCTTCTTTGGCAACCTTCTCCAAAAATATCTCTCCGCTTTCAATACCCACATCTTTAAAATGCTTATGATCTTCAATTTGTAACTCTCTCATGGCCAGAACTTGCGTAGAACCCACATGACCATAAAAATCTCTCATTTCTTCTTGTTTGTCAACCATGGCTCTTCCTGAATTTTTCAATATTAATTGAGTTTTGGCACGATTCTGCTTAACTAAATCGTCCACCACACCGGATTTATAGCTTGCCATGTTTTTTAAAGAGTCTTTCCTTGCTTCGCTTTCTTCTGCCAGAACATTCTTGTGAGCTAGGGCTTCCTGCACTTTGGCAACCATGGCGGAAAGAGTCAATTGTTTCTTTTTCTCAAAATCTTCCAGCTTGTCCGGGCACAAAACCTTCGAGTATTTGTTGGGAGGGTTCAGCCCCCGATGGACTAAAAACGTATTTTGCGATCCATACGCAACTCTTTTGTATTTCTTCCCATAATGTTGAAAAACGTTCACTTCTCCACCCACCTTTTTAGGAGGTACTCTGGTGAACCTTTCCGGGTCAGCACGATATTTCGTTCGGGCTACCCATGGACTGGGTGAAATCCACAACTTCTGGGAAGTGGAATCCCTATAATCGAGAGGCAATTTGTTCTTAGCAACATATTTTTTAAGAGAAGGTCTAGCAGCCAACAATTCATTCCTGAGAAGCACAAAAGGATCTGTCATATTTTATGTAAGCTCCACAACTATCATCAAAACGCAAATGTAAATATCAAAAATAAATTTTCAAACTTCAAAAATGTGCTGTATTTGTGGAGCCATAGAAACCTCATTCTTACAAACTTACTGGGCTCATTATAGTTTCTGGATGTGGAAGAACGATTAAGCGAACAGAAGAATGTTACCAGAATAATTCTAAAGGGGTTAACGGTATATTTTAAAAATATTCTAAAACTTCATTAGGAACACTTGAGACCTCTTCAAACAACGAAACTCGAGGCTAAGAAAAGTCAAAAACTGATGGAGGGGAGTTTTCTAGAGAAGTTAGCAAAATTTGAAGAGGGAAGAAAAAGAGCTGTTAGATAGTTCAACAACGAAGAACTCCAACCTGATGACGTAATTTATTCATTATTCATTTATTTATTGGCAAAAGAAACAATGACAAAAACATTGAATAGCCCGAAAATAGCAAAATACAATAGCCCACCGGCAAAAAGTTCAGTGATGATTTGAGGTAACTGGTGGAGTTGATATTTAAATGAGAGACACCACTAAGCGCATACAAATCGAGCATCAAAATTACAATAATAACGAAAAGTAAATTAAAGTTAACATTCTAAAATAAATATATTCGATCTATTAAACTAAAGACGACCTTTTGAACGTTCCTAAATTAAATTTATTTATGTGCAAAATATGGATTGCTCTATTAAGTATAAGGATTTCTTTTGAAAAAATTCAGTTCTACAAATCGATAACCTATTACCGGATTCCTGGAATGATCTTGTTTGACATGCGCTATATAAGTTTTTCTGCAGGGCCCCAGTCTTATAGATATGCAAACAAGAACTAAACGTCAAAATCTGCTTAAAATTGAGCACCAGAAATTCTCATTACAAAGCTGTAGTGGAGAATCTAGAATGTTTAGTTAAAACTATCCTTAATAGTTTATTGTGAACAACTTGTATTTTAGTGATTTGTGTCTTATTCGCAGCCCCACACGCTAACCCACCTTTTTTAATTAGTGAATATGCTAAACCGTAATATACAGACCTTGTTTGTAATCATTCTATCTTCCAACTTTTCTCCATGAATCCTCATTGAAGAGCAGAAGAGTTTCAAATCCACGCTAGAAACAGAACCTCAGGATGGGTGAGAGGATAGTGGAGTCGTGAGTTTGGTGAGGGGGGGTTAGGGGTTAGCTGTTCAAGAGCGAAACCTTGTCTGTGCTCTGAATGGAGGGGGATCACAGCACTGATTGGATCCAGGCCCAAAGAATGAACCAATGAGAAGGCCCGAAAGGAAGCAAAATTTCCGAGAGGTTACTCAGCAGCATGGATAGATGTCCACTCACCCGCTAGAGTGTGCTAGAATCACCAAAACACACTCTTATCCTATTATCAGTTGATTGTCCCCAACCCTTGCGACTGAACTGTGTTAGCTGTAAATTGTATTGTGAACAACTTGTATTTTAGTGATATGTGTCTTATTCATAGCCTCTCACGCCAACCCACCATCACCATATTTTGTTATTGAATATGCTAAACTGCGATTTTGTGATTTTAACAAAAAAACATCAAAGCTGCTTGAAAATATTTTTTAAAAAAACTTCAAGAAAGCTTCCTGTATTTGTACTGCAGAAACACATCTTCAATTCGTCCATTGAGCCATGCCATTCAAGCAAAACCAGTCGGGATGAATGCTTCTATTGATGGGTGTGGTCATGATGATTTTTCCCTTGAAGACCCTTTCAATTGCAAAACTGGAGAACTTAATACAAGATGGCTCAATGAAGTTACAGACCCACAAGCTGAGCTCATGACATCTGGGGGGCGGGGGAAACTGTGTCAAGGAGCCAATAATAAAAGAACACTCAAATACATGTCATGTGCTTCAAAGTGATCTCGCTTGACAGTGGAGTGAGGGAGTCACAAAGGGAAGCATTATTCGATATCAGTGTCGTTGACACGTTGCTCCCCCTCTGGCAGCAGCCCTCTCGACAGCTGAAGAACACGTACCTACCTGTCAACAGGTGAAGAGCGTCACCCTTCCTTCGCACCACTCCAATGTTCTGTTGATAATGCAATGAGCCTCAAAAACTGACGTTCCTCAAGGCGCTAGCACAGAGGATAAGTCAGCACATTGGTAATTATTGTATGTCTGTTTGGTTTGAAGTAGTGAACAAGAATTATCTATAATTAACACCTCTCCTTCATCATCACAACGAAATTTTGATTTACTGAGAATGGTTTCGCGGAGAGCAAAAATTCGAGCAATAGGTAAACGGTAAAACAAAATGTAGCATTTCTAAGCCAAATAAAACCTTTTCCAAGACGAAACCTAATGAGAGAAATGAGGAATACATACTCCCTATGATCCAGAAAAGCCATTTTTCGATAAGCTATTCCAACAAACTGCCAGGAAAAATAAACAGCACATTCATACGATGAAATCAAAAAGAGGTAAAAAAAGACCAACAGAAGAAGGATAGCTTTTGCGAAAATACACAAAGTTATTAGAATTTCCACAGTTTATTATAATGTAATTATGAGAATATTAAATGGGATACAACACGAGTAAATAAACAAAACAAAATACAGACGCCTCGACATATTTTCGGATTGATTACTTATAAAATTCGTGTTCCGATTCATCTTTCTTTATGTTGTTCTTGTACCCTTTTTCGAAATCTTTAGCCAGGACGATGTACCTGTTTTCTCTGACGGCATGCATTCCAGCCTGAAACGAACAATTTACAAATGTAGGAAGTATGTAAGTGATAGAAGAGCAATGAAACTACGAAAGCAAGGTGTACAGAACCCAAAGGGTTGTGTTGGTGTGTTATGGGTGATTCTCATTTAACGGGACAATCAAGATTTTGGTTTTGACCAAAAAATTTTGTTCTCCTAATTTTTTTTTTTTTTTTTTCTTTAAGGGGTTATACTGGATTATAACTGTGGAAAAGTAAGGCTGATGTTCCTCATGCCAACCCGATTTATGGTGCGAACATTTGCGTTTTTTTGGTTTATTATTTTATTATTGTTTATGTTCCCATCGCAGTAACAAAGTGATGTAGTAATGTAGATACTGGAGTGAACTCCTAAAAGGTTTTTAGCCGATACACGGGTTGAAGCATTCTGATACGCATGAAACGCTGCAAATTCTTTCACTGGGGTTTATTATTCAATTGGCTTGCGTTCATGATTTGAATTTATACTAAGCTTTGGAGTGTGAGTGTTTCACAGGTGATAGAGTGATTATTGAATTTCAGGAGGCAGACGAATATGATCAACTGAACAATCCAAATAGGTATTTTGGTTGAGAACAGATTTACGTGCTCTATGCATATTTCCTGAAATTCAATAATTGCTCTATCACCTGTGAAACACGGACACTCCAAAGCTTAGTAGAAATTCAAATCATGAACGCAAGCCAATTGAATAATAAACCCAGTGAAAGAATTTGCAGCTTTTTTATTATAAAATCCAGATGTTACTCTAATGGTATAGTGATGTACAAGCACGCATAATTTTCGTTTGTTTCCTCAAAATTCAGGTTTTAAAATGTTATAGTTTACGAGAATGCTATGTATCCATGACAATGAGCTTTGTCAACCAAATAACGATAGAATTACGTAAACGATGTGTAGGTAAGGTTGAATGAGACAGATCTGATTTCAGTTTTTCCTGACTTTGTGCTAGAACAAGTATCACATTTTAATATTAGTATTCATTTAGTATCAAATACCAAACTTGAAAACGCTGCAAATTCTTTCACGGGGGTTTATTATTCAATGATTCATGATTTGAATTTCTACTAAGCTTTGGAGTGTGCGTGTTTCACAGGTGATAGAGCGATTATTGAATTTCTGGAGATATGCACAGAGCACTTGAATCGGTTCTCAACCAAAATACCTATTTGGATTGATCAGTTGATCATATTTGTGTGCCTCCTGAGATTCAATAATCGCTCTATCACCTCTATCACGCACACTCCAATGCTTAGTATAAATTCAAATCATGAACGCAAGCCAATTGAATATTAAACACCAGTGAAAGAATTTGTAGGGTTTAAGGAAGAAGGACTTAGTTTCATTAATTTGAAGCCCCTTTATCCTGGCCATGCGCTCAAATTCTTCCAGTGCGCCTGCAAGATTTGAGACGTTTCTTGCGAATATGTCAACGTCATCTGCGTAAGCTATATGTTGAGTTAGTCTGTTATAAATGGTATTTGTACGGATGCCTCTTATCACCGTCTCCATTGTAAAGTTGAACAATGTTGTTGCGAGCGGATCTCCCTGTTGCAGTCCAACGTTTACAGAAAACTCTTTTCCTAGGAGGCCCATAATTTTCACCCTTCCCTTAGTGTTCTTCATGGTAAGACTAATGAGTCTTTCACCGACCAACTACCACTACAATATTCCCCTGAGCTGATCCCAGCGTTTACCTACTAAATCAGCTCAATTGGCATTTGGCACGATAGCTTGAGACGCCAGAGAGACTTGATATTACTTAAATTCAATTCTACTTAATTTTTTTCATTTTTTTTTATTATTATTATTATTTTTTTTTTTTTTTTTTTTTTTTTAGAACATATGTATATTTTTGGTTTTAATTTGTACAGATGTCCTATTGACTCTCTGGCGAGATCTTTGTTTCTTTTTTAATCTTTATTGTTAAATTTGGCCTTTAGCCTGAGTAACCTAATAAATGAACTTCGAGATATCCCCAACGTACTAGTAATGTAAGGGCAAAAATACATTTGACATACTAATCATGTGACTGGTAGACAAGTTGAAGTAATAAATGTGTAAGTGCATTTACGTGTCGTTTCATGACTTACCTCTTGGCAAATGGCGTTGATGTCAGCGCCCGAGATGCGGTCTGGTCGAGCGACGTAATCCTCCAGATCGACCTCCTCGCTGAGGTTCATTTTGGCGGTGATCGTCGAGAAAACGAGACGCTTCTGCCGTCTGTCGGGGAGCGGGAATTCGATTTTCCTGTCCAGCCTTCCAGGACGCAGCAGGGCGGGGTCCAGGGTATCAGCTCGATTCGTAGCCATTATGACCTAAACGACAATAATAAACATCGCATAAACAACACGTCTCACATTGAGCTAAAAGAGCAACTTAGGTGGTAAGAAAGGCATCTTAAAAAAAGAAAAATTCTTGCATACAAGTCTGCAACGCATTAGGACATTTCATTTCTTTCCCCTCCCTCCTTCTTCCCTTCCATCTTCTAGCAATCTTGTCTTCCTCTGTGAATTACATTTTTTTTCAATATAAAGAAAACAAAAATTAAACTCATATTTTTAGCTTCAGTAGCCACTCTGCTGATCAAGACCCTGTACACCTTATTGTTCATGTCCCAAGGAGGCTACCAGCCAAATTTCAGCTTTCCACAGTTGATAGGAAAGAAGTTAGCTTCAGGAGCCACTCAGTTGATCAAAACCCTCTGCACCTTATTGTTCACGTCCTAAGGAGGCTACCAGCCAAATCATAATAATCATATAGCCAAATTTCAGCTAAAATCATATAGGTCTATATATGACCTACCTCACTTCTACGAATCATAATAATCATTGAGCATATTTCGTTACGTAACGTAACGTGACATAACGACAATTTGGTTGTGTGCCATAGCAAAGACATGAAATGTCAAAAATATCGAATTTGCTGCACGATCATTGTTAATTATAAGTTCGTAGTCCTGAAAACACAAAATATTAACCTCCCAAAGCATTATTTGATTGTGGAAACTCATTTCACCTGCTCAACTTCATTTAAAAATCAGCTTTTCGCTTGAAAATGTATAAAAACTGTATTTTCCCTGTATTGACACATTCGAATAGTTCCCCTATTTTATGATGAACTAAGGAATTTTCGGTTTTATAATTTTATGAAATTATTGTCAATGAGTTATTCTGACCGTTAAATTAAAAAATAAGTTTTTTTAAGAAAGCATTGTGAAGAAAAATTTTAGGAGTAGGAGAAACCACCATATTTGGAATCAGCACAAAAATTTCCTGAAGGATTATTTCATGAAAAAAAAAAAATTTTTTTCACTCAAAATCTCATTTTGGCCCACTGTGCGTTGCAACCTCGCGGCCCTGACCAACTTGAAGAGATCAATACTCATCAGTGGTTTCTGTAATGCTAACTAAAACTAATTTAGTTTTAAGGAACAAATCACGGAAAAATCACGATTATCCTACCTTGACGTTAGTGGTTTGATCAAATCCGTCCATCTGATTGAGGAGTTCCAACAGAATACGCTGAACCTCACGATCCGCTCCGGTCTGAGCGTCGAATCTTTTGGTTGCGATTGCGTCAATTTCGTCGATGAAGATGATGGCAGGTGCGTTTTCCTTAGCCAACCGAAACACGTCACGTACCATACGTGGTCCTTCGCCGAGGTACTTTTGAACGAATTCAGAGCCTACGACTCTGATGAAAGCGGCTGTTGAAAATAAATATAAAATTTCAACATTATAAAATTGAATATATAGGTACATTGATATGGGCACAATTTGAGGTGGTGTTCAGTTGAAAAATTCTATTCTTTTTCATACAAAAATGTCTATTTTGTTGGATTTTTAGGATATAGTTCATGATAAATTTTGAAGAAAAATACTATTTACCTACCAGAGGAATGAAAACCAAAAAAGCATCGTTGAGAAACTAACTATTGAATTGCTCAATGTGCTTTAAACCAAAGACGAGAGTCTGTTATCAATTGTCAAGACCTAGGAGTTTACCAGCAGCAAAGGACAATTAGGGTCAAATTCAAGTCAATGTGTTTAACTCAATTAAAAACTTCTCAGAACCAGATAAAAATCAGTCATTTTGTTAACACATCAGGCATCATAATCAAAATGAAAGGATGATTGAAGAACATTAACTTTTTAGCACAAAAACGCTGCAAATTATTTCACTGGGGTTTATTATTCAATTGGCTTGCGTTCATGATTTGAATTTCTACTAAGCTTTGGAGTGTGCGTGATAGAGGTGATAGAGCGATTATTGAATTTCAGGAGGCACACAAATATGATCAACTGAACAATCCAAATAGGTATTTTGGTTGAGAACAGATTTATGCCCTATGCATATCTCCTGAAATTCAATAATCGCTCTATCAGCTGTGGAACATGCACACTCCAAAGCTTAGTATGAATTCAAATCATGAACGCAAGCCAATTGAATAATAAACCCCAGTGAAATAATTTGCAGCGTTTTTTATGGTTATCAGAATGCTTCAACCCGTGTATTGGGCTTCAAAGCCTTTTAGGAGTTCACTCCAGTACCCACATTACTACATCACTACGTCACTAGGTTACTGATATCAACACAAAAACAACAATAAACCAAAATAACGCGAATGTTGGCACCATAAATCGGGCCATAGATCGGGAATGGTTTGACCTACGGACCTGGGGAGGGGCTCATTCGATTCCTCGTGGACTGTTGTTCAAAAAGAGTACAAATTTAGGCCGCCTTGACTTTTTTTGAGGTTTTTAGGGATTTTACAAAACTTTGACAACCCTTAAAGGGCACTTTAAATTAAGTGAGAGAGCTGGCTCAAGAATTGGGGCGTCGCCGGACCAACATGGATTTTTCCTGAAAATTTCAGCTTTTTGCTTCAGCCGTTTGAGAGAAATCGTGCGTACGGCGGACGGACGGAAAAATTTTGATTGCAGATTCGGATTCTGCACCCTTTGGAACGTAAACCATGAAATTTTCAGGAGGGTTAGCATTCTTTTTTTCAAGAGCGATTACAATGGTTTATTATTGAATAATAAACCAAAAGTTATCCAATTTTTAAAAATGCGCTTTTAATTCTTTTCTAGACGTGGAGTGTGATATTGAATCCAGGCTGTCCACACTAAAAACGTAAAACTTCTCGTGGAAATTCATTGGAATTGTATAAATTAATATGAATTAGTTATCTATTTTCATTCTGTCACTATATTGTCCTTTCGAACTGAACCTTTTCTGTAGAAGGAACATCATATGGATTAATAAAACAAAGTAGAAACTCCATTGGAAATGCTATTTCATCTCATCAATGAATTAAGAACTGAGGAAAATAGAGAATGTAATAGAACTTGGTACCTTTCCGTTGAAATTTTGATAAAGAACGTTGAAATTTTGGAATGTGGCCCACATGTTTCTGTTACAACACCGGTACGGTTGTGTTAATTGGGCATGGGACATTAAATTGTCCGTCAATTAGGAATGTAATGTTAAAGTCGGCCTTATATTTACTCTTAGGCACATACTTAACCAATTATTCAATTTCTCTTTTATAGAGCATCCCATCATGACCAACAACAGTCTACATGCATAATTAGTTAACAAGATTTAACCAGGTTCAGTTTTGAAGACTCAACTTGTTACCTTTAGTTAGACTTGTTCACGAATTGAAAAATCCGAGTGTACGCACCTAACATGACCCAACCGACTAAGTTTTCAAATCATGAGGGTAAAATCGCACATAGCAATAGTTCTGTTCCAAGCCAAGGCCTTACTCCACCACTTATGAACAACGAAGAATAAACGATTTCTCCCCTTTGAGTACAGTTACATTTTGGGCAAAATTCGACTTGCCCACTTATTCACAGAATTACAGAAATAATTTTAAGACAACCCACTAAAATGAAAAGCGGTGGAAGATACTAACCAGTGGTGTGGTGAGCGACGGCTTTGGCCAGCATAGTTTTCCCGCATCCGGGAGGACCATACATGAGGACACCACGAGGGGGATCTATCCCGATCTGGCGGTATAGCTCGAAATGCGTGAGGGGCAGCTCAACCGCTTCGCGGATTTCTTGTTTCTGCATATCCATCCCTCCGATATCAGAGTACTGAACATCAGGCTTTTCATCTGAAACATATTAATATATTTACTGATTGTTATGTTATAAATAAGATCTACCTACCTACGCTATAGAGATGGATGGGAAGCAGAGGTCAGAGGAAAGTGGGCAGCATACTTGATCAAGGATGTGATGGACTGGATCGAAAGCAATTCCTCAGGGGACATGGTATCCATCACACTACAGAGCCTTTTTATGTAAAATAGGGAGCCCATCTGTGTGCTGTGCCACAGTGGATGGAAGGACGATAACCACCAAACCTTCATTGTATGCACGAAATGGGAAGCATCCCAGAGCGTGCTGCAGAAAGAGGTGGGAGATTTGGAGCCAGAAACCATTGTAGGTAGGATGGTAGAATCCGAAGAGAGATGGGACGCCATCGTTACTTTTACCACGGCAGTCCCAGGATGATTGAGGATGGGAGACTACGGGTAGCTACCCAGCTGCCTCTAGCTCAAACACCACCAACGAACTACTGGGCATATGGAACCCAGAAACCCCTAGGTTCAACACTAGCACACATGGTGGCGATTCCTGTACTACTATTTGAAGTTTATGTTCAAACGCCAAACATTCAAACGTTGATTATTCTCGAACTCCCTCCTGTTTGCTACAGAGGATAAACACTCCTTTAAACTGCATAAAAACAAGCATCTCTTGCGTCTGAGGCAGATTCCACTGGAAAACCACACTTATAAACCCCTTTGTAGAGGTAACTACTGGGAGAAAATAGTATCCAAAAGAGGCTTGTGGAGCGGGAACCAGGGCAGAGGATTAGGAAATTCACATTGTACAGAAGAGACGGAGAGTCAGTTATGCCCAGGATCAGTTGATGGAAAAATTACAAGTCGGCCAAATAGCAAATGATCTCAGGGAGCTGTGAGCAACATTTCACAACCGAGACCTCCAAATTGTCTTTATGCTGTGGAATATTCAATTTTTAGGCAATATATTGCAAAAGCTTGCAGTGGACTCTCTACAGCTGATCAACAAGGCATCTGTAGCAGGAGGTCCAATTGACCGAGGGAGAACCAAAGACTTGTAAATTGTCCAAATAATGGGAAATAATGAAATGAGATCGAGTCAACTGACAGCTGCTCTGCCTACACCTGCATGCCACAGTCAATTTGCAGCTGATCGTGGTGTTGACAATTGTGTTTCCAACACTTAGAGCCGCTCAAATGGTAAGGCTCACAATCCTCTGTGAGTTTTCATCTGATTCATAGAAACGAAATTTCCATCCAAACCGAACGCAAAAATTACCTTTCATTCCGACAGTTTGCGTAACCTCAACTTTACTATTCAACCCTTAAATTCAGATAGCCCAGGAGGGAATCTAAAGACAACGTATATAAGATAAAACTTTTACTTTTTTCCAAGCAGCTTGAAACGGGAGCTAGCAACTTGTTTTTAAAGAATGTTTATTCAAATTCCGCAAATGTAAAAACACACTCATGCGAGTATGAACGTTGAAATGAAACCAGGACACGTTTCTAAACTTATCTGGCACGTTTGCTTAAAACTTATATAAAACTAAATTGAAAGTGAAATAAAGTCTTACCTGCTTGAAGCATCGAGATGGACGAATCTGCTTCAGGAGGGAGAACATCAACTAGAGCGTTGCTATGTTTGTGGAGTGCAACAGAGGCTGAGGGCTTCAGAAGCTCACGGTCAATCGTTGACAGAATCCTCACATAATAGTTCGAACCTTAAAATAAGAATAGGATGAGTCATATGACAATATTTATGTAGCTTGAACTTGGAAGAAGTATATTTAAAGAACTATAATGATAAATAGTGTTGAAATTCAATCGAATATGATCAGCTGAATTATATGGACTTTTCACATGTTAGGTAATACAAACCTTTACCCGACTTGGGTTTTTTTCCTTAGTAGCAAACACACAAATCCATAAATATTGATTTATTGATAAATGGAATGTCTTTGTGATGCAGTTCTAGTGCAAACAATGGAGGGCATTATAATGACTTCTGATCAAGTGAGCATGTGCATGGATTTCGTCACGAAACCGAGAGGTTGTCATGCGAATAGGGCAAACAGTGTCGCAAGTGGGAGGTAGGTACGTAACATGGCGTTGTGGGAAGAACGCAGATCATCATCAAGATTGATGCACCCATGAACCACAAACTATGCACCATCCGTACACTAAATCCTTTCATTATCCCACAGCTGTAGTTACTGCACTAATGTTTTGAACTTCGCAGTAACTTTGGCATTTGACCCTTTTAGAGAGCTAATATGTCAGGATAGATTCCCTCCCTTATGGCAATGGCTGCATGCATCAACGACATGGCACTTCCTATTCAGGTTTACCGCTCCTCTGTATAAGCTCACTCAACTTTTGCTTACTCAGAAATTACTTACCAACTTCAGCATTTCAGTACTCGCTCAATATTACAGATTTCTTGCTTCACACATCGGTTGGCACTGTGACCGTAAATCTAGTTGCAACGGAAGATGCTAACCTTACAGTTAGCATGGTGAGAAGTTGCCTTTTGCGGCTGCGACCATGGCTTAGGGTGTCATGTGACCAGCTCCTATCCTGCAGGGCAACTCTACTCAAAATGGTACCGTTGCCACAGATGCACCACCAAAAGGCAAAGCATGACGTGCCCTCCGCCAGAGGTGGTGGGGTAGTGAACTCGCTGGGAAGTAGATCGCCAGTCCCCCATCCCCCACACGTTGTGATTGGGAGCCAGAAGACGAAATTTTAACCCGATCAAATAGCAACTTAACAAACTTCTCCAGTTCGTTCGTGCAGTCCCGCAGTAACTGGAGCCGTTTGATCATATTTGTGCCGCCTTCAGATCACGTGTACAGTACCAACCACGAGAAGCAAAAACTCTATTATTTTCACACCCATAACGGATAATCAACACTTTTACTGCGTTCTCGATAATGTCCTTCAGTTTTCCACCCATCCCGTACTTTCAGAGACATTTCAGTTCCGTATTCACCCAACAATACAGTGAATAACATGCACACATTTTCCAAAGAGTGTGCAAACAAACCAGCCTTGTGTCTCCAATACTTCAATGAAAAGCGTGCAAAAGTACTGTAACTACATATTCATATTTACACTAATTCGTTCAGTTCAGATTTTAATACAAAATTGACCAAAATGAGTATGTTTTGAGACCCAACCCTTCACATTATCTTGAAACAATGGTTTAGATAACGAACAAATAAACCTAGTGGACAGATATATGAAATTATACCTCATAATAAATTTTGCATTGATCCAGTCTTCAATAGGTTTATAATAATTAATGAATATAGAGAATGAATTGATTTTCAAAGAGTATTGAATCAGCAAAATTATTTAATGAATGTGAAGTCATCTAAAACTTAATAAAAGCCGAAAAAAACTAATTTTTTGTACAAAGTGGACATTTTTATTGGGAAACCTGTCATATAAATGTTCTGGCAATGTTTCAAATAGAGGTACATTTACTCAGGAGAGAATCATATGAGTTTTTACCAGAAGGTTTTCATTTCAATGTCCCAGGCTAAATCCTACCGATCAATCCCAAAAAAACGTCCATCTACAACAACCCGTGTTGAGTTCCTGCAACGAAATAGCTAAATTAGCTCTAATAACTGCTTTTGTTCGGCATTTTGTCATCAACAAGTCCACTAAATGGCACTAATTGGAATGAAATCAATTCTTCCTGAAGCTACATACCTGTAGTGCTACCTACGATGCCCGTATTTTGATCAACAGCTTCCAGGAACTGGCCAATAACAAGAGGTACACTTTGGATGCGCTTCACCTCTTCCTGCGCGTGAAGATATTCTTTCTTCAAGTTCCTCTGTTCATCTTTGATATATTCTTCCTGGACGGCCAGAAACTCCAGCTGACGTTGAAGTTTCTAAAGAGAATGAAAAAACGTAAAGGAGTGGCAGAGCAACTATAAAACGCTTGAGGATTGATATCTCCAATGATTTGCTCAATCTAAAGTGCACATAGGGAAGTGGTGATGCTACAAACACTTAGTTTCACAATACCAGCTGAATTTGAAAGCAGAAGACGACAACAGAGTAGAATCTAATAGTGGTAAATATTTGTGCTAAATTCTTTCAAAATATGTGCTGGAATGAATCCAAATTGACTTCAAAACATCAATGAAAAAATGCTTTCTGTCGAAATAGGAATAGGCTCTAAAACAAGTGTGCATTTCTTACGATTCAAGAAGATGAATGTTATGAGGTGATGGAATGGTTTAGTTGCCCCTTCCATTGAGGTGGATGCGGTAATAATGCTCCGCCAGGCTCAGAAGATGACCCAGACGCTTGAAAACGTCTAATTCATCTCCCAAGGGCCAACTAATCATAGCCATCACAATATTGTGAGTGGAACTCTAAGGAAACGATAGGATACATGAACCATGTGAAGCTCCGTAGTAAAATTGATTGGATTTGCACAGCTTACTTTGTATTTAGTGAATAAATCTTGATTGTCACTGTCCTCTGAAAGATTAGGCCCGAGGATCGTGGTGAGTTTAGCATCTTGACTGTTCTCTTCCTGGGAACATCGAAAAATTACGAATTTGAATTATCGTTAACTTGCTTCTCCAACTGACGCTACCAACGCCTGTTCAAACAGCCAACTCTTTCATAAAAAACTAAATCCACATTGGCTAAAGAATTATATTTAAAACTTACTCTGTCATGTAATACCACTCCGATTTCTTCCATTATATTTATTATTTAAATAGCAAACTCAAACTAAAAAATGTTGAACTTGGAGAAAATAAGCAGTGTCACAACTAAGCATAACCTGCTTCTCACAAGCCTTCCGTGTTCTTCTTTTACCTTTTGCGTAAAACCGTAGCATGGATTCCCCAGGATATAGCATCCATCTTTTCCCGTCTCGTCCATCGTTGTTGTTCCTGTTCACAGGAGTTTTCTAGATCACTTTCCTCTCTACGTAAGGCGGTGTACAAACTAACAATTAGAAATCATCAATGGCTTCTTCCAGTGAAATTCATAATTTTTTTAACCAATTTCATACGCTTTATTTAATGAGGTATCATTTTATATAAAGTAATCAAAGGTGGGAAGGATGATAAAAAGTAAATATGAATTGAAATATTAAGGTATATAAGGTTACAATTGAAATATACATGTGAAAAAATGAAATACAAAAGGTAAAATTTAATTTTGAAATGTAAAATTGTGAAATGTTGAAAAAATGTATACAGTGGACGCTCTATTAGTTGGCACTTTTGGGGCCGTAGGTATGCCAGATAATAGAACATATTTAATATTTTACAGAAAAACAAAGTGCATGAACAACGTATCAACTACAAATTAATAAAGTAACTGTTTTACATCATTTTTGGACCAGCTGACAATATCAACATGAAAGGAATTGTGGGAAATGACGCAAAACATAGTTTAAAAAATTGCAACTTTTTTATTTTAATGGAGATTTTACTGGAATAAACTGGATTTGAGTGGCCCGGCTGATGCTGGTTAATAGAGCATGACGGTTCACAGAGCATCTTCTGTTCCATATTTAACTCTTTGGCGTTCCTCGGTACAAGTGCTTTACCAGAAGAGAAGCAATAGAATTCCTGGCGGGCTTTTAGTTCCATATGTATCCAACAGGTAACGGAACACCGGAAAAAATGTTAGCATCTCGATGTTTTACACAAAATATGCTGCTTTGCCACTACTTAGGAAAATGAAGTCACTTTTATAACTATGATATGAAGTCAGTTAAGTTAACAAGGGTTAAACTGCTAGTATCACTTTAAGTCCCTACCTGGTTTTTCAATTAGGTAATTTTTTTTTAACCTTTAATTGGTAACAAGAAAAATTATACTATGGATAGTAACAAAGCGCTTTTAAGGCGCTCAATACCAAAAACCTCACCATTCCAACGTTTCGAACCACCATTCGAATAATTACAGTAATGACTCTAAATGGGTGACAATCTAGAATATTCTTGTCAAACAAATCATATATTTTATCAAATAAAACAGCATTTTTTCAAAGTTTGACACCAGTAATGGTAAAACTAAAGGAGCGAGAAAACTTGAAAAATTAAACCCCAATACCTATTTAGAGGTCGTAATCGAATTAGTCTAATCACACACTAACGTCAGCATCACGAAATAGCAGGCATATGAAACCTATCCTTCCTATTACCTACTTGGTGAACATTTTGCTCGAAAAACTACGTACCTATGCTCAATTATCATGTGGAATGGCTTTTTTCCAGTTTGGCACGAATAAATCACAAATATTTGGGAACGTTGGTAACTATGATAACATGAATCATCTCGACTTACTCCTTAATTCGTATGGAATGGTGGTTGGATTCCTGTTCATTGTGTACCTACCTGACAATAAGGAACGTGACTGTCTGGAATAGGTAGATTGACAACCGAAACCATGCTGAATATTGTAAACTTTAAATGGAAAAAACGACCAACTAATTCTATCTAGTAGGACTAATTAGTCTACCTAGTAGAACTAATTGTATTTTGATTTACTATTATAATATTGTCATTGTTAAATATTTGTTATTATAATGAGGAATGAAAAACGTCTTAGGAACGTTATTAGAATGATGGACAAAAATACCATGAAAGAGGTAAAAATACGCTCTTGTAAAAACGAAAAAACTACCTCATGAATGGTAACAATACGTTCATGGGAGGTCAAATACTACCCTATTATAGGTAACAAGAATTTATGGAGCGCAAAAAGTTTACCTGCATTGGTAACAAGGCGCTCCTGAGACGTGTAGACATTTCGAAAAAATAATAGCACTTACTAGATTTGAATGGCAGGAGCTCGAGCAGGACACTGAAGGGAGAGCAGGTGTTCGGGAAGGAATACCATGGCAGGGGGTGGGGCTAGGACAAAGTCGAGTGAACTTACAGTGAACTATAAAAACAGCT
This sequence comes from Creontiades dilutus, assembly GCA_031894815.1. Classification (NCBI taxonomy): domain Eukaryota; kingdom Metazoa; phylum Arthropoda; class Insecta; order Hemiptera; family Miridae; genus Creontiades; species Creontiades dilutus. The sequence goes on along the minus strand of JAVIWC010008991.1, from coordinate 276,009 downwards.
GTACGCTTCAGAAGCGCCTTGTTACCAATTAAAGGTTAAACACTGTACTGCTCTTTGTGCAGGAAGCCGAAGACAATCTGAGCATTTTGCTGCTCCTTTACGCTCTCCGTAGGAGACGGCTGAGGCAGAGGCCAAGGAACTCCAGGCGTTGGTGGGTATGCCCCTCCAATTCCCGCCGCTTTGAGTTGGGGACATGGGAGCGGTTAATCGGCGAGCTGCTGAATGAGGAACCTGATAAATTTTTCAATTACCACCGCCTCACCATAAAACAGTTCAACGAGCTTCTGGAAAAAATCAAGCCCATCATTCAGAGGGATTTTGCCATCAGGGAGCCAATACCCAGCGGTCTCAAGCTGTCGCTGACATTAAGGTTGGTATCAGCCGTATGTTCACAATATGAGTGCCAACAGTTACCAGATGGAAATGTTCAAAATTATTATAGTATAGAAGCACAAATCCTAGGCTTAACAGACACCAACATCCTTATCAATTCCATTCGTACGAGCAATATAAAACTTTGTTTGACTGGTTGTTTGTCAATTTATTTATTTTATTATTATTTTTTTTTTACAGGTATCTGGCGTCTGGGGACAGCATGGTGTCCCTAGCGTATTCATACCGGATTGGGAAGTCGACGGTGGCAGCATTAATCCCCGAAACCTGCTCTGCCATCTGGGAAGTGCTGCAGCCGGAATTCCTCAAGTCTCCAACCCGGGAGGATTGGCAACACGTTGCTGAGGATTTTGGTACTTTATGGAATTTTCCAAACTGTGTGGGCGCCATAGACGGCAAGCACGTTGTTGTCCAGGTGAGGTAAAGGTAGTAGGCATGACTGCACATTTTTTAATAACATATTTTTACTAACTGTTACTCCATTTTGCAGTGCTTCAACAAAACTGGGAGTGAGTTCCATAACTACAAGGGCTCCTTCTCCACCTCGTTGATGGCCATTGTGGATGCCCATTACAGATTCATTGTGGTGTCCATTGGGTCAAAAGGGCGCGAGAGCGACGGAGGTATTTTTAACAATTCGAATTTTGGGCAGTCCATCATCAGACAGCGATTCCCTCTGCCACCTCCACTGACTTTGCCCCATTTCCCGATTCCATTGCCTCCTGTTTTCCTAGGTGAGTTGCATGGACCAATTGTTCAAAATCAGTGCTCAATGACTCTATGCAACATTGCTATATACCTCTATCTTTTTGCAGGCGATCAAGGATTTCCTCTACTACCCCAACTTCTTCGCCCATACACCACAACAACTTCTCCACCTCCGGCTCAGCGCATCTTTAACTATAGGCACTGCAGAGCAAGAAGGGTTGTGGAGAATGCTTTCGGCATTCTATCGAATCGCTTCCGAATCTACAGAAGGCCGATTGTTGCTAGTCTGTCCACGGTCGATGCCATCGTGCAGGCAACTGTTGTGCTGCACAACTGGCTCCGCAGCGAACAGCTTATGTCAGGGAACTCATATGTTGCTCCGGATCTAGTGGACTGTGAAGAAGGAGGGGTTTTTAGAGAAGGAAGTTGGCGCCAGGATGCTCCTCCCACTGGTAGGTACCAATTTATGTAATGCGTAGACATCACAACCCATCATGGCGTAAAGCACCATTTCAGTTATTTGCTTTCTTTATAGGACTCGTCCCTCTTCCGCCAACCACAGCAAGAAACTCGACAACAAGAGCCAAGGCAGTCAGGGACAGCTTCGCTGCTTATTTCATGTCGGCTGGGCAAATCCCGTGGCAGTGGCAGCACTTACCGAGTCTCCCTGTTTCCCAGTAATTTGTTTTCAAAATACCTGATTCCCTGTTAATGATTATACCTTTTTGGCCAACATTGATGCTATTTGTGACGTACCCTTTCCTTCATTCAATCACCATAATATTATTCGTTTCATAGTGGTTTGTATAGAGCTCATGGAAAATAATGGTCATGTGTAAGCAAGAAAAATCAGAAAAAATGTAATTTATTGATGGATAGTTACATAAATAACAAGCAAAATCAGAAAAAATGTAATTTATTGATGAATAGTTACATAAATAACAAGGAAAATACTAGTTATGGTATTTGAAAATGAAAGGAGCTCAATTTAAAATTCCAGATTCTAACATCTGAGCCAAGCTCAACTCGAGCTGGAGAAGGGATGAGCCCTGGATGAAGGAATAATAATTTAAGACCAGTTTTCAGTTTGCTACAGAAAACAACTTAATTTTATTAATAATAATGCATGGAAAATTAAAAGAAATGTCTGAAATTAATAGTTCCTTGTGAGAGGTTTTATAATGAATTCCACTTCTAACTCTAGGTAGGTATTTCATGTACTTCTCTTTCAACAAAACCCTACGAGTGGCCACCCTCACAAAATCAATAAAATAAATTCGTGTAGTACACGAGATCAAAATTAAAATTTCAAATTAACTTTCTCTGTAGATTTTAGTATCTAGTTATAGTTTGTATATAGTTTGTACATAGTTTATAGTTTGATATAGTTATAGTTGATATTTAGAGCACAGTTTAGATTTAATTTATATCAGATATTTAGTGCATAGTTTAGATATATTTGATATTTAGTTTGTAGATTTGATGTAGTATGAGAAGAGTCTCTGTGTTCGGATATGATTCCCCTTAGTTTTAGGAAATAATTGGGCCGATCGCACCTGGGATTTTGAAGTTCCGGATGTGGACGGTTCCCTTCCAATTTCTCCGTGTGGTGGTCCTCAGAGATTTCCGAAATGGTTTCCAGGATCCTCGTAGAGAATTTGCCTCCAGATCGTCAACGATGGGGCCAGTACTTCGGGAGACTCGAAGTATATGACGAGAAGGGAAGTAGAAAGTTTTTCCGCCGTGACAATCCTCCAGATAGGATGAAGCTCCTCGGAGAGAGTGATGAAAATCACATGAATATTTCACTGATGGAAATTTTAAAACAGCTTAAGTAGTTTTTGCTGAACGATCCGCACGTGGCGTAGGACAAAGACTTTATGATCTCCTGGAAGAGACTAGGTGGAGTGTACCACCTCTTCCAATGGTGGGGAAAGGAGAGGAGGACCTCCAAGATTCACCTATTGAACCCCTAATATCGCTAAGATCCAAAAACATTCACCTCTCGAACCCCTAATATCGCTACCTCGCACTTAGAGGCAGGTCAGCGAGGTCCTTGGCAATTGAAAGGAAAAAGTGCTCGTCACTGGTGAGCTGTTTTCCCCTCGCTTTTTGAGCCTCCTCTATGTGCTCCACCAACGCCTTCTCAAGGGGGTCCAAATGACCGCTGTCCCGTTCTTAAAGAAAGAAAATGAAAATTGAAATGCAATAGTCTTTCATAGCAACATTTCACACATACCTTCAAAAACATAGGGGAAAGTCATGTACTTCAGAACAACTGTGGCATTGGTAAAGATCACTACTTCCTAAACGTGAAATTGAATACAACTGGTAAACACACGAGTTTCCCCTACTGTAATGAGAAACGGATGATTACTAATTCAGTCACCGTCAGTCGGAACTCACTTCTTTTCAAATTTCGAGCTGCAGGATTGGCAGGACGGCTGTTACATGGTGTCTGGAGGTGATGACCAGGGATGACATCTAGAAACAAATTCATCCCATGAGAGAAAGTGGAGACAGTAGGAGCAGAAACCTCCTAGGTCTCTACTTAAGCTTTAAAATGTGAGACTGCAATTTGCGTTACTGAAACTTGTAGTTTAGGGATGGATAAAGGGGGTAGAGGTTATGACACTAGCTATCATCTCTGGGAGGGATTTACCCCTACTTGAACGAGCAACGAATGATCATTCTAATTAGGTGGAAAGAAGGAACCTACTTTTCATGTGAGGTGGTACAGCGATTGGCGGTGACGGCAGGGTGGGAGGATGGCTGCAGGACGGCGTCTCGTGAGTGTTGATTTCTGGAAAAAAAGGCAATTAGACAAACGAGGAGAAATTGAGACAAGGAATGGAAGGAATACATATCTACTTAGCTCCAACATGCATCAGGCAGTAGTTTGCTTGACTGAAACTAGTAAAGGGAAGGCTCATTGAATTCTTTCCCATAAAAACAAGTGTTTCTCGTTTTCCTAGCGTTGTGGTGCCAGCGCTCCGTGTGGCCATTGGTTGAGGCACAGTGAAATTACTGGCTACGTACATTTTAGCTACGAACTGATGGGGGACTGTTTTCCTTTTTTCAGAGATGCGAGTGTAGCAAGCACCCAGAGCACTTGATCAAATCCCAGGATAAGCTTGATTTTGCTTATCTGATTCAGACGAGGAGGTGGAGGGCCTCTATCAACTCCTCTATCCACCCAGACCACTAATAGAGTGACAGAAGTGTGTGGGATCAACTGAGCAACAACTTTCACCGGAAAATTATTGTTTTTATAGTTCATGCGAGGGGGAGGGGGAGCTATTTTTAGAAATTAGACATTTTTGGGGGGTAAAGTTGATTGAAAAAGTGTTTAACGGGGTGACATTCAAAAATATATTGCATCACTAGATAGAACGTGAATAATAATGAACCTAGTAATCAATTTAAAAATGGTTGTTTTTCTATCTGAAATGTATAAATGACAATGACAGTGCTCGAATATTGTCCGTTAGGTCTATTGCCGACTGGGTTTGAATTTTCTCAATACCTATATAAATCTTCTTTTAGTTTCTTTTACGTATTTTTCATATTTTTGCTTTGGGGAGGGGCACAAACTTACATTGCGGGGGGGGGGGGGGCGTCATGAAGCTAGGGGGGGGGGCCAAATATCGAGTTCTAATTGACTTTCAAGGTTAGCCACAGCTGAAAAAGTAAATATTAAAATCATGAGCCTTCCCCATACAGCAGAGGCATCCTCCAGTGGGGAGAGAGGGATGTTTATAAATTAAAACCACAGTTTCTACCTTCAAAATCCGCTTCCAGCGTCTGATACGGCGAAGGTATGATGACTTCTGAAACAATCAGTCAGTGTATCAGCTAGCATTTACAAATAAACTAGCAGCGCAAAATCTATTTCAACGCTCTGATTAGTCTCGCAAAGGATAGTTCACTATTGATTTGTATCAGTGAATAGCCTCAACAAAATATCATTGAGGCAGAATATCACCAATTTAAAACACTCTATAGTTACCTCCAGGGCTCCCATCATCTGCAGACACCTGTTGGACTGTAAAAAAATCAATGTCACTGAATCAGCAATTACATAAACATTAAATGGTTAAAAGTGGATAATCGTTCTGGTGTTGACAACTGCAACTACATTATGCGAACTTACTCTCTTCGTTGTCTATGGTCAACCCTGTCAGTTGGGTCAGCGTCGGGGCATGATAGTTACTTATGGTCCTGGAAGAAGAAAAATTACTTACAAAAACAAATCACAAGGTATGTGGTAATATTGGCTCAAGATTCTTGTGGCCCATGGTACCAGTGATACCTGGGAGAAACATTCGTAGGAATATAAATACTCACGGTCTAGGGGTGACTGTCACCCTTATGAACTCCATGGCCCTCATGAGAGGCCATTTCACCGGGAAAGTCCCCCCATCCCCGGTGACGCCATTGCCCTTCTTTATTTCTTTCATGTAGCGGTCTCGGAGGGACCGCCACCTCATCTTGATTGTTTCAACTAAATGGAAATGGAAATAATAATAATTACTTCATACAGCAAATCAACTGAATCGCAAAGAAACGTAGATATTATAATAACTATGCTTTCTGCCAATGTAAATGGGACACCGGCAGGTTCCTTGCATGTACTTGTAGGTCACACAAACTGAAACTGAACAACTTGAATGAGAAGGACAATTGTACTTATCGATACTCTCATACTAATACCACCTATCATCAATTTTCACCAAGTTGAGTTTTTGGATGGATCCCACTAAATTTTTCAACACGGATCGAATGGTGGTATCACCAAAGTGATGGGAGACTCATATGGGAGAAATTGACTATTTTTCAATAACCTGTCTCACTTTTATGTTTGTTTACTTCGTATCAAACCTCGAATCAAACCTCAGTTGCCAAGAAATCCAAAATAATGTTGGAATCAATAGGTAATTAGTATTGATGATACATGGTAGATGGGTAGACCCATCACAACAAAAGTTTTTACTACCTAACACAAATTCGTGTAAATTTGTAGTAGAATGTGTGGTACCTATCAATAAGCATCTATACTATCTATATTACTGGTATCTATACTATTTATAGTATGAAGTCACTTACCGTCCTCATTTAAAATTGTGCCAACTTCCAGCCAAAGTCTTTGAATCCTCTCCCTATTTCTATGTCCGGCTAATTGAGGGTTCCAGATTTCTGGTCTTTTCCTAACTAGTTCAATAAGACTTTCATTAAACTCCATGGCGAAAACTCAAATGAAGTGCGCGAAAACAAAAAAGGAAGAAAACTTGAAAAGAAAATTACTATACAAAACGAAACCAAAACAAAAACTTGAAATGAAACCAAAACAAAATGTCGGTACGAAACGAGAATGACGAGCATGTTGGCGGGAAGCCGGTTGCGCGGGAGCCCACTGCGCATACCAACAAGTGCGGCTGCTGCGTCAAATATCTAATTATTTTGATGTTGACAGTCCGCTCCAAAAGTCGACCTGCGTTTTCCCGCCCGTTCGACTCAGCCAATCAGAGCGCCGTTCGTCGTAGCCGCAATCGCATCAGACGGAGCAGACGCATCCATGTGAACGGGCCTGTACACCTCCTGTACCAAAGTGCGCCTAGGAATGTGTTTACAAAGGGAGGTTGTGCTGTGGCTCTCTTGTTTATTCACGTTTATTAGAACAAGAAGAACGGCACCTGTATGAGTAGGGTACGTAATTTTTCTATCACTATTCTCAATTTTATTGAAAAGTTTGAACGTGGATTTCATCAACTCGCTCGGTTGTTATGGAAGTATGAAGTGGAAGGGTAATGGTTTCACAGCATGTTCCTTTACGGGCAAAGTATTTTTGTAACTGATTTCATTTTTCAATGAAGTATTGGTCTCATATGTTTGGGTGGGTTGGAGAATGTGAAAGTGGTGTCAGCAATTTCTCATAAACCTTTTGATTTATGTTCCATGGGTTAGTATAACCAACCAAATTAGTTGGCCAAGACGCATTTTGAAATAACTTAGGACCTGGAAAAGAACCATAGGCGTAGCTAAATTTATCCAAATAATAGTTCAGGAAGATGATGACCAAAGAATGAAAAGACAAATGAGAGCTGGTTGATGTGGGGGCCACTCAGGTTGGAAGGCAAAGGGATCATTACATATTTTGACGCCCATTCAAGGGCAGGAAAGAAATCTTGACCTTCCAGTCCTAACAAGTGTACCAATGATGTTTCAGTAAAACTTTGAGCGTGCACGCATTAAATAGCGTGCACCAAATTTTGGAGCATTCAAAATAGGTGATACTGTTCACGCAGCTGGGAATAACCTCATCCAGGTTTTGTACTGCTTGGGTTGAAGACAACGTGTGTTCTCCCTTTCCTTTCAACCTATGATTTCTTGAGAACAATACCTCAATGAACAAAAGGTTTGAAATTGGTTGAAAAAAAATGAATTTCATTGGAAAATGCTGTATTTTGCTATAAATGTAACCCTGGATTCGATTATGACATGTTAACGTAATCTTAAGATATCATCTGAAATTAGATACGTACTCATACAAAATCCGATTCATTGCCTAGGTAGGGAGGTACACAAGTTTTTAGGTACCTGGAAATGTCTTGGAGTAGTGTAGGGCAAGGGAGGTTTTAGTTGTTTTCTACATGAATCTTTCAACATTATTACACTATTGAATTTCATTGATTATAGCTAATCACCTATTTCATAAGATGACAGGAAATATTTCGATTCTGAACGTGTTAGATGAACTTGTACTGCAACTTGAAGAGAACAACGTTCAAAGTTCTTTTTTATGAATAAAATGTATGAATTTAATTTGAAACATTAGAATATTATGTTAGTATTTTTATTTTATAATTTTGCCTCTAGCGCCAATCAACGTTTATCTCTCTTGGACCTCCATTTAAACTAAACAAAAAATAGATTTCCTGGATCAATAATCACTGGCTGATCAAAATGGGGAAAACAGACTAACATGAGAGTTTATTATTTGTTGAACAATGTGTGATTATTAGTGTCATGGTGAAGATTGTGGTGCAGATACTTGCTGTGCGTGAATTTCTATGGATCTGAAGCCAATCACAGTCGATTTTGCGTCTAAAAAGTACTAGAAAAAAGACGATTCATTCGCCTGTCAGTAAAAGTCTGAAAGACCACCTTTTTGGTCCATAGCATCTGTGCGTGTTGGCGACCAGGCTGTCTACAGGTTAGGACCAACAAAACCACAAGTGGATTCCATGTCCAAGAACGAAATTTCAACATCATTTCTAAGGTCTTTTATGACATCATATGGCGTACAACCAATCTTTAGTCTATGCACCTTGAAACACAAAGTGACTCAGTTTGAGGGATGTGAGGGGGCTTATAAAACATTTTCCCTTTATTAATGAAAATAATAAACCAAAATAGTGATAAGGTAAGTCTGAGAGTTAACGATTTATTATCTATGAAAGTGGAACCACGGTTTTCATAGATATGAGTACCCGATTGGATGAGTTCACATCGCCATATTGTACAATAAATTTAAAGTATTTAACAATAAATTTGATGTCAGGGCAGGGGTTTATCTATTTTTTAATTCAATAAATACAGAAAAGCGTTGAAAATCCGGAACGTCAATAATCCGAACTACTCCACAGCACCATATTTTAAAATTTTGCGGGAGAAACCTGGATGAGGGGTGCGCCGCCATCCCAGAAACAAACTTCAGTATAATGTTCATTTAATATACGTACTGTAAGTACAAAAAAACATTATTTTGTTTCATTTAATTGTATTCTAGAACTTCACTATCAACACTGTAGGCCTAATTATGTGTTCAAGAGGTATTTGTAGGATATGTTCGAAAATCTGAACAAATCGATAATCCGAAGTACCTATGGTCCCAATTGGTTCGGATTTTCGACGCTCTACTGTAATAAAGTAGATAAGAATTCGACTGACTCCCACTCATAACAACCCATGATAGGAAAAAGGATATTACAATACAAATTTAATTTCCAACAGAAAATGTATTGCCTTTCAAAGTAATATTCATAATTACCTAGACACGATTGAGGGAATTACAATAGATAGGAAGATACTTATACTATAAAACGATCAACAACACTAAATTATTGGTTATACATCACAGCAAGTTGATTCTTTCCAGTTTTCATTCTTGGGAAAGCTATTCTAACAATACTACGAAATACAAATAACAAGTGAACAGGAAGGTCATCTTAGCCCTATCACACAGATTGAAAAAAAAAATCCTAGTTTATTAAGAAAAATATAAAAATAGAATGTAGAATGTACATTAACATAACAATATTAAATCAAATTTCCGAAATTGAATACTTGTTTGACACACTGAAGGGTTCATTGAAAAATACTCAGTACCTATCTGTTTAATTAGGTGATTATAAACGATCAATATTCTTTAATTAAACACATTTTTTTAATGAATTTGTTTATTCACTTATTTTTTAAGATTTTTTCAAATGTTTCGAACTCTAATGATTCCATATTTTCAGATTTTCAATCCCTTTCTTCAAATTTTGAAAGTAATACTGACAAACTTTTAAAAAAGGTATCTGGAAATGGTAGAACCAGTGTTGACTATTATCAGTAAATTAGTCAAACACGAGAAGAAGATCCATACAAACAGTAGAAGCAAATCTATATGGTAACTATGATGACTAGAGTCTCGCATCAACTACGAGCATGTATGTACAGTTGAGAATATTCGTATTCAAGCGTCTTGTCAGGGGGGCTGAGGTAACCAGTGGTGTGCTAAAGGGAAAAAAATATAGTTCATACTTTAATAAATTATTTTATTTACCTACTGAAATGGAAGCCTTTTTTTCCTCTCTGTGCACAACACATTTTAGTTGTTACTTGCAGCAGTTAACTCCTAGGGTGCCTTCAGGACCTTGTGGCCTTGAGTTTCAAGTGCTGGTATTTCACTGATACAATCGCCATGACAACACATCTGTGACTGTGCGTACCACAGAGTAAAGCGGGATTCACATCCATCCGGCAAGCTATCCGGAAAGTGAATACAAGCAGCTGATTGGTTGGAGAGGGAATATTTTTTCCAGACAGCCAGTTTTGAAACGAACTGTACGCATCTGATTTTTCAAATATTTTCTTTCCAGATGGCGTAGTTCACTACTGCGCATTCGGAATGGCGTCGGGAACCGAAACAGCTGTTGAAGGAAGCACGGGGAACGAGTTGTTGGCTTGTGTTCGGCCGATTCCCCTCCATCCCCTCCACTGCTTTTAACTAGCTTCCCCTATCCGTATTTCTGAACGATCTGGATGGATCTGAACCCTGCTTAACAGATCCAACCCAGATAAGAATTGTGAGGTGGCCCTGTCTCATCTTTCTCTCATTTTCCCTTCCATCAAGACCACCAACAGTGTCGCCACTCTACCAAAACTCTGGTTGATCTACTGGTGTTCTCCTTACCACTGGTTTTAACTTCAAATCTACCAGGCTTTGAAATATTTGACAAAAATAAAATTTGGGCACAATAGAACATTTTGCATTCCATTGGCAAAAGTTGTTGGTTCACTAGGCAAACTAGACAGATGAAGTGTACCTACACTTCTCTTGACAAAAATTGCAATTTTTTTTTTTAAATAGCAATTTCTTCATATAGCTGTCATTTGAGTCGTATGTACTTGCAGGAGGTGGGAGGAGAGGAGTCAAAGGCAACGCCCATAGATTCAAACCAACTCCACAATGATATTGCTGCAGTGAAGTGTTCAGGTAGCAGAATTTGGGGATAATATCATGCATTGGAAATAGGGAGATATTGGTCTCCCCCATGTGTCAGTGTTTTAGGCAGCTTCATCCTTGATTCACGGGAATGTTTCAAATTCGGAAAAAAATAACTGACATTTTTGACTCAACACTTTTGATTTTCTCAAGTTATAGACCTTGGAGGGTATTTCCAAAACTTGATGTTATGAAGATCATCAATGGGGTTTCACAAGCATTTTGGTTCATATTTAATGTCCACATAATCTAAACAGTAAACGTTTAGAATCCAAGGACACTGAATGAGAACTTCAGGATAAAAGTTAACTCCTGAACTGGAGTAAGTGCCTACTTCGTTCGAATAGTACAACTTGCACACTCTGGTTCAGTTCATTTGAACTATTCGCTGTTTTAGACTGATGTTATAGTTGTTTGCTGTACACTGAACGCAAGTAATACTTGAAGCCATCAAAATAATGAACCTTCACTCGATTTTCAAACGTGAATACACAAAATTATTATAGTAATTCGGACACGTTTAAAGTAAATAGGAAGTAGAATTCATAAAACACTTTCATTACACGACTGAAACAATATGAAATTCCGGCAACATATTTTTCTCAACTAAGCAATTATCGAGGAACCAACTATATTGATTCAATCTAGTAGATAAAAGAGGTGTTGTTTGGTTTTCCAAATTATTATCTTGGGAAAATAAATGCTCAACAGCACAATACCTATTACAACCTTGAAACATTTTTTATACGAGGGGTATCCATAAAAAAGGTTCCCTGATTTTTTGCCCCAACCCCTAATGAACCGGCGAACTTGAAACTTTCAGGGAATCTCAGTTCTGGTGTTGTGGTCACACTGAATTTTTTTCATAATCTGCTACCGCAACTGGAACGCGTAACCTCACTGTAAACATGGATACCTTGGCTGGGGACGCGTCCAAACTGGTAATCTGTTCCGTGATCCGATTTTTTACCCTAAAAGGATTACCTGTGAATGAACTTCATCGAGAACTCACTTCAGTATACAGAGAAAACATTTTGAGTATCCAAAAAATTCAGAAGTGGTGCGTAAAGTTTGCGGAAGGGCAAAAAAGTGTGAGTGACCAACGAGCGCTCACCGAGGCAAAGTAGTTGGTGCCATTGAAGAAATTCTGCTTAGAGACAGACGGTTCACAATCGAAGAAATTTTCAATGAACTTCGTCCAAGCACCAGGGAGAAGACCAGCAGAAGTTCAGTAGGTGAGATCGTTTCAGAGGACTTGGGGTACTCAAAAGTTAACGCTTGTTGGGTTCTTGGCCTTTTGTCGGATAAGCAGAAGAATTGCTGAACAAATTAAAATGGGAAATTTTCCCTCATCCTTCTCATTCTCCAGACCTTGCCCCATCCGATTACCACCTTTTCCCAAAACTGAAAGGGTTGTTGGGGGCCCAAAACTTCCAAAATGATGATCAATTGAGAGATGTGGGCACTCAGCATTACGAGGAGGGGGAAAGAAACTTTTACCCCATTTGCAAAAGTGTAGACCGTCAAGGAGATTACGTTGAAAAATAGTAAATTTGTCAAGGAATGTGGAAAAATTATAAATTTTTCAAAAAAGACAAGATTTATATATTTTCCAGCCTAGGGAACCTTTTTTTTCTGGATACCCCTCGTATGCATAAAAAAAAGGGTAGCTAGAATAAGTATAGGGGCTTAAATACATTTTCATGAGATTTTCTTTAAATTAATACCTCCACTAATGGATATCTACAGAATTAGAGAGGAACTTACAGAGTACGATTGGGGTACAATTTTACAAATTGCTCCTGTAAAAGCCAGACCCAACTACTGGAACGTATGGAAGTTAATGAATTTGATGAATTTCAACTTTTATTCATTTCCACCTCCAAGAACTTCTAGGTTAAACCCTCACCTCCACCACTAGTTATGTACATGAAGAATGAATCTATAACTATCTTAAAAACCTGAGATTCATTACAGTATTTGGAAGCGCGAACCAAATAATGGTGTCTATTCGAATGTGATGGATATTGAAGTGAAGGGCAGGATAGGGTTCACGGTTTCCACCTGGAGAGCAGTCGCCATGCAGTCGCTAGCCCGAAGGTGGTCTCCGAGTGACTCCAGGACTTTTCCCAGATTGAACCTGTGAAGTGAAATCATTGTGGGGAGATTCTTAATAGCCATCAGACATAGATGAACATCTCAATTGATTTGATTTCTACGATTTTTGACTTTACAAAGTTAAAACTAAAAGAACGAACGAAAATGGACTTGGAGTGGAGGGCAAACATGGAATTCATTGTTAAAGATATGTTTATGCATTTTGACAGTAGTCGATCCATGGAGTGAGATCGTCTGCAACATTTATGGACTTGAAAATCGTAATTTTCAAACCTTCTCCAATAATACCTAAATCGTATTCTCCAAAGACATTTCCAAGCCAAAGCATGAAAAAGCAAAGGGATTCAACCCTAAAAACACTAAATTAGCTTTGAGAGAGTTACAATCGTGTTAATATTTTCTGCTTGATTTATTTCTGAGAGATGATCTAGGAATGTTTTATTCTGATGGCATGTTTTCATGTGACAGTAGGGTTTATAAATTTGCAGGACCAAACTGAGGTACATTACATTTACGATTTAAGTTTTGTTTTTGCTTAATTACTTTCTTTGGAAAATTCAAATGTATTTACCAAGTAGTAGGGGAGTAAGGATCTATCCTCGCTGCATCTCTTAGAGTCTTCTCTGCCATCCGCTGATTTCCCAAATAATGGTACATCAGACCCTGCGGTAAATGAATAAACCAAAACTTGAAAAAATATTTTCAATCGATTTCACGTTATATTCAGTACACAACTGTACAAGATACGGAAATTCAGGAGAACCATAAAAATGAGGGTTTCTAGAAAGTAGATACCTCTGTTTAAGTCTGCAAGTGGAATATGTAGAAGAAAAAAAACTTACTAAGTGTTGAAGACTTTTGACGTGAGATGGATTTATGGAAATGGCGTTCTGAAAGCACTGCCTGGCTTCGGTGAACTCGTTCTTTTTCTCGTGCACCAGCCCCCTCTGTGCATTTAAACGGTGATTAGACACATTGAATTGGTATTGTAAACTAGATGAATAATGTGTCAGAAAGGACCAAACTATAGCTTGGTAAGAAAAGCAAGCTCATTTTTCTGGTAGATTTGGAACTAGATATCACCTCCAGCCAGCAGAGGGTTATCCCATTTTCTCCTCTCTGAAATGGAAGACACTAGAAAGTTTCCCTTCAGCTAAATCAACAGACAGCAAACTGCCAACGTTGCAACACAAAAATCCCTCTTGGTTCCATCAGGGTTTATGAAGGGTGTCTCAATTATAGTTGTCAAATTTTCCCCTGTAGTACTCACCGTAGCAGTCCATACTTTTATTGCCAAGCTATAGTCGGGGATTCTTAAAGGTTATTAAACCATTAAGTTTTAGGGAATGATCTACCCCTGATCACGTGGATCTTACTATCACATGGAATAAGTTTCAATGTTCTCACATCACAATCAAACTGTTAGCTCCACTTGTACATTTGTGTAATTCATCTTAAATAGATTAATTTATTACTTTTACAATTGGCTAGAAGCAACTGTAATTTCTGATTCATAACTGTTAACACAATGATAAGTTGATACTCTTGTATTCTACCGAAGCCCATCCAAACCACATTTTACCAGCATCAAACGCATTCCTAAAAAGGTTAAATAAAAACCTTCAAGAATGCTCGACTCGTAAGGCCCTTCCTCCCTCATACTCACTGTACTAGTTAGGAAAAACAACTACCTTGATAAATAATTTCACACATGTTAACAATCAAACCTAACAAAAGGAGGTGTACAATACTTACAGTATACATTATGTGATGTGACAACGGGTAGATATTAGTGGCTTCTTGAATGCAAGCTGCTGCCGAAGGTATCTGGTCCATGGATAAGTACAGTTCTGCGAGGAGCAACCAGATTTGAAGCTGTAGCAACCAAGCACGTTGGGGACCTGGTTTAGGCGTGAATGTCGATAGTGAACTGGCCACTTCTGAGAGTGCTTGCTCCACTTTGGATGCAGCTAAGGAGTGCGCATGCAGCGAACCTAGACAGTGAAATGATATGTCAGAAGAACAGCCTAAATAGAGATTTTTTTGGGGTAGTAGAAGACTTATTGGTTCGTGCCTATTTTAATAGCCATTAAACAATTGCACTGCTGATCAAAATTGATTGATCACTGCCGAAAAACCTCAGTTTCGAATTCGTGGTTTCCAGATCGTAAATTATATGTCTGCTGTGATTAATTCTTACTTTTCTGTAAATAGACATCCAAAGAAAGAGTTTAAGACAAATCCAAACTGAACAGAATGGTCCGGGCAAATAGGGTTAAATATCAAACCCAAATCTTAATTTAAAAAAAATAATTACATCAATCGGGCGAGAATTCTGGTTTGAGCAGCGATTGAAAGGGTTGAATAATACCCCCTCCTAGTAGCAAAAGCAAAATTTCCGAGGTGACAACTAGACTTGAATGGGGATAGATCAAAACAAGAATGACGGAAATCGATTGAGAATTATAATGTAGGTAGCTTCAACAAAATTTGACGGGAAAAAACATTTTACCATTACCTCGCTAATTCTACTCTTCTGTCGGTTGCATTACAGTAAAATTGGGATTGAATCAAAAAAGAACCATCGGAACCCGTTGGGTTCGTGAATTCAGAATGACCTGAAAACGAGAATCGAGAAACCCTAACGAGAGACCAATTGGACGACCATTTGTTTGAAGACAAGAAAATTAAAAACAAAAAACTTGGGATCGATTTTCAGATGTCTATTTAAGAATCATCGAAACCCGTTGGGTTCGTGAATTCAGCTTTTCAATGACCTATACAATCTTGAGAAACCCTAACGAGAGACCAATTGGAGGACCATTTGTTTGAAGACACGAAAGTCAATTTTTTTAAAAACAAAATGTGTTCTTAGCTTACTAGCACCTGGACCTCATTCTCTAGATGTCTATTTACCAAAAAGTAAGAATTTATCACAGTAGACACGCATTTTACGATCAAGCAACAAGGAGTCCAAAACTGAGGTTATTTCGCAGCGATCCCTTAATTTTGATCAGCAGTGTACTTCAAATCATGAAATTGACCAACAATACTATAACATTACTACTTTTACTAAATCTATTTTTGTAATGGTGCATAATTTTAGGAACCCTAGTAATTAGCACAGTTGGGTGTCTTTTTCGAGTCACGATCATAGACAAAGCAAGCATATTACTTTTAGCTCTTCCACTTCTCGTTATAAGAACCTTGTTTTAAACCGTTCATTATTGCATTGTGTTCATTCGGTTATTAAGGTCACCAACAGGTCTAATTTATTAATTTATAAAATTTTATTTATTTAGGTATTTATTTATATCCAGTATTATTTGTATTTCTTGTTTTGAGGCATCAAACGACAACGACACTGATTGCTGAACGACTAATAGAGCTGAATAAACTAATAATGATTAATAGAGCATTATCTGTACCAATGAATGAAGTAAATTTAGCTAAAGAAAAATTAACAATTAAAAGCATAGCAGTAAGTAATGGCTACAAAGAAAATCTCATCGATAGGATATGGAGTAGGGTTCTTAGAAAAAAGAGTAGGGAAGGGGTATCTAATCTTAGTAGAGAGGTTTTGGCTGAAGATAGAAAATGGATAAGTATTCCTTATTATGGGGCAATTTCTGATAAAATTGGTAAAATTTTAACGTAAGGGGTTTTAAGGTAGGTTTTAAAAATAAAAATAATTTAAAATCATCATTAGGTTCTGTGAAAGATAAGATTAAAACTCAAGATAGGAGTGGGGTCTATAAATTGAAATGTTCATGTGGGTTTGAGTATTGCGGTCAGACGGGTAGGAAATTTAAGGAAAGAATCAAGGAACATGAGAAAGATTATAAAGATAGTAAAGGTGATTTTGCGTTTGCCAGTCACCTTAGGGAATCTAGCCATAATTTCAATTTTGACTTGGCAGATAGACAGTTTGTAGAATTTCTTCATTTTTGTCCTAAAGGAAGCATGTTGGATGTTCTTGAAAAATTTGAGATACTTAATGTTTAAATGACGTCATCCCTCAGAGCGTTTCACCATTGGTGGGTTCATTTCTCCAATAACTTGGTCCCCCACTTCAAAATGTTACCCTTACATCTGTTTGAGTCCCTTTCACTTTGTTCATTGGTTGTATCTCCCGCCCCTTTCACTTTTCTTGTCCAATAGGATTCAAGCTCCCTTTACTTCTGAGACTATATAAGATGAGCTCTCTCAACTGCACATTTAGTTATATTTTGTTACTGATGATGACCTAACAGTCGAAATCGATTTAACTTTGTAACTCAGTATTTGGTGGAAATAGACCATTTTTTCTTTAAATTCTGTTTTAATTTTGTGAAGATTGACAATTGATTTGTAGAAATGAAGAACTCCCGGATTGTTTTCACAAAAAAAGGATTTCCAACCACCTGAGAATAGATTCAAAATTCTATATTAAGAAACCTAAACTGCGCATATTGATAATCTGAACAAGTTATTGGCAATTTAAGAAATAAGCCCGGAATTATTAGCTAATATTGTGCAGTGTTAATCCAGAAAAACTTATAATCATATAATGAGAAACAATATTAACTTACTGGAGTCTTTATCTGACATTTCTGAAGTGTATAACTGGAAGACGCTTTTAGTATCAGCTTGGTCAGTCAAGGTTTGCTCTTCATGGAGTACTTTCCACAAAATCAGCATGTTCTTGGCAGTGAGAAGAGCAGTCTGACGAATGAAATATGCAAATTAGTCATAATCAATACAACAAAGAATACAGCGGAGTTGTGAATTTCACTTACATCTCCTCCTTGAGTGTGAAGTTCTAGATGAGCTTTGACATAATGAAGATCCAAGCTATCGGGAAAGTCAGTGAGAGAGGTCAAGAGGAGAGCAGTGGCCTCGGCAAATTGCTTCTGCGCGGTTAAAAGTAGGATCATCAGATGAAGAGATGGGGCGTGCTCCGGGCACAACTTGAGAGCAGACTTGATGTGTGCCATGGCTTCAAGAATCTGACCACGGCAAGCGCAGTTCATCGCGATGTAATACTCAATCAAGTGGTCATTAGGATCAACTTGTTGGGCCCTACAGGAAAGACATTACATTTACTTACAAAAATAATTTACATCTTATTGAAAGATTCATAACTGTAACACCTCTACTGTGTTTCGGGTACATCATAAGAAGGTATGTTTCCAGCTAAATTCTTACTTGTTGAAAGCTTCAACGGCTGCATTATTGAAGGTATGTTTATTCGTCTTGAGGTGAGTGGATACTGCAGCATAATGATTACCAATGCCAATATTGAGGTAGCATCTGGACAGCAACCCTTGTGGGTTACTTATCTCTCTTTGTAAGGCGATTTCACTCCATTCGATGCCTTCATACGCCTATGATACATAGGATTTAATTCTTTATAATGTTATTTAACCAGTGAATATAATTACATTTTCTATAAAATGAACAGCTTTGCTCCAAATGCTGAAGATACTAACATCATTTAAATGTTGGTAGCAGATTTTAGCCGCTAAGAGGCACGGAGACACTTTGGTGTTCAGCATCCTGGCAACTTCTTTGGTGACTTCAAAGGCCAAACCGTACTGTCCCATGTTCTCCAAACAGAGAGCCCGTTGGTACCAAATATGAGGCTCCTCATATGAGAACTTGAGAGCTCTTTCCAAAGACTGGAATAATACATCATTTAAAAAAAAATCGCATTTATTCAACGAGAAGAATAGAAAACAAACAAAACAGAAGGAAAATTGATAGACGATAATCGCTAAATTACAAAAACCACTTATCCTAAGTACTTAGAGAGAGTGGCTAGCATTTTTCTCCAAGTCAATGAAATGACTTTTGAGTTTGATATGATTATTTTTCGTCTTAATGAGAATCAGCACATTCACGATCAGGAAAACAAATGGTTCATTATCACACGTGTAAATTCGTAGATCACAATCAGTAGACAAGTGAGGTGTTGGTTGGCTGTACATTGATTTTGAAGTTCCATTCATTATCTGATATATTTATTGTTTATTAGCCTAGAGGATTATAAAGAATGAATTTTGTAAGAAAAGCAAAAGTCTCTCTAAATAAAATATGGCGAGAGCTGGCGAATGTTATAAAACATTTTTGAAGGTGATAATTGCTGCATTATTATTGTTGTTTTTTTTTCAATTATATTTATTGGTTTATTTAGGCTTAATATTACTGACTTCAAATTTAAGGTAAGATTGATGCGGCGAGATAGTGGAAATCCATCTTAAATGAAAAGACGAAATTCACTAGAACTCTATTAAAACGAAACCAAAGTCGAAAATTAGAATCCTTAGAATCTCTTGAAATCCAGAAAATCGACAAATTGGGAACTTCAGTTAATTATGTAAGTGTAATTAGGCGTTCTCCACTGATTGACATGTTCCTGCGAATTTTTCCTTTCACCACCCTACTTACCTTTCACTTTTACTCCACGCCCTTTCTAATGCATGGCCCAATCAGAGGGCACCTTTCTCTCTTGTTTGTGTAAAACAAGCCTGTCCACTCAATTCTCCTTCATTCTGTAGTGAACTGATGATGATGTCTACTACTACTTACTGAGGATTCGACTTTTTATATTTTTTGGACTGATAGAGACAATTTGTGAAAACGAGCTTTCAGTTAGTCAAATGTTATACAAGAAGAATGGGGAATTCGCAGGACAATCAGATTATAACAACTCACCTCATGTAGAAGACTGATTTGGTTCCAGCGAACCAAAACAATAGTCAGAAGATCGTATACAGCAGTTGCGTTGCTGAGAGCACGGATTCGCGCCTCCTTGAATTCAGGTGACTGGCTGAGTACTGCTTCCCTCCCAGCCATCGCATCACTAAAGGATTTGAAATAATCAATAATATTAATAAGCACCAGTAGATATCTTGAAACAAGCATACGAAGGGAAACCCTACAACAAATGTATGCTTCTGGAATCAGACAGATTGCATTATCTTATAGAAGAAAAGAAAAATTTCTTCCAATTTACAGGAAGTGGACAAATGGAAACTACTTCACACACAGCTTCTATGCCTTTTTTTGAGGTTGGTACTTCTATTTATGCGTAAAATTGTAACAAACGAGTTTATAAAAGTGTCTTCTTATTCTAATTATATTTTGCTGCCATTTAGAGCTTTCAGATCCTTTTTACACCGTACTATAATACCAGCCTAAAGATTTCCCGAAGGACTATTTCTGCGAGAACCCACGATTAGCTGGATTATGTGAAGGCAAGTCAGATCACATCCTTGCACGATGTGTGAGGTTGCCACTTCTAGACAATCCTCAAAACGCAGGGCTTTTTGAATGCTCCTAAAATGTATATTTCCTACAAGGACCCAGATCCAGGCCTTCATCTCCACTACCATATCATTATATCAAGTTACCAAGGTAGGTAAAATTAGAAACGCTTGGGAAATAAATTGAGCATTAAGATTCCTTAATACTACCATTAAGATTCAATACTATCATTAAGATTCCTTTCGCTCTCACCTGATTAAAAGCAACAATATTATTTCTTCACACTCGTTCCTCGGCATGAACAGGTTATGACCAGAGTATGTTTGCGGCTTCCAAGGGCTGGCACTTGTGCTTTTCTTGGGCCTCATGTCACCTAAATCGTTATTAAAACACAGGAAAGTACAATGATTGTACCAAGTAGAATAACGTAAGGCATATTCATGCAACTATTTGCACAAAAGAAATACTACAGAGCAATACAAGAATGACTCACTTAGTAAAACATTTTAAAAATAAAAACTCACCATTGGGTGGTGTATATTTGGTACCAGTGTACCCCCTAAGTAGAACTTCAGCTAGCTGTCTGGTCAAAGTAAGTCGCAAACTATGCGTTCCAGTCGATTCCTGTGCCTGGAGCATATTTCTGCACACAACGTAGGGTGTATTGTAATAAGCTAATCAAATGGGGGAAGTTTTGGAATTCTTAGCCATTAAGAATTATTGGAATTCTATGTTCTAATTCTAGAATTGCTACAGTCATAGTAAGTACGTAGGTAATTTTACATTCTTAAGGAGGTAACTCTGTTCAGAGTTCTGTTCATTCTTCAAACGTCTGTTCATTTCAACTACGAGAATTGTGTGATTACCTCTTGTTTTAATGTGCGAATAAACTGTTAAATTGAGAGATCTCACCGATATCGGTTGACGGCAGCTGGTAACCTCCCTCCAAGGATGTGGAGAAGGGGAGCTCGCTGGAGAGCGGTTTCCAAAATCGGGCCCATGTGCACAGAAGGGGCAGCAGGCTGAGGGGAATGAGACCCTAAAAACCACATTATACTGAATGTATGTCACAGTACAGCAGTACAACATGTTTAAAATTAAAGAAACCAATAAACAGGGGGCTTCAATGTTTAGCTACAATTGATCACAACATTTCCTTGATGCACAGAACGGAGACAGAGGTGTTTCAAGAGGAACTAAAATAGGAAACATCCATCAACTCTATCGGCATCTCTCAGTTCCAATCTTGAACTAGTGGATTCCACAATAATTATTAACAACACACGAGGTGCTTTATATAATAACTTCTAAATACATCATTTTGTTCGTAGGTATGACAGATATAATTACAGAAAGGTAAGCACCTTTTCGTTTGTGCCTCATCACTTTCGAGTTCATACTTTCCATGCATCCCAATTCTTATAAATATTAGCATAATACTTCAACCAGTCTGTTCAAGATTTTGGTTGGTTAATAACTATTCGTTTCAGAGTAAAATGTTAGTGACAAATCAATGAAAGCACCCCATTACGCCAGACTTTTCGGGTAATTCGGGATTTCAGGCGGTGATTTATTATCTCGGAAAACGAAATTTTTAATATTATAACTTCAAAATTAATCCCCAGTAAAGAGTGCACAAATGTGAAATAGAAGCACTCTCATGTCATACAATAAAACGAAATAGTCAAAGCTTGACTTACGAAAACTACTAAAGAGGAAAAATACACTAATTTAAAATGAAATTTCATCTGTTAACCCAACTCATGTTAAAAACCAGGGGGGGGGGGGATGGCTGGTTTTGTAAACTATAGAAAGTTTGGACATTAGCAGACATGTAGGTAGGGGAAGGTCGTGTACCTCCGGCCAGTTTCTTCTCAAAATCAAGTTTGAGTACCTCCAAAACATTTTTCTGTCGAAATCGGTAGTTTTCTCAATAGAATAACTAACTAGCCATACGACTCCGAAAGAAATTTTTCCGAAAACCGAATACCTACTCCACTCACATCACAAATTTGAAAAAAAATTACAAACTGGCTTGAGGTACAACCAGGGCATGTACCTCAGGCCGGACATGGTTGTACCCTACGGGCCACCCCTTATTTTCAGCAGGATCTCAAAAAATGCAAGAAAATATCAAAACATAGATGAGCATTTTATTTTAAAATATTGAAAATATTGGTACGATATTACAATCATTCTCAGCTTCATTTCAGTTTTTGTCCCCACCTCAACATGACTCATTCTAACCATCTCACAGCTGAAAAACATGAGAACTAGATTAACTTACTATTCACTAGGAAAAGTTTTAGCAAAGAATGGTAATATGGAATCTCAAAAAGTACGAAATTATTAGCAAATATTGAACCCTTCGAATGAGAGGGAGAACGAATTTTTTCCCCCATTTGTCCTTAACTGGCCTGGAAGAAGCTCTTTGATGTTCTACGAATTTTCTGCACACATCCTCAACTTGAGGGCAGATTCCACTTATTATTCTCTTTTCGAGCAAATTTTATAGCAACTTCATCGTTCCTTATTTCCACGATCTTCCCAACATGAAATTTCACACCATTTTGACAGGGAAACCTGACAAGAGCCCTACCAAATTTCTGAGAGATAGTAGCACTAGTATCTACTTCAGTTAATGAACTACGACACTATACAAAACTGACGTCCAATACACTTCAAAAAGGTTCACTGTGTTAGCTTATTCTTTCAACCTTCTACGCTATGCTTACCAGTAGTTCCTGTGTTGATATTGTTCTGCAGCTGAAGCTTATCTTGCTCTTGAAGATACAACAGAGTGAGATCACCAGCTAATTCAAAACTCCTCACCATCTGCTCTTCCCATTCCACGTGTTTGTATTTGGACGTGGAAGAAGGTGGAACTTTCTCCAAACTCAAGCCTAAAGGAAATTATTGTCATTACAACAAAATACTGTACGAATACATGCGAAAAATTAGTTTTACTTAATTCAATCATTACCTAAAGGTTATAAATCACGTACTTTCATATCACGGTAATAATAATTATTTACTAACTATGTATAAAGTATTATTTGCAAGGGGGAAAAGGAGGCAGCGTAAAGAGTTTAATCTGTACAACAAAAAATGTGGCATTGGTATGCCTATACTAATCTAAGTCTAAGTAAAAGTTTCGGTATAAATCGGCACTTCGAAGTTTATTATTTTCAATAACGAATCTTTGTAATTGAATCGGTGAGTTTAAAAAGGCTAAGATTCCAAAAATTGAAAAAATGATGTAAAGGCGCCATTGTTCTCCTTTTGACAATCTTGATGCAAGAGTGGAAGAAGGGTAAGGTTCCGAATGCTCTCCAAGGCATTTTAAATCAGTGAAATTATCACTAAGCTGAAGAGGGATACGATTTTTGGAGCCCCGTCTCGAGCTAAACGAAAAGGGAGGAGCCAAAATTGCAACGACGCAATGTTCAGACTACTGATGGCCTTAGTTGCCACGGGTCGGTTTACTCGGATTTGCCAGTATTTTCCAGTTCGAGGGCATAGTTTTTTGCCGTGTGATCGAAATTTCTCAGTGATTAGTGATCCAAAAACTCGACCAAATGTACTCCCCTCAACAGTGCGAAGGGATAATCATGACAGGCAAGAAAAAGGATCCCGTTGAAGTTAAGACGGTGGAAGCGGACTTGATTAAGGACGTCAAGGGTCGGTGGGCCAGATTCTTCAAGAAAACGACTCAGGATTTTTAGAAAAGAGGAGCAGAGTTCATCGTAAGTAGGTACAGGCATCTTGTATACTTCGCTGGCATTCCTGGCAGTGTCAAAGCCTGTGAATACATCGATGGATCTTTCTCTGTCACCTTCAAACTACTCAAGTTGAACGCAATAGAACTTCCAACAGTGAAAGCCTACAATGGAAAACTACCACTGAATGCGGAAGAAGTTGCTGATATTTCAAAAGGGGTTCACTACGTGCCATTTTACCAGACATGATTCAATGGCCAACTTCAACCGCAGAGACTGGAAGAGACAACGATGATTTGCGACGCCGCTTTCTTCTTTCCTCGACAGTTTAGTTATGTTTCTTGGTCAAAATTTGAAGTTATTCTTCAACTAATATAAAAAGGATAAGATTCCAATGATTTTCATTTGAAATGCAAAAAACCCAACATCATCTGTAACTCTGGCAACACCTCCCTCAAAATCAGTTGTTATACAAAAACGCTGCAAATTCTTTCACTGGGGTTTATTTTTCAATTGGCTTGCGTTCATGATTTGAATTTCTACTAAGCTTTGGAGTGTGCGTATTTCACAGGTGATAGAGCGAGTATTGAATTTCAGGAGATATGCACAGAGCACGTAAATCTGTTCTCAACCAAAATACCTATTTGGATTGATCAGTTGATCATATATGTGTGCCTCCTGAAATTCAATAATCACTCTTATCACCATATCACTCTAATCAGAATCACAGGTTATCAGAATGCTTCAACCCGTGTATCGGCTACAAAGCCTTTTAGGAGTTCACTCCAGCATCCACATTACTACATCACTACGTCACTAGGTTACTGATATCAACACAAAAACAATAATAAACCAAAATAACGCGAATGTTGGCACCATAAATCGGGCCATAGATCGGGAATGGTTTGACCTACGGACCTGGGGTGAGGCTCATTTGATTCCTCGTGGAGTGTTCTTCAAAAGCAGTACAAATTTAGGCCGCCTTGACTTTTTTTGAGATTTTTAGGGATTTTACAAAACTTTGACAACCCTTAAAGGGCACTTTAAATTAAGTGAGAGAGCTGGCTTAAGAATTGGGGCGTCGCCGGACCAAAATGGATTTTTCCTGAAAATTTCCGATCTTTTGCTCCAGCCGTTTCGGAGATATCGTGCGTACGACGTACGGCGGACGGACGGAAATTTTTTTTTGCAGATTCGGATTCTACACCCTTTGAAGCGTAAACCATGAAATTTTCAGAGGGGGTTAGAATTTTTTTTCCAGAGCGATTACAATGGTTTATTATTGAATAATAAACCAAAAATCAACCAATAAATAAAACACGAACTGCCGTAAATAAACGATTTTTTTCGATTTTTCTGAAATGGAATGTTAATTTTTTAAAACTCACCCGTTCAATTGACAACAATAGAAATACCTTCCATCAAATCTTGGTGGTTTACCTCTCAAGACATTCACCTACAATACAAAAACAAAAAAAAACCATATGTTCGCTATGAGGAGCTTTTCTCGCAAACTACTGAACCAAAATATGAGGAACTTCAACTAAAATCACAGATGTGGCCTTGTTGGTCATTCCTTTAAATTACAATTCAATAGAATCAATCAATTTCTTACAATGGAAATTCAAGAGTTTAAATATTATAAATTCGAAATTTAGAAAACTCTTAATAGTAGACTAGTTTGATGAATCTAATGAAACCACTACAAAAAGGTCCAAGTATTTGAAGGAAAAAAGCAAATCGGCTTAGGCGTGGAGAAGGATTTTATTCGGTTTTCATGTTTGAACTAGATACGCATGGTGAAAGCATGCATGAGATTCACGCAAAAGGGCTATCTTAATAAGAATAATCTGGTTTTTTAAAGATTTGCAGAATTTTTAAATTCTAACAAGTAGACTAGATGGTCTCCTTGGATTTAGTACCCATGAAGTTTAGTAAATTAACCAAATCAAGAAATGGAAACAAGCAATAAGGTAATTTCACTTCTTTTGCATACAGTAGGCCCTTCCACAACTCTTAGAAGTTAGCGAGGTACTTGAATAATTTAACTGTTACTATATTTAAGAACTTGCAACTATGATAAAAATCAACTAAATAAATTAATAAAGAGATATTTCTCATTGCTACTATCATAATACCTCGGAATGCAGAAGATGGTGGTTCAGAAGAAGAGGAACACTTTTCTATACGCAGAAACAAATAAATCAGACGTGAAGAGGGATGAATAGGGTCGAAATGGGCGGAACGTACTGCGCATGTTTGTACGGTTCTTCGTACCAATTATTTTTTGACGTCGTGCAATATGCACGTCACATTAATATTTGCCCTTTATGAATTTCGGGTCTCTCGGAGTCACGGAAAGGTCTCAAAAGCCGAGGACAATTATGATCGATTTTGATCAGGTCAAGAGCACGATGAAAGGACAGCCATACGTAAATTATTCACCGTCAAACCAATAACTCAAAAGGGAGGAACTTTTCTGTTTCAAACTATCTACACAGTTTTAATTACGTGTTCTGCCTTTGAAAGTTCCTTGTCCTCGGCACGAAAACGGTTAAAATATAAAATAATACCGATAAAAATAAAACGATCAAAATCTGATTTTATTGAAGTTGTCATGGACTGAGCGGTTAACAAACAATTTGATGCCTTGGATTTTAGATCTTTTTTTATCATCATTCCTATCAGCTAAATCTAGAAATTAACTTTAATTCTCTACCGCTCAAGTACACATTCAAAGATATTGACACAATCAGAATTATTAAGTCTCTTAGAAAATCCCAAGCACAGAAATTGATTATTCAATTGGAATGAGAGGAGCTACAATCCCTTACTTTCTCATAATGAAGCCTAATTTTCTTCACAATGAGATGAGTTTCCAACAACCCAAGTGAGACTGTTTCATTGAACTAGGAACAAGGACGATTTCGGGCATATCATATGCAATATCAGTGTCGTGCACTTTATGTTAAAGAAAATGAGAAATAAAACCAAAAAAGAAGCAAAATACCACGACTTCAACTCATTCCTACATGATTCTTCAATTTTGTATTTTTCTGGAAAACCACATTTTGTACAACAAAATCCGACATTTTCCAGCTTGAAAACAACTTTTGACCGTAATTCCAGATCCACACCCTGTGCACAACTAGCCACTCGCACTTATGAGAATTAGAAAGGGGGAAATAATCAAGCAATATAATTTGAGGGGTTTAAATAAGTTTAGAAGAAGCACTTGTTAGTTTTCAAGTCCCCAAGAGATTTCATGGGCATCGGACACAAATAGGTGCAAATGCACGAACTGAGACGTTTACTTCTCAAGAAAATGGAAGAGTAGTTGAGGAGTAGTCTCAAGCGGATCCCACATGAAATTCAATGAAAAGTGTAATGCTAACAGTGCAACATGTTGTTTTCAAATTACGTTATTCATATTCACCATACTTACGAATTTTGGCCTGCCAGACATTGTCACTAATATTGTTTTTTATCCTACGCCCGTCGCGTTCATCTGACGTCTCGCTGCCCAGTTCCTCCAGCGTTGATCCGCCAATCTCATCCAGTGCAGGGCACTCCATGAGATGGCGGGCGTCCATTTCCCTCAGAATGCAGACAGGACATGTCGGCGAGTCGACAACCCCTATTCTGTATAAATGCTTTTGGAGGTAGTCGTGGCCGGTGACCATTCTGAACAGGGCCACCGACATTCGCCGTGGGAGGACAGAGGTGACACATTGTCCTCAGCTACAAGGACCTCCCAGTCCTTCCCAGCGAAAGCTCCCTCCATGGCCTCCCTAACTGCATGAAAGGTACGAGGCGGATCCGGCTGTTCTTTTCTGGCACCCTCTTTTGCCAGACGGTCTGCTTTTTCGTTTCCCTCGACCCCACAATGACTGGGTATCCACTGGAGGTGACAGTCCCCGCCATACTCCCGAACCGATTGCAGAAACTTGAGGGTGTCAGCAATTGTCTGCAATCCGGCTGAGGCCCGAGCAGTGCCAAGTGCAAATATGGCAGCCTGACAATCCACAAAAATCACTACCCGCCTCAACCCTGGCCTTTTCACCTCCTACAGAGCAAGCTGAACAGCCGCCACCCCTCCATCAAAATTTGTTGCTTTCAACCCGACAGGATCGCAGATATCAAAAAGTCACTAATATAAATAATATCCCAACAATCTAATGTGCAAGCATCCAAAAGCCTTCACGCCTAGGAAGAACGTTCCAATAATGGCTAGATAAGTCCCAATGTTTTGTTGCTCATGTTTCAGAGGTTGCTTACGTAAATTGAAGAAAATAATGATTAGGCACAACCAAACACAAGTTGACAAAACCTTTTCCACTCAAGTGATTACTCATACGGAATTCCTAAGTTTCTTTCAAGGAGGCCTTATTCATTACGTTTCGCTTATCTATAAAACAGAAATCAGATTATACTATGTACCAACCTTTAACGGCATAAGATTCAGCAACTATTTTTAGGCTACGGCTTGGGAGGGGCTTCTCCGTCAAAGATTGAAGATCGGCCTCCATGAAGTGTTTCAGAGCTTCCTCGTAGTGGCCAGTGGCATAGTGCAACTTCCCGAGAAGAAGATGAGCATCTAGGGCTACACCAGCCTGGAAAATGTGGTAACATTGATGTAATGGCGGCTCATAATTTGTAATAATGTTGGTGAGTTGTTCATCATGATAGTAAAGACGGTTTCAGATTGAATGCATCTGAAGGAACAGACCCAGGAACATCAATGCAAAATAAAAATAAAGAATCGGAGTTCTGAGAAAGATATTTTTGAAAATCTATTTAACGAGTCAGATTGCTTGAAAAAAGTTATTTTTATCCTGCATTACAGAATTTAACCACAAGAGAGAATGCAGATGTAGATATATACACAACACGAAAATGTAGCTATCTAAAATGGGACTTAGAATCGTCAGAAGAAAACTAAAATTCCTCCTAAGGTCATGTTACACGACTGGGTCATTTAAGTCTGACTTAAAAGATCTTGATCAGCAATTTTTAAAAGTTGCTCAGTAAATGGTAGCTGAAGAACCGTAGCTAATTCAATACAGTAAGGACCAAGGCAGAATACGGAGATCCCAAACTCTAGCAGTTACTGGAACTGCAACGTGAATGCTGCAACGTGCATCCAGCGGCCCAGGTTATTGCGGATGCTGTACCAATCGATCTGTTGGCTGATGAGAGGAAGCGGGTTTATGCCAGAAAACAAGAACATGCGGCCAGAGCAGTAAACAAAGAGGAGAGAGCGGAGACCCTGCAAAAATGGCAGGAGAGATGGGCAGCTGAAACCCGGGGAAGGTGGACAGCACGTCTGATTGGGGAAGTGCAAAGATGGACAGAGAGGAAACAGGGCGACGTTAATTACTATTTAACCCAGTTCCTGACGGGGCATGGTTATTATCGGTCGTTCCTAAAGAAAATAGGGAAGACTTCCGAGGCAAGGTGTGTGTACTGCCGAATTCGGGACGATGATGTAGAGCGCACATTCTTTATATGCCCAAAACGGCAGCAGCTAAGGCAAGAAGTGGTTGGAGTGATAGGTGATTTCAGCCCAGAAACAGTAATAGAAAAGATGATACAATCTGTGGAGAACTGGAGTACAGTCAGCACGTATATCACTATGGTGCTCAAAGAGAAGGAAGTGAACAGAAGCTGGGAATGAGCCAGGGTAGAAGTAGTGAAGACCAGGAGGAACCCTCACGAGGTTAAAAAGGGGACTGTCCCGAAGTAATGTCAAAAAGCAGTCCCGGGACAGTCCTAAAAGACGAGAGGAACGGTGTTTTTTAGTCGGTACGCCACGATGGGACCCCGACACAAAGGGTTCCAGTAATGGATTTTCCACCAACCTCTATAAAAAAAAATAATAATAATTTTTTTTTTTTAATTTAAAAAAACATGAATGCTGAACGATACTGATCGTGTCATACCTCCGCCTCCTCTCCGTCAAGAGGAAAATTGCTATATAGTCAGTGATTCCCTTGCCTTCTACCGACTGGTAAATGTCACTCCATATTTGCGGTTTCCTTTTTAACCCAAATTCTCTTTTGATATCACCTCGGACTAAAGAAAATCTTTATAAACTCAAATTCGATTTATTATTCGTAAAAAAAATGCCAAATTCACCATTAATTTATATTTTCAAAACAGTATCGTTGACATAGTAAATCAGGTTTTGGGGGTAGAAATACGGGTGCCGATCTCACGTGATTACCCGTGATGTCAGAGGTCTTGTATAATGTGATGGCGTCACTGCTCAAACTTGGGAGCTTCTGATCCTCGAACGTAAACTTTTGGAAGCTGATCGCACAGTGTGTGTCACTGGATTTAATTGGCCTTCAGCATTACAAGAACTAGTTCGAGATTTCAGCGAGCCATTACGTTCATTAACAACATGGGCTTTATTTAGTTCATAAAAAAAAAGTTATTGAACTGAAACTTTACTTTCTGTTTTGCGTTTATTCACTTTTTTAGTAAGTAAGAAAAATAGAATTAATCTAATAATTTTAAAAATTGTGAAGTGCATGGATTCAGCACATGGGGAATGTAGAAATATACTCTCTCTGCATAGGGTTTTTACACAGAGAGGAAAAACTGCTGAAATAATGGGCTGTCGAACAAAAATATAAAATTGATAAACTAATAAAGCAAGATAGAAAATGTAAAAGATGAAACTTTGAATAAAAAAGTAACTATGTTGTGCATAGGTTCACAAACTTCAAAGGTAGGCGTCGCTTAGGTATACAACCTTCAGAAGCCAGCGAGAAAATAAAGAGACGAGTCTGTTGATGTATACAGCAAAACTTCCGAAGTAGAAGGTACCTAGGTGTGATTGTGTTGCAGCCACGGAACTGTAGGAGTGATCGACTTGCGATGAGAGAACGAGGATTAAATTTTCAAAAGTTATTGACTCAGATCGTACCAAGGCGCGGGAGGGGAGATTTCATGAAGATTATATGTCTTACATGACCGACGCCGCTACCGAATAATACATGATATCGATTGACCAGCAAGATGTGGAACGTCGTCGAAAACGAGGAATTAATTGTTCTCACCGGTAACAGTCACAAAACAGTCGAATGTAACAACAGAGCACCCTCAAGTTCAACAGGTAATGCGATTTTTAGCGAATTTTTGGAGAGAAAAAAAAATCAGATATTTACATAGCTTTAAATATTCAAAAATAGGAAGCGGGAACCCGATAGGAACCCGTCACACATCCTAAAGAACACAATAGCAGATTTTAACGCCATGTATATGTACAGGGTGGCCCACTCAAGGGTTCCGACCTGTCACCTGTAAAACCTAATTCTCTTCTCTTCTTAATTCGCCGTCTCCACGCGGAGGTTGGCGATCCAAACGGCAAGCTCTTCTTTGCTGGTTGCTGCACGGAAGACTTCCACCGAAGAGCAAGAAAACCAGCACCTGAGGTCCTTCAGCCACGAATTCTGCCTCCTCCCAATCGAACGCCTCCCACAAACCTTGCCCTCGATGATGAGCTCCAGCAGCTCGTAACGAGCACCCTTCATTACGTGCCCGAGGTACCGCACTTTCCTCTCTTTGACGGTAAGAAGAAGCTACTTCTGAGCACCTCAACATTGGTCATCCCGCCGAACCCAAGAGATGCGCAACATACGTCTATAAATGTACATCTCAAAGGCTTCCAGGTTCCTCTCGATGCTAGGGTCAAGCGTCCAGCTTTCACACCCATACAGCACGACTGAAAAGATGTAGCACCTGACCATGCGCATCCTTAGGGCCAGACTCAACGAGGAACGCACAAAAAACTTCTTCATTTGGAAGAAAGTCGCCCGTGCCATCTCAATCCTAGCCCTAACTTCCTTTTTTGGGTCATTGTGCTGGTTCACAAGTGCTCCGAGGTACTTTTATCGAGGGACTTGCTCCACTCGTGCTCCACTGACGAACAGATCTAATTCTCTTACTGTTACTTAAAAAGTTGGCCAAAAATCTTAGCTTTCAAACGATATCCTCAAATTTGAATTTACTCAGGACAGTATGGGAGAAAAACCCGTCGGAAAACGTGTTTTTTTTAAGGCGAAAAAAGGGTTCTACGAATGTGTGAGGGGGTTTCTTCGTGAAAGGTGACGATACCTTGGTTAAGGTTTGTTTATGTCAGAGCGGAGCGGCTGTTCCTCACTGGGAATGCGTCTTTCCGAACTTATAAGATCAAAGAGCAGTGTAAACATTTCAACATTTTTTAGATATTTAAAATAACAATAATGTGTCGTTTGCTGGGCCCATGTCACTGTCTCAACGACAATCAAAAACATGCTCAAAGCACAGTTGGTTTATCTTCAGCGCAGCGATAAGTCCGGTATTGTGGCATCGAATAACGTCCAACATCATCTCGATCAAATCCAACATTGGACTAAAGAATGGCGAATATCAATCAATTAAACAAAACCACGTGCCACCATTTTTACCCTCAAAACCGACTTCCACACCAACCGACTGACGCTCAATGGCACCCCAATACCAAAAATTGACGTAGTTCGATACGTGGGTACCTACCTACAACAACGACTCACGTATAACCATCATACAGGAGAGCTCGTCAAAAGACTCCGTTCGAGACTCAACCTCCTCAAACCCCTGCCCGGTCGTGATTCACCTCTGTCACTCGATAACAAACGATTACTGCACCTAACTCTAGTACGTCCGATCTGGCGGTATGGCCGCTCTGTCTGGGGTCTGGCTAGCAGAACCCAAATAAAGAAGGTCCAGATTCAACAGAATAGAGCGCCCTCATTAAGAATGCACCCTGGTATGCCAGAAAGTCATTCTTCACAAAGACATCCCCGAAGTAGAAGAAGTAATAAAAACGACCATCTCCCGCCTCCACGTCCCTATTTCAAGCCATCCTACTAATATTTTCGATAATTTACTGTCATTATGGGATAGGCATCAACCAAGACGCCTAAAACGAAAAACAGCTGATGACCTACCAAACTGAAGTGAATCTCTGTTGTTTAATCTGAACACTATTACCTTACTGAACCTTTATCTCATTTTATCAATTTGATTACTCTATAGAAACATTTATACTTTACAATTGAAGTGGAACTGTTGCTGGGCAGAAACCCCAACACATGTGCCATTGTACGTCTGTACTTAATTTAATACATATAATAAGCAAAACACACAGTATGTGCTACTGAAATTTTAAATAGAGTTAACAAAAACCAGACATGGGCACGGCTTGTATTCAAGCGTAACATACCAATATAAGTCTACATACATCACTTCTTTTTTTTAACAAATAACTTGAAATTTAAAAATAATTTTTTTTTAAATAAAAACTGTCTTGCAGAAACTGATGCTAACCTTCACACCCTGCTCCCCAGCAGCAATAAGCAGACATTTTTTGGCATCAGCAAGGCCAGCTCGGGCTTTGCCTATGTTCGTTTCCAATGGAGGGCATTCCTCCAAGAACATTTCGAGTTTGCCTTCGCCCAGCAAGAAATTGCAAAGCGGACCTGTTATATAAAATGGACTCATTATATACATTGTTCTTCTTCTATACCAAACTACGAATACATTATCAAAACAAAAGAGTTACATATGATGTTAAACAACTAAAGAGTGACTTTGGATGTTGAAGCGTGGCACTGCATGTCCTCAGCATACTTTTCATAAGATGGTGCGTAACCACTGAGTGCTAATCGCAAGCATGATGACATATGATCGTAAGTTAGTCGATTGCGATATTTTCACTTAATTATCTTCATTTCAGAAAATGAAGACTCGCACAAGTAAGTTGACCCGAACATAGCAGTCAGTTGAAGGGCGATTTCTCTTAGATTCGGATATTTATCTTCAGATATAAAACACCAGAAATTTGCATCAGATGCTGTAGCTTTGAGATGTATAACCAGATAGGTCCACGCTTTCGATGTGTGTTTGAATGTGTTCTGTCTAGTTTGCTGGTCTGGATGCTCGCTACGCTCGCATCTCAAAAACAAAAAAATATCCTATATCAATCCTTCTAGTAAAGTATCGATCAGCTGGGAAAATGAATCAGAATGTGTTAACACTGTGCACTACGTCGTGAAAATCATTCCCACATGGCACTGGTATCGATATATTGATATCATATTCATCGATGAAAGTACATATCGATACATGTTCAAATGATCCAGATAAGAGGAGTGCGTTACCTATTCTGTGATTCAGCCAAGAGGTGTCTCATCGATAAATTGATAAGCATTAAACTATGAGACAGACAGTCAGTGTCTTATTACATTATTTGTCAAGTTTGTGGACAATGAGAACGTACAGGGTTGACAATAAAAACTTGGCAGAAATGTAAAAGCTTTACACTTAAAATCATTCCACAACTCAGATAGGTTTCAACTCTACCTACCTAAGAGATACTTAGCCAATTATTAGTAAGTAACATTACGATGCAGATATCACAAACCTTGGGAATTGTGTTTCAGTTTCAATTGATCCGAGAGCTCGATCACTTTTTTCCAGTTTGATTCTTCGCGGCATTTCTCGATATCCGTCTCCAGTCGAACGCCTTTGTTACTTTTCGTCGTCATTTCGGCAAAAATATAAAACTAGCAAAGTAGGTCAACAAAAATTAAATCAGACAATTATTTTGGAAGAATGAAAACCTCGAACTACAACCCCACTTTCAAAACACAGTTATCTGA
This sequence comes from Creontiades dilutus, assembly GCA_031894815.1. Taxonomy (NCBI): domain Eukaryota; kingdom Metazoa; phylum Arthropoda; class Insecta; order Hemiptera; family Miridae; genus Creontiades; species Creontiades dilutus. Next base: position 241,360 of record JAVIWC010008991.1, on the reverse strand, counting down.
TAACGGCGTTCTTCTTCTTCTTCCACCTATCAACGTTTTTCTACCGAGTCTCGAGACACCACTACATGGAACAAGATGCGATGTCGGCACCTTGCGGTTGCACCAAATCGCGCTTTTCCTGCTTAAATTGTGTGATTACTCGTTTATTAGTCGTTGGAAAATATTTTCTATCGTGAAAGAATACTCTAATTACAGTTGCTGTTAGCTGGATCTAGATTATTCCTCTATAGGTATAGTTATACCCAGTGCTCGATTTCCAAAAATTGAGGTACCGGAACTCTATATAATATATAGATATTATGTAATAAAATAGATATTATATATATGCCAATATACCTATATATCCACCCTGGGCCATCTGGAATACCCCCAAGGGGAAGAAGCTATACTCCTCAAAAGTTTTTTTGTAGGCCATTTCATATACTAAAAATATGTCAGAAATTATAATTTTCTGAGGGCAAAATTAACTATTTGCTAATAAATCAGTGATCAGTTAAATACATGATGTTCTTAATTACGCTCGTAAGTTCACTCACTGGCAAAGAATTTTAACCGTCGATTTTTTCATTTTCAAACTTTTTTGTGCAGATAATTTAGTTTTTTTTACAGCGAGAGGTTCCGGAACGCCATTCCACCTGAAATCGAGCCCTGGTTATATCCCTTCATATGGCCTTACCTTGAGCTTCTATCTGCTTTTCTCATTTTGGGAAGATTCCTTTACCCCAATCACATACCCTAGACATCTACTAGTAGCGGCTATCTGCCTAAACCTAAATGAAATAAAAGAGGGTGAACTGGTGGAATTTCCGAAAGAAAGGTGGGAATAACCAGATCAGGAGAATCGCACTGAGGGGAATCCAATAGGAGGTGGTTACAATGACCATGTTTGATGTAATTTGAGTAATTGTGGTTTAAACGTGCACGTAGTATTTTTCCTAAATTCGTCACAAAAATTATTAAGGAATGACGTTGGTCCATTATTTGCGTATCCAAATTGTATAAAACTAAAGAGTGATCCACCATTAAATTAGGGTCACCTTCATTGTTGGGCATCATGAAATTATTCCAGTCCAAGAGTAAGTTAAAATCAGGAAATTAATGGATTCAGGCCTGCATAAGCTGCTGTTCAGTTGGAGAGCCCAAAAAACTTGAGACAGAATAGAAAGCCCAGCTATGGGCGCCCTCAGTGTATTTTGAACGGTTACCTCATCATAGCGTTTGTTACTGCTCAGTTAATCTATCACTGGTTTTAAAAGTTATTTATGAATGTTAAATATGTGCAACTACTGTAAAACACTCAAATAATTATAAGCAAGATGCTCAGTTAGTGTGTACTGTCCTCCACAAACCCTTTTCACGTTCTCGAACGTTCAAGTGCGTTTCGCTACTTGTTGGTAACCCTGTGGATCTGTGTCACTTTCTTCTGTAAACTGAAGAAACGTCACAGGGAATCGTATCCGTAAATATCCTACAGGTGAGAGAATTGATGCTCAGTGGTTCTTACAATTTCATTCATAAGTTTTCGAGGTAGGTATGTGTTGCCGTCGTTATTATTTTGTGTTTATTGCTTTTTTTGATTTCACGCAGTTTTCGATTAAATGAAAAAACGAGATACAGTCATGCACTAAATCGTTAGTGAGAAAACTGTGGGACCGTGGTAATACGACAAAAAATCCCCTTGGGCGGACAAAAAATCCCCAACTTCGGAAAACTAGGGCTGAATCACAGAAAAGGTTACGCATCTGTTTTTCCAATTAATCTATACTTTACGTATAGAGAAAAACGTAGTATATTTCTACCAAATTACGGATTCGAGATAGATTTAACCAGTGAAACTCTTTAATTTTGTAGAAATAGATTTTATTTATAAACTCTGATTTTTCTTGAGACATACTCAAGTTGCTGTTTGTTGTTGACGAAGAGAAGTAAGCTTACTGCTAGAGTACTCCTACGCAATAGCCTCTGTCGGCCTCTGTGCACTGTAACAAAAAGAAAGGTCAATGGACAAGAAGTAGCGGACTATTCAACATCATGCTCGTTTGATCATAGATTCTAATCCACTAGTCCAACTAATCTGTTCATCACTAGAAGCATCTAATTCCAATATTTTAATTTTCGTGATGTGAACCCAGCGAGCATCTAGACCTCAAAACTATACAGAACAGGTACTGACTTCCTTATCATAGATTCTGATCTATTAGTCCTACTAATCTACTGAAAGGATTGATTTGGGATGTGTTTTTTTTCTATTTTCGAGATGTGAGATATAGCAAGCATCCAGACCACCGTACTAAACTGAACACTGACCTTCCTATAAACAGTGATTAAGTGTTGTAGTCGAGGTCATTCCGCAAAATTCTACAAATCAGTGTTTTTTCAATCTGATTTCTCTCTATAAAAAAAATTATTCGTTCATTTCTGACGAGTGATATGTAATTTTGTTCTGAATTAATCATTTATTGTTAAATTATTATTATTAATTCTTATGAAGATTCGACGCATCCAATGTTTTAGGGAATTTTTCAACAGTAGCTCAATTGCCCGTTTTTAAAGGGCCCTTATCTGCTATTCTGAAGTGCTTTGTTTACTAAGAATCGTCCAATGGCAAAAACATGGTTTTCTAAATTGAAAAAAAAAAGAAAAATCTAAGGCACAGTTTGGGAAAGGCGCAGTTAGTGTGGGGTGACCAAATCATTCGCAGAGGAAACTGGGACAGCTCTGAATATGTACCCTCGACTCTCACCACGGCAGATACCAACCTTGAGCACCCATCACCTCGTCTTTCAATGGTATAAGAAAGTATGATACATTGTATTGTGTAAATAGAATGTTGGTAAGTAAAGTGAGCATGGAAAAGGGGGTCCCTATGGGTGCCCCTTACTAGTAAATCTGAATTATCCTCGCTTCTTGTGTCACAATTAATTAGTTGTTTTAACCAATAAAATTGAAATCATGAAAAGAATCGGTATTAACCCCCTTCATTCTCTCTCATGGCAATAGATTGAATATTCCCGAGCTTTCGTGGAAGTATAGAAGAAAGGCTGCACATCAGACATAACACAGAGGTTTGTTATATCTGTATTAGATAGCCATTCTTTGTAGATCGTCGCTGTATGTAAAATATATATTTTATTGAAGTCGTAATAATATATTAACTTGACGCCTACTTTGAGACATCTATCAGTGTGTGAGATACGAAAACACGCTGATCAGCTGAGTAAGCCTTAAATATAACTTCTTTCCTAATCGGTCCTCAAAGCTGAAATTGGGCTGTTTGATTTCAGATTTGATTGGGACATTTAGTAGGCAATAACGTGGTATGGATGCACGAGGCCCCGAGTTTAGTTTATACAAATACAAAAGACACCTATTGTAAATAAAGACTAGTGATCTTGTTAGAATTTCTATTTGATACAGGAACAACAAGTGAAATTTTACGTCAGTGTTGCATAAAAACTAATTTCGTGTATTTATTCATTGGTATATAGTTTTTCTCTCTATGTTTCAGAGCTCTTGTGATTACGGAAAAAATAAACTACTACACTTTCTGGAAAAGCTGCAATTCATCAGCTTCTGTGTGAAATAGCCGCTTGAAGACAACGCAAACGTAGCTGCTGGTCTACTACTCTCTTTCACGTTGGAAGAAAAAGAATCACTTAACAAAGAACAGAAAAAGAAGTCTCTCTGTTAAAATAGGACCCCTAGAATCAGAAAACAGCTGCACACCCTCATTTTGAAAAAGAGATCAGCATTACTATTCTCGTTCTGCGACCATTCCCTACACAGATATCACACACTGCCTGCTGTATCTGAACTAGTGAATTTAAACCATCAATAACCTAGACAACATAATCTAACCGAGAGTTTCTTTGAATACCGTCTCTCTACACTTGTTGATTATAAATATGGGGAATTCCATTGGGAATAACGTCCCTAATTTGGAACAGGCCAAGGAATCGGTTTATGACAAAGCAGGGAAATTGGATCGAACAACTGCTGTTGTTGCGTCTGGAGTGGCAGGAGGCATCCTAAGTGGCTCAGTGATCGCCGGTATATTTGGTGTTTCTACTGGAATGGTTTGGGACGCAGTTGATACTGTGAAAAAGGGTGAACCTGCTGGTGTTGTGGCGGGATGTAAAAACATATATGATACTTTTTCAAAAGGAAAAGTCCCAACTGAAGGAGTTGTTGACACTACATCACGTATTGGACGAGATTTATTCACTGGCATGGGAAGCGGGTACATTGCAAAATCGATTACAACTTCGTTGAGCCAATCTGGATGGAAAGCAGCAGGGAATAAGTCTGTAGAAACCAGCGTCTCAAGTTTCGCAAATGGAGTCTACCAAAAAGTTGTATCAGATACGTCAAAACAGGTTCAAAAACACGTTGTTAATACAGGATTTTCATTTATGTTAGGCGCTGTAAGTTACATGTTGGGGGATAAGGGCTCTTCTTCACAAAATGTTCCCAATTCATCAAAGAAGTAAACTTTTCTTGAAGGCTAGCTGATATTGAAAACTTGAGTGATTTTGTTTGAATTTTTACCTGATAAGCTAATCAGAAATACATTACAATTTACCATGGGAATACGAATTTTTCAGAGAATCTTTTGAATGAAGAAAATATCGTCGGGTTCCGGGTAAAAGTGACCAAGTAACGTTTTTTTTTTTTCAAAATGAGCTTTTTTTGTCATTCCGGTACTAAGGAACGTTGTCTACTGTGTGTTGTTGCTAAGAACGTTATCTTCAAACTGATGTGCAAGAAATACTTGAAAATAAATTTTACCTGCCTGACCCAAAGAGTTTTATGTGACCAAATGGCATTTGAACTCAACCACAAAACACGTGATGGATTATAAATGTACTCTCGCTGGTGCATGTAAATGTTATCAATTGCCATTTGATCACTTTTACTGTGTAAGATTGCATAGTGGGCAGGTGAAAATGACCAATTACAGTGATAGGTAATGGATAACCTTTTCTAACAGAAATAGGTATATCATTGTTATTAGATGCTTGGCGACAAGATAAATTAACGAAAAAACTATTCAATCCCTCAATTTCATGTAACTATGCGACGGATTTTCGAAGAATTGAATTGACCAAATGAGTAAAGCTTGAAACTCCAGGCAGGTAAAAATGATCAAATAGAGTTTTCCGAATAAACAGCTCTTATTTAATCTGAAGTGAATTTTGAAGCACGATATCATAGGCGGGCACTAACTAACTACCTACAGGATAAAGAAAAATCGAGACATGGTCGGATGAGACATCACACAACCGGTGTTCGTAAGAAGAAAATAGGTGAAACTTCAGATCGCTCCCCTGTAAAATTTTGCAAATGTTACTTGGTCACTTTTACTCGGAACCCCACGATATGATCCAGCACAGCTTATCAGTGGTGGCTCCTCCCTTGATAATCAGGGAGTGTACTGAGATCAACTATTGCAATGGGGTTGGAAGAGGTTCTTCTGCCACTAACCAAAGCTGCCTGATGAATGGGGTAAGCTCAAACCCAGGTGGAAGGAGGTAGCGATGAAAAGAAGTAGAGTTGTTTGGCTTGTGACCATTCGAGACCTTGGGTGCTTTGGAAGGGGGGTACCTCAGCTGGTCCGGCCTGTCTGCAGGCCAATTCTACCCAAAACGGTACCACAGGAGGAGGGAGCCGCAGCTGCAATCAGTGCACTGAACAAGGCAAAGCACCACGAAAATTCGCTATGTCACTAACCAAATTACTGTTCAAATTGGGATGGAGGGATATGACATTTTATTATTATTCTGGTGTAGTCTGGTAACGGTCAAGCCTACTAACTCAAACGTATTATTCAAACAGCAGTGTTCCATAAAAGACCCCCACTTTTGCCCCTGTATGGTGGGTATAGACAAGTATATATAGGGCGTGACAAGTCAATGCATTTGTAGGGCTACGGAAATTTCTAATGTGGTTTTACCGTTTATTTCATGTTTTAATTAATTCATTTTATTGTTGCCTATATAAGTCTGTACTTGTAATTACAAGAAAGCAAACTTAACTTGTGTACTTATTTTAATTCCAATTTCACATAGCAAAAACAACTAGGTGATGGCTAAAGTTGATTGACACACTACAGGATGGTCAAGACTTTATGGATCACCCTTTTATTTCCGTTATTTAGAGGGTTTGAAAAAGTTTCAACAAGTAAATCCCCTTGATCTTTTTGCAAAGGAATTCGACCAATATTTTCGATCACCATGCACCAACTTCGGTTTTTTAAATGGGGTTTATTGCCTATTTGGATTCTACTCGCAATTTCATGAAAATTGGACTCCTTAACCGATTTCGCCCAGCGAGCGTATAAAGGTGCTCAATAAAATCTACATCTGCAATGAACAATAGGGTTTCCCATCCCTATTTAACTCAAATAGTGGGCGGTAAAAGGTCAGAAATTTCCAAAAATGAGTGCTCGCTGCGCACAATAAAAAAAAATGGTTATGGCGTCAAATTTTCATAAAATTGACCACAATATCCAAATTTGTCGTAAAAATATGAGGGAAAGAGCTTCCAGATTAAAAAAAATTATTGGTAGTATTTTTTTAGCTAAATAATTACGATTGTAGGAGGCCTGCACAATCTTGGAATTGCTCACCTTTCAATGCTTGCAGTATTGTGCACAGTAACAAAAACTGGTTAAGGGGTCAAATTTTTTTTAAGGATTCAAGTATGACCATTGCGCACGTGCGCAACGAATATTACCTTTCAGATTTTAATTAAAAACTCATATTTGTACAATAAAGTCGGATTTTACGCTCAATGTCATGGGAGTTTGACAAATCAACCAACCGGTGTTTTTGGTTGCCGACAGTGCAAGGAAGGTGCGTGATTCCTCAAACATTCATTTTTAAAAATTTTTTACTTTTTAGCGTTCGCTATGGGATGGGAAACATTAATTGATTTTGAAGTGGAGTCCAAATCTTTCTTATTAATTCCAAGGCGTTTTATGGCCCACAGGGCAGAAGGGCATCGCAGGTTTGGAATCTACAAACCTTGAAAAGTAAAATGACAAAAGTTTGAGGAGGGCAATGTAAAAAATGTTCCCTCCACGGTTTCACTGCCTTATTAGGAATTGGACAATTTGTTTTTCAAATTCTGCTTGTGATAAACCAATCCAGGGACAGCTCTAGGTTGTCTGATGAGGTGAGAGCAAGTCCACAGAGAGAAAAAGCGTGGTGTGTATGTGCAAAGGGAGAGGAGAGTAAAGGCTGGGGGGGGGATAGAATTTCAAAATTTCAGCAAGCTTTTTTAGAATCATGAATATATGTTATGTTATACATCAGCAATATATGTTTCCATTGAAGGTCACGTTGAATTTCATGTTGGTAAGAGGGCGAATTTCAAGTATAAGCGAGACTTTTGTACCTGGGATCTCAGTAGTGATGGAAGAACGCTCCCACCTTGTTTGTTGTTGGGTTAGTTTGTTTCAGGAGTGGGGGAAGCCCGTGAGCTTGTGCCTCCTCAACCCTCTCAGTATCCATTGAGATGATGACTGAGCATGAGGTACTCCAATGTATTGCGATCAAGTTTCTAAATACAGGTGGAGTTGAGCCAGCTGAAATCTTGAGGAGATAACTGCACAGTTTGGGAAGAGGCGTTATTAGAGAGTTATAGCAGGACACGTACAGGCCCTGTGGAACCTCCTCACAGACTCTGGGATGTCAGTTTTGAGGAGCACCCATGGGCCTGAAGGAACGGGCGGATGTGAAACGTGTGGAATCAAACATGGTCTGTGGACCCTTGCCAACAGGTGCCTGCCATATACATAGTCTCCCCTACCTACGACCAAATACTTCGTGTTAACGATGGTTGATTGTTTGATGAACCCAACTGTGGATCAGTTTTCAACAATCAATTTTGTGAGAGCTTGTGGTATTGACATTTTTCTCTCACCAAGTGCAACAAAATATGCTTCAATAGCCCGTTCTACTTCATTCCACTCCATAGCTACAGCATTGTGAAGTGCTATAATATTTTCAATGATTTCTATTTCGTTTTTTTGGTCAACAAGTGAAGATAAGTAAATTCAACCTCAACTCAGTCAAAATTATCTTTGAACCCGATTTGGCGAAAGTTGACAGCACTATAAACACTGGAGCAACTACTGGTTCCACAACCAGTAGATCAAGAATGGTAGTCTCTTCGTTTGCTCTCTTTAGCAACCAGTCACTGGTCCCGCTGAGTTCTCATCACCTGTTGGCTGCTATAACTCTTTTTTGATAGCTAGAGTGTTTGCATGTGTAGGGCCGCAAGGAGGCCCTGTTCAACCCAGGGCAGGAAGATAAGCAAATTTTTTGTCCTGTAGATAAAGAATTAAGAGGGAAGCACCTCTGGTTCACCTATTAACCTGGGAGGGACAGCTCTAACAGGCTGAGGGGGCCTTGAGCCTCACTCTAGTAGTTCTCGTCTCTGAAGTATTTGGAAGTTGAGAGTTGTGAAGACGTAGTCCTGCTGGTGGTCGTTGTTCTGACTACAAGGTTATTGTTGTCAATCACCTTTATAAGGTGATCGTTTCTCCTAACGGAAGGCCGATTTCGAAGGAAGGGGGGCCAAAACGCCACCAGAGAAGGAGAACCGGTGTGGAGGGAGGCGACGTCTTGCTGGAGAGGGTGTTTGCTATGGTGGGAGACATCATGCAAAGGCTGGTATTGGTGTAGGTTGAACGGCGGAGTCACCAATGTGATGATCGCTGGGAAAGGTTTCAATTTAGTAATAAGAGAACAGCAGATCAGGTTGAAGTGAGTTTATTTGTGGGCTCTCAGCCTCTTTATAGTACATTATTGGGAGGAATATCCCCTCCTTTGGCCCCACTACCGTGAGCTTTTACTTGAAACTCACAGAGGAGCTAGGGTATCATAAAAAGTGATTCTTCTACACAACAATCCCCACCTTACAGTGACCCTAACTCAATAAAAATTGGTGCAATTGAGAGACACTGGAACACCCTCCTTACAGCCCACAACTGTCTCCCTGCGACTAACGTGTGTTTGGGCCCCTTAAGAAAGCTTTGGGAGGGCATAAATTCCACAGAGACGAGGAGGTTGAAGCCTAGGTGTACAATTGGCTACAGATACAATCTGACTCTCTGTACACAGAGGGCATTACAAAATTACCTACATGCTGGGAAAAATGTTACGTTGGAAAATACTTTTTTTTTGTACAAAATTCCTTTTGTTTCTGTATTCCTTTCGCTAATTTTTTTTATCATTCTGCTGGTTTCAATTTGCTTTTTTTGGCTTAACTATGTGAAAGATGTACCCTAATGTTACTGATCCCTATAGTCTACTGACTAAATATATATCTATCGTAATAATTCTGTTGGGCTGATTATGTAAATGAGGACTCACAACTCAAGTTCTTGCAGAAATATAAAGATTTCCTTTCAATGGCGGAGAGGGCACACCAATAAATAACTGAAGAAAATAAAAATGGGGAGGACGCCCAGGTTTATGCCCAGGATTTGGGAAGTCAAGAATGATGAAAGAGGGAGAGAGGGATGAAAGGAAGTGCCCCAATAAAACAACCACCAATTTAATTACGAGCCCTGGATGATGCGGGTGGTGATACCACAAAGTACTCCTGACGAGATGCCCTCATTCCACACTCCACGCCATGACACAGTTGCAGCCATAACCTTGATATTGCTAGGCGCCACTCCTCTTAGCTCAGATACCACTTGCCGCAGGTCATGCCTAGCATATTTACTTTTCTCAGCCCTCCAGGTCTCCTCCATGTCCACGCTGCCACAGACAACTTGGACATCCAGGATTATGGCAGACCCATCAGGCTAAGTGGCAACTATATTTGGCTTCTTGCCCTGGAAAGAAGTTTTTGGCATATGATACAGTCTCTCTCTCTCCACATCCCAGCCCCTGGATGACAATTCACCTGCTATCTGGTTGGCAACTGCCTGATGACAGAGAATGCGGCCACTGTGAGTCCTTGGACACTGCTGCACCACATGATAGACGTTCTCACCACTAACTTACATAAAAGGAAGTTCATTATTCTTATAAAATAATATATTTTAATATCTCCTGTTACGCATCTGTATTCCCCTCCTGCTACTCTTCCCACGTTCCACTTCCACATGACGTTTTTTGGCTAGTTAGTGCAAGGCTAAAGCATGTTCCATGCTAATAGAGCCTCGTTTATATTTGATTCATATAACTATCTCTAGATCATTGCTAAGAAATTACCTCCCTCTTCATAAACGTGTGGAATGATGACAATGTACCATTCGAGTTGTAATAGACTGCCACATCGCGCAGCACCTTCGGACAACTTTCACTTATGGAACTTGAACATCACTCTTTAATAATGCCACAAAGTATGAATAAGTGGACCTCTCCACATCTATCTTGTTTTTGCTTTGTTTGAAAAGTTCACCATTGGGTACGAAGTTACCCTTTTTCTATTCCACTGTAGGTTGAATTTTATAACTTTCTCACTAAAATGTTATATGTTGATAGACATTGTTGGTTCTGAGAGCGCTGTGGATAGATTTTTTCAGTTTACTCGGCCTTTATCAATTTTCACTGTGTATGGTTGCATGCTTGGAGTTGAGGCACCGATGCGAAAACCCAAACACTAGCCTTTTCCAGCTGACTTTCGGCAGCGTTCATCCCCAAATTCTGTTGTCGAGTTTTCAAGGAAGAACTTTTTATTGCCTTTTGGCTTTTACAAAGCCCTTGAAAGCTTCTGTCGTAACTTGATTCAATTTAACAAAATTTCAAAGCAGTAACGAGAATCCCGTTTTTTCCAGCATCCCATCCCCCTGCTGCTACTAGAGATACGAATTCAAAAGATGGTCTCATCGCCAAAATTCTAAGTGAGTACTTTGTATATTTCGTATTACGTTCATGCCTTCCATTTGATGTTGGTCATCATCACCATTTGTTTCTAACTTCTGTTGGGTCCTGTTATGAGGATAAGTGCACGTAATTTGATCTCTAGGGTTGAAGTGGCTCTCTAGGGAAGTTGAGGTTAATTGACGAATAGAACTTATAATTCTCTCCCCAACCTTTTCCAATGTACATTTTCCATTTGTATTCCCTTCCTTCCGATTTACCTGGGTCCAGGGTCCTAGGTCACGATATTTAGAACGGTTCCTCTTCTATTCTAAATTTATATATTCAGGGTGGGTCAGCGTAGGCGCAAGTCCTTCCATAATATTCACACATCCGATTAGTTAGCTAGCTCGAACTTAGCTCTCCTCCGAGGACTGAAATTATTGATCTGCGAAAAACATTTGTTATAGTTCCTTCTCATTTCCAATAATACATGATTCCAACAACTATTTCTTGGTGATGGAGAACAAGAACTGGCAGTTCAACGTGCCATCAAGCTCATTTGCAATTTGTTTTTGACGTATGTCAAACCTGACATCGAGGTGGGCGTGAATTAATTTATTATTTCATATTGTAACTCGTCTTTCTTTTGAAATTCATCGTAACTTTCATCCGTGGGTTTGTACTCTAATCGTTAGTAACTGTTTGATGTATCACGTCTTTTTTCGATACGATTTGAAGGTCAAACAGCCTGCGATGGAGCGTTGTGAGCCGGCTGCAGAACTGTTTCTATGTGACAATATGATATGAAACCTGGTTGGTTCTTTCAATAGTTCACTTCGACGTTCGCCCCGAAGACGTTCAATTTTTTCTCTTCATAAGTGTAGGATCGATCAGATTGATCAACTTTCATCTCGAGAATGGTAGTGGGTTACTGTCACTGTAGAAGGCAGTTACAAATTCATTTTCCATGTTATCTACATATAACACATCCATCATTTATTAATTTGAATTGTCATGTTTGTTTTTTCAAATTCATTATTAAAACTCGTGCATTAAATTGTAAACAATTTGGTTTCAAGTTCTGTGGTCGTCAACGTGTATTTTGAATACTATAATACATTGTAACTCAAGTTTTGATCAGTAACGTACGGACCTATGATTGTGCATAAATTCTGGAAAACGTAGAGCATCACTTGAGTATTACATGTTGCGAGTGGCACTGGTAATATTCACGAAATGAATTTTTAAGATGTCCAGAACTATCAGAGACCATGAGACTATCTAAGATGATCATGGTTGGTGTTCTACAACTTTATCGATTAGTTTCTAGGTGATCTTCTAGATATATGGTCATTTTCGCTTTCGTGGCAATGAAATTGATAATATGGTGAAGTGTAGTCACCCTGAGATTATGGTATTTCCTTGTCCTATAACAATCTGTAATTCATCGACATATATTGTATCATACAAGTGTTAAATACAAATTTATTTTAACGGTTTGTTGATCCTTATTGTCGTTGGATAAAGGAAAAATTTGTGTTCATCGTGCCACTATAAAAGTTGCCCCTCTGGCGGTAATACCAGCCCCTTCATACTCTTGGTTGTTTCACGAACCCTGTTATTTGTCATTTTGAGAGTTCAGCAACCAGGTTTTGTCTTGAAAGTTGCACATCCCCGACCCTCGTGTTTTGAAGAGATCCTCAACTCTGTTTATTCTGAAGTTCATACGTCATTAAGAGCTGTTAAGTACCCACGCATCAAATTGTTGATTACTTGATTCCATCTTGAAACCTCTCCTGCGGACTTGACAGCTGCTCCGAACTGTTTTTCTACATTCAAGTTGGGTTTCTGTAGGAAAAGGTTATGATTGTGACGTTTCAGCCAGTTTAATTTCTCGTTACAGTCCACCTAAAGCTCTTAGTGTTGATAGACAGAAAAGCTCCGATTTCTGAATCCAAAACGTCGTCTACCTCCGTTCTACAATATCCCACGGCAATAGTTCCTGCTGAACTACGAAATATATCAATAGAACCGTGGTGTCATTATAATTTACCTACTTGAGGGAAATAAATGAAATAACGACAATAGGAAACTAGTAGCAAAAAAGATACCAAACGGGTGAAGAAACATTCGATTTTTCTAAATAAAATCTATCAATAACAAACAGAAGTAGCACTTTCACAAATCGCTGGTCCAAAGATAATTAATTCATGAGGTACATGGCAATGAACTCGAATATTACTTTTTAAAAAAAGGTGCCTTCTGAAATGTCAGCGAATATGTATACGGGGTGTCCCGGCTCAACATTCTGTTTCTATTTTTGTTGATTTAAAAAGAACTCCAATATTTACTCCTGTTAATTTTTTCAATTACTAATTAATGTAATTGTAAAACAGTGGAATCCCGGTAAGTTTCCGTTATGTCTCCGGATATTGTTTGGGTTTACTGGCCTGGTTGCTTTCATCTCAAAAAATGAATGAAAAATATCCTAAATCAATCCTTCTAGTAAAATATAGATTATTCGGACGAACAGAACAGAATCCGTGGTTGGAATAAGCGCTTGAATAGTCGTGATCATCTAGCTAATTTTGTTCCTGTTCAAGTTATATACTCAACTTTGGAACGGGCACTGTCTGGGCGTTTAATAATTTAGTTACAACTTAGAAACCATTTTAATCAGTTGATAAGCTTTAGGTAATTTTGTAGCTATTATAGATAGGATTCTGAACGTTGGGGTAAGGCTTCTTTGTAGGTTGTAGAGCATAATTACAGCTTGTGAAATCAATCTAAATGGCTGAGTGAGCTCTTGAGCCAATTTGGGCCGTATTCAACTTCGGATCCTGCTAATTAGTGTGGAGTCTTTCCAGGTGTGGTAGGTTATGGTTGTGAGGAGTACTCCCTGATACTACTGGCGCTGTCGGTTGGGAAAATGGATGGTGGTACGTTCTGATATACATTCAGGTCTTACAAGAGCCTTCTGAGCATGAATAATGTGAACAATACAAACTGAAATAATGGTACAGTTGTTGGGGAGGATTAACAATCAGTATTGGATCATGAGAATAAGTGGTGAAATTGAGGACCAAAAAAGTAAAACCTTTCTGTGGTTTTAGGCATATCTTCGTGGGGCTTGGAGGGCATGCTTTCTTAACCAGTTGTAGGTAAAAATTATTAAAAGTTATCACACTTGGCTACTGATAATATAAAGTAGTTCATATTTTTCTTAGCTGGAAGAAGATTTTACTTTTAGGGTGGGTATCTATAAGAGGTGGCAGAGGTTACAACTGGATTTTCTAGAAAAATGAGTAACTAGAACTCAAGTCATTCCTCAGAGCAGGGGTACTTCTTGTCCCTGACCTAATGGCAAGAAACCATACTGCTTGTAGGGGTAAGCTCTGATTAGCTAGGGCTGATGGATGAGAGGAAGATACCGCCGTGTGGCAGTCTGTCGGCATTTGGAAGGAACCCAATGAAAAACACGACTGCAGTACATGAAAACTTCCTCAAATGAATTAAATGTGAGTTCAGAAACTCAGAAAAGGAATGCCAGACTTGATATAATCATCTTGATTAGAACGTATGTAGTTCTCATGAAAAGTACAAAGAAAACAGCAAAAACGTATGATTGTGAATGGTGAGATGCTCACCATACATCCTATTGAACTTCAGTAGTACTTCTGGCAGCTATGGTTCGGGGAACAGGTGACGGGAGCAGGTGATACCTACAGTTGGAATATAGGTCAAACACCATCTCTAGACGTCACTAATACATTTCCCCCCCTGTTCAACTAATCCCAAATGACTTGACTCAGTTATTGATTATTAAATGGAAATCGCTTCATAAGATAGTGCAGTACCAAGGAGAGAAGGTAGGAAGCACGATACAAAGCCACATTGAGGAGCTCGAGGGGAAGACACTCCTGATAACACCTGAAGCTAACCCTGCCCTGTGACTCAGTTATGCTTCGAAGGTTATTGTCTGTGTCGAGTCTACCTCCTGGGGGTTACCTGTTTCTAGATATCCACTCTTAAGTAAAAATATGTGTATGGCAGTTGAATCAAGTGAATTCCTAAGGTAACAATTACCTAAGATTTAGCTCGGGTATTCTCCTAAAACAGCCTTGTAGGTATGATATTACTACTCCAGAAATGGAATCATTTTTTGTGAAGAGGAAAAATTATTTAGTAGTTCAGTAGATCATCAGTTCCAATGAGTTGTGCTATGTGCCAATAGCTGTTCACAGAAAATTCAAGTCTCACGAAATGTAATTCCTACAATTTGCTACAAAGGTATATTTTTTCGTATGATATGACCTTTCTATGCAGATCAGTGGTCTACAATTACCAAACATTATCTAATTATAGTACTACGATAGTCATCTACCAAGAGTATATTGATGAAGTTAAATAGAAGAGCTCCTTCTTGTTTGCCCCTACATGTGGAACAGGAGCTGATATCTGGAAGGTCTTTAATCTTCGACTGTAGTATCGTATTTTGCATGTTTGGTTGATTCAGCATTGTGAGCTACTTGGAATCTTTCAGGATGGGCAAAGTAGACAACGTCAGTGTTGAGAACGCCATTGTCAAAAAATGCTAGTCGTTCTCGTTGCAGGGATTTTGTGGCCTCGTGAGAGATTGTGAATGCTCATGTGGCTGCGGGCACCTCTCAGTTTGCTGGCAGTTTCCCCCAATCGAGGTCGATGGGAGGAACAACATCTGTGTTAGATCTATAGAGAGAATTGAACTCTGGACTACAGCCTTTGATGAATGTGTAGACATAGAGCCCATTCCTTATGCAGGGACTTGATGAATGTGCCATGAACTACCTGTCCACCCATTCTGCAACCTTATTCTGCTCGTGTTCCTGTTGTTCTTCACAAGGTCTAATAAACTCCCCTGGAAAGCGCTCCAAACGCCTTTTATAGCTATGGAAATGATTTTTCAGCCTCCTCCTACATTCCAGGCTTGATGACCAAGTGGCTCTTCTGGGATTTGCGAAAGAGCTGGAAAATACATTTTCAATCACAAAATTTGTTTCTATAATTTCGTTAGGGCTTGTACAGTGCTTGCACAGAACACACCAAGTATACACGTTCATTGCAGAACAAGAAATTTGACATTCAATTTAACGATTATTTGGTGAATGCTGTTTTTCAAGTTAGTTCCGTAAGGAAAGAGGAAGTACTTCCTACATGTACCTCATGTTAATTTCTCCAATGAATAGGGATCGAAACGTTTAGACCACCAGCCCTAAGCCCTATGCTTGAAATTTCCTCTATTTCTGTAACTGCCTTGCTCCTGCTTTGGTTTCTTGTCAGATTTTAAAAATTCGGTTTCATTTTGTTTTTGGATTGTACCCATTGGTATTTGAAATTCATTCAATTATTTGCTACTATTGCTAACAAAGTTGATGTGTAGGAGCCTCGCTGAACATTTCAAGGATCCATGCTGATCCCTGGATCGTATGTGCTGTGAGCTTCCAGCCCTGGATTCGTCCAAATCAAAGTAGCGATCTTAAAAGGATATATAATCTGAAAAAAGCCATAATTTTTTCTAGGTGGCTCCTATAACCACTTAAGAATTAGCAATAATTCTTCTATTACCTCTAATCTAGTTAGATTCTATTACCTCTCTTTCAACTAGTTAGATTCTAATCTGTGCATCCGCTGAGTACGTCAAGTTGATTGTGAAACATCTTATTTATTGTGGTAGATTTCTGATAATCGTTACATCACCCACTGCAATTGAAATGCCTCGCACCAAACGCCGTCTAGCTGCTGACATGGGACCCGAAGAGGATGAACGACATTTCAACAAGAGGCTTCGAAACACTGCCTCCAGGTTAGTCCAACCATTACAAACTTTACCATTATTCTCCATTGCACCGCAATCAGTCCTTCCTTTTGGTTACTCTTGAAAACCCAAGAGGTCAACTGCTCTGGGGTACCTGAAACAGATCAACCAAAACAAGGGACTTTTGACGAATAGGGATTGTTGATGCCCAGATCTCCTGGTTGGATATTTAGGTTGCCTACCTATTCTAGCGAAAGTTGCATCGTTCGAACCACAACTCATTCCTAATTAACCCAGTTTAGTAACTGTACAATTCAATGGTATAATGAAGCTTATTTTGTGGAGTAGCAGATCCCAAAAATTTGTCCTTACATAATTTCTGATGATGATAGATAATCTACAATTGTAACTAACTCATCAACTATCAATTCCAGAAGTAACAAAAGCCAGATGCTACAGTTACGGTCGTTTATCTCCTAGTTAATTAAACAGGCATTTCGCATAGACATCAGTATTGAGTATGTTAACGCATGTGGCCGATCTATTTCCCAACTGTGCGATTCTTCCGGTACCTCCTTCCGTTTCGAAAAGGGCAAGTGGTATAAGCAGTCTTTTCCTTTGCCTCTCTCAGAAAAAGGCCAGATTTCGAATTCTGTCACGGTATCATTGAAGTCGCCGACATCCGGCTCACTTTGCTTTATTTTCCTCACGATTTCAGCATTCAACATTGTGACGGTTGGTTTTCTTCATTTTTACGAGGATTCGTGAAATTGTAAGTTTCTGAACCAACCTTCATTGATCTCACAATCCAACGCCGAAGTTCTCGCCCTATAGAATTTTACTTACCTAAATGGTGTCGTATCAAACCAAAGATTCGGACTGAAAATCAACGTTTTACATAATTTGTCAATTCGTACTGGCTTTTAAAATACCTCTTTAGTTAATTCAACGTCATTGGACTAATGTATCGCTTCAGCTTGCGTGAATGTGACGTAAATTACATTTACCTACCTGCCCGTTCATCTATGAGAAGTAACCACGTGATAGTCTCACGTATTTAGTAGAAGTAGTTGTTCTTGAATTTCAAGAAAATAAGTTAAAACTCGATGAGAACAGTATAAAAATCGTGATTATCTTCAAATGTATTTTTGCACCGGAATATTACTTGAAAAAAAGTTCATTTGCTGTAAAATTTATAATTAATATCATCTTTGTCCGTAGAAAATGCTCACATTTCATCGCGATTTATAATGAATAAACTCGTTTAATATTTTGGGAAAATTCGTTCTTAAGGTCATGCATCTAGAACTTCTTTACTCGATTTATGCTTTACGTGGTATTCACTAATTTATAACTTGTTAGCAAGTCAAACATGATCTGTGATCTGACATTCATTGTTAAGAAAACATTATAGACCTGCATTCTAATTAAGTATGAAAGTGCTAATTCCAATGTTAGTTTCTAGAGGTTTGTGAACAAATCCCCTGCTATGTGTCAGCTTCGTGCAAAGACTTTCCCCTCCTCCGCGATCGTTGTAGGAGGCGCGTCGACGGTCATATATTATTTTGGCGTTTGTCGCTGCCCTCTCAGCTGGGCCACCTCCGATCGGATCGCTCTAAAAATACACACATCCGTCGAGTGTTCACATTACCTGTTTTCTATCAACAGCGTCAACTTACGGTTTCCGACTTCTCGTTTATCTATGGATGATGTGAGGTAGTACTCAAACCTTTTGATTTGAATATTTTGCGTGGAAGTTATCTTGACAGGTAAAAACTTGGTCGCGCCAGTCCGGCCAGTTTGGATGAAATTCTCTAGATGAGCATTTCTCTGAACCTTCAAACTTATCAAGTTCAAGTTGTCAAACGTTCAAATTCCGCCTAAACCATGGTTCCTGTTGAAAAACAAAAAATATATTTATATTGGTCCCCCTCTTATGTTAAAAAAGACAACGCTCTTCTAATTTAATTTTGAAAAAATAGATGCAAATTATCGTATAAATTAAGAAAATGTGTTGGACGCTTAAGGGGTGCGTTCAAAAGTGAAACGAAAGTGATGGAAATTCGATTTTCCGGTTTTGTATGTCATTTTAAATTTAAAAAAGTGTAAATTAATAGAAAACCAATCGTCGGGAATCATTGATTGTGTACTTGAATGAGAAGAGCTGCAAGTGAAGTGTGCTGATTAGGTGAATTTTGAATTCTGAAACCTTTCCTAGTTGATTATTCATCCAAAATTACTAGAAAATGACAACCCACTTGCGTACGTTAGTAAAAACCTCGGAAAAAACACGTTTTGGAACAGTTTTCGTCTTACAACATCTACGCGTGTATGGTGGCGATCTGTTTGGCTATAACTTATACCAAATCAGACCCTAAGTGGGGCATTTTTTAAATTTATTTACAAATTACGGATTTTTACGTAAATTCTAAGGTATTTTAACGCTTTCACGGCGGACAGACATAGCAGTTTTGAAACATTGTGGGGAGAGGGGAAGTCGGTTATGAAATTAGTTTTGCTATACAATTACAATGACTTATTATTAAAAATGATGAACCAAAAAGTACCCCTTGCTCGGGTGTTTTTAGACCACGGAAACTATTCATAATGTACAAATGCATTCTCTCGAACATTGAAGGCCACTTAAATTACAGCAATCTATCATTTCTCCTAGTAAACGGGCGGGGGTAAACATTTTTTTTTTTTTTGCTACGAGATTATGAAGACTTATCATTGACATTGTTAATCTGGAAGGATAAATCAACAATAGAAACCTACGATCGATTTCTACTTACAGAATATCAATATTGAGTTTGTATATTGCAATCGCCAATAATAATAAATAGTAATAGGTGAATTTTTCAGAATTCCTGTTAACTAACTATCTTTAAATTATGGTTTTAGCGGAAGACGATTTTCAAAGACTGAAGACAACTCTTCATTCAGCCAAAAGAGATGTTTGGCTTGGTTCAGAGAATATACCACCCCAGATGAACCCGAATTACTAGGTAAGTAACGCACAGAATTAAACAACTTGCTATGGTTAAATTTGTGTGGCGTTCCGTGTGATAAGTGTTCGTTCAAGTTGAACTGTCAATTCTGTAAGTTTATATTGAACACTCAAAAATTACTTCATCTAATGCCATCCCATATTAAGTAGTGTGGTATTCAGGTGGGTTTTGATGGGAGAATGGACAGATCATAACAGAATTTCCAACTATTCTCTCTATGCGAGTATGTGTGGTTCTGTACCTGGTTTGATTTGATGGTTTTGAGTGTTATTCAAGTGACAATATAGAGGATCAATGACAACCGCGACATTGCCTAAATGCTTTAACCCATCCAGCATAAATTATTTTGGTACCTACTGCTTTGTAGGTAAGTACGTCTCTGAGTTTAGTTACAATATTTACCGGTTTCCTATTGAGAGGTATACGTTTATGTATTTACTTGAGATTTCTATATTTTCTTTACTGCACCATTCAAACTACTAGTCTCTTTCTACACACTAATTTCTTGTAATGAGAAAATCTTGAGCTGCTGGGAAATCGACTTCCAGTGTGCTTGGTATTTTTCCGATGAAATCCTGGAAACTGCCAAATGTCATGAAAACTCCTCAACTCAATAAGCTATCCATTGGTGTGGTCAATTTCGCTATAATCTTGACGCTTAAAATGTCATGTTTGGCGCCTAAAAAATGCGTTGGGAAGGGGTGATCACAAGATGGAGGCGCTTCTTTCTTCACACAATGTACGTGCAGCATTGTAGGAATCGGTGTTCTTCGTGTATGTAGTTATGGTGCTAGCATGATGAATTGTAGATACGGCTTTACTTAACCTGTTGACACTACTCAAAACTGAAGTATCTACAAAATTCGATTTTGCTACGATCTAACCATATATTACTCTGAAGGAAGTTATTTCAAATAAATTCAATTTTATTTGACATCACCTATTCGTAAAAATTTAGCAGAAGGAATTTGGGACTTCAGGAAAAACACGGTTGCTGTTCAACTTAAGCCGGGTTCACATCCATCCGGCAAGCTATCCGGAAAGTGAATACGAGCAGCTGATTGGTTGGACACTAGCTGGGGAGAGGGAATATTTTTTCCGGACAGCCAGTTTTGAAACGGATTGTACGCATCTGATTTTTCAAATATTTTTCTTGCCGGATGGCGCAGTTCACTACTGCGCATACGGAATGGCGTCGGGAACCGAAACAGCTGTTGAAGGGAGCGCGGGAAACGAGTTGTTGGCATGTGTTTGGCCGATTCCCCTCCATCCCCTCCACTGCTTTTTACTAGCTTCCCCTATCCGTATTTCCAAACGATCCGGATGGATCTGAACCCTCCTTTAGTCTTTAGTTTTCTCGGTTCTTTGTGGCTTTTGGGCACATGGCATGCATGGGTTGTACGCAAACATGTGTGTCTCCTGAGTTTTAGGGCTTATCACCCAGAATGGTTTCAAACCGCAGACCGTATGTTGCCAACTTTGGTATCCACTTGGCTCAGGAAGCGTTTGTGAAGGTTCTGTAGAGTATCAATCAACATTATTTTCTGCTTCTTGGTTTCTTTTTTGTTCAAGCAATCTTCCTTTTTGGGCATACTTTTTAGATTCCTTCATTTCCAGAGAAAATTCAAATTTGTAGTTTCACTTTTTAATTGATTTTCCTCATCCTGGCGGAGGACTGAAAATGGGATATGCAATCGATTTTCTTATTGCAAGGTAGAGGTGAATCAAGTCTATTGATAGGAGCTTGACAAAATGAGATTTAACGTCTTAAGTCACAGTGGTTATTCTGACTAAGGGTTTCTAAAATCCCTAGGCTACCTTACAAATCGTTACATTACCCTAATGCACTTTCAAAGTTGCTGTTTTGTGGTCTCAAATGTTAGGAGTGGCTGTCAACAGTCAAGACATTAAAAATCGTGCGAAAAGGGTACTAGTGATTAGGAGATAATAATTGAGAAAAGTAAACATTTGCACTCCGAAAGTTTGACACTATTATACATGTGGCGATCCCCTGTACTACTATTTTAAGTTTATGTTCAAGCGCCAAAGAAATCCAAACGTTGATCATTCTCAAATGCCCTTCTGCTTTCTGTAGAGGATTAAAACTCTTTTGAACTGGATAAAAACTAGTATTTCATTATTCTAAAGGAGGTTCCACTGGAAAAACTAGAATTTCTTACAACAATTATATTCCAAATTATGAAAATATGACCAATTCTGATTATTCTAACTCGAGACTACCTACCTTTTCTTATGCCGCAGGTCCTGATGGAATGGAGAAGTTCTGTGAAGACATTGGTGTGGAGCCAGAAAACGTCGTCATGTTGGTTCTCGCGTGGAAAATGAATGCTCGGCAAATGGGGTTTTTCACGATGCAGGAGTGGCTGAAAGGGCTCACAGATATACAGTGAGTTCATACATGAGCGTGTATTTCCATTTTTACTGTTTGTCTTAGTGTAGTTTTATTGCAGGTTGAACCTTGTAAACAAATGAAACTGCTTTGCATTTAATGCCGATTTCAATATTTAACCATATTTACTTTTTGTTTCAGATGTGACACGATCCCGAAAATACAAAATAAGCTCGATTACCTTAGGTCGCTGATGAATGATCAAACGTCGTTCAAAAGCATATACAGATATGCTTACGATTTCGCAAGGGTAAGTTATATCGGAGTAAATTTCTTTCACAATTGTTACATGGGGAGGTTATGAAATGGTATAGTTGCCCCTTCCAAGGGCTCTGATGCAGTTAATGCCTGCAATACTCAGAGGATAACTGTGACACTTGTAAGGGATATCTGTAATATATATCCTATATTGAGAATACTATTGCTTTCATCAACTATGATAGCGGAAGAGAATATTGAAGGAAACACAAGAATTTACTGTTTTACTTGTTTATTGTCTCAAGTCCCTAACGGCTCCAATTACGGGGAGTTTGCCTAACGAGAGACCAACCAGCGGAAAGAGAAATAGTAATAATATAATGATTAGGGGAAAATGATGCTTACCTGGAGTAGCAGTAGGTGCTTGGAGAAAGCTAAGATGGGGACTCATTACTATGGTCTCGCACTAATCTCTCGCCCCTCTCATCTCACCTCATCTCTACCTTTGCTCCCTTTTCTGTGACGCTTGAGCGATAAGGGACTCCGCTCCATCACACACTGGAAGGCACCAGGCTATCCAGGGAGGCGGCGGTATCAAGAATCCTCAAGGGGGAGCTAGCCATATCGATAACACAATGAAGAGCTATATTTTCACAATTGCAAGTGTACGGATAGTTGAACAAGTTGTCTAGTGTGTGGAAAGAAGAGCAGAATGAAAATGGTAGCATGATGCTACGTGGCTAAAACTAACAAGGGTGATAATACTGGAAAATGTTGAGTGTGGCACCAAGTGGGAGTAGAGCGAAGTCCTCATCAGGAAACTTATCATCAAAAGTAGACTGGTTTGATGTCACTGTTTTTATTCCACTGGTGTTGAGTACGGTTTGCTACCGTGAAAGCCCTGCAATTGATCTTATTTTTTCTGTTCAAATTTTCGAAGACGAATCTTCACTGAAATGATTTTAGTATATTTGGTGTTTGCTGTGGTCAGGAATCTGTCATTCCTGGCGTTCTCTGTCATTTCTTCTCATAGTCTTTAATCTTCTCCCAGAGCAATGATCGTCACTTTGATCTTCACCCCCTGATTAAGCACCTATTCACATAGCTAATGGCCCCGTGCTATCTTGCCTATCTCTTTCATTTCTTCTCCTAGTCTTCTCCTTACCCCATTGCAATTTTAGGCACCCTTACATGTTGGTCAGGGTGGGACACTAGTCATAAATTGTAAGACCTCATAATAGGGTAGAGAGGGCATGCCATGGATGGAAAGCAACGTCACAGCTTGTCATCCAGCCTCCTATCGTGGTTGGCTAGACAAACGTGGCCTTGGAACATAAAATAGAGGTGCTTCATGGATTTATGCACGTTAGAGTCTTGTTGGATTAACCAATTTTGAAAAACAAACATCAACCTCTCAGTGCTTCTCTGCCTTACGTTCGTTTCAACCTATAAAAATTTATATGATGTATCAGATCCCAATCCAATGCTGGGTGTCTAATTCTTCTTGTACTATGTACTTACTCTATTTTTGCTTCTATTTGTTGTACACTTAAATTTACCTTAGTGTTTGCTGTTCTAAACAGGACAAAGACCAAAGGAGTATGGACATGGAGACAGCAAAAGCGATGCTTCAACTCCTCTTAGGAAAACACTGGAGCCTGTTTAGCCAGTTTGGGTCATTTCTCGACCATTCAAAGTACAAAGTCATCAACAAAGACCAATGGTGCAACATACTCGAATTCTCTCGCACGATCAACACGGACCTCACAAACTACGACGTCGATGGAGCATGTAAGTGGACCTCTTAGTTTCAAGGAAACCAAAAAAGTTGTTGCTGCTCGTTATTTTGTAAAAGTGAGTTAGTAGGAGAGAGTGGAGGGATGCCGGTCACTTAACTTTGGAGTACCATATGTTTGGCCTCAACGGTCCTGAAATAATGCTCCCAACTCGGTTCGCTTCCAAAATTATCTCATTTTAATAATCAACCTTAGTTTTTGCATAATACACCTAATATATTTCCACAATCACAGTCACACAATGTTGCTACTTCGACTAATCAAAGCTAATACATGTCATTACCAAAGGATACACAAAAAACTTTGAATAAATATAATGAAAATGTACTTACTATGCTTTGAAGACAGACCAAAATAACATCAAAATGAGGTGAAAACGTTCTGAACGTCTGACGCCGGTTGTAACCACAGATAAACTTCCGGAATTTAGTTCTTGGGGGCTCCGACAGAGGTCTCTAGCAGAAAGAGCCATAATAGAAGGTTTCATCCCTCTAAAACTTATGTGACCGGCATTCCCCACTGACCGGGGCTGCCCCCCCTCCCCTACTTCACGTTTTCGTTCTTCGTTTTTGCCAACTTCTAATTCAGTAGGTGATTACTATTGTTGTTGTCTAAAGTATTATACGTGTTTATAAATTGTGGGAATTCCGGAGCATAAAATAATTACACAATTTTCGAGAATACTGTCTCCCCAATCTCTCTTATTCCCACATGTCTACTTCTAAATTCGGTCATTGTAAGACATTGCCACAAAATGAAAAAACATCCTCTCTTACTCGCATATTATGTAGTGTGCACGCATAGTATGTATCCCTGTCTAAGGCTGAACGTTCACTAGACGCGATTTCGCGAGAAAAGGCGAGATTTGCTGAGAACAGTGCGAGTTCACGTCAGTGTACGTTTAGCCTATGGGATTGATAGTTCAAAGCCAGTAACTCACTTCTTAACCTTAAAATTCAACACCCTCCGCATGCTTGGAGTTACTATGGATCGACACTGAGGCAACTGTGCTTCAAATGCGAAAATTTGGAGGCAAAATCGTTTTTCGGGTGCTTGCAGGGTTATTCATAACAATGTTGAAGTTACTTATCAACGAAATACTAAAACAATCGTCTTTATGGTGTTAACAAAAATCCTCACTTCAAAAACAGGCTGGAGAGTAATGAATTCCCCGAATTAGGTCCTTGATTGATAAGTTTCATGAGATGCTTGCCTCTGCAAACGTTTATTGGAAATGTAATTGAACAGAGCTGGACTACTTCAGGCCAACAAAAATCGTCTCTCTGTAATAAATTCAGGAAAAAAAAAAAACACTTATCGTATTGATTGACTCTGTAGGTACGGAACTATCCTTACCAAAACGCGCTCCCCTCTATTTGTGGCAGCATCCGCATGTAGGAAACTGGTGGCATTTCCCGCTGTAAACGCTTGTACTCGCGTACACGTACACGAGGCCTGAAGCCTCCAAACGTTTTTCTCCCCAAAATTCAAGAAAATTTGGTTGTCTCGTTGTTGCTGCTAGGTCTTCAAATATGTAAAATTTCGGATAAATTATCATTGGCAAGACTAGAATGGACAAGTGAATCAAAACTACCTTCATTGTTTTTCAGGGCCTGTCATGTTAGACGAGTTTGTCGAGTGGCTCAAAATCAACAAAGGCAGCGACCACTACCGAAGCTGAGACATGATTTGGTGACTCGGCCGTCACATCGACTTGTCTCTCCCCTAAACTTCTACCTACCTTCTCATTTTCACATCGTTGGAAGAAAAAAAAGAAACAAAAAGTGTAAATTATTCAATTACAATATTTTTAGTTGATGTCGTTTAAGTGTGAATTAATTTTAACTTACGAGTTCAAGGGTTAATACAGAAGTTCCGGCGATCACTAATATTGTGGTGAATTAGTTACAGAAAGAAAATTCTTACAAAACAAATAACTGTTCTGTGATTGGAATGAGGAAACTTCGTGGGATGTCCCTTTCTCTTCTTCCACTAGACCTACTAATTTGCTCGAAGTAGCAAAATTTAGTTTCTATACTAAACGTAGTATTCTCTAGATTTT
Source organism: Creontiades dilutus (assembly GCA_031894815.1). Lineage (NCBI taxonomy): Eukaryota > Metazoa > Arthropoda > Insecta > Hemiptera > Miridae > Creontiades > Creontiades dilutus. Next base: position 215,263 of record JAVIWC010008991.1, on the reverse strand, counting down.
TTTCTACGGTTTTCTACGCCAATTAATTACTAGTAAATTGTATCGATTCATGTACCTATTCTACGACATAGAGATACTTTGCGTTCTAAACGCTTCTTCCGTCATTTACAAAACCTAACCGACCCCTATTGATGATTGTGATGTCCCGAAATTCTGTGAAATCCTTTCACTCGGATCTGAATAGACTACTTTAAAACCCAACTGATAGGGCTCCGTACACATTATTTCAAGCGTTATACGTAATTTATGTAAGTTGAGTGGAACCGGTTTCTCATGCAATTTTCTTTTTAGGTTTAAGTTAATTTTGGATTCGTGCAAGACAAATGAATGATTAACTGTAAGTGACGATGGGATTCTCTAATTTATTCATCACCTTCTCGGCTTGTATTCAAAGCGAAAATGGTGTCCAGTTACAAAAATATCTATGAAACGATGTTTCCTTAGGGTTTGCAGATAATTATACTATTACAATATGCGAATCGTAATTTTTTTAAAATAAATTGTCCCTTCATGTTTTAGACTATAATTAAATTGTACATATATTACCCACGTGTAAAAGTTCTTTTCTGGTGCAAGGAAGGTTGATTTTTCTATGAAATAAGCGACAACATACTTGATATTTCCCAATTTCTTCAATTAGTTGGTTAATGAGCAAAATTCTTGATAATGGAAGAATTTAAATTTTATGAATTCGGAATATCTACAATTGTATCTCAGGTTTTTCTACTAGGAACCCCCCAAACTCATAATTTTTGTTTGCGCAAGTTTGAGCGAACAATGTGAAGTACATGTTCAGTTTTTGCTGGTATTCAATTGCGATTCCTGATTTGGAGTTTTTTTAAATGCCTTGCGAATCTGCTATACCTAACGGAGATTCCCATTTTAAAATTATGGAAGTATGATAGCTGATAGATGTGATCTGTGATAGAATGATAGATGTGATGGTAAAAAGCAGATTTAGCCTTTGAATATTGATTTTAAAAAAAATTAAGGGGAGTTACCACTTGAAAATGTTTTTATTGTTCAAAATTGATGATTTAATGGGGCAGGAGGAACTTTGAAGTGGTACACCCTAGTCCAACATCTGTATTGCAGTATGAATAAGACGTTTGTGATGGGTATGATAAGAAACCTCTTCACGATTCTTAAAACCGCCGCCTCCAGAGATAACCATGCGCCATCTAGCGTCATGTATATCCTGTAGGAGTCGTGAGCATTAATCGCCTCAGTACTTTGAAGGGGTAAGTGAACGTTTCATACGAATATTCATTTCGTATGAGCAACTCAGTCTGTGTTCATGTTGATAAAACCATTCTTGTCGCAGTCATGAAGTGCCTGCGAAAGTAACTGAGAACAGGCATTGATGGAAATATGATTAATATTGGGTTGTCCTGAGGTGTACCGTTGGTAAGGGCGTGTCTGATAGGTTGGCGGCATGAGCCGCACCGCAGGCAAGTTGGGGTACATGAGCGGTCCCATTCAGTGTGGGAGCACTTGTACCAGCGGCCCCGGTCGGTCAAGGCGTTTATGTACGAGCGGCCCCATGGAAATATGGGAAATGAAACCAATAGCACTAACTTGAAACTTTTTTCATGCGTATAATTTATTGCTTTAAAATGAACACTGTAAAAACATGAAAATAGACAATCACAGTCACATGACTACCGACCCAAGTAGGTACTTCTCAGTTATTCGATCTGGGCTGGTACTTATAAGAAACGATTTGGACATACTTGGCTAGGGTAACCGTTTACCAACATCATATCTCGATTTTCACGCGAACTTTTCGTTAACAAGGCTACTTTGGGTTCCATCTTCGCTCGGATTTCTTCCAGTCACTGGGTTCAACTGGCCTGCAGGCCTTCGCTCGAGCGGGGCCGCTCGTACCATTTCTAATCTGTGCCCTTAGACCAGGCGGGGCCGCTCGTACATGCCTATGACTCCAAAACGTCGCCTTCCCTCCCTACAGGGCCGCTCGTTCAAGTACCCTTCTGGATAATTGTGAATGTCCAAGGTGCTTTCGTTTAATAGTCTAAAACTGTGAGCGTCGGCTACCTTCACACGTTTACACACAGGCTTTCTTTTCTCCGATCCGTACTCCTTATATTTTTATGAGCAACTTTAGGTAGTCATCGCTGCTGTTTAATTTACCAAGAATTCTTAGTAAATGGTGCGACAGGAAGTATGACGATTTTAGGATGCAGGTAATTCGGTAGTAAATTATGCCAAAATGGCTTATATATGGATGCAAAGAGTTGCCATTTTAGTCTCAATGGACTCCAGGTCAACGGGTCTTGGTTTCGCTAAGAGGAGATACTGAGTGGCCTTTTGTGTGACGTTTTTCTGTAGGGTACCTAAAAGTTCGTGTAATTATTGTCAAGCCAAGTACCCTCTTTCACATTCCAGTGCAATCACTGCGAAATTCCAGTGATTCTAAACAACATGGTGGAACAATGCAAGGACAACTTCACACATAAGGTGTGTGGAAATGGAGGATTTCGATTTGATCAAAAACTCAACTACGATTTTTTCAAAAATGTCAGATATCTCACCAGCCCTGTCTGTCACCAGGTATTATTCTCAGGTCAGATTTGAATTTTTTAATCAAATACGATGCCCTATCGAATCCAGTTTCAGCAACAAAAAGTCTGCTGAGTTTTACGTAGATTTCACGTATTGGTTACATGAATGTGTGAATCGTTGAAATTATGTTAATACTTCAATTAGAAAATACTCTTTGTATACGATTTCGAAAGGTTATTTCACACAATCGATGAAATGAAGCAATATGGCCTAGTTGTACGTATACGTATTTCTATATAGAGTTGAGTCTACAAACCAACTGGCTCATATAAGGGATAAAAACCCTCCACAACCGAGTCTACGAAGAAAGTAGTGTTCACAAATTCAATGAAGAAAACAAATTCATGGTTCACATTTCAAGAGATATGTACTTATTAGAGAAAGGTTTATTATTTCTGCGCTCATTAATGATCCACACACGATTATTCAAAAAGCGATTGTGAGACAAGTATACGACCTCCCACATTCCAAGAGTTGGCGCAATTTAGGTCTTCACTACCCAAGGTTCAGAAGATCCGCATTCGTGCAAGACTTCATACAAAGTTTCTACTATAAAATTAACATTTCGTTTTGCTTTTTGAAGCTTGTTATACAATTTTGTATCTGATGTCTAGCTGTACCAATGTACATTAAAATGTCTCGTTCATCCGTTTCCTCTTCACAACAGCTAGAACAGGACAGCTTCGTAGTCGAGTATGAATGGGAACACACACACGTCACTTGAAACCCTCTCATAAACTATGCCAATTGTAAATCAATGAAATGGAATGTCACTTTTGATAAATCATCTTACTCTGCTAAAAGTATAATAGAAAGAAAAATTAAATATATATAGTTAATTCCGCCGATTATGGTGGTTTGTCGTCTAGAGAGGCTCAATCCCCAATTCCAGCATCTTGAGTTGAGTATGAGCGGATTCACCTACTGTAATAATGAACCTGTGCTGGATGGTTTGAGGTATTTTCTTTCTCCGATTGTCCCAGGCTTGGTTCTATAAGATAGTGAAGTTGAAATCAAAGCCCAAGGTTAAAAATGACAATGTTACTCAAGAATTTTCTTGAACAGGGACAATAAGGTGGACATTTTTAAAAATCACTGCGATGTTGTCATTAAGGGTGATCTAACTTTCTGAACTACCTACTAAAGCTCTTGTTTATCTTTACCAATCGGTTATAGTGATGATACTCCCATGACAGGAATAACAACCTTTGCCGTGTCTATGTAAATTGTGTGCCTATGGCCAGTCAGCCAATGAAAATTCATTCTCTTGGCACTTCCCAAACTGTTCATATCTCTTAAAAACTGTTCCATTATTGCTACCTTTAACTACCTATACATTCACTCCCTTTTACCCTCCTTCAATTTAATAGTCAGCTCCTGGGCACACTGGTGGAACTGTTGACTTTTAGATTGATTGATTAGATAGGAAAAAGTATCATCTTTCCGTTTTATCTCACATATTCAGTTTAATGGCCCTGCTACGCAGGTTAAAAAGAAATAGGTGAATAACACAATTTTTTTTTCGTGATTTATTAATTGCGACTGAAAAATCAAATACATTTCATCTAGCAATTTTACATATCAATAAAGGTACACTCTAAGAGGGTAGGTTTACAGCAAAATCTAGCCCTTTATTATACAGCTCAATTAATTAGCACTGAGTTCGATTGCACTTCTATTCACGCAGCACAACAAAATCCAGTGGTTTGTTTCTCACGAGACGTAGGATTTAGTATTCTCCAACATTCAGGAAGACGTGTTTGTGGAGGCGATAAATAAAGCGTATTTTGCACATAGACCATGAATATCATCGTTTCGCATGTACCAAGGGGCTCCAACCTTCTCAGTAACTTAATATTTGATTTCTTGACAGCCCCAGATCTGTATCCCATAGGTCATATATAAGCAGTTTGTTGTGAAGAGAGAGATAGGAATTCCTTCCCATTAGCCAATACATAATTCTGTACTTGATTTTAAGTTCTTCTTGTGTTTATTCCAGTTTAATTTGGAGTCAAGTGTCAAACCCAAGTATTTAACTGCTTCAGTATGCGGTATTTTATTCGAATTGATCTCAACATCCAAGATTTGGACTTTTCGGTTAGTGAAGTTGATGTGGGCTGATTTTGATTCGTTCAGCTTCATTCTCCACATCTTGGTCCATTTACAAACCTCAGTAGTAGACGTCTGGAGTTTGCGTGTTGCAGCTTCTATATAATCTCCAACAGAAAGGATAGCTATCTGCAAAGGTGGCAACAGTTGTGCCTTCTTGTTGGGGTAAGTCCCGTGTGTACAGGAAGAGTAAACAACACAATGAGGCAGTATAATAACAATATTAAAAGTCAAAAAATCGTATATCCCAAATCCCCGAGGAGAGGACCACGTTTTGGGAGACGCTTCCCCCCGCTGGGGCCCTCCTTCCTTCACTGGCGGGATCGGGGGGAGGGGGGCAGGTCGGTTGCCCTGGGAGACGGGGGCGAGAATTCCACCCGCCCAGCGTTACCACCCCCTGAAACGTTGATATACTCTGATAAGCTGGTTTTTATATATTGTGATATTCAGTTCCTGGCACACTCAGGTGGAAGCGTCTGAATATTACGGTAAATCGGTCAGATCACTTTTATGTTTCTTCTCTACTCACCTGGATACACATCAGCATCCTGGGGCGCTCACAAGTAGGACCATTGATAGATATCTAGGCGAACGGATAGGTACAACTAACAACCTCCTTCTAGCTCCTGGAGCGTTCTCTGAACAGAACCATCTAGCCGAAGTTTTAGATAAATAAGAGTCTCCCTTTCTTTTGGAGTTGCTTCACGACAGTGGATTTAGTATTCTCCTAACATTCAGGAAGAAGTATAAATAAAGGTTTGTTTTGACAAGAGGTTCAGAACTGAACTTTTTGGCTGTTTTGACACGCCAGAACTAGTAGTAGTTCTGAAAAATCTCGAACCTCTTGGTTCGCTGTTCGGACAAGGAGTCCAGAACCACTTAGAACTAGTCAAGTGGTTCGAAGATTTTTTCCAGAACTTTTAGTCTGAGACATGTGCAGTAGGTTTATCCCGTTATCATCTATTGTTGCTGTTGCCTCTTTTTTTTTTGGTCTCGTACGTTTTTGGAAACTAGTTTGGAAAGCGTTCGGACAAGTAGAACGAATACCGAAAGTTCTCGGTGGTTCTATCCCTCCCCCTGTAGGTTCTGGTTCTATCCCAAACTGGTTCGGAACCACTTGTCAAAACAAACTGTAAGTAAGAACCTCACTATAGGTTCTTACTACTAGCTTTATTTATTTGCTTACGTTAAAAGTCTGCTCATTTATAACCTCTAACGCGGAACAAAGTTCACTGGGTCAGATAGTTGAAAATTAACCAAAGTCTGTTCTTCAACACATAGACTCCATTTGGGGACAAGTTGGTCTGAACTTCTAGCCAGCCCAATTACCTCACACGCATATATGGTATAGGTAAAAAAAGTGGTTGGTTGCGATTTCCTAGTCGTTTCGAAAGCAAATTCGACTGGGATAAGTTTTAGGTCCCTAGCCCTAGGTCTGTAGCCCTATAATCGCAATTTCAGAACATAAAGGTGACTCGAATCATTTCCAGGTAATATTGGACGCCGAACTAATCGAGATTGGTCTCTGAACAGTACACAAAAGACTCAAAACTAATAACCCTTTGTGAAATAATTTGCTCATCTAGAGAAGGGACTCAGAAGAAAAAACGATAAAACCTAATTTTAGGATAAAAACGAATTTTATTACAATCAAACCAGCAATGTTCGTCACTAGGATCTTCACAGCATAACTATTGAGAAAAAAGATGCTGCAGTAATTGATTTAAAAATAAATGAATAAATTAACAAAAAAATAATGATTAAGTCACGTTTCTAGTGCAGCTTTATCTATGACCCAAACCAAAATTTTTTATCACAATCAGGTATGTATACATTTAGTAATTTCAGACATCCTACATGAGAAAACTTGAAGGGCTAAAGTAATTGTACTAGGTACCCAAAATTGGTATTACAAATTGATGAAAATGTTTGAAATAAATAATGACCTATGACAATAATTTTTACCAACCTTCAGGTAGGCATGATTAAAACAACTAGTAACCAACAAATTTTAGAAGCTAAGGTAAACAGTACCTCCAAGTTGATACATTCATTTTCAACTTTCAATGTAAGGTTTCTTTAAGAGAGATTTATAAAACAATATATTTTGTTTTATTAAACAAGAATTTAACAAGATGCACTGATGATGCATCGCTTCAACCGTTGAGGTTGAATTTTAAAACCTACAGCTCTAAGTAGTGGGTACATTGTACCATACCACCTATTATGGTACGGTATATGTTAGGTACTGAATCACATACAGTCAGGTAAAAATACTAAGAATAACCAAATTAGTTCCTGCCTGAGTAGCAAAAACTCTTAGTAAAGTAACTACCAGGATATCCAACCTTGTGTGGAAAGAGGTTTCATATTGGAATTGAAATAATTCTTGGCAACTTGAAGCTCAGATATTTTCTCCTTCAATCTAACGTGTTTTATGAGCCAATAATCAATTCTGAATTACTGATCCTTTGTCGAAAAAAATGGGAATTCAATTTGCGTGAAGCTCTCATTTAAGAGGAGAGGGTACGATCTCGGTGAAACGTTTGCTGTAGTTTTTACAAGAAAATGACCTATTCTGCATACACTTTGCCGTTCTTGTGAAAATATAAAAGTGGTAAGATTGGACTTCACGAATGTAACTCGTTCTTGCATTAAGCGCAACAAGTAACAAAAAATACCTTGAAAAAAATACTGTACACTGAGTGTGAATGCACGTTTTAGAAGTTTTCGATTGTTGATTTTTTTTGTGAGTAAAATTTTAAATTGAATAACAAAATGAGTGCCCATGAACTAAATTTTGACGTAGAAAATCCATTACAATTTCCATTGAGGTCGTAGCGGCTCTTATGTGACTGATCCACTATGTTATTTGTCATTCACGAATTTTCTTGAGGATGAGGGAGGATTGGATAGTCCGAGGAAATTCGTTCATCCAAGAAATTATCCTCATGTGTCCCAGTTTTCTATTCCTTTACGAGAAAGTTCCCGAAAGTACCACGATTTTTTTTTAAATCGAGGAAAATTTCATTGGCAAAGAAAGTTGTAGGTACATATGAACTTTTCATTCCTTGAATTTATTTGTATGTCCCCTTTTCATGTCAGGTTCCCGCCAATCCAGCTAAACAGGTGTTTACAGCACTTTTAAGCTCATCAACTCATGAGAGGTGTTGCCATCAATATGCTGTTTCAACTGAGGAAAGAGGTGAGTATCTGATGGAACAAGAACCAGATAATATGGAGGATGACCAAAAAGATTAAGATATACTGATATGTTCAAGGTAGAAGTTGAAGGAGTCTGAGCGGAGTAGCAAACATGTCTGTGAGTTCGTCTGTATAACTTTTTTGCAAACACAATTATTCTCGATTTAAAAAACGCCTTGATACTTTTTAAGAACACCCTCAAAGTTTCGTCCAAGGGAACAATTATCTCCACTCGTCTGAAACACATTCTACGTTCTAGGGTAAAATAAGGGCGACGTCACACTTTAATTGACTGATCACTGATATAGTACTTGTAACCTTAACTGGGGTTTAGGTGAGCGAGGTTTGCAAAGTGGTGCAAATCATATCGGCCATCCACAAATTGTGTGCTGCCGGTGTCATTTCTAGGGATGACTCAAAAAGTCTCTACCTACTCTCTCATTACCCATAAGATTAACATTTGGTGTTGGCTAAGACTTCACGATCCGGATCGCATGCTGCTTTGATAGCGTTGAACCACTCAATGTACTTTTACACAGAATTCGATCACCAAGCCCGAGGTGTAGTTGATGACTATTTTTTCACGTGTTCGCTCTCAAAATAACAACTATAATATTGTGCAATGAAGAATCCAAATGAAATCGTTCAATTATCTGTAAATACCTTAGAGAAATGAAAGACCCACTCCATCGTTAGTCACGATAACGAAAACAACGTTCTGTGATAAAAAGCTCATAATGTTACTCCTATCACACTAGACTGAGAATGAGAGTACGAATATGTAGCTTACATTGATCGGTAGACGACGGCCATTCCCACTATTAACCACCAGGATACATTGGCAGAATTCATATTGAAGCAAAATTAACCTAAGCCTCGTCCACACTAATTTCCTAAACCCTAGACCTACAGCTACATACCCCGCCACTCCATTGTCATTTGAATACAGAGAGCTTACCAAATCAAGGTCACCCACAGCTAATCTTCACTGTTCCTCGAAAGAACAAAGAAAATCCAACACTGGAAATTATCTAGAAAAACGAGGACCAATCTACTTTAAAAAACATCTTCGAAAAAAACCCGAATACCACCAAAAGTTCACATCACAGCTACTCATGATTAAACTATTGCACTCTGAGACAAAGTCCCTGCCTCCACTTAAATCTGTTTTATTCAAAACGTGAGGGTTGATAATACAACTCATTCATGTCTTGAAGAAAGCGAGATTTGCAGTCAAAATGTTTTGAATAGAGAAAAAAATACAAAATTAAAATGCCCACGAAACAACTACATTTTAAACGTTATTATACATTTCAACCTACTCGTATGATTCGATATTAGGTTGTCCAAGAATACCCTCAAAAAGAAGAAAAAAAAGCACTGGAACATACTAAAGGGGATCTTATACGATAGAGTTCTTGGCTCGCCAAACACTTCAGCGCACTACACTCCACTAATAAAAGTGAAATTTTGTCAATTGAGGACTAGAATATTATATCTAATAAGATTGGAATAATTGAAGATATAAAGCAACGTAATATATGTACAAATCATGTCCAACAATACAACCGATGAGCATATTATAGATACAATGGTTGTGGGTTTTTCAAGCATCAACCGGCTCAAGCTCAAAGGCCAATTGAGAAAATCGATTTTCAACAAGGGTTTTCTGATTACAACTGAATCTCAACAACTCCTAAGGCAAGTGGTATCAATGAAGAAACCGAACACCCATCACGTGGCTCATTTCATTTACATACTTGCGGAAAAGAGAAGGCTTCATAGAGGTTGGCACCAATGGAGTTGATCTTATCCATGACGATGTATTGCTCAATCCAAGGGTCCACCTGTTTGTTTTTGGTAGGGCTTTTGGCCAGCCCGTGGATTATGGGTACGACTTTAGCGAGCGGGACAGTGATTTCCGTTACATTTTTAAACACATCCCCTTGATCAGGTTTTTTAAGTCCATTTTCCAGGGTGCAAACGGTACCGTTGTTGGGAAGGTAATACGTTGTGATCTGGTCGACAGTGTTGGAGTAACATCGTTTGATACTTGATTCTGCCACAGCTATAACTTCGGAGCTGTCCAGAATTTCCGTAGTTTGGTAGAATATCTTCTTCATGAAATCTTTGTCTTTGCTTTCGAAATTCTCTGGTGGAAAGGGTTGGAGCAAATACTTGGACAAATGCTTGATTGGGTCTAGAGGATCTTGGCTGAGACTCGACTGAATACTCCAGAACACTTGTTCAATATCTTGCAGGGACATTTTTTCCTTTAAGGACACATCTTGTAAGACTAAGCGCACATGTTTGTCAATTATTGAGCAAAGATCTTTAATTCCCTGATTAATGAAGTAATTGCAGAGAGACAAGTAGCTTTCTTGGCATTGAGGGCTCGGTGCCATATCAGATTTCTTTGAATCCATTTTGAATCTGAACAGATATCCACCCATGACATTGAGTTGAACACGCAAAACAATAACAAGCATTAAACCTGCGTAAAGCAATGTAGAGATCTGAGTAAAAACCAAAATCTTCAGATCATCCCATAATTCAATTTTGTTGCCTTCGCCAGCTCTAATTTTCCTGAGCACTTCTTCCGTGTCTATCAGCTTGAGTACAGTCTCCTTGAGAGTTTCCGAAAGAGAACAGATGGTTTGGTTACAGTTGCGTTCAGTACTTTTGAAATGCGATTCCCTTTGAATTCGCTCGAAGAACTCTTGTGCATCTTTTTCCTGCCACTCGAGAATTTTACGTTGAGCGTATGTTGTTGCAAGAACGGCACCTCCTACAACAATGCTCCCGACTATGAATTTCCTTCGGTGTCGCGAAATAAAACCTCGTAGTTTTGAAAACATGTTAGGTGAAGATGCGACCGAATCGTAAAATATCTAGGTTGATAGATGACGAAGATGACCTCTTACGATGTTATAGTCGTTCCGAAGACATGCACCATCTCTCTGTATCTAAAACAAAATAAAAACAAACATGAAAGTTTAAAGTTTATCTACGGTTCCACTACAGCAATAAGGAAAAACGAAAATTTCACAAAATGCCGAAGATATAAATTTATAAGAATACAATTACTTCCTGAAGAAAATATCTAAATGGGAAATGAGATCATGGTGAATTCATTGGGTGCGATACCTAACTTAATTTTCATTATTGAGTAGGCAATAAAGTTTGAAAATCCCAAAGAATATTCCACTTAATACTTTAAAAACTGGGTAGTTTAGGTATCAAATTCCACAAAAGTGGTGATCAAAGGTTTGGTGGCTATCTGAAATAGCCGATGAAACAAGAATTTCTACAAGTGTGTAACCCTGGGTGCTACGCTTTCCAACTATTCCCAGTTCAGAAGTATGTTTCAGGAGGTATGGACGATATACGGGTAAGGTAGATCGAATTAAACAATTGATAGGTATCGAGTGAATAAAACCCTGGTAGACCAGAAGAGAATATTTATAATAAAGAATTAGGAGTAAATATTACTTATGGAATCGCCTGAAACCATGTTGCAGCTCAGAGTTCAGACCTGTGACAAAGTTCGAACTCGCATCTTTATTACTAGGTGAAATTTTCCTTCAGCTGCCTTGAGCACCAAGGGGTTGAGGGGAACGAAAAAGCTGACACCTCTCTGCTTCTTCTCTCCTGGTGGGTTCAGAACCCTTCCTGTGCACTACGGAGAGCTTTCTTGGGGGGGAGCTTTCCAAATAAGAGAGTACTGCCTTCTGGCTCTGTGTTAGGGAGCAAAGGCAGACAAAGCAATTGATTGACTTCTCCAGGAAGAGAGCTAACGAACTGCACAGCCTAGAAAGTAGGGAGATATGTATAGTAACGGGGTACTATCCACTTAGATACCATGTCCACAAAATAGGCAAATCTGATACCAACCTCTGCCGGTTCAGTAGGACAAAGGATGAGAGTGCGTGTCATGTGATCTGCCACTGGCCTGTGCTGGCAAAACGGCGGTTTCTAACCTGGGGACAGGCTTCCATTGATCCTAGTGTTATTAAAACGGGGGAGTTTAAGATTCTCCTCTCATTCGACAAAACGTGTTGGGAAGGGTGGACCTTCCAACTTTGGCTGGGGTGGACGACATCTCAACAGACTGGGATGTCAATGCCTAACCAATAATTACCAAGCAGTTAGTGCTTGCGTCCCAGGTAGTTCTTGATGATGGGTGCGAGTGCTGTACACTGGGCATATAGTACTTGGTTCGGCAGGGTGCTCAGGTTGGGCAGTCAAATGTGCCTGGGAAGGAGTTGGAGGTTACGACCTCCTTCTCCAGCCACAATAGGCCCACCAGGGCCTCAGTGGTAAAAAAGGAAAAAATAGAATTCGTATCTTTATTACTAGGTAAAATTTTCCTTCAGCTGCAACAACTGGTTGAGCCGTGAGGCCAATGTATCAAACCTCTCCGACTATGAGTTATTTTCCTAGAACATGACACTTCCTTGAAGTCAAATATCCAGGCGTCTCGGCTGGTTTGTGGTCAGACAAAATCAAGTGTCAGTGCAGGCCGCTGGCTCAGCAGATGCAAGGAAAAGCAGTCGAACGAGGTCACTGTCACGAAGTGTGATAGTACTCAAGTGAGTGAGGAAGTGAAAGATTCTTCGTTAGGGAACATGAGCCTTTTGGATGGACAGGGATTTAATTAGTTATTGTTTCATATTATTTCGGGCCCTACCGACTGCGACACTGTTATGGCTCAAAAATAAACTGATTGAACTACGAGGACAATTTATCAAAACCTCTTCGACTGGGTTTTTTTCTCGAACATAACAACCATACTGAAAGAACATGTTTTTTTGCTCGTATGAAAAGGACTTTACACATATACATAGGTATAACTTGAGTTAATAGAATATACCCCGTTGTCAGTATATTAGCCACTTTACGGACCGCATGAATCGGTTCTAACTACCCCAATAAGCACGATATTAATACTTTTCACTTCACTCACCTTTTTAATTCTCACCATATCTTTCAGCAAATATGTATATTGTATACATATACACAAATGAGACCAGCTAAGCCAAAGAACTCGAAAGACTACGTCACCAAATTCGGTGTCCACGATAACTGTTACGTTACTAGTTAATAAAAACTCTCAAATTTGGTTTCGGGGCTGCACTAATTACATTGAGTAAGAAGGAATAAGGGGATAGGGCGAAACATCGTAGATACATATCGGAAGGATGCATGTATAATTTAAACTGTTCAATACTAGGTGCATTCAATCGATTTGTCATAATCGGCCACGTTGAGACTTGACAATAGCCTGAAGGTCCGTAGCAAACTAGGGATTGAGTTCTCAACCATCAGATACGTTCATACACCACCAGTGAAGCTAAATAAACTCACAAACCGTCAAAAGCTGCAAAAATACCCGAGGAAAAAATCCTTTTTGACAAGTCACGTAACGGGAATGGGAGGGACAGTGATAAGGCAAATCAACACAATGGGAGAAATTCGAAGCGGATAATAAGGGAATGCTATAAAATACCTGTGCAATGATTCCAAGATCCGTATGCGTGCACTTTCAAAATTTCACAAAAAGTCAATTCACGAACGAAAATTGAAGAAAAAAAAATTTACTAGCAAATTAACAACATTAACGATAATCAAGACAAGTGACTTGACCGGATTACCGCAACACATAGAGCAGTGATGCTCCGCCGCAGTGTCCATAAGCTTCAACATGTCAGAAAGTTAATTCAAAGGCATTTTTCCTTTATCCTTATTTAATTTTGATTCCATAAAAATGTGTTGGATTCACTTCTTTTTTTAATTTATGGTTGAATTTTTAATTTAATAACAAATATTATTATTCATGAAGATTTTTTTTCACTCACATTCACAAAGCTTTAATCAAACATTTCAAAAATTGACTTGAGTATGTTACTCAAAGTGGCACAGTCTTCATCTATCCAGTTTGTTGGTAAATATACTTACAGGTTATTCAGGTCTGTTTTGCCCTAGTTAATTTTGAGTCAATTTATAAATTTTAAACTGCTGATTTTGTTTTTTAAACTGTACAGTGCCATTCCTTAATATCTCTATGTCATCGCAGTGAACTCGTAATGTAATGAAATGAACTTCGTAATGTAATAGTTACTTTTATCATTATGCTACTCATCGGTGGGAATTCGACTTGAAGCGTGGTGTTGCAATGTATTTAGAACTATGGCTTTATATGACAACAAGCATTACCTATTGTCACATATACGAAATTCGTTCATCGCCTCAGATGATTCAGGTAAGAGTTTTGAATAATTTCAATCAGTTGGCTTCTTGTACATCCTCCCTCGCCCTTCCCCCTGAAAGGTTAACTTTTCGCTTGTTGAGATTTCTCTAGGTATACAATTCCACGAAAGAGTTTCATTTGGTATTTATAGATTTATCTCAACCTGAAAACTTGAGTAGTATACGTAATGAATTTCCCTTCGCTTAGTGAGCTCTTAATTTGGAATGCGGATGTTGGTGTGGGTAGGTCGGCACTTGGGGTTGTTGCTGTTTGCTTTGTCATTCACGCTGTTTCCCCTGCTCCTTGCGATCTTTTGGATTTATTATGATCATTAAATAATAATGAGCTTTACGTCTATGAGTAATGATTGAAGTAAACATTTGTATTTGTGTCACAACTTTGGAAAATGACCGTGTTCCATGCGGTCGATGCCCCCGTTTAGGTGGATGTAGGTAGGCTGACGGTGTTAGGTGTAGTCTTCAGTTGGCTTCCTATCTATTTGATCGGCTCATTATTGGCGTTGTATTACACATCCATTTCAAGTGGATTAATCACAGTTGAAATAAGTACCTACGTATTCAATTTATAAGATTGGTAAATCTATGATTTGTTGTTGAAGAAAGGGCCACTTGCTATTAGGTATTTCTCCCGGAGGAATGTTGTTGGATATGATGAACGTAACAGTTTTTTTCTTCTTCGTTAGTAAAATATGAATAACTAGAACATTTTTATCGATCCTTTGTGGGGTGTTTGATACGAGGTTTTAATTTCTAATTTAATTGTCTACAACATGAACTAAGTAGTGTTCACACGATTGATTACGTGTAGATGGTTTTGATGGGTGGATGGTATTGATGCGGTTTTGTGTATGTCCACATTTTAAATGAAAGCTAATGCGTAGTCGCTGTTCACTCTGACTTGTTAATTTTTAACACCTTTTTCACCAAGGTGTAAAGGAAAATCCGCTTAAGAATGCCTAGGTATAGCAACGTTGGAGCTAATAATCCACACTCAGATTCAGCCAAATGACTTATGAACATTTTATTATTACTCCATAGAAATAACAAAATGCAGGTTCTTGGCGGTTCTAGAGGTAGTCTGGTGAACCTGTGGTTGGTTGCTACAAGATATCCATGGAAAACATTGGTAGGTCCTTGAAATTTTTCCTTACAGGCTGAGTGTTACCCAGTCCCCTGTGTGGTATCTTGAAGCAATAAGGTTGACCCGCTGCTGCCCCTTAGCTCTGACCGATGTGGCATAACAAACCGCTGCTAGAATTTGATTAAATTTTATTTGAATTCCCCTTCCATATTAATTTTTTGGTTGCACGCAATACCTCAGTATGCTCCACGGACTCATACACAGTACATGGTTAGTTACTCATCAAGTTCCCTAGTGTTCCCCTGATCAGGACCCTGGAAGAAAGAATCCAGGCCCAGGGCCAAAATTCATCTGGACCCCCTAAGAAAAAGAAAAAAGTCTACTAACTACTATCACCATATACCGTAATAAATTATATGCCATTTCTAGAGAGAGGAAAATTAAGGGAGGAATATCGATCGTGGAAAATTGAGAATGATTGAGTTTTACAGCTTTTATGTGTATATTTACTAATTTGGTATTAATACTTCCAAACCAAATTAAAATAAAACGAGGCGCTTGTAAAACTTCAAACGACCGAAAGTCTGGGCCTCCTTACGAAGGCCGGGTCCGGGGGCATCGGGTCCAGTGGCCCCCTTCTGTAAGGGGGCCCCCTGATACCCTTCAAATTCACCTACCATTTAAACCACCCGAAATTTATGATAATTGACATTTCGATACACACATGGTTTGTGTCCTTGTAACGAAATTGTCCACACCAACGAATATATTGTTTTCACTCTTATTTTAAGTATTGTCTGAGAATTCGTTCAAAATATATGTTTGATATTAGTTATGTTACTACCTTCCATCTTCCGAATTAGCTTTCACTTCAATTTCAACATGTACCCCTGGTAAAAGCTTATACATTGTGTCTAACATTCCACTCAGTTTCATAGCTAATTATTCAAAAACTATGCGTTTTGAGCTCAGAATTACCCTCATGAACTCCTGACTGATCCAATTGCTCGACACAAGCTGCAAATACTGGTATTATTTTAGGCTTGTTTTGTGACTTTGTCTCAACTGGATCCACCCAAGTTAACATTGTATGTTTGGTCTTGCCCTTTCAGAATATGAACTGAACTATACTGTACTATAGTTGAACACTGAAAATGAGGAGTTGATTATTGTTCCTTTAGAGCTTACAAAATACACATGCCAACTGGCCAGGGAACTTGCTCGGGACTCCCCCAGGCTCTTCCGGCGTGAGACCGGAGCAACTTACACTGAGCAGGAAACCTGGGGTAACCTCCTCTAAAGTCTAACCTTCCTCATTCCATTTTTTTCCGCGCGGTTTAACTTACTAAACTTACTTTTGATGGAGTTCTTGGAATCCATTGGAGATATTTCGTCCTCACCCTCGAGCGAAAGTTCTTTATCGGACTCTGAGTTTCTAGATATTTTAGCCAATGAGCTAATTGATCGAGAAGTCCTTAGGAACAGATTATATTTTGAAAAAATCGTCGAGCAGTACGACGCCAACGATTTTTATGGCCATTTCAGGAAAGATAAAACTTGACAGTAAATGTATTGATTTAAAATTCATTCAACTTAATCATAACGGAATTTTTGTGATGTTAGAATGAAAGCTACCCATTAATTTGGAGCTGCCATCCGTCCTTCCCCAATTTTTGGGTGACAACGCTTCCTTGTGATCTACTCTGATGTACCATGCAGTTTATTTAGGATGAAATTGGAGAGAATTTTACTGATTAATGAACTTCGTACTGTAGAATCTTTTTCTATCTGGTTGCAGTAAATGGTTGCGCAATTGCCTACAGTGTAGGTCACTGCAAATAAAGTTATCAATATTATTGAAGTATTAGGTGATTTTCGTGTATAGGTGACGGGGAGCTTCGGAGAATATTTGGTTTTATACTTGGAGCTTCGGGTATGCGCCCAATTTGTGAAGCCTTCAGAGTCCTACCTTACTCCCGTAATTAAGGATAATAAGGATTTTCAGGAGCTGAATTGAAAATTAAGGAGGATTAATTGAGCTTAAATGAAAATCAAGTAACAAGTGACAAATAAAGCCGCGCGAGATGAGGAAAGTTTCACGTTCGAGGGTTATCCTCCCGTAAGGTTGCTCTGGGACTACCATTTCATTTTCCAACCCAGTGTAGTCCCATGTTAACACCGCAGTGGCCCGAGCAGCAAGCGCCCTACACTGCCTTGCCCCGAACCTGCTTGTAGCAGGTAGGTTGGAAAATCCTTGTTATACCATGGCTTATAACTCAACTCAAGTCTCTTTGAAATCTGTCCAGGGAAGGAGCTATGACCTTGGCCTGTTGTTTTCCCTACTAGTTATATTGTAGAAGTTGCATGTTTTTCTCTCATATCAGCTAATGTTTTGTCAAATCGATGGCCTCCTCGCATTTTTTCGTGCGGCGGGTGAATTTTGGAACTTAGTAACTATTCGGAATTTCCCGTAAACCATTTCTCTTTCGGTTTATTATTTTCAATAATATTCCAAAGCTATTCTCAGATACTACTGGACCAAAGTTTATGAAATTTGACTCAAAAATCTCGGCATTTTGGTCTATTAACCCTTAGGAGTAATCTTTAAGGGCTCAGCTATCAAAAAGTTGAAATCTCAAAAGCTTCAATGTCGGTAAAAGGGTAGTTTCAGACGATTCAGACAGGAATTCGATCCGTGAATTAAACGTGACCACTCTGTTTGCTCTAAATATCCGTTCGCTCAAAATCTTAAAAATTGTTTAGGTAGACGGTCAACTTGCAGAGCCGTAAAGTTCTTTAACGGGAGACCTGATGGCTGGTGAGAAACATGGCTGGCGGCAGCCCAAATAGCACGTTTGATGTCGTACGACTACTGCTATTAACAACGCTATCTCCCAAGCTTCAATTCAGTCGAGGAGAACAAGCTGAAGCATCATTTTTGCCTGTATTTGTATTTCATGTCGTTGGATTTTTTGTGTGTTTCCGATTGTACCCAGGAAGCATTATCTCTCGTTGTACAGTCCACTTCTAGTAATTCAGTGATCATCCTTGGAGGGTTATCTGGTCCAGAAATAACATGCTTTACTATGCTTCTTGATATACCAGTAGTTGTACTAGATTTGTGTTTGATTTAGGAATGTGTGAGGTGGTGATGACTTGTGACAATGTTGCTCGTCAAATACCAGTTGGAAAATATGACTGCTACCCCAATGTCGTGGAGGAAGAGGAAGAAGATGCCATTCTTGCCCAGTCGTTTGACCTCAATTCGGGTGAGTGTTTCTCATGCTAAGTCATTTTTTTGTAACTACTCATTAATCTTTATCAAATATTGTTTATGGTTTATGTATATTTCATCAATGATTTGTTCATTTTTCAGATTTGCAGTTCGGTCTCAGGAGACCAAAAGCGCGGATGGAGAGGGCGGTCAGTACGGAGAAAAAGAAAGCGGTTAAGTCGAGAAATATCAAATGGACGAACCCTTCTCGCCTTCTGTCTAGTGAGTCACCTATTTTTTTTTTCAAGTTCAACTTATTCAGATGTTTGTGATATGTATTAGGTGAGCTAATAACGAATTACTCATCACGATTCTGAAGGAGGACATGTCTACAAAAGGCCTTTGAAAACACGCATTTCTAAACTCACCAACAACTGTTCGTCGATTGTTTGAATTGAAATTCAGTCCAATAAATTAAGAAAGCAAGCAAGATCTCTGGCCATTCCTGATCCTGTACTACCTTGCATCCCATCATTGAGCGCTCAGCAGTACATTCCACTGAATGGAACCCCATCATTAGCAATAAGTTGAATGTACTACAGTTATTCCAAGGTCAAGGATTTACTTTCGTTATGCAAACTACCGGACAGGCAGAACGAAACCGACATTGTTCATTGCGTCGAAAACTGTGAAGGGCAAAAAAGAAAGTAGACATTTTAATTTAGGGTAACTAACAAATTTCCAGCCACTCACTTCTCTTTGCATACAGGAAGGTCCTCTATTATCCGGCTTTCTATTTTTAGAGTGGCAGAACGTTTATATCAAAAATCACCCATCACCTTGCTCACCTCCCGTTAAGGTTGAACGTAGTTTGTAGCCCTGTATGACTTTGAAAAACACCAACCCTTAGAAGATTAGAAGAAATTGGTTGATAACTTTGATCATAGATAGATGACGGCCTCCCTAATGTCGAAGAAGAGTTGCATAAAAATCGTTTAGCAACTCTCTGAGAGTGGAGAATCTTCCTGTATACGGATATCAATTACAAAATTCGGTACCTTCTGTCCAGGTTTTGATTGATTGATTGCATGCATCAGTTATTTTTGACTAATGTTTGAGTCCCCAAGCCTTACCGCCATTAGATTAGTTTAGCTTTGCAATATACTTCAAACAGTTGAAAGAAATACTATTTCGAGGTTTTATGTTGAGAAATAGTCGACAGGTTGATCGAGGTAGCTGTTAAACACCTAATACCCAAAAAGGTCCATAACTCTGTATGTCACTATCATCTGTTTGTCATAACTAAGAAGTCTCTCGGAGGACAATAGCTTTTTTGAATTATCGTAACAAGTTGCTGCTACTTACAATATACAACAAGGAAAGATGGTGGAATGCCGTATTTACTCCTTCAAGGGGCTGAAGCCATTAGCCCGAAACACCCAGAGGATACCTGGAAGCTTAAACTCTCCAGGTATAACACTGACACAGTCAAAAGACGGGAAGGGGGAATCATCCATATTCTTCCTAGCTACCTAATCCTCAGAAGGGGTCTCGATGGAGTTTCTATTACTATTTTTGGCATCTCGATGGAGTCAATAGTTTTGGCATCTCAATTTAAACTTTCGGCGACTCAATTTCTACTTCTAGCATACCACTTCGAGCTTTTGGCATATCAATTTATACTTTTCACAAATCCCAACTAACCCAACATTCCACCCCATATAATGATCAATAAATGTTTTTTCTCTTGTTGGTTAAAAAAAAAAAATATTGTAGAGTTTAGGTGCCCGGAAAATGATGACCGGACGAATACGTTTTGTTAAATGATCTCTTCTGCTCACTCACATCAACTATTATCCCAATTTACCTATCAATGTTTTTTATTTACTGATTTGTGTTACACGATAATGGAACATATACGTGTATCAGCAGAGTTCGAAAGGGGTTGTTTTGATGTCTGGTTGAGAACATCCTCTCTTTCACCCATCCCCGCCTTAATATCCAGCATTTCCGAGATTGCTGATGTATAAAATCGTGTCTCGAAATAATGTCATTCAGTACTCATTAAGGGTGGACTCATAGCGATTGGACACTGTGTCCTTATCTAAAATAATCCTTACTTTTCTCAGCGAATGGAAATGGGGATAGATTTGTTATCGTCGTAATCTTTGAAATGTAAATGCCGATTTATCTTCTCTGTTGTGATTAGGTATGGTTGATGCTTCCAATGACTGGCAGTCTGTAAATAATGTGTTCCGTTTATAATGTCGGCATTTGTTGATTCTCTAAGTGTCTAATCTGGGTAAACAAATGAGAGAGGAATACCAACTGTAGATATTTTTTGAAGATCAATTAATAATAATACTGTGAGTCAAGTAGTGATGTTCATTTATCAATCTTATTTCGTACGTCATTCTGCAGTACTTCAATTTACGGAATGCAATATTAAATTTGGCAAAACAATAAACCTTAGCAGGCCAGCTTTCTTTAACGGATGGACATATCAATGTCGGGCCTCTGCGAGAATGAAGACTCACCAGTGACTAGGCTTTGCACAAGCGGAAAAATTCTTTTAATGGAACTCATTTGCAATAGTTAAACGGCCCACGGGTCGGTTACTCATTTTAGGTGATCGTCTAAAACAGTAGTTTTCATCCTTTTCTAAATTACTGTCCTCCTGAGAGGAGCTCTTCATTGGTCTACACTAGAGTTGTGTAAGATGCGTTCAGTCCCGGGAATCAACTCCCAACCGTTCACTCAGTTTAGGGATGCGTTCTTTGGAATCAGTTCACCCGTTCAATACGTTCACCATGGAAGTAGCCTCCTTCTCCTTCCCATGGCGTTCACTACAATCAACTCTTTCCCCCCGCCAACCGGTGTCCTCTTGGTCTGGCGGAGGACGGGTTTCCCACCTATTTTAACCCTCTGTACCTCATACAAGGATGACCATCGATACATAATACATCGATGTTCGATAGTATCGGCGGTATAATATTGATGCCGATATATATCGCAGGTTAATCATTGATAGTAGACACCACCGATAGTACTAAAAAATTAACTCTCGGGTACCGTCCATATATATAATAACTTTGACAGCATGACTGAAAAATGAACAAACAAAACACGAGAACTCCTTCATCCATGATATGAGAATGGCAAGGGTGATGGTGCGGGGTGATTTGAACAGCTGGGGAAGGATTCAAGTGAACTGAAGTGGTGAACGTCAACTCTTTTGGTATCCGTTCAGTTGGAATCATATCTTTTGACGGATGCGTTCGCTGGGGTCCGTTCAGTGCTGAACGCCACATCTCTAGTCTACACCCCCCTATCAGGGAAGGATGAATTTCAGGAGTTTCCTAAAAATTGAAATCAATGGAATAAAAATAATAACAATAGAAAGACCAAAACAAAACTTCGTTGAACAAAAGTTAGAAGAAACTGGATAGGTATATACTGTGACATTTGTTTGGGCGAAAATTGCTATTGTAGACAAGACTGGTCGGATAGTATGATCGAGTCCTTACTCATCTGTCTGCAGAATCTTAGGTAAACCCACGTTCTTGGGGGTCTGGCCCTCGAAGTCCTTTCTGTTAACTTATAGTTCCGCGAGGGTCGGCAGAGTGAGAATCATTTCACTTTGGTACTGCGGGCTGGCGGAGCAAAAGGACTTTGTCGAAACACCACAGGCCTGCCCCCAACAACCTGGGGGAGACCACAAAGCAAAATTACCTCAGGACTCCCAAACACAACACATGATTCGTCTTGTGGAGGTATTGGATTCTTCTGTACCTCTTCACCGCTCCCATTTTGGGTTTTAAAAAAGGAACATGGACAGTGAGAGGCATATCCCCTCAACGGCTCAACTTTCGGATACTCCTGAGGAAGCATAATATTATTAGGTTTAAAACAGTCAAATCGGACGTGTCATTACTCATCATCACTGTTTAGGCGAAACTCGTTTGATTTTATTGGTTCGTCACTCAACTTAAAGAGGAGAATCTTCAGCAAAAGTAATTTTTTTCAGATATTATTTCTATAGCTTTTCCAAGTCGAATTGAGAATTTTCCAAACCAATTTGAGAATTTCCCAAACCAAATCTTTGAGAATTTTCCAATCTAAGAAACTTTCACTACCAAAAAGGAAGAGGGAGTTTTCCAAACCGAATTGACAATTTTTTAAGGCAATCCAAGACATTTATTGGAAACAAAATTAGTGAAGCAAAATAAAAGAATAGCACTTTATGAACAAATTAACATTGAAATCAGAAAGACAAAATGAACGAAGAATACTTCATAAAAATTACGGTCTTGTTAAGAACAGAAAAAATCGAGGCCACTCCGCATTTTTGTTTTTGTTGACTTCAATAGACCAGCCAAACGCCGATTCTTCTTATTTTGCTTCTTCAGTATTCAGATTCTTCACTAATTTTGTTTTCAATAAAAGTCTTGGATTGCCCTAAAAAATTGTCAATTCGGTTTGGAAAACTCCCTCTTCCTTTTTAGTAGTGGAAGTTTCTTAGATTGGAAAATTCTCAAATTGGTTTGGTTTGGAAAAATCTCAATTTGGTTTGGAAAAATCTCAATTCGACTTGGAAAAGCTATATCTCTGTTGGTAAGATACAAACAAGTAAATTCGGTTAAATAAACAAGATCAGCTACATTAGCTACTTTAAATTGTTTCTGGCTTTATTAAAAAAAAACGTGTTCTATGCTAAACTATTCTGAAAAAGTATGTGTATTGTTACGGGGGTTAGTTTAAAATAGAAATGAATAATACGGACGGTTAATAAATGTAATAACCTGTGTACATCGTAATATTTCAAGTTGATTGCATTTTTTTTCCAGATGACGAATTGAACGTGTTCTTCCCGCACAAGGACTTGGATCTCGCCCGAAAGGAGAACGCTGGAAAGAGGGTTTCCCTCCTCACGGAGCTCCTCGCTAAGTATCCAAATCAGCCCGACAACCCTTTTAAAGACTACGCCAAACTCGATGGCAACGTAAGACACCATTAATTATTTCAAACTGTTCATACAACCAACCGTGTTTGTGATGATGTGCCAATTGATCGCAAATCTAATTAATGTTCTATCAAACGCAATATTGTTTAACGAATGAGTAATTTGTTGATGGTAGGCTCAATTTTATGGAGAATGATAGCAAGGACTACGTTAGTGAGCCTTCACAAAATGTGCTCTCCTAATCTTGAACCCCCCCCCAAAACCGCTATGCAATTCGTCTTAACCTGCTCTTGACTTGTAAATTTGTATTCCTTTCAAAACTAATTAAGATGAGGGTATGAGGAGCAAGAAGCTTTGTTGTGTGTTAAACTTTTTCAAATGATGTGGTAAAAAAACACAATATTGCTGATATGTGGGTATGAACCTGATTGTAAAGAGATCACAGCCTTGTTCTCTTACCAATCGTTGACTTGGGGTTCGATTATTTTTGAAATCTATTATTCTGGAAGTTTGATTATAGAAATCCCCATGATTCATAGGTTCATTCCAATAAGGGTTGCTTTCACGAGAATCTCAACAGTTTTCAACTGGCAGTAATGATAACTGCTGTAGCAACAAGTCAAGCCATCCAACAGCTGTTTGAAGGATTAAGGGAAGGAAAAATCTTAGCCTCTAGCTATTTGCCAAGTTGGGCTGAAAATCGGTAGGGTCATGCTCTTGGATGTTTAGAATCCAAAAATGAGATCAAAAGATGATCAGAGGGTGGTTTTATACATTTTTTGACACGATATTGGTTTTACAATCCGTATTTCTGATTCTAATCTTTTCCGATTTTTAGTGTGGATTCTGATCTATCATCTTACTTTCAAAATGGACTTTTACCAGGCTGTTAACAAGGGTTTTGATAGAAACCAGCCCCATATAACGTGATTTTTTTTTCAGTAGGAATGAAAAGTTTTTTTTTAATTCAATATTTTTTTTTCACTTAGGCTGTGTCTTACGTGGAGCGAGCGACCGACGCATTTTTTACGAATCGCTTGCAATTCCAAAATATGTGTTTTACATGAGGTTACACATCGCGTTGTTGCTGAAGCTGGATACTCCATATTTCCATCCATTCCTCCAGCGTTATTCCGTACCAGTTTCCCTCAGTTTTATTTTATATTCGTAAAGATGCCTTCTTTTTCCAAATTTTTACTGCTTTCATCGATGCCTTTGATGTATTTATTGACTCATAGGCAAAGAAAACGAAACCCACTTGATGAAATTTATCAGCTCCGAGGAAAACTAGGCGAATTTCACCATTTGTATCATCTACATTTATATTTTACAGGGAAATTATTAGGTAATTGAATGGTGTATCAATTTAAAAGACATAATTTATTAAATGGTGTTTTGATTTACTTGAAAATCTCGTTTGTTTCGCCGCAGCATCCCATGCCAGGTCTGCGAAGCTCCTGTTCTTATAAATCTTGCTTTTTTGTTCCACAAAACTTCTACCTTTTGACTTCTGATATTATCGCTTCCATGATAAAAATTTAAAGCTAACCACAAAGGCAATAATTAACTAAAAAAGCAATATCAAAGACGAATGAAGAATGTCAGCAACAGCAGGTTAACCTACAAAAACGTAAACAAATAATAACGCGATTTGGCGACAAAATTCAAACCGATTTGAAAATCAAACTGCGCAACGCGAGCGTTTGCCGCGGCGAGCATGAATACCGCAACACCATGTTGCTACGTAAGACACTTCCTTATAATAGTATTGTTTGATGCGTTGGTCTCCCACTCGCTCGCGTCGTTCGCATTCGTTTTCCACGTAAAGGGCGGGACACACCTTTTCTACACTCTTCCAATCTAGCTCCAGTCCACTGTTGCCCCGAAAATCGGAACGTTGCGGGATCAGAAAGGGATGGGCGCACTTGTCCCTCCTCGCCGACGTCCAGCTTCCCTCCGTCCACCAGTCGCCTCTCGAATGTTCAACAGTGTCCTGTGACTGTGAAGGAAAATTTTGAAGAATTTAAGCAACAGGGATTTGGCCATGGTGGCACTTGCTCTCGATGATGAAGATGAAGAAAATGGAAGGTGTTTAGTGACGAAGAACCGAAATAAACTCAGATTCTGGGTGCACGCTGCTTGGAAATGCAGACCTGAAGAAGGAGAGTTTTCAACGTTGCTGCCTCATCTTTTGGACGATGAAACCAAGTTCTATCAATATTTAAGAATGTTGGTGTCTACTTTCTACTTGTTGGAAATGAAACTCCAAGAGAAATTGACTAAGCAAGATACGTACATCAGAAAACCCATCCCTCCAAGACACCATTTGGCAATTTTTGAGCACTCATTAGCTCCTCCAGTTTGATAGACATTGTTATTTAATTTTAGTTTTGAAAAAACCACCGCAAAACAGCACGAACAAATTCACCAGAGCTTGGAAAATGAGAGCACGGCCGTCCTGTGCCCTTCCCGCAAGCTGGACAACAAATAGATTTCGATTTCGGTGCGGGATCAGAAGCGAAAACGGAGACAGACAGGAGTGGGATTGGTCACGTGCCAGAAAAGTGTGGACCACAAGGTTTCAAGTTCAGTTACATTGCCCTCTCTGAAGCCCAACCAACTGCTTGATCGAAGCTGGATTGGAAGAGTGCAAGACTGGTGTGTCCCAGCCTTGAGACACGGTGTTAAAGTAAGGATGCGAGTTGTATTATGCGGTAGCTAAAAGAGGTAGTTACTGGGATTTGAACATGAAACTCCTAGGTTATGAAATGAATGCCGTACGTCTGAGCTACAATGGCACTGAGTAACTACCAGTAAGGTAGCGATGAAGTGGAGCTGACCAATAGTCTGTCACCGTAAGAAATTACATGAGATGGTGCCCTATCACCTGATGGGCTGTGGGAAGAGTGGAAGTAGCAGTATGATACCCCTTCCCTGCCTCCTCTGATCTACTACCTGTATCCTGCTCCTACTATGAGGAGGAAAACGAGCAATGGGAAGTCTTAGGTGAGTGTACATTGGGTCTGCAGTCAGTTGATTTCTCCCACCTCCTTTCCTCCATGTTACTTCCTATGCTGACGCGACTGTAGTACTGTTAGCATCTGGGAAGTCAAAAGCATACAAGCTTTCCCTTAAGCAGTGAACCTTCCCTCTCTTCTTCCTTCCTATAAACTATATCTACCATAAGGCTGTTTACTAATCCAGGAAGAATGCAGAAGGAAAAAAAGATGCATACGATAGGTCCACTGAGGAATTAGATGAGTAGGAGAGGAGATCTTCCATAGATGACCCTACCCGATATTGATTGTACTACATTAGTTCTGCACACTCCCAACATATACTGCTTGATTCATAGAACATAAAGTAAGCAGGCAATTCCCTATGAAGTGAACCTTCCTTCTCTTCTTCCATGGGGCCCTTGTTGGTTATCTTTGGTCATAAGTCCAACCTTTGGTCCAAGAAACCTTGGCAGTAGTGCTCGCTATTACCGTTAACATTGTAAAATGTAAGTGACACCGTTGTATGGTCAAGTCGCTTCGTGCGGTTGTCCTGCAATGCGTGTTGATTGATTGTTGCCGTCCTCTATACGCTCTTTTCTATCTAGCGCTTGAGAAAGGACTCCATCATTATAGATGTCTAGAATATAAGTGAAGCATGATTAGCTTACTAGGAACGGACTAACAAGGAGTACTAGATGCTGAAACACAAAGTATAGAGTAATCGTTTCAGTATAAAACGATATTTATAACTGTGCTACAACAACATTGTAACTACAAAGCTATGTTATGATAAGTTATTACATGCAAAACATGGTCATAGCCATTTTAACCTATAAATATGCTTCTATTCTAAATTGTAACCACTGTGTACGAAATACTTCATGGTAGATACTCCGATTGAATTATATTCATCCCTTGCTTTCAGGCGCAGGTAGGTGTTCCTATTAAAAAATATAGAATTTACGTCACTATGCTGCCAGAGGAAATTCAGAAGTTCCCCATGGAAGTTACAATCGTAGCATCGGCCAAAGTCAGCGATCTAATTGGTCTCATTTGTTGGAAATGTTCAACCGAGTTCACGGATGTCTCTTTAAAGTGAGTTGTTTCAAAACGCCAAAAATCTGCCTACATCCAACACGCACACTGTACCTGTAAATAATATTTTACTGCGCTCTTCAATTTTTCAGGGACAGCGTGAGTAACTATAGTCTGTACATAGCTGAAGATGATGGTGATGTCGACTGGGATTTCCCGTGTCTGGACTCGCGGGAGATTATAAACAAATTTGGTTTTTCGTACCTCGCAATCGTTGATAGAGATTCAGTCGCTCACTATCAAGATGAATCGTACCCTCTAGTGTAAGTTGAATTTTATTCATCCATTTAAGTTGCGTTAGAGTAAAAAACGAAGCTGTTGACGAAAAACTAAATAAGAATGAAACGTTAGTATTATTATTATTTTTATTTTTTTTAAGAAAAAACTTTGGCCTACATCACTTGCTTAGATAGACAGTCTCCACGATAAACTTTATCTTGTCTTACTTTATTTACCCAAATATTGGCGATTTTCATCTCAGAAAACACGTAGCATTAAATAGCACGTAGAACGTTTTCTACAGAAAACACGTAGTAGAATAGCAAATAAATTTTATTTGTTTTCTCAGGTAGTTTAAGCGTAACCAAACGAAGAATTGGAGAACCAAGCAAATTGTGATACTGTTAGCATTAATTGAAGATAAAGCTCCATTACTTTTGGTTTATTATTCAATAAACCATTGTAATCGCTCTTGAAAAAAAAAAAGTCTAACCCCCCTGAAAATTTCATGGTTTACGTTTCAAAGGGTGTAGAATCCGAATCTGCAATAAGAAATTTTCCGTCCGTACACCGTACGCACGATTTCTCCCAAACGGCTGAAGCAAAAAAGCTGAAATTTTCAGGAAAAATCCATGTTGGTCCGGTGACGCCCCAATTCTTGAGCCAGCTCTCTCACTTAATTTAAAGTGCCCTTTAAGGGTTGTCAAAGTTTTGTAAAATCCCTAAAAACCTCAAAAAAAGTCAAGGAGGCCTAAATTTGTACTCTTTTTGAAGAACACTCCACGAGGAATCGAATGAGCCCTTCCCCAGGTCCGTAAGTCAAACCATTCTCGATCTATGGCCCGATTTATGGTGCCAACATTCGCGTTATTTTGGTTTATTACTGTTTTTGTGTTGATATCAGTAACCTAGTGACGTAGTGATGTAGTGATAGAGTAATGTGGATACTGGAGTGAACTCCTAAAAGACTTTGTACACGGGTTGAAACATTCTGATAACCACTTTAAAAAAAACGCTGCAAATTCTTTCACTGGGTTTATTATTCAATTGGCTTGCGTTCATGATTTGAATTTATATTAAGCTTTGGAGTGTGCTTGTTTCACAGGTGATAGAGCGATTATTGAATTTCAGGAGATATGCATAGAGCACGTAAATCTGTTCTCGACCAAAATACCTATTTGGATTGATCAGTTGATCATATTTGTGTGCCTCCTGAAATTCAATAATCACTCTATCATCTGTGAAACAAGCACACTCCAAAGTTTAGTATAAATTCAAATCATGAACGCAAGCCAAATTGAATAATAAACCCCAGTGAAAGAATTTGCAGCGTTTTTCTCAGGATATTGAATAAATAGTTTTAAAACTTATCAAATTAGCTAAATAACTTAGTCAGAAATCTGATACTTTGGATTTATTGATATCTATTTATAATTCATGTTTTTCTCTTCCTATGCACAAGGATTTCTCCATTAATTTTTGTGTTTTTCAACAGCATAGAGACCACGCCGCGGCAAATTGAGGCATCTAGCTCAGTTCGAGGTAATTCAGATGTTAAATTGAAAAAAAAAAAAAAAAAAAAAAATTGTTGCTTGTTTATCTGTATTTTTCAAAATATATTTTGTATTTAGGGGTGGTTTTAATCTGATGATTAGATTACATGAAGGCTGTAATTCAAAAGCATATGAAATATTATTTATCCGTGACTAAGTTGGAAGGGACTGGAGGCTAATATCACCTGCAGTAATAGCTTGCAATAATTTGTTTTGTTTTCAACATACAATTATTAATAAATGAGATCATTATTATCCCATGTATACAAGAACGTTAGGCTGGACGAGGATAAAAATTGATTATTTACAACTTCTCAGAATAAAGAAGATTCAGCAATTTAAATCAATACTGCTAAAAAACGTATATTTCAGTTTGTATAAAATAATCCAAAATTATAGAATAAATCAAAATATTAATCGCAATTAATTTATTTAAAAAAGTTGTTAGACTGTTGACACTTCATGAAAAAAGTCGGATATTATTTTACAAAACCATGATTAGGTGAAGATTCCATTTCTGTCGATGAGATAGTATAGGAACTGGTCCATGAGTATTTTTTCTGTCTTTAATAATGTAGATATTATTGATATCTAGTCAAAGAATGAATGAGTTTTTGGCATCAGGAAAGTGGGTTTGTGTCAGTTAACCTGGGGTTGAAATATGCTTGCAAAACTTGGGTTGATGATAGTCCTATACGCATCTTTTTCAGCCCAAATGCAGAGAGAAGAAGAAATGAGAAAATTCAGGGGACAGATGAACGCCCTGGAGGCGCCATTGCTCCAGTCTTTCAGTGTTCACATTCTAAACAAGATCCGTGTGAGAACTGAAGTTTACCTAGGTAACCACCGTTCACCTTCAGCGCCTAACTTGATTACATCCTCTACTATTTGGGAAAGCCTTTTATTTATTATCATCATGTTTCAGGTATTTCACAACAATTCATGTTGTTCTCTCTTGTTTTGATTCTCCTTTTCTCAGAAATTTCTGGGGAAAGACTAGAAATCACTCCTGCGATGCAGCCATATCTCTCGAGCGCTCGCATGCTCAGCGCCAAACTGTGGGGGCGTCAACCAGCCGAAACGTACCCTATGGAAGACGTTGTGGCTTGCGATTTGACTGAACACAGATCGAATCATCGTTCTACTTTCAAGTAAGAAATATAAATTTGCGAACCAAAGGCAAGGGGGAGCGTTATAGAAGACGAACGTTGGCAGTTGATTTACAAATCGAGCTAACGCCCTATTACAACATGATATGCGTTTAGTATTGTTTCTATCAAGCACCTACGAATTATAAAAAAAAGAAAATGAAGAAGAATAGAGATGTAGATTCCTGAGATCTTTGCATTTAATCAAGGAGATTCAGCCCCTTGGTATGAGGTATGAGGCCCTTGATTAGTTGTTCGCTCTTAATGGACCTAATTGGGGTTCGTACAAGAATAGAGAAGCAGCGGAACAAGTGGTCGATCATTATAAGATTTTATAAGTCTTTCAAATCGTAATAAGTCATTCAATGGTTTGGAATTGGGTAACTGTACGTTCAGGGAGCCATTCTGTTGATATTTTTGGTCACAGAACTTGATTACATTCATTAATTATAAAATAATTCTTATACCTACATAAATATTGATTACATACAATCTTAGACTTATTCACAATACAGAAGGTTGGCAGACAACGAACAATGAAAGAAGGAAAACAGAGGGACTCTTCATAATGAGATTCTTAGCACCATGAAACGAAATTGACTGTTAGGGATTTAAAAAAAACTAAAACATAAGTGTGTTATTTAAAGAATAACAAACCAAATCGCGAAGCAAACTTTGCCCTTTCCAAACCTATGGGCAATGTAGCCACCATTTACCAGGCAGAAACCCATGCCATAGAAATATGTGCACAAGAGATTGCCAGGAAACGACTAGAAGGTGCGAGAATTTACATACTATCAGACAGCCAGGTAGCATTAAAGGCCATTTCTGCCTTCTCAACAACATCAAAGCTGACCTGGAGTTGCCTCAACTCACTCAAGGCTGCAGCCCACGGCAACAAATTAACGTTGCTTTGGGTACCAGGTCATGAAGGAATAGAAGGCAACGAAGAAGCTGATTGACTAGCTAAAAAGGGATCAGAGTCCAGCCCAATTGGACCCCAACCGCAGCTAGGGGTTACTAAGAGTTATATAACTCAACAGGTCCAGGAATGGGAGGACAAGACTCGAACAACATATTGGCAAGACACTCCTAAGCAGAGACAAGCCAAGCGGTTTCTTACAATCTCAAAGAAACGCGCACATTCCCTATTGTCACTGAGGCGTACAGACCTTTGCAAACTTGTGGGACTCCTCACTGGCCACTGTCCTCTAAGATACCATCTTTACAAAATGGGTAAGGCCAGGACAATAGAATGCCGGCTCTGTTGCGAAGAAGTGGAGACAGCTGAACACGTACTCTGCGACTGTCCTGCTGTCGCATCGATAAGATTCCGGCATTTCGGAAAGGGTACCCTAACACCCGCCGATATTGCCAAGGAAACGCCTGAAAACCTCCTTCACTTTGTG
Organism: Creontiades dilutus; assembly: GCA_031894815.1. Classification (NCBI taxonomy): domain Eukaryota; kingdom Metazoa; phylum Arthropoda; class Insecta; order Hemiptera; family Miridae; genus Creontiades; species Creontiades dilutus. The sequence goes on along the minus strand of JAVIWC010008991.1, from coordinate 183,416 downwards.
AACGAAGAGGCCATTAAAAAGATTCTTAAATAAAACTGGGAAAGTGTCACAATAGATCCTAGCGGTCTTAGTGACCAGGGGTCCTCCCATCCCTTTAAAAAAAAAAAAAAAAAAAAAATCGAGAAGCAGTATTTGAATAAAGTAAGACTGATATAAGTTTGATCTTGCACTGTAACTGATCTTTAACATTCTCATGTTTGTCAACATAACCCTGGTTTAGGTGTTGAGCGAACATTATCTCAGGAGGTTGGGGGGCCCCCAACGAGCAAAGCGACTATACCTTCTATATCTGCAGACGCAATTTGCTGGCAAGAAGGGTCTGGTGGGAATCAATTGCCCAAACAAGAAATTTGAGAATGATGAAGCAATATGGTTTCAATTGTGGTTTGAAGTGGTATTACTTGATTTGTTGGAAAAAAAATTGATGTATTTGTACATGAAAGGGTAGATGAGTAATTAGCTGTTTCATGGAAACCAGATTTTTAGGCTATGAATTCCTCCTCATCATCCAGGCTGCCCTGTTCTGCCCAGCTGTGGTGTGTGTTCAGAACGCGGAGGGAAGAGGCTTGCTAGGAGGCAGTATGGAGGGTCGAGGCCGAGGCAGGATGACAAGTCATCCTCCCTCCTAGCTAGTCCGTTCAGATCAAAGAGGTTGATGAAGAGGTTGGGAGATACATATGCCGTCGGGGATAGATATAACCTCATCCACGATAGGACCACTGTTTTTCAGAAAACTGTTAAACAAGTACCTACGTACAGAACCTATTTCGTTAAGAAGAAAATAATGTTATTGATGAAACTTAATTCTACTTACCTGATTTACCAACTTTCGGTCCAATGGTTTTCCAGTGTTTAGCAAGAATGCTCACATTAGAAAGGGGACAGGTTGTCCGAGTGAGCTGGGGCGTCAGTCCTTCATCTGTTCACTTTCAGTGGGAGTACTGATTGCCTCGGTTCGAATCCAGCTGCCTCCAATGATTAGGGCCAAAATCCTATCAAGTGTTGTATACCTGTCCTGTAGTTAGACAGTTCACCTCTGTTCTCGATATCACGTGAATCCAAAACGCTCCCAACCCAGGGGCGTGAGGCAATGGGAAGCCACGAGCAAAATCGCCAGACCTAGTTCTGATCCTCTCTAGAGGACGGCTGGCGAAAAATCCAAGGTGAAATTCCTTGTTTACTTTACTTTTTACTTACTTTTGCTCACATTAGGGTGGCCCTAATCCCATATTGCCCTAACGTCCCACGTAAGTAAATAATACAGAACTGTGGCGATGAGGATCAGACAGTGTGGTTCACAGGAGCCTGGGTGGTGCCTGGAGGGGAGATGCAGCTGCAAACTGGAGGAGCAACCAATCACAAACCAGGGAGCAGTGATGACATCCAGGCATCCACCTCCGCGATCAAATTTTTTTGAAAAACAAAACCATCGACCCTCAAGTGAGCCTCCTAGCGCTACCGGGACCTTTCTGCTCTGAACGCCCGCATTCATTTCTTTGTACTTGTTTTAGCACGGTAAGCATCGATAGTGACTTTGACCCTCAAGCGTGCCTCTTCCCTCGGCGTTCTGAATACACCCTAAGTATTGGTGCTCCTTCCCTCGCACCTTTCACAGATATTGCTGCAGAACAACCCAGCTTTCTTGCAGCTGCAGTTTTTCCTGCATTGTTACTTGCATTTACAAGGATTTCGATAAATCTCTTGACCATTCTATTTCAGACTGGTCCATTGGAAAATGAAGCGGGATCGGAACGACGAAGAAGCAGGTAAGTTCAAAAGTAAAGATTTTGAGTGTGACACGAACATAGCTATAGAAATCGTAAACAAAGTTAATCATATCTTAGAATGTAGGCACAGTGCTCGTAGGCAAGAGTACATCACTCTTAGAGAAAGGAAATCTCATAGAAGGAAAACGTTCCTCTCTCCAAGATGATTGTACGTTGTATACTGGCTAGCCTCCAACTTATTTAGTCTGATATAGTAATGTGTTCTCCATTGAAAAAAAAATAGACGTGCATTTATTTTTTTGAAAAAAAAAAGAAAGAAAGGAAAAAAGATTAGATACTTACATTATAAGGTTTTGCTCATGACAGCTTTCGTCATACATCTAGAATATGATTTTGAAACATTATGTTCTAATGTACATAGGTATTTATTCACATTTTGTAGATATTCCATTGGCATAGTTTCGTTTGAAAGTTGATGAAATCATGGGTCCTAGCAATTTGAGTACCTACCTAGTATTCTATTTTCAGTTGTACTTTACCACAACCCCGATATATCGCTATGAATACATGTTTTAGTTTCATTAATAAAATTTGAAGAAGAATGTTTATTTTTATCTGCATTTCACTGCAGAACGATTCTTACAAGAATGAATTCGGTTGCAGAGTACATCCATTTGTATGTAATATTTTTCAATTCAAGTCAGTTTTTATTTTACTATTTATTTACATCTCATCGATGACAATTTCGAAAGGAGTGAAATCGAAATGAGCAATGGTATTCGGTTGATTAGAGGTCTGATGTTCATTGATTGTACGTTTAGGGTATCACGTAACGAAATCGTTCCTCTGCTTACTGCATGTTATTGTAAAGATCATTCAAACTATTTTATTCTAGATCAATTGTTCATTCTGGATTATCGATTTAGAACCAATCTCTATCATATTATTATCCATTGAAGTTCCTCTCGGATTACTTAGTGACGTAGTTCTCCCGTGAAGTATAGAAAAACGTATTCAAACCAGTTACCTATCACGGGATTTGTACGGGTTCAATCGCAATTTATCTTCAAACGAATACATTCACGGTATTCCTCGATTAACGGGCTTGCAATACTTCAAAACCATTCACCACTCTTGCTTATTTCATATTCTCTACTGCCGCGATTCACGTTCGAATCGTTAGAAGAGACTTGAAAATCATTGTTCCTAATGTTGCATGAGAAGTTCAACGCGCTTTTTCCCCTTGACACGTTATTTTGAATGTTATGTGATTACTGTATTATTTATAATGCTTCTCTGACGAACTCAGAAACTTTTGAAATTTTCGTGTTTACTATAAAATTGAGAAGAAACGATTAGAATTTTGTTACTTACCGAAGTAATAAACCCTAACAATTTTTTGTGATCAACAGTTTGAAGAATGCGTTAGCTTTCTTCCCGCCTATAAAATACCTAAATTGCTATTACTGTGATTTTTTAGCATTACTGTACCTAGTTCATACGTTAGATTATAAAGAGTTTCCTTCTATGGTGTATCTTAAGTTTAATTTTCGGCGTTGTAGGCTCGAGCAGTTTTTAGGAATGTTATTATATTATTTTTTGGTTTTTAGACTAATCAAAAGAAGGCTGTGATTAAATAATTATTAGGTGTCCAGCGAACGTGCTGGAAAAATGTTTCCTCTTTAAACTCCAAAATTAGGCTATAAGTTGGTACTGTCGTTAATTTAATCAACTGTAATGGTGCCGACCATTAAGTTGAAAACTGTAGGAAGCATTTGTATTAATGGTGATCTGAACTGGAAGTATATCTTCGTTTTACAATATCAATCAATGACCTGAAATAAGTTGGTTAAAGTCTTCATACTACCTACAGAAAATGAAAAGAGCTAACATTGAATTACGTATACTATTGGAAGGCCTCTTCAATCAACTTTCAAACTGCAAACTCGCCATGGTGTCAAGTTTCATGTTTAATTCTTTGTTTTGTTACTGTTGTTGTTGTTTGGGAATTAATAAAGATAAAATACATGAAAAAGTCAAACTTGAAATGAAATATTAATTGAAAATACTAGCTTTCTAAAGAGAATACTGTACATAGAATTTGTTACATTTCACACTTAGAATTAAGTAGAATGAAAGCCTAAAATGATAAAGGGTGGACCAATGACTCATCTCACTTAAAAAAAATATCTTCTGCATGTTATTAAAAAGTTGTTCATTATGATCTACATGAATAGTACCTATGTTTCATGGTTTCTCTGGGGAAGTAGTATGAAGTTGGTAATTAATATCCAGATTGTTTCGTAATTGTGATTCCCTGATAAATGGAGGTATGCTTGTGAAATAGGCTTTCTGATCCTTTCTTGATTGAGAAAAGTGTTTTTCTGTTATGCTGGAAAAATAATTGTGGGAAGAAACCAGTTGTCTATCGATAGTTGATCTTCCATAACGAGAAATCGGGTTGCATTTGTGTTAGGTTTAAAGTTGGACAAGTTTGTGTTTGATATATCAATTTTGTGGCGATGATAAACGTTTGCGAAGGTGCTCAAGTAGTTAATTTATAATGGATAACAATAAAAGAAAGCAATACTGCTAACTTTTCTTGGTGCGAGAAAGCAGTTGGTTTCTAGAAAGAAGCATCTATAAACAATTGTTACTTTTACATAATTATTACTATTACTCTCTGGTATTCAAAAGTCAGTATGGAAATTCGGTACTACGAGGGGCTCGCAATAAAAAAGGTTCGCTCATTCATATTTTGGCGCCATGTGAACGGGGAAAGCTGAAACTTCGAGGGATCTCTAGTTGGGGTGTTGTGGCAACGCTGAATTTTTTCGTAGATCATGTTGTAACTTGGCATGAGGAAAATCAGTCTTACTTTTCCACAGCCATAACCCCTCAAAAAAAAAAAAAAAAAAAAACATGTAACCTTGGCCCGCGTAAGGGCGTACTTCGTTTCGGCACAGACATCGATTTGGCACACCTCTTATCACGATCTTATCAGATAAGATCGATGTGTCCTTACATCGATCTAAATACGAATGAAAGCAACAATTTCTGGTGAAAGCAACAATCTCCTGCCGTCTAGTTTAGTGGTCTGGATGCTCGCTACGCTCGCATCTCAAAAACAAAAAAAATCCTACATCAATCCTTCTAGTGAAGTATAGATCAGAAGAAACAGAAATAGGAATGAAAGCAACAATTTTGGGTTTGAATGGTCGTGATAATAGTTTCAAGATGGCATTATATCGATGTAAGGACACATCGATCTTATCTGATAAGATCGTGATAAGAGGTGTGCTGAATCGATGACTGTGCCGAATCGAAAACCGCCGCCCGCGTAACTACAACAACAAATCATTGTCGAAGATCACCGTGTCCAAAATTGAATTGCAGGCTGTAATCAGTTTTTTAACGTTAAAAAGCAAAACCGGTAATGAAATTCACCACGAACTAACCAGTGTTTACGGATAAAACGTTCTCAGTGTGCAGAAAGTTCACAGGTGGAGTACAAGTTTCTTGAAAGGGCGCGAAACAGTGCTCGATTTCAAGAGAAGTGGGCGCTCCCGTGAGATTGTTGACGCCGTTTATGAGATCCTGGAAGAAGACCGTCGATGTTCGATTGCCGAAGTGAGCTTTTGAAAGATCTCAAGTCGGCGATAAAGCGAAAGAGACCTAACAAACTCTCAAAACGCATCCTCTTGATGCACGACAATGCTCACCCTCATTCAGCCCGGCGAACCCCAGGAACTGCTGAAAAAATTCAAATGGGAAGTTTTTCCACACCCACCCTGCTCCCCTGACCTCGCCCCATCGGGCTATCACCTGCTCCCGAAAATGAAGGGATTTCTGGTGGGGAAAAACTTCCGACGCGGAATTGCAGGCTGCCGTCAACGCCTACTTCTGCAATTTGGGCATACTCCACTTCGAAGAAGGTTTGAAAAAATTGGTACCACGCTTCGAAAAATGTGTAGATCAAAATGGTGACTACGTAAAAAAATAGAAAATTAAATGCTGAATTTGAATAAAATATAATTTTTTCAACAAAATTAAGTTTTTGACTTTTAATAGCCCAGGGAACCTTTTTTATTGCGAGCCCCTCGTAGTTCACTATCAGTAGACCCGAAATAAGAGTCGATATGAAGTAGTTCATACTGGTCATCCACATCTGGATAGAATAGGGTAGAATTGTCGAAACGATTTTGTGTGTGGATGTAATTGTACTCATCATATTCATTAACAAATTAACTTTCAAAGGAATAAACATCAAAGTATTGTGGAAATGATAGGATAGGCTTTCAGTCTTCATCGAGGATTTGATTTCCCCAAATTCTGCGGTGTCTTGGGGTTTTCACGTTTACCTCATTTATCCACCTTTATTCATGCAATCAAAGTCTATAAATTCAATTGCGAATGATATTATCCTGCACTTGAAAAAATGCAAAGTATCAACGTTTTTAATATTGTTCCTTCTTTGGTTCCTAACAATTGCTAACAGCGATAAACAAGCTCATTTCATTATTACGCTGTTCAAAATATGTCAACTCTTCTTTAGAGTTATTATATTAAATGTTGCACACTGCTTACGATTGATAATCATACGCCTGTATTTATTGTCCTGATTTATCAAGGACTGAGTTGTGCTTCATTGAAACGACATGCAGCGAGTTGGTACAATCTATTATCTTCTCAATCTGCCCCAAGAAAATGTTAGCAGTGACCACTGTTTAAATGAGTGTACTCAGACCGTCTGAACTAATTATTACCATCGTTCATGCTAACCTTCCGTTTATGTACAATTCAAGTACGCATGCTTTTTGAGGCGGAAGTCCATGAATTCTGGCCTAGTGCAAGGATGTCACAGAATACCGTTCTGTGCTCGTGCCAGCCAAACAGATTGCCTCTGTACAATCTGCCCCAAGAAAATTTTAAGTGACCACTGTTCTGACGGGTGTCCTCAGACCATCTGAACTAATTAATACCATAGTCCATGCTAACTATCCATTTACGTATTCAAATACGCATGCTTTGAGGCGAAAGTCCATTCTTGCTGGCCAAGTGCAGGAATCTAACAGAATCCCGTTCTGTGCTCATGCCAGCCGAACAGGTTGCCATTTCACGTTGAAGGTGCTGACATTGCTACGGTTCTTGACATGACCAACTCGGTGGTCAGAACTCATGCTGTATATTTCAAGGGGAGCAGTGAGATTGCACTTTCCCATAAATTAGTCCGACACACACTGGACTCCCTTCTTCAATCCAGTTTGGGTTGGAACGTGACTGCAATTCAGCGTCTACGTCAACCCAGTGTCGTCATGCCTTAAATAGTGAACAGCCTGCACTATCTTAGGAGCTACGGCAGATGATAGGTTACCCAATTATTGTACTCTACTGATCAAACAGCCTCTCAAATTGAACCGACTCTACCTTTCCATGATCTACATTTTCAATACGATCGAACCTGTTTTATACGTGAGCCTTTCAATGAAAGAGACATTCTCATTTACAAGGATTACCGAAGTTCTGGGCTCATAGGGTCGTTGATACGTTGATATCATACAGATCTCACTCTCATTGATTTATTATCAATCGATCGCTGGTTTTACGATTTTCAACTTTGATATTTTTACCCATTCATTTGATACTACCTTTTTATTTTATTTATTTTCCTTGTTTGAAAACTACTGTAATTATTATTGTTCTCTTATTGCAAAATTTGCGATAATTGTAGATTTAATTTGAAGTGCTGGCCTTTGTAACGTGCTTGCATGGTTTACTTCTGGATTAACAAATCCTCAGATTGATACTAGGTTCCTACACATAAACGCATTTCGCTCTCTTATGCACATAGTTATTCCATTCATTCCAGTCGATTTTCGAAAAATCCATCTTACTGCTGGTTACAGCGAGGTGAATTGATTATATTTTTACCAGCGGAAAGACAATTACATAACTTGAACAAATGTATGCGTAATTGTTTTTCATAGTATGGTTCACCTGTCAATTGACACAGGTTGACTCATGGTCTGTCCTCTAAAGCTGTAGAAGGTTAACTTTTATTTAGCTCTAGCACCCTTAATCAATTCTTGTACTTCTTCCTTCAAAATATACTAATTACAAATATAAATTAAAATATCTAATGTTCATTTGCCTATCAATGAAACGTGTAATATAGTTGAAATGGCGTTAACTTTTCCTCGAAATGTCTGGATCAGTGTAATAAAAATTAACGGTCGAATCCTATCGTTTTTTAGTATTGCGTCTTAATATTATGTTTGTTCTAAGAGGAGATCACATAGTTTGACAGCCACTGTTCATGGTTCATAGCCTATTCAATCTCATTAGCTCTGTTGAGACATGGAGTGCTGGTTAGGTTCCCAAACTATGGCATCGAACCTGATTCTTGTACCGATTACTGGCAACGTGTGAGAACAGTTATTGCCAATAGCTGCTGAACGGTGCAACCGGTCCGTTGACTTGCCTTCTCTTGGAACGAACATACCAAAGGCTCTTAACGAAGCCATTCCGTTTTGAAAACATAATAACAATCACTGCCTTGAACATGTCCAAATGAATTTCTACTACTGATTGCAAACCAATTACCTATTTATTTACTCCAAGAAACTCCTTTTACAACTACTCAGAACTGAATGAAATAGATATTGGCTCAAAACGGACTTGTAAATTCTTCCTTACAGTATTATAATGAACAATCCTTATAGAAACGTGTCTCATTTAATGAAATATTGTCCTATACCTTGGTACTTATCTGACATTTCACTTTTCATTTAGGTTTGAATATGCCAAAGATGTAAAATAATGTTTTTGCGAAAATAAGGATTAATGATAATTTTTAAAGTTGAAATAGGTAATCAATGTTGCTGCCATGAACGAGTTTTGTTATTTCATTATTACAGTGAAATATTTAGGAGTATTATGTACCTATTTATCGATGTACTATATTACCTGTCCTCTTGAATGAAAATCTTTGTTCCTTCCTCATGCAAATTGACAATGTGCTAGGTACGTTGATTTATTTCTGACAATAATCATCGTTGCGCTCTTAATTTTTGTTCTTTTCACCTATTCTTATCGACTTCCTTTATACCGTAAGTGATACAGACCCCCCTTCCGCAGTGGTTTACAATAAAAATTACGATACTGTTGATATATGGATTATTTACTAAATTTTCCTTCTCCTTCATAATTTTATATTCGATTCAAGTTCGACCATTATAATACCTCTATAATGAATTATAGGAGTAGTTAGTGTGAATTGTTTCGTAGAATTTACTTGTGGGGTTCAATTTACAGAGGATCTAATCGCAAATAGGAGATTAGCCGACGAAAATGTAGCAGAGCTCGCTATATCCAACTTGGATATGAAGAACACAATGGATGTTCATCATCATCTTCGATAATTACACTTAACAGCCAGTATAATGTAGAATTCTAACTTGACTGGAGTTGGTAGGAGAAACTAACCATTCCATCTACTCAATCATCCAGCAGTTCCGAAAATACTTCATAGCAAACACCAGCTTCATCTTTGAACATAGACTTAGTTTTATCGTGTGAACTGCTGTAGTCTTAATTTCAAATGCTTGATTCTTAGGCATTAAGTAAACTAGGAGCACTTAGTGAAAGTAGCCACACAGGGGCTCTTTTCGAATGGGCTATATAAGTGGTAGAAAACTCAAGTTTCTCCTTGGAAAGACGTGACCACATGCTCTTAGGTCGTCCAATGTAGTAGGATACGAGACAGAATTTCGGGGCATTTCAAGTTTGCACTGAGGTGACCCTATTTGATGAAACCTGGAGCACAGTCAGTCCTTTGCTCCATGCTTGGGGTGCCCCCAGCCAATACGGACTGTCACTCGCAACGAAGTTGTGGAAACCCATTTCAATTAAAAACAGAGTAAGATAGAACGTTGTCTATATTTCCACGAAAGTAAAGAGTTACACTGTTATATCAATTTCGACGGTTAGGTCATCATCAGTAACAAACACGAACTGAAACTACATCACAGAAAGCATATCTTATATAGGATCGAGTGAGAGGAGATTGAATCCTATTGGCTCAAGGAAGTGAAAGGGGCGGAGGGGACCAACCAATACCACTTAAGGCTTACAAAGTGAAAGGGGCATAAACAGTACGATTTTGAAGAGGGGGAGCCAAACTTTATTGCAAGAATGAACCCATTAGTGGTGAAATATGTATTTTGAAGAATAACCTCATTTAAACATTTTCCTGACCTATCACTCACAATGGGTTCATTCTTGCAATAAAGTTTGGCTCTCCCTCTTCAAAATGATACTGTTTATGCCCCTTTCACGTTGTAAGCCTTAAGTGCCATTGGTTGGTCCTCCCCACCCCTTTCACTTTCATGAGCCAATAGGATTCAATCTCCTCTCACTCGATCCTATATAAGATATACTTTCAGTTCATGTTTGTTACTGATGATGACCTAACCGTCGAAATCGATTTAACAGTGTAACTCTTTACTTTCGTGGAAATATAGACAACGTTCCCCCAGCCAATCTCAACATTCATAACCTCACATGTCTATCAGTTTACAGCTTTATTCATGACTGACCTGTTTACACCAAACTAGCATTGTTCGCAAACACTGTTTTCAAACAATCATCTGCAACAGACTCGGTGAGGTGTTGAGTGTCCCTGGTGCCAAATTTAATTTGCAAACCTTGTGCATAAATTCTTGAATGTGCGTTTTGCCACTTGTTGGGAAACCTAGTGGATCTTTTACTCTGTGACTAATCCTAAAAAAGGGGCTCGTGTTTGTCGTGCATCCAGTGTAAATAGGCACATTGGCAGGAGAATGAATGGCAAGGAATACCTATCGTGTTATTAAGGAATTTTCAAGGTGAATAAACGTGGGCGCCTTTATTATTTGTATTTACGTTTTCATACAGTTTTAAATGGAGAGGGCAACAAGCAATAGACAAGCTGAACTTATGGCTTAGAAAAGCATCTCATTTTTCACTTTTGCATAGCCCCTGGTGATCTCTGCCCCTGAGTTTCATGGGATCACTAAACAGGGGATCCTCACCGGTTTTTTTCGATTCCTAAATATCTTCATTGATTGAATCAGCCATAATCAAACATTTCCAAACTGAAACAATCTTTGAGTGAAACGTTTAATTTTACCATTTCAATCTTGTCTCGAACTGGAGAATTTCTGTTACTTGAATGAAAAAGGTTTCCATTTATCTTACAACAGACGATACAATTTCTTAAATATTTTCAAGTGCCTGCGCTAATTTTTGAAAATCTGTCATTAAGTAGTGACGACCCCAACATGATGTACATCCAAAATCGGATTTACATTTTTTAAATGAGTTCAAGAGTTAATCATAAGCAATAGTAGTCTGAGCCATTAAAAATTATTAGTTGTAACATCTAAAATGAAGTCATCTATTGATTTTTAACAGACATGAAAAGATAGGTAACAATAAAAGCGGAACATATCGCAATGGAAATCAGCGTTCAGATATAAATCAAACGTATTATGAATTATCACGTTTGGCACAAGATTCCACCTACTTCCATAGTAATGTTGCATATTTGAAGTTGTAATGTTGTAGTATAATTGCCCCAGATGCCACTAAGAACCATCCGTGTCCATTTCTTCGTCACTATAACTATTGATTCGCAGCTTCCTTTTGGCCGTTAAATAGTTTTTATGCTCGTACGTTCTAGAGTTGGCTAAGAGCGACGTAAGAAGAGGCGAAGCCTTGATAGTGGTGAACGACACGATTTCACCGTCGAACTCAGCCGGGAGGGTCATGCTGGCTCTCAACTTGACAAAAGATGATGCGGAGCACCTGATAACCCCTCGTTTATTTCCCGGCCGGAAGACAAGAAGGTCGAAACCAACGCCGGCAGCCGAATCGCCGAAAAATGTCTTGAGATTGTTCATAATGAGGCTTTTGGTGGTGATGGCATCGAGAGGTCGTACGTTGGTATTTTTACCGGCAAATGAGTAGGTGAAATCCAAATAGTAGAACTGAGAATGTCCCATTGTTAATGTGATATTGATGATCTCAAAAGGAAGACCTAGAAAAAACAACAAAAAACTGTTATTCAAGTCATTTGACGAAATACAAATTTATTTCAATTAACTCATGATCCCTTAACCAGTGAGAAGCAAGTTTTTAATTTTAATTAACAATTCTTATTGTCATAAGTCGACAGGTTCAAGTAAAACCCAAATGTTGAGGTACGGTTGAATTTTTTCTTGAAGGATTAAAATGTTTTAATTGAAAAAACTAACTAACATCAATGAATTTAAATGAAAATATGGATTGGCCAACCATGTTGCCTCGGTATCAGTTTGACATTGCCGCTTGGGAGTTTACGATTTTCTTTAATCATCTGTAACACCTCCCTACTCAAGCCATTTGGTACACATGATATCGTCTGCATATTATGTAGGTAATTTTAAAATTTGGGGTAAATTTGTGGCACACAGCTTTTGTGAGCCTTCATTTGTCCTGGTAAATTGGATTTTTTCTGGGTGTGTGGCAGGTTGGTGTCTTGGGAGATCACCTAGTATAAATTTCAACAATCAATAAGATAAAAAATCACGAATCATTATGGAGCCCGATACTCTCTCCCTACACCTGTCGCAAACAATAGGTTGGGAAACTTCATTTTTGTGTGCTCTCTCTATTCATGTTATAATTGAAATAGTTGCTAACCCCTTCATGAAAAATTTAAAAACAAACGAAAATTCGATGATTTGGGAGGGCTTTTGTCACGTTTTGCACCTCTCACAAGGTTTCATTCCCCAACTATTTTTTTGAACTGCCCACCCACTCCCAGGAAAAAACAACGCTACTAAAACATGGATTCCGAAGCTACTGAAGTTTGATGTGGTTCCCTTTCACAAGTTGCTAGGTTCAAGTCGTGAAAGGAGGTATATTCTTTCTGTATCCCTACAACCATCTCTCTCATCAAGGTAATTACTGAATTCTAATTGAGAATCTAAATAAGAATGACATAGTGTTCTGGTTTTTTTTTAACGTTCAAAACCTCTGATAAGAAGAAATGAATGATGAAATTCCCTCTCCCTACAACTTTTGGGAAACTCAAGCTTGTAGGAAGAGTAGTGGCATTGTCGGGAGATAATTTTTTTTAAACCATGATCATTATCTTTGAATTTGAATGGTTATATTGCTCCAAAAAAGATCAAGCATTCTTGTTTAAAGGCTCAGTTTGTTGGACAACACCTTTTATTCTCATTAAACAGGTAACATTTCAAAAATCCTACAAAACAACATCAAAAACCGGCTGAAAATCGTCGAATTTATATTTTAAAGTCGAATATTACTCAAAACAATGCTCCCTACAAAATCGAAATTTCAAAGTTCCATAGTTATTGAACTACTTGATTAAGTTTGCGCTCACTTCAGGATCTTCCTTAGCGGTCTATACAAAGGAAGTTGACGAGAAATCGAAACAAATTTTTGCTGAAAAGAAAAGAAAACTAGAAAAGAAATCGAAACATTGATTTAGAGATCCTTAACAGGAGAACAAAGGTGACATAAAATAACAACCCTATTCGTATCAAAAATGAACCATATAGACGATGCCCTCGTGTCAAGAAACAGGTAGAAGTCGAGAATAGGGAACCCCTTCCTGATAAGACCGTCGCCATGTTGAAAAACCCGATGTCTCCTATCGTTATGTTCTGTCTAGTTCGCTGGTCTGGATGCTCCCTTCGCTCGCATCCCAAAAATAAAGAAATATCCTACATCAATCCTTCTAGTAAAGTACAGATAAGTTGGACAAATCGGTCAGAATGTGTTAACACTTGTGTTTCTGCGTATTAAAAATACTTTTATCAATATAACGGTCGTGAAAGTCATTCCTTAATACATGGCAGTGGTATACCATATATACATATTCCATGTATACCTACACATCAATCCTAGTACATATCGATACAGTCTGATAAGAGGAAGGGGTTACCTATTCTCTACTTCAGCCAATGAATCAACATATTGCAGCCTCGAGCCACAACTTCGAGCTGATCCAAAAGTTTCATGTATCAGCCCAGTTGACATGTGTCAGCTACCATGTACCGGCAGCCTGTTTCATTCGACTTACCCAAGAAAATTTAACATCCCTGCACACCTCAAGACTTGAACCTACCACGTACATCGTATCTAATTTACCTGATCGCAGAATTTCATCCCAGTTCCAGGCCGGCAGTTATCGTAAACCGAGTTATTTTTCTTAAATTATTGCCGGGGCAGTTGCTCTCAGTTGGCTGGTTAACATTATAACACAGATAAACCTGAGCTGAGAAATAATAATAAACAAACAGATGAGGATAGTATTCCTTATTTGTTGTCCATGGTTTCCATTCCAGGCACTAAAATTTGGTCTGCTTTCCTACTTATATTTTGATGATGATGATTCAGCGAGAGCTCTCATTTTCATCAAATATGGCAATAATTTAATGCATTTTTTAATGATTTAAAATTAATACTGTCACCGAAACCAGGAATATGCAAAATTAGCTTTTTGAGTCAATCATATTTAAAATCATGGCTGATCAGGGAAGATCGATATTTATAGAACTCATAATGCTTTTAAAAATGCCTTTGAAGTCAATATTCTACACACCAGATAATTTTAAGTTCGTAATAGCAGCTTAGGGTTTCAAACAGCAGGTTCGTATTATGCCAGTAGTCTTGGGATCTTCACCAATCATTCCAAAGGGATAATATTTAAGGATTAATTTATCAAAACATCTAAATTCAAAAACGTTCGATATAATAGGTAGTTTTGTTTGATTCACATAGAAATTGGTTTCCTGAGTCAGATGAGACCACTCTTTCTCAAGTTCCCAAGCATCTTCCCATTCCAAATTCAAACTAATTTTAATTGTCATTTAGTGGTCGTGATAGCTAATGAGTCGGTATTCTGTTCATTATTGCGACCAGGCACTCTCTTCTATGCTTTGGTTGCCTCATATACCATGGTTCAGCAGTTTCCAAATGGTGGTCCCCGGACCCCTGGGGTCTGCTAGGTATGGCTGAGGGGTCTGCACGATATACAAAATAAATACATTAACGCTGGCACTGGAACTAAATGGGAATATAGGAATCAGCATGACATGCAGTCAGAAAAGTTTCAAGTTTGGAAACTATCACTACAGAAATAATTGACTCTCAGGTTAAATTGAATGTATCTCATTAATTGAGGAGTGAAAAATGAAAACTAATAATGTACATGAAGGTACTTTGCTTTTTTCACAAATAAATCCTGAGTTGTACGTACAGCATTCGTTTGATTCATTTTTTCACATATTTTGACTCTTTTCAGGTAATTTTAGGCTTGGGAAATAGTGGGGGCCATCGTCATTGTAGTACCTTGATGAAGGGGTCCTTGGAAAGATTTAGTTGGGAACCCCTGCCATAGCTCCATTATTAGTGGGGAAAGGTTGATAGGACTAGACTAATTTAGATTTTGTTTAAATCAGTAAATATTAGGTACTATATTTTTGCTCGTAGACCATATTTATTTGAGTTGAATGTAAGGACTTAGTCCCTCTTCTCTTAGAATGTTTGTCCTCGAGCTTGTATAATATTTCTGCCTGTATAACCGTTTGAATTAGATTGACTTGGTATTTGTGCAATAGTGGGTTTTTTTTTCAAATGTGTAGTAAATTCTAACAATTTAAAATTCACAGCAAAAATGTATAATTCGATTTGTTTTCTTCATGAAGGATGTTAGTTGACTGAGTTTTTTGATTTTAGTAATCAGAAGTATGCAACGAAAACTAAGACAGTTCGTAGTTGCATCAAAAGCTTAAAAAAATACATTCGCAGCGATAACAGCGGATATTTCACAAGCTGTCCACAGTTGGAATAAAAAAAAAAAAAAAAAAAAAATTGAAAGCGAGTTGTGGACTGCGTTCCATGCTGTAGTATCCACGATCAATAGGAGTCTCAAGAGATCTAGTGCTAGCAAACTGTAACTTGTGAATCTTCATTTGTTGTGACTACAATTTCTTTTTTATTGTCACTCAAAAACTAATTTTTCGCAGTATCTTTAAAATATACTTCTTTTCTTTCTTTAATTTATTCGGTGAAGAAAAATTGCCGAAAGATTCGAAATTAAACTATGACTGCTACTCCCACAATGGTGTTAGCCGCTGGTTGTTGTCCGTAGGCAACAATTACAAGATGGCCTATTTACTAGCTTTCTTTGATTCTCTCTCAAATCAAGAAATTTTTGCATTCGTTACAAGGAAATATTGGATATCCCGCAAATTAAACTCTATTTAATTAAATCTTTCGGTCGATTTATGTTCATTGGCATATAGCTCTGTATACGGAGTATTTTAGCTTTTAGAATTCCCATCTCTACGAGCAAGTTTCCACCAATCCACTGTTCGGATCTGAGGCAGTGGAATTATTGATGGTTTGAGCCGCTCCATTGAAACGAGGTTAGTACTTAGCTTAGGTGCATTCTTTTTTTGTCGACGTACGTTGAATGTTGGCTCATTCTCATTCTTGTTATTGCCACGACTGTTATTAAGCTTTGTATAATGTTTCATCGTTCGTAAATCCAAGTTTTCTTCGCGGTAATGCTGTTGATGAGGACGAGCCGTATTGTACCTGTCGAGGGCACTACGTAGGTAGGTACAACAGTTTGGTACAGAGAGTAATGGCGTGGTCCTCCTTCAACTTTATGTTAGAATTTTATGTTTATGACTTTAGGTGTGTATATGTACTGTGTCAGGTGTAAGTTCGACTATCGTTCTCAGTCTTGGACCGTGTCTGGCATCATTTTTTTTCGCGTGAATCCATTTTCCTTTCTCCAACTCCACATTTTTCAAGTTTGACAAGTCCTACCGTATTTAAATGTTGTTAATAGATTGTTGGGCTGAAGTAGAGAATAGGTGTCCCCTTCCTCTTATCAGACTGTATCGATGTATATATAGGATAATATACTGATGTTACTGCCATGTGATGGAGTAATGGAATGATTTTCATGACCGTTAAGTATATCGATAAAAGTATTTTTAATACGCAGAGACACAAGTGTCAACACATTCTGACCTATTTGTCCGACTGATCTATACTTTACTAGAATAGCATCCAGACTAGTAAACTAGACAGAACACACATCGAGAGCGTAGACTTACATCGATAGGAGACATCGGGGTTTTCAATATGGCGACGGTATTATCAGGAAGGGGTCACCTATTCTCGACTTCTACCGGGATAAAAGAAAACATTGATAAGAACATAGAGGCCTCAGGTAAGGTGGACAAACAGAAGTTTTCAAGTGAAACAGTTCACCTGCAGTTCTGATTTGTTGACTTCCCGCGTTATCGTCTCCTGGGAGATGTTCATTAACTTCAACAGGTGATCAACAAGAGTTCATTACATGCCACCTACAGAAATTTACAAAGGCCAAATAACCGAGGTGGCATACCCAAGTAATCAACATCGGTAAAAGTCGTGGCATTCAACTATGCAGGATCACAACCAACTCGGATCACAACCAACAATTCAGAGAAGTAGGTGTGATTAAATGAAGAAAACATCATGTGCCGGGTATTGTTCTATTCATCGGTAACTGTTTATCAAGTGTCACTGTCAATTATTGCGGGAAATTTTGAGGGACTAAGGATCTATTTCTTTGACGTACTATGCATGATTGAATGTAGTTATCTGTGTACTTCTCTGTTACTAAATGCTTCACTGTATCAGGACCAACCTAAACTTATGATGTGCATGTTACATGGATTTCAGGATATCTCTTTCTCGGGATATAAAGGTTCTATCTAGTTGCTCAAATTTGGATATATGGTGATTGTTTAGTTCTTCATTGCAATTGACGCTATTTTGGGCAGCACAAAATCGTTGACAGGGCTCAAATGCAGTCTTTTTTGTGTGACAATTTCGATGTGATTTCATAAGTTCATCCGTTACTTCTCAAACTCATCAAATTATTCACTTTTAATACTACTCGTGGTTCTTAAATTAGTTAACGAATATGCATATTACTGATTTTATGACGATTTACGTTATTTTTGAGGTCAGTGAGGTTTTGTATTTTGATCAGAGAAATTTCAGGATAATTCTAAATGTCACAGGGGCTGTTTTGGATTAGGTTGTGAAATATAAAACCATCGATAACGTGATAGCACCCCCCAAGTCCCGGATTTTAAATTGAACAAGGGTTTTCAAGCGTAGGTACCGACAGTGTACCAAACCCAAACTTGATCATGAGAATGATGAATGATCTCTACATTTATCTGTCAATCGGAACCTAAACCGTACATTTATTACCCATTAAATTTATAACTATTAACTTGGTTTATCTGTAAATGAGTATGAATATATCCCGTTTCACCACGAAGGTCCTCTAGTTATCCTGGGATGATATACCTCCACTGTTTTAGAGCGAAAAACTCCATATTCCAGGCCAACTCTCCTATAGTCCTGTATGGTGCTATAGGCCCTTTATGGCATATAGCATATTGCTGTTATATGTCGTTCAAAGGTTGCCAGATAGGTACACATTGCAGTGCTCCTGCATACTGATCTATATTGTGACAGTTCCCTTCTCAACCTCTAGAGAGGGATCTACCCAGAATCTTATCGAGGAATGAACGGACATACTTTGATTTGAAGTAATTCAGGATAACACCTTTTTGAATAATCCATGAACCCGACGAATGCACATTACGTACTATCGAGATTTTAACCAGGCACTCCTCTACATTTGATGTCAGATTTGGAGAGTACCAAAATCGTTCTATACGTCTAATGATTATGAGACAATGTCCAGGGTCTCTCCTGCAACATTTAGGATTGCTCCAAACTCCCCATTGGAATCAATTACACACTGAAGATTTGAACTTTAAAACTGATTCCCAATACCAGTTTCACAGCAATCAGCCTGATATTGGGAAAAAGTTCAGACCATGATTCTGAGCCTTGCGGGAACTTCAGGTATTGGCTCTCACCTAACCACTTGGAAGTAGGAACAACTCACTTGATACCTGCTTTAAGAAACTGCTGTTTGAAAAGAAGCAAATTTGGCAGGATAAGTGTAGTTGCACTCTTCTTCTGCCTTGTTTTCCTAGTGAGCCAACAACTTTTCCCAACCAAATGTAAAATAATTGATCTCCAGCAGTTTTACTGTTCTTAAAGTTCATTTTTTTCTGGAATTGCTAAGTCTTGTAGGCAAGGTGTTTAAATAGATGATTAGCGTTGATGATGAGATGGGAAACGAAAAAAGGGCTGGGGAAAGAAAACGGACAATCATGCGAAGGCCCTAGGGTGGCAGAGTGGCACCAATGGCACGTGTGCACAGATACACAGATGATTTTGTATGATTGTCTTGTCTATGGCGTCTATAGACTGTGAAAGTCGAAGTCACAAGGGATGTAGCCCCAGGAATTTGAAAGGTGGGAGAAAGCCTCATCCCTGCAATTGAAAGCGCCAGATACAAGTTACAAATGCATGGCACGTTTGTATTATGGGTTCGCAAAATACTCCAGATACAGAGATGAAGAAATTCCTTGAATTTCGCTAACTTCAATATTACTTGAAGTTGGAACCATCTTTTTTCCCTTTGTTCCCTACTGTTTACCTCGGTCTTACTAACTAGATACCTCTGCTTGGGAATGCAAGCATTGTCTAAAGCTGGATTCACATCCATCCAGCAAGCTATCTGGAAAGTGAATACGAGCAGCTGATTGGTTGGACACCAGCTGGGGAGAGGGAATCTTTTTTCCGGATATTCAGTTTTGAAGCAAACTGTACGCATCAGGTTTTTCAAATATTTTTCGTTCCGGATGGCGCAGTTCACTACTGCGCATACGGAATGGCGTCGGGAACCGAACCAGCTGTTGGAGGAAGCGCAGGAAACGAGTTGTTGGCTTGTGTTCTGCCAATTCCTCTCCATCCCCTCCACTGCTTTTTACTAGCTTCTCCTATCCGTATTTCCAAACGATCCGGATGGATCTGAACCCTGCTTCAGAGTATATCAGTTGCCAATAGTAAATTGTTCTATTAGTTAGTTTGTTTCTGCTAAATCGCCACCTTCTGGTGAAGAGCTCGACTAGCACCATCAAATATTGTATTAAGTCCATGAATGCTAATTCACAGTTACCTACTTATCATTTCGATCTATAAGTACTCAACTACCCAAATAGTGCTATTAGGGCTGAAGCCTACTGACCCGTAGGAATTTTCAATTTTTTTCATCTCCTACCTAATTAATGATGTTTCGACTTAGATAGCTTGTTTGAGTTGTTGAAATATGCCAAAACACTTGGTACGATTTCCATAATTGTGAATAATCCACAGTCCTGTAATGAACTTTCTTATTATTTAAGTGTCAAGAACTACGTAACTGTTGGAAAATGTGTCAAGGTTTGTTTGAGTTTCATTATTATGAGTGTTATCATCGAACATTGTGCGTTCATAGTACTTTGCTCTGTGGAACAAATCCCAGCCACCATAATCACGTAGCTGAGTTGGTGTCGTCAACCCTTCGACTTGTCTGGCCTGTTGCTTGAAGAAGTGAATGAAACTGTGGTTTTCAGTGGGTAAAATGGCCAGCGACACTGTTTGAATTATGGAGAAAGTGATACCAGTCATTATTAACGGCGAGCCTCAGCTTATTGACGAAGCCGAACTCAGGAACATCTGCGCCCTTGAAAACATACCTTATGACTCTCCGCCTCCATCTGTAGATCCACCAAAACCCGTTGAGCCAACATCCCCTCTACCTAAGGAAGTTCACTCGGAGCCTGCTCAGGTTCCAGGGCCCCCACCGTTGTCGTAAGTCGCATTGCTTGTAAACCTCCTGTTTCTTCCGCCTCTTAGCACTGCTTTCTGGTTTTTGCTTGTTTTGAGGTTGTTGATTTTAAGTATTTATTTTTCTGTTATTGTGTCTTCGTCCATTATTCGAGTTCTCTACCATTGTATATTGAGGATCATTGTCTTGGGAACATGAAACTATTCCAATGGTTCCATTGAACAAACATTGTTGTAAGCGATATATTCGTACTTATGTTTAAGTATACGAATACTGATATATATTTACAATTGAGGTTTTAATTATTCTAAATACACGTGTAGAGGAAATGATTTCGATGTATGTAGAAGTTTGGCTTTCTTTGACAGCAAGATTAAATTTTGTCCAATCATATGCTGCAAGATCTCGTCATTCTAGAAAGATTTTCAGCTGTCGAAGTATTTAGGATGTTGGGATAACAACACTGTCAGCATGTAATAGTATTTTTAAACAAAGCAAAAAAATGGGTTTAAAGGGTTTGTCCTGGTGGTAAAAAAAAAACCCTCCTACCTAAATCTATATTTGTATTGTTAGGTGACGTTTCCCGGTTGGTTTCTTACGTGAGCGGGAAGCGATACCAGCGGGTCGGGTGGGTTTAGCGTTTTTTGCGGGGCGGGTGATTTTCCGATCAAACTATGATAGCAGAGTTGTTTGTCCTGCGTGCACACGCTCTATCGCAAATCGCTAACACGCACATGCTACACGCGTCTTGAAATCAAATCGGTTTGATTTTTTCTCGCTACTCCTGCTCCAAACATGCGATTTTTTACATCTGTTGTCAAGGGTTATTGGAATCGTCCAAGTCTGTTGGAGTCAAAATCGTTTCTCTAGTACTTGGAAGGTTATTCAGAACAATGTTGTAGTTACTTATCAATGAAATAAGAAAACAACCGTCTTTATGCGGTTACAAAAAATCCTCACTTCAAGAATAGGCTGAAGAGTAATGAAGAATAGAATGAAGAGTAATTCCCCGAATTAGGCCCTTGATTGATAAATTTATGAGATGGTTGCAAAAGTTTATTGGAGTATTTAATAATCTATTTGACCCGATAATATTGTTTTTGAAACTATATATTCCCCTACTTGACCTGAGTGAGTAACTGACCATTCTTGGGTTTAACTGGGTTCCCACATTAAAGACTGAGCAGTTTTTAGTGCGAATGAATTCAGTTACGCGGTTGGCTCCTTCCAGAACCTTTAGAGGGGATTCTCCGGTTGTGATGAAAACCTAGTGTAGGGTGTCAATTCGTGTCGTGGTCACCCTTTTGGGTCATAATAAGATTTGATTGTACTGCCGTTAAACATTCACTTGGGTAAATTCATTTATTTCTATCACACTCTTCATTGAACAATTTCTGCGGACATCAAAATGTTATGTATTCAGCAGTAGGTATGCACTTTGCCATTCTTTGTGTGTAATTCCGTAAGTTGAGCAAAGTCACAACTAGACCGTTTTATGCAATAATCAGCGAAGTGTTGATAAAAGAGATAAAATCACTGCAAACCAACTACTATCTGAACTTCAATTCATACTATTGATTTGTTATCTTTTTACTCAGTCCTTTTATCCTAATTGTCTTCAATTATGATATCCTTAGTTTCAACGGGATTTCTAAATGAGCATTTACTCATCGAAATGAGAAAACTATACGAATGATTCAATATAAATATAATGGAAGAGAACAACCCTGTTCAATGAGTGTGTGTATGATTTCGTTAGCTTGCACTTCTGAGAGAGGTGAAGGATGTCACCGAAAACATTCCCTCACATATTCCTATGATCATCCTACTGATCTTAGACTGATTGATTTGACTGTCAGAATAGACGTAAATGCTAAATGGTGAAGTATTAATCCAAGATCACTATGAAAATAAGTGAGGGTTCTGCATTTTGAAAACAGGTGTAAACCGTGGACAAATCAATTGACCAATTCCTGGCCCAGTGATGTGCAATACAATGAACCATAGAAAACGTTCCTTTAAGAAGGATTTAAGACTTTCGTCAGAGAACGGATGTAAATCCTTCAGGATTGAATCAATTTTCTTCCGGAAAATCAGGTTTGCTTGGAAAATCAGTTTAATGTTGCCACGCAGGTTTAGGTGAACGATTAATGCTCGTATAACGATTATGATCCCCTATATAGAGGTTTGTGGGACATCCAGGGTTAAACTTGATTGTCTTTATATAGTGTGATGATGATGATAGAGTTCGATAATTCCTTAATAATCGTACTAATTTGATCCAAAAATGAAAAATAGCATGGAATACAAAACGCAAACTCAATTATTCGGTTGTGAGGGTGTGATGTTCAATCTGTTGCGAAATTAAAACTCTTTCATTAAATTTACAGCTGGAACTTTTTGTAGTATGTTCAATTGCTTCGCCTCGTACGAATTATTCACAATAAGGTAACGGCACCGGTAGTGGCCACTGCTCCAGTAGTGGCCATTTTAAAGTTTATATTTGAGAAATAGGATTCCCGGTCTCCTAGTGGCTTCAAACTTGCAGGAGGTACAGCTCATGTCATCTTGTAGTCAGAGGTTGAACTAGGAGTGCGCAGAGCATCATTGGAAATTGTGGTAAACTTCTCAATATGACCGTCCCTAGTTTCCTCGTTTGTTGGGCTGTATCCTAGAGCCTCTACTGGATAGAATCAATTTTGTTCATCTGGTATTGAATTTAATGGTATTAAACACGTAAGGAGGGCAAAATGTCAAGTGGCCACTACTGAGACATTCACGTGGCCAATACTGGAAATTTCGTAATTTGATGTGGCCACTACTAGATCAAAATAAAGGTGTGAAAAAAATTAATAAAAAATAGAAAAAATTGTTCTTTTGATAGTTTTAGGCAATGGATATGTTAGGGAAGAGTCGGGCTATATTCTAAATGAGTCCTGAAGAAAGTCAGTACTACTGTTGGCCCACAATTGTCAAAACTAAAGAAAAAAATTCTTAACTGTGGCCACTACCGGTACCGTTACCTTACATGTTAATGCTTTTATTATAAAATAGCAAGTAAACCTAGTATGTTATCTGCGTGAGTGACAGTCTATGTTGTTTGAAGTCTATGTTGTCTACTATGGTTTACTGGGCGTACTGTCTTTTGCATGCTCATTTTTTGTCATGTGCTTGCACACACTTGAAAAAAGTCTTATTTTTCTTATTTCAATCAAAGTTTGCCCCTCTCATTTCCATTTACTACATTTATTATTCGCTATTCTTTCTAGTGTTAGTCCTGGTTTTACTCGTGATATCATTAGTGGAATTCTATGTTGTCAAATTACTTACTCTTTCTCAGTGCATCTTGTGTGGAATACAATCAGTTGTTTAAATAATTCATTATTTGTAGTGCTAATTAAGCCAATATTATAGATATGTTTGAGCTTGCATTGGATTATATTTCGTGTTGTACCCTACGCTTTCCCACAATAATCACTTTAGAAAATATCTATGTTTCATTTGATGAATATTTGGTTGCATGAGCTGCGGTCAGCAATAAAAGTTGGCCCAGTAGTTTTAGAGAAAAGCTTCGTTAGGCGGGTGGAGGAATTTTTGGTTCATTTTCAATAATAAGTGTGATTAACCACGAACAAAAATGTTTAAACCCTCCCTCTCTAAAGTTGTTGATTTACGTTTCAAGATACGTCGAGTTCTAAGCTTTTCCGAACCTTTTCTCCTAGTAACTAACTGGACCAAATTTTAATGAATTTGACTGAAAAATCCAACATCGATCTGGAATGTGCCAGTAATCTCGGCATCTTGATCAATCAACCCTAACTGCTTATATTTAAGGATTAATCTAGCAAAAAATCGAAATCTCGAAAACTTTCGATGTAAGAGGG
Source organism: Creontiades dilutus (assembly GCA_031894815.1). Classification (NCBI taxonomy): domain Eukaryota; kingdom Metazoa; phylum Arthropoda; class Insecta; order Hemiptera; family Miridae; genus Creontiades; species Creontiades dilutus. The sequence goes on along the minus strand of JAVIWC010008991.1, from coordinate 158,985 downwards.
TAGTTTCTTGTTGTGTTAAGTTGAAAATTATCCCTGAATCGAATGCGACCACTCGGATTGCTCTACGCTCTCTCGACATTTAATAAACCTCATCTTCGAATAATGCAATTTTTTTTAAAATGATTTATTGCACCAAGTTACAACTTATTAGCAACACTTTTTTGACATTTAAATATGGATTGGTTATAGTAAAGCTTAGGTACATAACTAAGTCTCTACTGGTTTCGAACGTTAGAAGTGCCATTTGTTGCACTTTAGATTCACTTAATTTTCCACTGTGCGGATTTTGTTCTCGCGAGCACCTTAATTCACGTACACAGATCATGAGGCTTATTTCTCTTGAGACGTCTGAATAAGTCGTCAACGTCGAGGAGCTGCACAGCTTCTTCATTGACGTGTAGTTGTAGCCGCTTGTGATGGGCTATAGCGTGCATTCTGATTACTTCATTTACTGTTGGTATACGATGTTCTTTGTGTAGTCGAACATTTCGGTTGTACCGGTTTGCACCAACAACACACAAGTACATTGTTTTGAAACCGCTGTATAATATCGCGATTCCTTTGAGCAATACAGCCCCACAACTGCACTCCATAAGTCCAGACTGGTTTGAGGACTTGTTTGTACAATGTTAATTTGTTCTGGATTGACATCTTTGAGTGCCGACCCATTAACCTGTACATTTTTCTGAACTTGAGAACCAGTTCTGCTTTTTTATTCTTGAAATGCGTCTTCCATCGCAACTTGGCATCCAGGAATGAAAATTGGTCGCCTACGCTCAGGTGGGCGGTCGAGCAGGAGGCTATGTAGTTAGAAAACAACTATATATAGCACAATTGTGATTAACATGTACATGTATTCAGTACCTAGGTGAATGAAGTGAACGCATCATGGAGTCAAAATATGTCATAAACAAGAGCTCGTATAACAAAAAGGGTTTGAAGGATCTAAGGGGGTTAATTGAAACCGTCGGCGTTGTCTGAATGGTGTTTTCTTCTGGGGCGGCTTGCAAGTCGAGATGGAGGGAAGTACTAAGGAGTTGAATTCACTAGAGGGTTCGGGTGGGCTGGTGACCTTATGTACATTTGATGGTAGGAAGCAATAAGGGTGTCGTGGACGGTGGAATTTCCAATCCTTGTGCAATTCCTCGTTCTGTATATACCAGGGGTCTCCAAACTATGTACCCCAAGGGCCGTATCATAATGTGTAGATGGTGGGGCGGGCCAACAGGGGGCTCTGGAAGGCTAGTCCTCCAGGGTAGACATAAGGTAGAAAATTTTGAAAGTCAGACCCTTGAAAACAGGGTTTTAGCTCTCCTAGACGATTTTGTCAGGAGTACGGGTAGCTTTCGCTGGGTCACATGGCTGACTTTTCTTTTTTGTTCTGGCGGTAGCCTAATTTTTTCCATTGGCGTCCGCGCGTGGCGGGCCGGGCCAAATCCTTCTGCAGGCCGTATCCAGCCCGTGGGTCTTAGTTTGGAGACCCCTATATACGTTACATATCTGCCGGAGTACGCGGTTTTGCAGAACCTGAATACGACCAATTTGTGTTTCCGATGGAGAGCACCAGAGGCTGCCACCATAAAGCCAGATGGGTCGTATGAGCACTTTATAAATAGTAATTTTAAGATGGATAGGTAACTTTGGGTGGGTGAGTAGTGACTTGAGCTGGTGACTACGGGTTCTAATCTTCCCAGTTAAAGATGCGATGTGGGCGTTCCAGTTGAGGCGATGATCAAGTGTGAGGCCAAGGTAAGTGACTTGAGCACCACATGAGGTGATAGTAGGAGCATAGTAGTTTCTGCAATCAGGTGAATAGCACGACGACGGATTTGGGAGAATTCATTTAAAAAATGCCTTCTATTTGAGTGACAAAGTAATGATTTTATCTGCTACTTGTTGCTGAGTTTGGACAGCTTACACACAGCAGGTGTTTCTCGGCAATACTGCTGTGTCGTCGCCAAATTGTGCCAGCAAGATCGAATCGTGGTAGGAAGGTCGTGTATGTAGAATATGAAAAGCATTGGTCCTTGTACGCTTCCTTGAGGGAGCCCAGAAAGTATAGGATACTCTCTGGACTCTCCTCCGTTGAGACATACCCGAAAATGAAGGTTATGCACGGAGGACTGAATCAATCCGTAGTAGGTGTCAGTTTCGTGAGACTTTATCTTCGCCAGGAAACCGTCACGTCTCAGTTTATCCAACGCTTTTTCTATGCCGAGGTACATACCAAAATAGTAGGTATTAGGGTTGCCAAGGGAGCGTGACAGACAGCTATGTTCGGTGTATTGTGTAAACTGAAATATTGAACATTTGTATGAGTGTTGGGGTCCAACCGCTGAGCAAGTTTGAATTCCTTTGTTAAAAAGGGTATAACTCCATTAGCAAATCATCTTTAGGAATCGAATCATAGCTTTAGTTTTAGTTTGCCTGATGCAGTATGTACATAATTGAGACGGTTCTGGATATAATCACAGCACATTGCCTTATCATGATTGTTGACGAGAATTCTCCCAATATATTGTAGTCGTGAAAGAGGGAGGAGGGTGGATCGGTTGGTCAATTTGTTTACCAACCAACCTGTTAGGTTAGTATCTAGTAGTATATTAGGTAAGTTTTATAGTTGGGCAAACCCATTTAATTCGTTTACTCAAGCCTGTGTGTTTGTTGTACAGTTTTATTGTATGTATGGATCAGTGGAAAGGCGTGAAATTTTTGCTAGGTCATCGCCAGTAGCGGCGAATAGTAACCAGAAGTGGGGGGGGGGGGGGGGGGGCACTCCCCCGTTCCTGTCAAAAACGCAATCTAAGGTTAGGTTTTTAGTATGCTACAGTTCGAATGACACTTTTTGAACCTAAATAATTATTGGTCAACAACGTCTACAAACCCCGCCTTTTAAGGTAGTTGGGCAAACCCATTTAATTAATTTATCTCAAGTCTGTGTGTTTGTTGTACAGTTTTATTGTATATATGGATACTTCCATAATTCACTGAGATAACACTTGGGTATCTACCGTTACTGCCCGAATTCTTCTCAAAACCGCCTAACATCAGGTTGTTCCGAGCCGCTCTTGCTACTTTCCTTTTGATTACGTCCAGTTATTTATGTATTGTTGTCCATGACCTCATCGTGAACATTGCACATGACATCCGTCAGATTACAATAATTTCGTGCTGAAGATCACATAATATTGAAGTTCATAAAAGTTTGACTGCCCCTAGACCTATCAGCTGTTCAGGTCAAAAATATATACATACCCTTGGAGAGTTTGGGGAAAGGTGGCAATTCTGCTGAACGTTCTGTCACTCCACATAATCCACGCTTTGTGAATCTTATTTGCTGTGTGAAAGCAAATTAGATACTGGTTTTGATTAGTTTGAAGTGGTGTATTACCGTCTTGAGCCTGGTTCACACAGTATGGGACATGTTGATGCTAACTTGGAAAATATGTGACATCTCAATGAACGAATTATGATTTATATCTAGGTGTCATTCCTCAGCAACGGTCTTACTTCAAGTTTGAAATTTCATAACGCTTAACGTTGATCGAAATGGATTTTAGTTTCTTGAAAAAGCTATCAGATAATTCACAAATGTTTGGTGCCCGTTCATTAAAGAGTCTTGGAATTTATTAAATGTCTCTAATGAATCATTTGCCACAAAATATCCGCGAGTTATTACATTTACCATTTTTGGCTTTTATAATGATAATTAAAAAACATTAATCGACAGGAACTCAGAAATTTGAGGAGGAAAACTGATCTAATCCGCTAATTGAACGCGCAATTATTAAATACCTTCAGATTTTACGGAATCAAACAACTTATTTTATTTATTCATTTCTATTTTTGGTGGGTGATTGATGTAGTGTATTTGAATGTTTTGTAGAAATCAATATGACAATTTTAGTGATTGGATCGATTCATATTGAGGTCAAATGTTGGGTGGGCACCTGAGTATGATGGTAAAGCACTACAATTATTTAATGGTCCGCTCGTATGTTAACTGTTAATCCTGATAGTGGATTAATTACATGTTTTTTCTCCTTTTCAGAATTGTGAATTCTCAACCACTCACACTTATCCAATCGGGAAACATAATCGCTGTGCCGATTTCTTCGCAAGGAATATCTACCGGTAAGACTATTGGAAATTTTGAATTCACGTAAGCAACTGATAATTCTGTAACGATAACGATCTTTCTTATTCTTAATAGGTGATACGATACTTGTCACCAGACCTGGACACATCGAGGTTCTTTCGACGCAAACGAGTGATGTGATTTATTCTACTGACGAGCTTCATATAGACCCTAATCAGGTTAGTGGAGTGTTGATTTTATATCACTTGTCCATTTTATGACGTGGAAAGTAGTAATCAATAATTGTCTCGCATGGAAAACAATTGATACATTTTGATGGGCAACAGTTTTCCTTCATAATTTCTCAAGATAAGCAAAAGGTCAAGGTCGATTCCATTGCACATTCCTAGTTGAAGCAATTGTATTGCGTTCGTATTAAACTTAAGTAGTTTTTTCTATTGAAGGTGTGCACATAGAAAAACGGTGAATTAGACCAAAGATGTGGCAAATCGCCGCCATCGCAATTTTCTATCTCAACCAGTCCCCGAGGTATGATTTTGGTTTTCCTCCCAGAAACCCTGGTTTTTTGCCATCAGACTCCACATTTCAAAATTTTACCATATACTTAACGGGATTCAGTATTGAATTGCCAGTACGCGTATAAAACATAAATTTTTCGATTCCACGAAGAAATTCCAGTTTGGGGGCTTAAAAACGTTGGACATCTCAACTATGCATTCGCAGTTGGGAGCCTTCTGCTTTATCCCTTATTTTATTATTATCATTTATTAATTTTTTTACGTCATGTTCGGGATACTGTAATAATAGTTCTACGGATAGTTCATAACATTCAATCCGTATTGGCTTCTTTGGAATGTTGATGACTTTGTTTGGAGTAGATATTCAATAACCTAGATATTCAATGATTTACCCATAGGTTGAATTTGTCTGACATTTTTCACAGATTTTTATTTTTCATATTGACGGGAAAGTGATACGATCTGACGAAATCCCGAATATTTACTTGGTTCCTAAACTACGTACGACATCCATTGATTTATGTATTTAAATGAACGGCGAAAGCCAATATATATATAATACAAAACGAATTGATGAATTACGACATGAAATGACAATAGGATCAGAAGCATAAACAAAACAGTAAGGTGAGGATGTATTTGAGGTTTTGTGATCACAAATACAAAATCTCATCTAGCAGACGTTTCAGGGTATAGTATAGGAAGAGGTACTAAATATGTCACAGTTTCGATTCCAATCACGAGGTTTACAAGGTGGTTGTGAGCTGCAAAAGGCACCTGGAACAAGAGTGCTTGGCTAGATCGGTAGGGAGGCACATTTATGTTGACTTTGGAGAGAAGCGAATTGCTTGAAAGGACGAGCATTGGACCTCTATAGTTGTGTATGTCGAAGGCATCCTGCAGAGAAAGATCGAGAGGCTACCAATGGACAGAGGACTAAATACATTCCAAGGATCCTGAAGTAATGTGTTTTAATCCTACTAACCCAAAGAGTAGTCCCTTCTGGGTATCTTACGATCCGATTTCCACCTTAGGATCTTGGAGATTTCCTCACCCGCCTTCCGGAAAAGAGAGAGAAGCGATTTGAGAACTCCATTCACAAGCTTGTGAAAAAAAACTTGAGCCTAGTACAGACAGTGCGAGGCTGCTCGCTTCGAGTCGAGGCGAACGCTTTGGACGAAAATTGCAAACATGAATGCTCGGTGCAAGCACGCGAACCACCCAAAAGTACGGAAAGTAGTCAACATGGTGCCGTCATCCCGTATAATATTAATTCATTCAATAAATTCTAAAATTAAAAAATGAAAAATACGTGAGTAACGCTCAGTAACCAGCGAACTAGTAGGAATCCATTAATTTGTTTCTATTTCCATAACTTCACAACCGAACAAATTCACAGGTGTTTTCTATGTTTCAGGCTGTTCCAGAGATGATTAAATTAGCGCCTTCTGGTCAAAAAGAAGACCTCGTGATTGCTAATGAGTACGTAGAGTTTCATAGAAATTGTAATGCTATTTATTGAATGAAATCACTTTGTTTTTACGATTTTATTATGTTGAAAATATAATTGATGCCATAATAAGGGAAATTAGGTATTCGATGGTGGTATACAAGTATCTCAGGTAACGAAGATTCCTCTTCATTCATGATATTCAAGTTCGAAGAATAATTTGGTTTTCATTTCATTTTGTTGGATTGCTTCACTAATTTGGTTTTCAAAAAAATTGTCAATTCGGTTTGGAAAACTCCCTCTTTCTTTTTAGTAGTGAAAGTTTCTAACTTTGTAAACGGGTTGGAAAGAAACATCTGTCACGGAGATAGGCAACTTAACGCTCTCTTCAGTAAAGTCAAATTTAAAATTCCTCGCACAACTAAGGGTGTTGTAAATGAAATCATAATAAGATATTTTTTTGTCTCTTTTAACAGAAGTACTATCAACGCTGAAAAACTCCCGCAGTCAGAATACTCCCCTGTCAATGGCTTGCAAGGTATTGGTGCTGCTGGTGCAGAGATCCTTCTAAACCCCAAGTGAGTTCACATTTTCTGATCTGTTTTATGAAATTTTATAAAAATTGATTGTTTCAATGTTATGTCGAATTGTGTTTTCAAATTCTTGATACTATGTTGTTGACAGAAGCACCCAGCAAGAAATATGTGAATTGATTCTCCATTACAAAGGTTGTATGAGACATCGCGTGATCGTACCCTATCCCGAGAGCCAGACGGATTTTTCCGAAGTCACTCAACAAGTACGGTTTCCCAATAAGTTCTTCAAGTTGTTATTATCAGTGTTATATGTACTTGAGGCGGTGAATTACAAAACTGAAGTCGGAGAAATTGGAACTAATTTTATCAAGGAGGGAGCCCGTAAATTAGGATTGAAAAATTATTGTAGACATTATTGTAGGCACGAACTGTCGAAATCAGTTTTGCTAAGAACTAATCTCAATGTAGACAGTTTTAACATAATACTAATGTTCCCAAGACAACTTTCTGTATTCTAAAGAAAAGAAAGCTTTGGAAACAGGAGTAATATTTTTTATTTACGAAAGAAAACGCTGCAAATCCTTTCACTGGGGTTTGTTATTCAATGATTCAGGATTTGAATTTCTATTAAGCTTTGGAGTGTGCGTGTTTGACAGGTGATAGAGCGATTATTGAATTTCAGGAGAAATGCAAAGAGCTCGTAAATCTGTTCTCAACCAAAATACCTATTTGGATGGATCAGTTGATCATATTTGTGTGCCTCCTGAAATTCAATAATCGTTCTGTCACCTGTGAAACACGCACACTCCTAAGCTTAGTAGGAATTCAAATCACGAACGCCAGCCAATTGAATAATAAACCCCAGTGAAAGAATTTGCAGCGTTTTTTTATGGTTATCAGAATACTTCAACCCGTGTATCGGCTATAAAGCCTTTTAGGAGTTCACTCCAGTATCCACGTTCACTACATCACTAGGTTACTGCAATCAAAACAAAAACAATAAAACAAAATAGCGCAAATGTTGGCATTTGGCACCATCGGGAATGGTTTGAGCTACGGACCTGCTCATTCGATACCTCATGGAAAGATCTTAAAAAAAGTCCAAATTTAGGCCGCCTTGCCTTTTTTTTGGGGTTTTTAGGGATTTTACAAAACTTTGACATCCCTTAAAGGGCAACACTTTGACATCCTTTAAAGTTTGGAAGAAATCGTGCATGGCGGACACTTTAAATTTGGATTCTAAAAAAAAAAATTTTCAGGGGGGTTAAATTTTTTTCAAGAGCGATTACAATGGTTTATTATTGAATAATAAACCAAAAGTTTCATATGTCACTTCTACTAAAGGCAGTTCTGGGATACGCTGAACTGAGAAAGTAGAGTGAACTGAGTTTTAGAGCCAAAAACTAGGAAAGGAGACAGTTTTGCTTGATTCTGAAGATGTTTTTCGATGGAGCGCGAGAAAATGCTTCAGAATCCACTGCTAACTAGATTTCGCTAAAAACGAATATAGACAGTTTTGGAATCCACCGCCTCACTTATCGAGTTTATTTATTAGGACCTATCTTGTATATGTTTTTTTTTTATAGGAAGAAAAATAATAACTTTACTCAATTAACTTGGTGATTTATTGCAGACCCGTCGTCTATTTGGTGATATTGAAAAACAACTCGTGTATGTTATCACGGACCGGAAATTGGTGGCATCCGCAGCTGATAATCAACTGTAAGTTTCTATTATTGATAGCTTTTAAAAAATGTTCTCTGTATTCGAATACAGCTATTGAAAGAATATCCTTTAGTCTATTTATAGTATGGCTAATGTTTTCTGAAAATGTCGTATGTTTCGTTTTGTACAATTTTTTCTGTCTTGAACTAATCATCCTAAACCGAGACGTGGACTGAGGTGAATGGCGTAAAATGAAAACTTCCTTCCTAAAATCCTTTTATTAGCACCTTGAATTCCGGAACCAAGTCTTATCTTAATCGTATCTGTCCGTTTCGAATCATCAAGACTGCTCATAATGATGATTTCTCGTGTATTTCTGCTTGCGCAAACATAAAGTGTAAAACCCTGTACAATTTTATTCTATTCAAATCCTCCTTTGTTGGCGGAACTTGTGGACAAGGGGAAAACTAGTGATTATTCTACAGAAAATGTGTTCATTTGATAATGATGTATGAAATGCCCTTTTATTGAAATAAGGCCTATCTTCTGCTTTTGATACTTGCAATATTGCAACATTGATTTCTAGCAATATTTTCAATAAAACCTGCCGAAATGTGTGCGAAAACAAAACTGTAAGAAATAGTACTTGTAGACAGTTTGCTGTAGGGGACCATCTAGGAGCTACCCAGCACAATCACAGAAAATGTCGTCACACTCTGACCAAACTCGGTATGGTTTTGGTTGAGACGTGGAATTCCTCTAACCCGGAAAATTAATTGAAAAAAGAAATTTGAAATATTTGTGTAAAGTAAAACCAGTACTGAGGCGCACGTGTATTCAAGTCTGCAGACGGAGGTGTCTACTTGGATTTATCTTCCTAACTTAATGAATTTTGCTGCCCGTTTGCCAACAATCAAAAGTTCTTATGAAAGCATTTTATTCGAATGATTGATTGACTGTTGAGTAATTCCTCGCTTACCACGATTTTGGTGTGGGTGAAATCTGTAAACTTGACAGCCTTTGATGAAAACATTTATCCAACTAAAGCGGCCCACACACTATCCAACCGTCGGCCGACAATCGGTGGTGGGGGGTGCCGAAAGACGACCTCCTCTCCGCACTCGCACCTGAGTTGGACGGTGTGTGGAAGGGACCCAACCGTCGGGCCCGTTGGATGACTAGAACCACCCGACATCAAGCTGTCGGGTTCCCCCCACCTTCAGTCCCGATTGTCGGCCGACGGTTGGATAGTGTGTGGGCCGTTTAAATCCTTACGTGTATTTCCCTTCTGCAACTTCATGATTTGTGCTGCCTGTCAAACAACATTCAAAAGAACATTAGCAGCTTTAAATGCAATCTGTTCAAAAAATATATCGTTTTATAATAATGTTCTCAGTTTGGTGGTTTATCATTCTTTGTATTGTGTGGTGTTGTGATTCTATGTAATCTTAATCTTTGCAGTGATCAAGAAGATATGGGCGTAGTCGCATCCGTTGACGCACCTCAAGTTGAAGCTGGAGAAAAAGCAGGTTTAGCTCAAGTGACCCAGGTGGGGGAGGCGCAGGTGGGTCCAGGGGTCGCTCTTCAAGTCGCCCAACCTATTCAAGTGGGTCAATCGCAAAATATCTATCTTCGGACCACCGCCGGCCAGACGTCTCTCGTTTCTCCTTCTCAGATGGTCGTACGTCCTACCACTGCGCTCATCGTGCCAACTACTCCTGTTACTTTGGGCCAGACAGTGGGCCAAGCTCTAATACTACCCTCTTCAAACGTCGTTACCACTGTCGGTGGTCAGATGTACCAAATCACCCCTATTACCTCTGAAAATAAGATGATGGTTCAAGTACCGAGCCAAACTGTTCTACCAAAAGTTGAGGCACCGAAACTAGCTGAAGATCCTCTTAAAATATCAAATGGAGTCAAGGACGCTAATGGAGGTGGCAAGCCAGAAGAACAGGTCAGTGCAAGTTGATCAGTAGAACACTTTTTGGTTTTGCTATAAAATAAAAAAAAAAAACTGGAACACATAAATTGTCACTTCCATTCAGAATTTTGGAACTCCTTGAACAAATCTGTGTGGCTTACCAATAGCTCACGGCCACGCTAACTGATATTGCAAAGGCATGTGATCGCTTATGAAGGCTGCACAGTCACCATCAAGATTAATTTCGTAGTTTGGATTTTCATAGCAATTCATCCTTTCCACAGAATCAGTTGGTTGAGGTCGTCTACGCTCATTGTGATCACTGTGGCCACAACTCTCGGGATCTGAAAGTTTGCCAAAAATGCAGAAGACCGATGTCCAAAGATGCCAAACTCACTTCTCAAAAGATATTGCCTACTGCTGTTGTCGCCACCAGGAATCCAGAGGTTTGTGTCCTTCAACATTAGGCCATCGTAATCGCAATGATTTAGAAAGCTAAATAGCTTTTCGTTTGTGTACAGTTCCAGTTAATAATCGTTGTGCTACCCACTGGTCCAGAGAGGCTTTAATTAGGATTGAATGTCAAATCATACATTCGCCATGAAATTTATTCCTCCCTCCCCATTCTTTCTTTCTCCGTTTTATTGAGTTCCTTTAGTAATTGTTGGAAATAGAAAATATCAGGCTATGTCTTGTTGGAACAAAATTAAATTCAACTCCCAGAACTTGAAGGTATTTATCTGACAGTATATTAATTAGAAGGAATTACTGAAAAAGTCACATTGTCTGAGATAAATAGGCGTGTGGTTTAATCAGTACCTTTGTTGGGCGCTTCATACTCGCAGTTATTCAGTAAGGCAGCACCTTGAAAAGTAAAATTACTAAGTGAGGGGGGGGGGGGGGGTGTATATGCGATTCAAAAGGCTCATTATTGGAAATGATAAACCGAAATAGCCTTCCTAGATCCTTTATCTGTCAGGTTGGAAAAAGATTCTGGGAGAAACTTAATTCATTGCTAAGTATGCGTTTACCTTTTGTGGAATTTGCACGGCTCCAATATTCATTGTTTGGTTGCCAGATCAATGTATTTTGGGGTGAAGTATTCTCATACTCTTGGGAGTTAGTGAAAAAAGTGTTTCTTCATTCCTAAGAATCCTGATTGAACAATACACGGGTCAAAAGGAAAGGGGTACAGTTGTATTATTTCACAAAATACTTAACCTCTCGCCAATTTCACCTAAAGTGCTGGTTTTAAGCCCATTAAATTCCTACTGTGGAATTTTCGTGATAGTACTTGAGTTTCATCAATTGATGGCAATCATTTTTGTAAACAAATTTCATGCAAGTTCTTCATTGAAAATTGTTGTATTTTTGCTTTTCAATATTATTGTCACGTCATCGATTTATAGATTTTCCATTCTTGATAGTACTTTCTGAGGTCTAGGATCTTGTATGATGTTTGATGTGTGAGTTTGAGCCAATTATGCATTGCTTTGAAGATCATTTGTTTATTCAATGATACGCTGTATTTTTTGTACATTTTTTTTTTCATTAGTTTTAGCACGAAGTGAACCTAGCTTGATGATTTTTTTAATTACTGTGCCGCTGTCGAGACTCGAACCATTTTCTGCACAGATTTACTTTAAGTTGTGGTAAATTCAGATAATATATTAAGCTTCGGTTTTTTTGCCCTGAATTTAACTTACCTAGGAACTCAAAACGTGTTATGATTTCAATACAACCCCCATAATTTCATAGCTGGTTGGTATTCTAGGAATATTGCCTGTCCGTGCGTTGCAATTCTTGCAATCTCATCTCAACGGATCTGAAACACTGCTATCACTGCAAGAATCCAATATCAGAAGGCGCCACAAGAAGTTATATTAGGCTGGGGACGAAAGAAATATCGGTACATAAACGTTTTCATTTGTAGACAATCGTTTTATGTTTTTTTTTTCGTTTCATTCGTCATTTTCTCTTCTTTTATTCCCCTACTGCCCAGATTCAAAGCAGTTTCAATCTTTCAAGACTACTCAACCGCTTTGCATGGTTTGTATGCATGGTATTTTCATGGTCAAGGCCAGGTGTTCAGTAGCTTACACTTTGTTAATATTTCCGTCGTTAAAGGCGGAACTCTCCTACGTCATTTTAGTATTTCTATTCTTAACAGTTTTCGCAATGTTATTTCCAAACCATAGTTGAAATGTCAATACTAATTAACCACTTAGTTATTGGCTTCCATCATTATTTTCCAGAGATAAAATGAATTTCAATTATAATTTACGAGTCCCTGTCTGTTCTCACTGTCTGTTTCTTGGTTTTCTTCTATTCGCTTATGTGTACTCATTTCCTTCGCAAACACTCTCTTCTACACATCTTCAACGTGTTCTATCTTCTCTCTTCAACGTTTAAAATGATTGAGCTCTTTAAATTTAGTATGTCATTGTTGAACTATTGTCGGATTGAGTCACTATGCGTCTGTGATGAACGGGAACGCTGCAGTTTACATAAGATTAGTCGTATAGCTGAAAAAAAAACTGTGCCTTTCATTGTAGGAACTTGAAAGTAATCTTGTAACCTCTACCGTAGAACTGTCGAGCTTAACTCGAAATCACACTTATTGTACAGATCAAGTCAGATTATATAAGTTTTATTCATTTGCTATCATCATAAAATGCTGTTTTAGTTGTGGGGTCAAGTCTCTCTTCGTACTGACAGACTCATCGTGGCATTTCGTTGATTATCTTCAAACCATTCAAATTTAAACCTCGATCGCTTTGATTTAAACATGACTTTGTTTCGCCAGAGATTGAATTTAAAGAGCTCACCTCCACCTTCCACTCAGTTTTGGAATTTCAATTTAGTTCTAAAGCCTGAAAGGTCTTCTGGTAAGGACAGATAAAATGTGTCCCATTAACGAGGTCGTGATCTTGTCCAGAAGGCTTTTCTTCGGCTTGTTACCAAGGAGAGGGAAGATCCAATCTACATTTACACGTATGCTACTGTTTCAAGATTCACTAATAATTCATTAGTATAATGTTAAACATCATCATCTCTATACCATCTAAGAACAGCCCGTTGCAACCTTCCTTCAGCCATTAAAATCATGTTGATAATTCATTGTTTTGTGAATCCAATAAGCCACTCGTTAATTATGGGATTACTACCACGTTAATGTGCCAATGATTGATAATATTCTATAATACCGGGTTCTTCCAATTTCGGTGTTGATTTTGGTTTTTGTTCTTTGTTCAGTTATCATACATGAACTATGTTTGGCGTTTAAAAACAAGGGTGAATTGAATGGACCTTCCTTTTCCTTTGTTCGTTATTTATAGCTTTTCCAAGTCGAATTGAGAATTTCCCTAACCAAATTGAGATTTTTCCAAATCAATTTGAGAATTTTCCAAATCAATTTGAGAATTTTCCAATCTAAGAAGCATTCACTACTGAAAAGGAAGAGGAAGTTTTCCAACCCGAATTGACAATTTTTTAAGGCAATCTAAGACTTTTATTGAAAACAAAATTAGTGAAGCAAAATGAAAGAATAGCACTTTATGAACAAATTAACATTGAAATAAAAAAAAAAATTTCGTTGGCAAACGCAGAGTGGCCTCGATTTGTTCTGTTCTTAACAAGAGCGTAATTTTTATGAAGTGTTCTTCGTTCATTTTGTCTTTTTGATTTCAATGTTAATTTGTTCATAAAGTGCTATTCTTTCATTTTCTTCACTAGTTTTGTTTTCAACAAAAGTCTTGGATTGCCTTAAAAAATTGTCAATTCGGGTTGGAAAACTTCCTCTTCCTTTTTAGTAGTGAAAGTTTCTTAGATTGGAAAATTCTCAAATCGATTTCGAAAATTCTCAATTGATTTGGAAAATTCTCAAATTGATTTGGAAAATTCTCAAATTGGTTTGGAAAATTCTCAAATTGGTTTGGAAAATTCTCAATTCGACTTGGAAAAGCTATATATAAATTGTTGCTGATGTATATTGGTGTCCATGAATGTGAATCAACAAGCTTTTGGGTGGCATCATTGCCCACCTCATGATTGTGCTTCCTCCCTATCGAAAATGTTCACCTTTTAGGTGGTTTATTTCAGGGCCATTAATATGGCCTTCACTCTGCAGAAATTTACTGAATAGCATGCCGGTCAAATCGCCCAATTTGTACTTGAACAATGAGACGTAGAAAATCTCATGACTATCTCAATTCTACACAAACACTCACACTTCTAAAAATACCACAATCATTCTGCGTTAGTAGTGTCTTGGCACGTATATATATATCCAGTGGACTCATTTGAAAGTCCGTTTCTTTCTCAGGTTGGTCACAATATCAGTTTTCCCAGAAGTTGCTGATCTTGAGACGCTAAGGAGTTTGATGGATATGGATAGTTCCTCCTTCTCAATTCTTGAAAAAGCTACGAATGAGCACAGAGTTGACGCCTTGTAGGCATCAGGGATATCTGGGTGTTGAAGGCATAATCGCCTCTGCTCTTAGAAGGGGCAACTGATCATTCAATTGCCTCTTTGTTATATGTTAGCAGAGCCTGGTAACCAACCTCATCCTATGACATGGACCGTCCTGACGCTCCTTTCCCTAGCACTGCCGCCTAGGCAAAATGGGAAATAACTTCTAAACATCACTCCTTAAAAATTAAGGATTTACCCCAAGCCTGCCTATATTTAGCCCCCTCCTCCAGCGTTTTGAAAGCCCATGAATGTGATGAATATGGATAGTTCCTGACGCATTTTAGGCATCAGTGATACCCTCTGGGCGTTACAGGCATTGCCTCAGCCTGTGGAATTGGAAACTATTCATTCCATCGCCTCCTCGTTACAGGGGGCAAAGGGCCTTCTTACTACATATTTTTCAATAGCCTGGATGGAGTTATACCTACTACTTTACAACTCTCACCAAATATATTCGATAGGCGCTTTTAACTTTGAATGGATAACGTTTCAATCGTACGTGTACGTAGTCCACACTACAAATATCGGATTAATTATTTCCAATATTGGATTGGAATCATGAGAGTGGAAATGGCGATCCACCCCTTGCCATAGAATAGTTAGGGAGTTTTTAATCGATTATGTTAGATTCTGGCAGATACTGTGAACATATTTATGCAATTGGGAATATCTATTTAGTATAACTGCCCTTGGTTTACGTATAACCTGTGATTTTGCTCGGAAAACAAAATGCAGAACGAGAGTGAACATTTCGATTCTGGAGTCCTAACCATTTGTTGCTTGTTTGTGTAACCAGTGGGTTTCCTTCTGGAATGATGAAACAATGTAAAAAATGTGCTCCCAAAGGGTTAACAAAGTAGGTGAGCAAACTTCACTGTTTTCTTAACTTGTACCTATAATCAGAATGTTAAGAGCACCTGACATATGATCATTTCGTTCGTCATAGTCAATATCGCCTCATTCATATCCGCTTGTTGGTTTGCAATATTTTGTGCTGGAAATTACTACCAAGTGTTTTGAATTTGGTTCTTTTGATTTGCAGAAGGTGGAAGTTCCCAAGAAAAAGAAATGCCAAAGGAAGAAAAAAGTTGAAGAACCCGGTAAGCTATAGTATTCATTGTCTGTCAACGTTATGTTTTCTTTATACATCTTATGAAAAGTAAATTGATTGAGTAAAAACGTTGGATATTTACAAAAATAGTGTTAAAATAGTTTTAGACTGATTTCCATTGTTTGAGCATCATCAGTATAATCAATGACTAAGTTTCTGGATTCTAGGGAGTAGTAATGATGTTTTTGGTGGTTTACAGTTACACTGTCTCTACTTTCGTCGGATGAAGAAGATGGTGACAATGCTAGTTCGAAAAAACTCAAGTTACCCACCGTTTTGGATAAGGAACCAATTATCACAAACGAAACTGTTTCACCATTCAGCGAATCTAGAATAGAAGGTGAGCTGGATCATAATTATAAGCCATCCTATTTTCCTAAACTTTATTCTATTGATTGACATAGTTTTCCTTACTATTATCTCATTCATAGGGACAGTCATTATACCAGCTTGCGAGGACGGACTCCCATATGATTACGGGGGTTTAATGTTTGTTATAACACTTTGTGTGCAAGATTAAAATTTTTTTGCGCGATCTAACACAACCAGAAAGGGTGGACGCAGTGGTATGATGATGACTAAATCGGACTCAGCTCGACAAAAGATTCGAACAAATGGGAGTTCACTTAATCTCGCGTGTGTTTCGCTAATCGATTTTACATTTCCTTTTCGGTAGAGTCTGGAATTCAAGAATCAGATAATTGTCAAACGGAAGTGCTGCATCATCCTACACCATGCTTCCCGTTTTTCTTAAATCGCTCGTCTTATTGTCGTGGGTAAACGAAGTTAAGTACATTCTTTTTATCCTCAGTTTATGTTCTAACCTTCAGTCATATTTAACCATCCTGGTCTGGCTAGAGACCAGTAACCTAAGGTTGCTTAAATGTCAATTCACACACACCCGTGGCATGACAGTGGTGTGATTGGATCGTGATCCATCCAGCGAGGGTAACAACATTCTTCCTGGAAAATGAAGGGGCCTGTTCCCACTTGCCTGGGATGCGACAGTGCCAGTGCAAATAGAGCTGACACCGTGCTTGTACTTGATCTAGCACATTAGTTGAGGACGAAATTCTTTCATTTTCACGGCCGATTCTCCGGTGGTTTTTCATCTTTCTTTCATCATGAATGAATGAATTTGCTCAGCAGTACGTTTTAACAAATTTTCTGGCATTCTGAAGTATTTGAAAAATGTTGTTCCATCATCTATCAATTCCTTGTATAACATCGCAAATTCCCCTTCCGCCCCTCTCTTTTCCCATGCTTGATGTACCCTCTCCGTTTCTTTTTCTGGTTTTCCTCGTGGTTTTCTTTATCCAAAATCAAGGCGATCACAACAAGTTCATCATCTGAAAACACCATGGCCACGGCTGCCACAGCACGTTTGAAACACTGATCACTGTGAACAGCGATCACAGCCAGTGAAATCACCTGCCGGTCACGGCACTGCCACGGTATTGGCACGTCACGGTTGTGTGTGGATCGACCTTAATTAAACCAATATTCCATCTCCTATACTACTCGTATCTACGAGTATATATACTTACCTTAGTCAATCATGCGACGGTGCGATGAACGGACCCTCGTACGACCGTGGAAAAAACAAAAGAGCTACCTCGTGAGTGCCCTGAAACTGAACTATTATCGCGTTGCCGATGAATTCTTCTTTCCATTCTGCCTACGGAACTGCCCACCCGGTCTCTCTTGTAACTTCAGGTAATGGCGTTCATATGCGGCGAAGCGGTTTTCTTGTATTTATGGATTTTTATTTCTTTAGGGCTTTCCATTACACGTCTAGCAATAAAATGTGTCGAATCCCAAATTATATCAAACGAACTTTCCTCAAACAAATTCCTGTAAAAACAACAAAATGTTTTGGAATTAAGGCGTCCATACACGCTCAATTCAACTGTGCAGTTTGACGGAGCAAAAAAACTGTACGATTATCTGAACGGAGTTGTGTGAGGAACCTTCAGTTTTCCCCCCAGTTCTCTCAGTTTTTTTTTTTTTTTTTTTAGTGAGTCGCAGTTCAGTTGAGAAGTAGTTGTGAATTTGTGAATGATGAACTTAATAATTTGTGAAGTAGTGGACCAAAAAAGAAAAGCAGCAACGTGCTGTATGCTTGCTGCGAGCATTATGCGTGTAGAAAATGAGCAGCAACGAAAAAGAAGACGCCAGGATCGCTGGAGCAAGGACTGGTCGCTTCAAAGAAGTGAAGTGCCCAATGATCTTGATTTGCTAGACGAATTGATGGAAAGAGGAGAAGTCGCAGACTTCAAGAATTACTTACGATTTTTATTTATTCAGTTTATCAATCAAAACGTCGTACGCTGCCGCTTTTTTTTACCCGGTTTGAGTAAGCTGGACTTCGCTGATCACACAATTCCGGCAAATCGCGGTAACCCTCGGGAAAAGCGAGAAAAGGGCTTCTTTCCTGCTAATTTTTGGTAGGAACGAGGGAAGGGATGACTGTTAGTAGAGGCTCATAAACACCGCGGCAAGAACTGACCAAACTGTGCGATTAACTGAGGAAATTACGCAGTTTATCGGTGAAAAGTAGAAACGTTTGCGCAGGCCAACGGCCGGAATAAAAAACTGCGTGAACTGCGCAGTTTCTTCAGTTGATCGCTCAGACATGATGTCACACGTGATAAACTGCGCAGGTAAACTGAGCGTGTTTGGACCCCTTTAAGCTTCTTCGGAAGTCTTATTAAAATAATTACATTTTGGAAATATCTTACTGCTGATGTTTTGAGGCGCTGTTTACAGCCCAGGTAATCTCAGAAAGTTTTGCCAAATTAAATGAAAGTTGTATCAATGTCTAAAGGCAAACAGACAGACACGGAATCAAAATTCCTTCACAGCTATGGTTTCCATCCTGCAAACCCAATATGGATTTAGATTTGTTTGCAGAATCACTAGTTTTATCCAACTCATGAAAGTATAAACAGTGCTTCTACTTTTTCGGTACGCTCAAAGAAGAAATACATGGACAAATTAATTTGATAATTGGTTGCATGATTGGGCGGGGAAATCCTGTTATTGTGGTTAAACGATTTTACGATCAACACGCTATACGTCCGTCCATCGGATTTCTTGGGTGTTTCAGGTGGAGGTCTCGATTTGGCGGATATAATCACATCAACTGATGTAGAACGGGCCCTGCTTCAGTGCCGGACAGTGAGGATAGGGTCTTATAAAACTGTGCCAGAAGGCAAAGTGGCCATTACAGAGTATGGGTTGTACATCAAGATCCCATCTCTTGAAACCAAAGGTAACACATCTCTTGAAAGTTTAAACTATTTTCCTTCAAGATTGCTAAACTTGCAAGTCAGTAATGTCGTAGTTTTCCTTTTGATCTATTCATTCCTCTAAAGTTAGAGGTGATTGAGCCTAAGCTAATTGGACCACTCAATTTAACAGAAAGTTTCATATCCTTTTATCCGTTCTGAGAACCGATTGAAAAATCTTGAGATGCGATTGCCTCAGAGTGACGAATTTGGAATTGTCATTAACTCGCCAGATAAGGTCGTCTACCTCCAGTTTTAATGGAAATCAATCAAGTGTATTATAATTATGCTGCTCTTGTGACTGGAAATATATTCCTGGAAAATGTAATCCCAATCTTACTTATTTCATGAACTCGTTCTCTAAAAAGGTTTAAAGTTTTGTCAAGTCCACAGAGCCCATATCTGCCAAATCTTTGAAGAAACGAAACATGGATATCCTCCATTTTTGGCATAACCATAACCATGTCCTTAACACGTTGGAATTTACTAATTTTTATGTCATGTCTTATTTCAGAAATGGTTACTGTTAAGATTTTCAAGAACGAAATAGTTAAAATTCTTGGCAATTTTGGCAAAACCGTTCCAGTTCTATTCTATTACACAACGGCGAAAGCTGCTGAAAAAATTAGGCGTATTCTCCAGATGTCACCACCGGACCAACATCGAGGTCCTTATTACGATCCAACAAGTTCCGGTAAGTCTTGGTATGTGATTATTTTACTCAAGTTGTAAGCAAGACAATGAATTGTGTGCATCTCCTCCGCTATCAACATGAGGCAGTTACTCGAATGGCCTGTCTTGGGGTGTCAAATGCTCCTGGAAAAACAAGAAGTGGTTCGGGTTCTGAAGGGAGGAAGGAACGCTTCTCACCTAACATGAAGACTGCTAAACTACCTACGCCTCTTCTTTACAAATTTATTACGAAAACATGCATTGCACACTAGCACAGAGTGGCTTATGTACATTTATGACAGGAGCAGGGCAGGCGTCATGTGTAGAGAAGAGAACTTCAAAGTGAATAGAAATCAGCAGTAAAACAACAAGTCCTATTGGGAGTTCATGAATTTGAATGTTGTGTGATCCATGAGGAGCAAAGCTTCCTCAGGAGGAGCCCTATTAACTACCCCCCCCCCCCCCCCAACCCCCTACTTATTATTGCCAAATATATTAATTGTGGTATTGGATAGCAAGATGTCACACCATTTCTGGTCATGTGAGACCCAAGAAGGACCACGCAGCTTCTGTGGTCTTGTCACCTGTCACAGGAGTTCATTAACTTGCATGATGGGTTACTGTGTTGCATCTCTTTACCAGGCCTGTAGGTATTTAAATAAATTGGTATCACAAAGAAGACCAAATTCACATGTTTGACCGAAACTTGCTTTTTTCAAGAGTTGTGCCCATGGTTGTATGGATCAATAATCAATAACGTACCATTATTTAATAGAATGGTGGTGCTGCTCTGAAGAGGGTAGTACACAAGTTGAAAGGAGCTTGTCCAGATGTATTCTGCACTAAAGGACTACATCCCCAATCAAACATGGATAGTAACGGAGGCACTGTCAAATACAAACCTTTGTCAATCTTTGTTCGGAAAGGAATCTGGGAATTCGATGTATCAACACAATCGTACATTCAACAAGCAATCTGTATTCTGATTAAACAAGAATTAGGAAAAGAAGATCAATGTTGATCCGACAAACTCTTTGAAACTTGGGAACACGGAAGAGAAGACCGCCGCTCTTCTATGGAAATTCGATGGAGTTGGTAGATAAGTCCTTGGAATCCCTGAAGAAGACAAACTGAGCAAAGTCCTGAATTGAACCTAGGAGAGCAGCTGCTAACTGATCTAATTGGAATGTTCTTGTTCCTGCCGTATGTTTATGTTAAAATATATGCTTGAAACTTGAACAAAATTTTATTTTTTAATAGGATAGTTATGTTGCTTAGTGTTGGGGTCACTCTGAAGTAGAGGTGGGTAGTGAGTGGTGGGTCAAAGAACTTCTCTTTCAAGTGAACTTGTCCCAAATCCTGCGGAAGGAAGACCTGCAGTTCACCACAAGACGTTTGCGACAGCATGGCTCCCCGCGGCCGACATTCAAACTATTCAGTCGCGAACTTTGTGGCAAGTGAAGTTTGAGACCTGCTGGTCGCAAACGTCTCGTTCTGAGGAGTCTTGGCTCAAGATAACCGTTCACTCTTCCCACCTAACAACCTGGGCAGGTCGCCGTTCCTTTCCAGCAGATTCTACTATTCAAATAAAATTTATTCACGAGGACTCGGAAAATGACTTTGTTTTGGTACCTATCATTGTTTTACTCAGAGGTACTCATGTGAGGAGTACAGTTAGACGTCTATCATCTACCGAACCCTGACTGTACACGAAGATAATAGAGGTCCCATTCATTCACAAAGTGAATCGCGGAGCAAACTGCAGGTCACATTCATTCACGGAGTGAACAGGTGACCTTCTCCCACTGACCTTGTCTTTGGACTGAGTGACCTGTAGGGAGTCTACTCCCTCAGGTGACCTGGGTTTACACACCTCTACTCTGAAGAGACGAAACGTTTGAAAATCAACATTTATCATTTTAAACGTGGGAGCTCATCATAGGAAGAGTTTAGTGAGCGGCTTCTCGAGAATGTCCAAGCCGAGGTATTACTGAATTCTCTACGCCCTCATTAATTGTCTGCCATCCGGAAACAGTTGACAAGATTTACTTTTGATTCGGGTAGTGTGTTTAATCAAATACACGGGTCCCTTCACTCTTAGTTCCGCCACTGACCACCACCACAATGTTCCAACTTCAATGACTTGCAACACGCTCACGTTATCTTGTAATATTTTCGCCGTAATGCATTCAATTTTCACGTCTTTTCTCCTGCAAACCAAATTATCAACCTAGTTTTTACGAATTTAGACATTGAATTAAGTTGTATCCTTATTTCTGTGACAGTGGAAATGCATCGGCGGATAACATTACTACCTGAGAAAATATCGGAAGAGACAAGATTATTCTTGAAGTGTACCTATGACAACCAATGCCTCCTTGAAAACCTTTCGATCGACGAAGCCAACTCTATTCTTATCAAAGCCAGTCCGTCAGAAGCTCCAGTTGAAGTGAGTTGGATTTCCATGCCTGTTTAATCCACTTAATGTAACGTGAGATCGTAATATTTGTTCATGTTATTAGTTAGTTTAATGTTGTTGTTGAAGTTTTAGGATTTTGATGACAGATAGTTTATTTATTTTTTTTAATCCTATGCACGTATCGGCCGAGTATTAATTATTGGTATTGGTAGGTTCAACACACAATTCGTAGCAATGCAGAGCAAGCTCATGTAAATTAATTGAAATTGTTCTTATCTTTGGGGACTAAAATAAGAAAGAATTTCCTGGAAGGAAAACTATTTTGCCTTCTTATTTTCAAGTTATTATGATTTTATTTGGTTAACTATTGATGTTGAATAATTGATTCACAGTCAAAATCTCTTCGGTTTGATTCATTAAAATAAAATAAAGTATTTTTGATTTCACGAATTTAAACTATTGAATTTCGGTTAATTCCAAGTAATGCCGAGGTAGCATTCTCATATTATCATCCAATGTGGTTTAATATTCATTCATATAACATGAAGTTTTGATACACCTATTGAAAAAATTCATAGTGACAATTATATTAATATAGTGCCATCAACGTTTTAATATCATTCTTCAAACCCACATTTTCATTTTCAGAATGCTATCCAAACTCCTAATCGAGGCAAGGAGAACTTCATGCAAACCCCGAATTCTGGTCAAAATTCATCTACAGCCAACGCTGCTTCTAATGCCCCCATTCAGGCGTAAGTAGAATCTAATGCTTTTTCAGTATCTAGCTGATGAATGCTCTAAAAATACTATATGAATTTCAACTGGATCGTATCATCATTTTGTCATCTATACCATGATAGACTCGCAATATTTTTTTTTACCACTGAGGCCCTGGCTATTGTGGCTGGAGGAGGAGGTCGTTACCTCTAACTCCTTCCCAGGAGTTGCACGGCACTTGCACCCATCGTCACAAACTGCCTGGGTCCACGCACTAACTGCTTGGCAATTACTGGGAAGGCATTGACATCCCAGTCTGTTGTGACGACCTTAAGTCGTCGACCCCACCCATAGCTGGAAGGTCCACCCTTCCCCACCACGTTTTGTCGAATGAGAGGAGACCCTTAACCTCTCCTGTTTCAATAACCCGAGGATCAACGGAAGCCTGCCCCCAGGTTAGAAAACGCTGTTTTGCCAGCACAGGGCATTGGCAAATCACATGACACGCAGTCTCATCCTCTGCTCCACAGAACCGGCAGAGGGTGGTGTCAGATTTTCCCATTTTGTGGAAATGGTGTCTAAGTGGACAGTGCCCCGTTAAGAGCCCTGTTACTATATGTATATCCTTTCTTCCTAGGCTAAGCAGCTCGTTAGCTCTCTTCCTGGAGATATCAATTAATTGCTTTGCCTGCCTCTGCCCCCTAACAGGGAGCCAGCAGGCAGTACTCTTCTTACTCTCTCATTTGGAAAGCTCTCGTAGTACCCAGGAAGGGTTCTGGACCTAATGGGAGAGAAGAAGCACTTTCCCTAGCTAAGGTGTTAGCTCTTTCGTTCCCCTCAACCCCTTGGTGCCCAGGGCATCACACCACTGTAACCTTATTATTACTGGCATAGGTCTTGAGGTTAGCCAAGCACTCCGGCACCAGCCTCGAGGAAATTTTAAAAGGGGCCAGCGCCTTAAGGGCCACTTGACTATCTAGACCCGTGGTAAATGTCGACTCACCATTTGAAGGCGCTGCTGTATGCTGGAACATCTCTCTCGCCATTCCTGTCATGTCCCATGAATCTTTCTAACAAGCTTAGATTCTACACCTTTCGAGATCATCTTAAACATTTCAAAAGACCCAAATTCATGTCACCTGGTCGAGGAAACTACACCCAAGTCCGCAGACGTTTTTCACTGTTATTTGTGTTATGTGCTCTGACAAGACACCAACCTACTGTGTCTCTCTGGAAAAATGTGTTATAGCGTCCTCAAAAAACCTATGTGACACAAAGTAACCTCTAGTTTTGAAAATAGCCATCTATTTTATATAATTTTTTTTTTTTTTTTTTTTTTTTTTAGAATAATGGTCTACCCTCCTCCTCCGGCTAAGGGAGGTATTTCCATCAACACGGAAGACTACGGTTGCTTGGGAGAGGACAATTTCCTAAATGATGTTATCATCGATTTTTACCTGAGGTAAGTTGAGATGTCGATTTCATATTAATGTTGACTTTATTGATTGGTTTTCGTATATTTCAATTTTCAATCTTCCACAATTTATCAATCTATTTCCGTTTCTTTTAACATTAAGATATCGGTATTATATGTTACATTTTTCTATCATTTGATCGAGCTTTGAACAGCTTTCATGTTCTTTGGAAGAGTGATTTACTAAATGTTTAGTAGATAGCTTAAATTGTGGATGTAGGATTCGTATTCATTGATTCTGTGCATTGATAATCCTTCCAACCTCTGATTGTTGATGATATCGGTATCAGCGAAAGTCACGAACGAATGTGAATCGGTCTGAATAATTTGCGTTTGATTAATTCAATATCATTATTTCTCCCTCCAGGTATTTTGTTCAAACTCAACTCAGCCCAGAAGACCAACAGAGGACGCATGTGTTCTCGTCGTTCTTCTACAAAAGGCTAACTACTAAAATTCCTCCAAGACCAGATGACAAACATTCTGCTGCTGAAAGGCGTCACACCCGCGTTCGGAGTTGGACTAAGCACGTGGACCTATTTTCAAAAGACTTCATCATCATCCCTATCAATGAAAAGTAATTTTGTTGTATTAGTATGAGAATATCATGTCTCCTTCAAGTTTTACAGAATTTGAATTCAGAAGATTTGAAACAGTACGAACTTTGTATTGGAAAGAATGGGGTTTTATGAGAAAGACAGCCTTGGTTGAAAGCAAGTAAGATGAATCCTGCTGAAAGGTGACTGCCCTTGGGTTCAAGTTTCTGTTCTGACTTAAGCCGCGTCCACACAATGCCGAATGAGGCACCCTCTTAGGATCCGCAAAGGTGAACAAGTGTGGACGCGTGCCGAACTTGCAGAAGGCCACCCGAACGAGGGCGATCCCAAACTGACTCGTGTCGGTCCGGTTCAAAGGATGCGGATCCGCATGAATAGTCTAGTGCCGATCACCCTCAGTCGGGTCAGCACGTCAGCAAGTTACAGCATTTCATCCGGAAAAAGTTGGCAAAGCCCACGTCGTTTTTATACTCGTACTTAATGCGTCCTCCTCATCAAGTATTACATCTTTCATAAATTCGGTGGCGCTGTATTTTTTCCTTCCATTTTTTATGGATGGACGAACCCAAAATCTTCTAGGGCGGCTTTCAGCAATAATTCCAATCAGAATCGCAGCTGCATCTGCGAGAATTTGATCGTCCTCACTCATTATTGATTAAATAATTTCACACTTAATAACTACCTACTAATAATTTCACTAATTTGTCACCAAAATGAAAATCATGCGATCTTTGGAGGCTACAAGCTGACTTAAGCTGGATTCACATCCATCCGGCAAGCTATCTGGAAAGTGAATACGAGCAGCTGATTGGTTGGACACTAGCTGGGGAGAGGGAATATTTTTTCCGGACAGCCAGTTTTGAAACGAACTGTACGCATCTGATTTTTCAAATATTTTTCTTGCCGGATGGCGCAGTTCACTACTGCGCATACGGAATGGCGTCGGGAACTGAAACAGCTGTTGAAGGAAGCGCGGGAAACGAGTTGTTGGCTTGTGTTTGGCCGATTCCCCTCCATCCCCTCCACTGCTTTTTACCAGCTTCCCCTATCCGTATTTCCGAACGATCCGGATGGATCTGAACCCTGCTTAAGGGCGATCGCCCCGTCCACACTACTTTCGCAGTGTGGACGCAATGCCGACCCGAAGAGGCCGATCAACCTCTTTCGGCATAGTGTGGACGCGGCATTACAGATATGGGCGTGTTTCGTTAGCCACATTACTAGGTTTTTGGGTCTATTAATTACATTTTACGATGTGCATTGCTCCCCTGCAATGACCATTGACACACGTTTTCTGCTTTTGTTAGAATACAGTACGCTATCAACACTCTCCTTCTAATAAGAAGCGTGCATTAGTGAATAGAGATGTGGGTATTGGGATAAGAATCAATAAGGCCCGACTGCTTGTTGCGTGTCCAAACTTGAACAATTTTTGCTTCCAAATCTACCTACAGGTAGCTCAATTTTGTTTTCACTTTCGGGGGATGTACAACTTGGTTTTCTCCTAAATCAAAATGTCAACTCCCATTTTGCGTTTTAGATCAATCTAAAAACGTGTCTCGTTTTTGTCTTCCCAGCAAATCTTTATACCAAGCTTAGTTGCTTGAATTGTCATCCTATTTTGACTGTTTCAACGCTCATAAATCAATACTTCATTCTACTCAATGAGCAAACATAAAATCTACAAATCAGGTTGTTGTGGTCCGATTTTCTTTCTGAAATTCAGAGCCTAATCGGAAAAGAATGGTGAAATAATCCCAATTTCATCAAAGTCATTAGTATCTGCTGCCCATGCGCCTACGTGAAATCCTTGTAACAACATTTCCACAGTAAAATATTCTAACAATGAGAAAAACTTTGCATCTTACTCGAAATGTAATCAACCTATGTAACTAATGATTACCGTAGAATGGATTTGTCTCTTGGATTCTCAATTCATTTGACAAATGCGAGATGACCTATGACAGTTGACAAAATACAAGTTACAGATCACTCTCGGCAGGAAAGCTCTTAAACCAAATGGAACTTTCACCCGTTTCATGCCATCTCTCTTGAACCCCAGTAGGGAAGAGACCCTGGTTCTGGTTCCCCGTCTGCATCTAACCATCCCAAAGATTTAGCAGGAATTTGGTCACTGAGGATTTTTTTCGGAGAACTTTGGTTGTATGTTGCATTCTTTAGGTGCCTCCATCTGTTTTACTTATTCATTCATTGCACTTGATGAATCTTAATTCCATTTACTATTACCGTAAATATTCGTTTGGTGGCTTTAAGTCATTCTCAATACTTGTTTCAGCTCCCATTGGTTCCTTGGTGTGGTCTGCTTCCCTGGGCTCACGCATGCTGTTCGGTTAACTGATGGAAAGCCCGTCGCTAATCCGTCTAAGCGTAGAGGTAAGCGTTTTTGACTAAGAAAAACAACCATAAACATTGTCATCGATCATCATAAAAACGAATCAAGGCAGACGGAAGATATTCTTTCATCAAAGTGTGACAGTTGCCAATCCTTGTGATGGGCGCCATTATATTAAATTACTGTCGGATTTGATGAATTATCTATTTAAAAAAACAAACACATTTCTGTTAGCGTCAGCAGTCCATCGTCATTAGCTCAAAATTATACGGTTGTTTGATGAAGTTCAAATTCGAAATGGATCGTTTCTGATGAATTGGGATTGGATTAGCTGACAACTTGCCTTATCTGTTCTACTGTTTGATTAGAGTCATAATCTTTGTTTTTATTATTAGAAACTGGAGTACCTCAGATGATCGGAGGAACTACCATCACCAGGGTGAGCCAAGAGCCAATGACAATTACAATTGAGCCGGATGAAGAAGATCGTGATGAAGCCGAAGCTGATGACGACGATCTTGAGCCTAACACCAGTGATGAAGTGAGTATCTACAATTTCAGTCAGTACTGGTAGTTGACTAGTTTTTAATAAAATTTAATATCATATATTTGTTCAATAGGAGCCTTGTGAAGAAGCTGAAGAGGGCAGTGAACTTTTGGATGATGCCACACATCCGGTTGCAAAAATGAAAGTTAAAAAGGAACCCCAAGATCCCATTAAACAGTGAGTAAATACGTTTGAGATTCACTTTTTGACTTGTTTGTGTATTTTGCAATTTGGGCTCATAGTGGTCTATGAGATCAGGATACCTATTTCAGGTTGGTTTTGCAGTTTGTTAATTTTCCCTCCATCATTTGATTGCCATGATGCTTTTGCCATTGCTTTTTGGTTTATTATTCTATAAAAAACCATTGTAATCGCTCTTTAAAAAAAAAAAAAAAAATAACCCCCCCCCCCCCCCCTGAAAATTTCATGGTTTACGTTTCAAAGGGTGTAGAATCCGAATCGGCAATACAAATTTTTCCGTCCGTCCGCCGTCTGCCGTACGCACGATTTCTCCCAAACGGCTGAAGCAAAAAAGCTGAAATTTTCAGGAAAAATCCATGTTGGTCCGGCGACTCCCCAATTCTTGAGCCAGCTCTCTCACTTAATTTAAAGTGCCCTTTAAGGGTTGTCAAAGTTTTTTAAATCCCTAAAAACCTCAAAAGAGTCAAGGCGGCCTTAATTTGTACTCTTTTTGAAGAACACTCCACGAGGAATCGAATGAGCCCCTCCCCAGGCCCGTAGGTCAAACCATTCCCGATCTATGGCCCGATTTATGGTGCCAACATTCGCATTATTTTGGTTTATTATTGTTTTTTTGTTGATATCAGTAACCTAGTGATGTAGTAATGTGGATACTGGAGTGAACTCCTGAAAAGCTTTGTAGCCGATACACGGGTTGAAGCATTCTGATGACCATAAAAAAAAAAAAAAAAAAAACGCTGCAAATTCTTTTATTGGGGTTTATTATTCAATTGGCTTGCGTTCATGATTTGAATTTATACTAAGCTTTGGGGTGTGCGTGTTTCACAGGTGATAGAGAGATTATTGAATTTCAGGAGGCACACAAATATAATCAACTGATCAATCCAAATAGGTATTTTGGTTGAGAACAGATTTACGTGCTCTATGTATATCTCCTGAAATTCAATAATCGCTCCATCACCTGTGAACAACCACACTCCAAAGCTTAGTAGAAATTCAAATCATGAACGTAAGCCAATTGAATAATAAACGCCAGTGAAAGTATTTGCAGCGTTTTTTCATCATGATGATAATGATACGTATTACTACGTCGTTTTATATAGAAATTCTTAGAGATATCTCAGTTGTAAAGTCGAAAGAAACTGATAACCAAAATTATCATTTTTTAGAATAATATAAGTTTACTTCTAGTTTTTCCCTAAATTTGCTTAATTGTTTTTTTTTAGTTATTGTTTTATGATTATTTTCATTCTCCAGGCCTTGCATTCTAATTTTCGATTCCCTGGCTGGTGCCAGTCGCTCGAAAGTGTGTGCCACTCTTCGGGAATACCTACAAGTTGAATACAATGTCAGGCACCGGAACAGTAAAGGTAAACGTGAAATCAACAAAAACACAATGCGAGCGTCTGTAGTTAAAGTACCACAGCAAACCAACTACACGGATTGTGGCCTTTATGTGTTACAGTACACTGAAGCCTTCTTCCAGGTACGAACCTTACATTATGTACTTTTACAATTAGTTTTTTTATAAACAACTTTTGTAGAAACAAGTTAGGCTATTACTGATACTATTTTGGCACTCCAATAAATATTACTCTTACAAATCTTCCAATTTTTGCCGTAATGGTTAGGAAGTTGTTGGGGAAGTTTATCTCAGAGCCTTTCTTAAGAACGTTGGAGGAGTAGCATATCTAGCGTCTAAGGCCCATTTTCAATGGAATTTGAACGATGGATTAAAGTTTGAGAAAATTCAAGTTCAGTACTACCAAATGTTTTTCACTAGTGTTGTGTAAAATGAAAATTCTGCCAAAATTGAACCAAGATACATTTCACATAGCATTCCCGCATTTTGATAATAGAGAGTTCCTAGGAGATTCGGACACCATGGTATCGTATCTAGTCGGTGGTTGTATCTAGGGTGAGCACAGCTCTGGTTAGCAAAAATGGTGGCGCTACCACCAACTCAGCTGAACTAGTGGTATCTCTGATCCGTATCTAAGAGTCAAGTACGTTTTGCTTTCACGTCACTATAGAAAACGAGCAGTCTTTTTGATGCTTTTCAAGATAACTCGGATCACTCGTTCTTCTGGTTTTTTTTTTAAATCCAAAAATGCAGGGGGTGGAAGACTTTTTTGAATAATATGTTAACGGATTGATTTCAACTGAGGAGTTGCTGTTGTTTTTTTGAACGTATTTGGAGCGGGAGAGTGTAAGGGAAGCACGTCGACGATTAAGCCTGCTCTATGGGAGATTTTCCCTGGATGACATGAGCGAAGATGATTTACTGTTTTCGTTCCGATTTAATAGAGAACATGTACATTTACTCCAGAGGCTCCTTCAAATTCCCGCTGAAGTTACGACAGATAAGTATGCTTGGAATCAAAATTGATTTGTTTGTAACTTCTTACTTAGCGACTTGGGAAGTACATACTCCAGAAAAGGAATGTACAGCAGGGATTCTGGGGTTGCATTTAGACAGTTTTTATAATAGCGAATTCCTAAATGAAGCTGTTAGGCTCTTTAAAAACTCGCACAGTTGGTGAGAGGCTCACTCAAAACAAGTTGTTAGTTCGTAGGTACTAAATATCAAAATCTTAATGTTTTCTTAAACTGTAAAGTAGCTAATAAAATGATGTTGAATCAAAATGAAAATGCTGCTCTCTCTTGGCATGAAATTCCAATTTAGCAATTTCAGAAATCAAATTTTTAGGTAGAAATGTTGAAGATGTTGATGCGAAGCGGTTTACAACTAGGTTACTCCGATGGCGGGTTACTTTGCGATAAGGACGTAAGATACGTTCGTTCGGATCGCATCGGTGGCATCGTAACTTCCGTAAAGATACCGCCGTCATATTGCAATACAACCGATCGTATTGGCGGCGCATGCGCAGTCGCGCGTTCGTATCGCAATACGGATTCGTATCGTTGTTAGCGGATCTCGTTGGAACTCTCTAATAACCCAGTTACGCTTTGCATTGTCATCACTGAACGAGTTGTTAGGAACTTGATTATTGAAAAGTGAAATAGCCAAAACCACAAAAAAACTAGGTACCGCTGAAATAACGTTTAAAGCAGATTTTGAAGGCAGACCTATGAACAGGTCCAGAATGTAAATGTACTTCCAATCAATCCATCACTCCTGTACCATTGAAGCATGCCTCATTTTAATTCCTTTTCATTCCCTACTACCATTATTTTTTTCTGTGATGAAGTTTGTTACTACATCGCCTAATGGGCCCCTCCCTAATTTCATTGCTAATTACAACTTCCAAAACATTCCTCATGTGCGATCTCAGCACTGGCTTTTGAAAGAAAAGAAGAGAATCTTACAATGTCGAAGATACATTTTTGCAAATCATTGCTGCAGTTCAATATATTTTTCTTTATTTTTTTTTTTAGAGCCCAATTACAGACTATCGCATGCCAATCAAACAGCTTGTTGATTGGTTTGATACCACAATTGTGAGTAAGAAGAGGTATCAAATCCAACAACTTTTGCACAAGCTCATGGAAGAACAGAATGTGGACACTGCTCGGTTGAATCTCCCTCAATTGAATCTCCATCCTGAAGGTACGGGTAAAGTTTTCCACGATGAGGAAGAAGAAGAAATGCCAGAAGATATGGAGGACATGGATTATGAGGATATGGAAGAAGATGAAGAGATGATGGGGGAAGAAGAAGAGGACGAAGAAATGGCAGAATTTCATCGGAAAATGGTAGCAAATCCTTCTGCCTTGCCGGGAAACTCATCTATGACCGGCAACGCGGCAGTGCCCTCAGGCAACAACCAATCGACTCCTGGTGAGGACATTCGAGCGCGATTACAAAGGAGAGAATTGTCAATCAGTTCCAGTATTGCCAGTTCGATAGGGAACTCAGTAAGCATCACAACCTCAACATCCACCTCTGCGCCTAGCCCATCAAAACCTACCCTGCAGTCCCCAGCCATTTCCAATACCCCAATCGTGCCGCCTACTATATCCTTATCTCGTAAAATTGTCCCGGACTCCTCGACCCCTTCCCCTTCTAAAACCCCCCAACACAGTTCCCACAGCAAGTACGAACACCTCTCTATAACCTCCACGACGGTCGGGTCGTCTGGTGCCAAACGGAAAGTCACCTCAATGAGTCTCAAAGACGTCCGGATTCCCCCTCGCCAACAATCAGCCTCCTCCACTCCCAGCCGATCCGTGGACATTAAAAAAGTCCGAACTGAATGACCGTTGCCCTCGTCTCCTATAGTTCCTCCACATAAAGAGGGCAGTGATAAAAGATAAGATAACCTCCTCTATACATCATTATCTATACTTGCTATCCCCCAACATGATTTTCGTATTTTATTGCAAATCTTTCCTTCATCTCGAAAAAATTATATATACATATAAATGACTTGATTGTAAATATCCGAAGAATTTTGTCAAAGGAGTTTTTGTACTGTGGTTTTCCCTACTTCATTATTTCTGTACATATATGTTGAATGTCTGATGTATTTCATTTTTTATTTTGTTTTTTTGTTTTATTGTCAACGGATTGATGAAATGAAACTTGATGTTAAGGATTAGTCGTACAATAAGATTATGTAATTAGCGTAGGCTTCTATGATGAGCCGTCACTCTCCTATACACTCAGATTTCTGTACGTCATCTATAAAGTTAATAAACAAATTTTGTTTGATTTCGTGCATCTCATTAATTTCATGATGAATAATGGTGGTCTTGAAAAACTCCCATTTATTTTCAATGCCATTAAAAAAAGGAAAAAAAAGTCTGCCAAGTGGGTGTGGCACATAGCTTTCTCGTATCCATAACATGACTGTATAGATCATTGAAAATTATTATTGACTAAAGAACTTCGTTCAATCAAGCTCGAGGCTAAAACTTTATTTTCTCTTTATAACTCACGAGGACCATCTTTACATCAGTCCGAACAATCCCTGAAAATTTCATCGAAATCAGTCATAAACTCCCGGAGTTATGCTTGTGGCAAGGATTTCACGTTTGCGCATGCGCAGTGGCTACTATTGATCCGGGGGTCATGAAACCTATAGGGGACCTACCCGCACAATCCCTGAAAATTTCATCAAAATCGGACTATAACTTCGTGTAGTTTTGCCCGTAACAAGGATTTGCTGACAGACAGACGGAACCAAAATTGTTCAGAAAGGTCTAAAATGCGAGTGGAATTTTTGATTTTGGAGACATAAAAATTTTCACATCCCGAAAGTGAAAACAGTGCTTCCGCTACCTTGGTAGACTGGGAAGCAAAAAACATTTAAGCAACGCTGAGTTCGATTTTGTTATCAGAATGTCCGCTAGGTTCAGTTTCTGCCATCAATAAGTTGAATATGATTTCAAAATACTTATCATAGTTTTTATTGAGTTTTTTGACCAAGTTCACTGGTATATATATGAAGGGTACAGGGGAAAAACGTCCATGTCCATTCCTAATCATTCTGTAAAAAACAAACTTTACTATTTCATCAGGAATAAGGTTAAGATAATAAAGACATTTTATCAACACTTTCTGCTCTTGTAATAATTTATTGTTCACATTTTGATAAAATAATTTTTAAATGAAAAAAAAAAAAAAAAAATGGTGGAACATTTTTTTTTTTTTTTGTCGCATAATGTTTTTTGTGACA
The DNA here is from genome assembly GCA_031894815.1 of Creontiades dilutus. Lineage (NCBI taxonomy): Eukaryota > Metazoa > Arthropoda > Insecta > Hemiptera > Miridae > Creontiades > Creontiades dilutus. The sequence continues at coordinate 125,333 of JAVIWC010008991.1, read as the reverse complement.
TATGGACTTGAACGGTTTTTTCACGGGAGTTTAATAATCGGCGTCAATGGGTTACAAGTACTCGTCATCATTTTCATCAGGGTCTTCATCAACCGGCTGTAGTTGTTCATAAAACTGTCTGGATTCTGGATGTATCAAGAGCTGTTGGAGGTGTTAAAGGTCTTTGGTATTTTCCAGGCTTCAGTGGGAGTGAACATGTGTTACAATGGCATCAGAGTAGTTTTTGTGTGTTTCAGTGTGCATTCCGATAGTCCTCCACCAGGTTTAGCGGCTTTACCACCAGTACCGCCCGTAAACTCTTTACAACATTAATAAAGTTGGTGATAACTTGTATTCTAAATCATGACGACCAACTGTATCAACGTTAATTATATGAAATCCGTATTTTCCATCAGTGCAAAGCAATTTCATTGAAGCTTGCCGAGGCATCATTCCACACACAAGTTTACTACTCACTGAACCCAATCCTACAAACTGACTTCAATAAAAATCACTAAAGCTGCTGACTATTTAGGAGTTAGTCACTCCATTTCACAGCATTCCAACTAAGTACCATTTTGATGCAGTAGGTTTGAACTTGACTCGCTGCTCAGAGTCTGAGCTAAAAGGCACCAAACTGAGAATAGATATGAATCAAGCAAACAGCACACTGGAAATTTGAATCACTGGTATGACACCTTACCCACCTGTTATCTGGAAGAGATACTCGATGACGACAGGTCATGTGGACTCCAATTTTTCTTCCCCCTCACGCGCGCGGGCTTGAACAGTTTTTCCCATGTACCTGTTATTTCAAGCTGTCGAATGATGAAGACGGGAACGTTTTTAAATACGACGGATGCATCTTTTGGAAGCTTGGGCCGAAATACGTTAGATGGTACTGTTATCTCAAAAATGGACTTGAACGTTTTCCCCCTAAAACCTCCATATGTATTTTTAGTTCTAGATTGGTATTTCTCTCACGAAAAATAGAAGGAAAAAAAAGAAGCATAAATTTTGGAAAACATGCTAATAGGTTCAGTCTCTACCAGAAAAGAGAAATAAAAAGACATTTATTTTGACTATGCTTGTGCGACACAAGTGAGTAATCATAAAAATCTTGAAGAAACATAACCTTATGAATATGGCTGAATGTCAAGGCTCTAATGAGAACTGTAGAAATGAGGATTAGTTGTCAATTGTGATGGATATGGTTAGTTGGACCTTCCCAATTCTTGAATCCGTCGCCTTGGGAGATGAATCAGAGGCTTTCGAGCGTATGGCTCGTCCCCTGGCGGGCATTACCGCATTCAGCTCAATGGAAGGGGCAACTATACCATTCCATCACCTCACAAGATTCAGGGCTCCACTTCACTTGAAGGTTTCAAAAGATTTTGTTATCACAGCAATAACCTGCTGCACATTAGGCTTGCTCAAGTTTACACATTAGGCTTGATAACGATATTAACTCAAGAATTTACCAACGTACAGTGATTATACACATTCATTTTAAAAAATGTAGAAAATTGGGTAAATTGCTACAAATTATTCCGAATTTAATTGACAAAATTTTTTTTATGTTAACTAATACAAGCTATTTCAACAATCACACTGTGAATTTCCAGTAAGTACCAAAACAGAAATAATGTGCAATATGGTTCTGGTACGCAAATGTAAAATCCACACACATCACACAAAGATGACCGATTGTAGAGTTGACTTAGCAAATGTATTTATTGATATTGATAAAATCGGAGCAGTTAACACATTCATAAAATCTACATTATTATTCCGATTTTAATTGATTTTTCAAAGATTGAACAAGTGAGAAGAAGTCTCAATTGTATTCTCTGTGCCTACGCAAATGTAAAATCCTCGTACCGATTGTAGAGTTGACTTAGCAAATGTGAAAGCATCATGTAATTATTACTTACTGGGATAAGGGATCAAGTATGAACTTCAAATGCTTGAATATGTCCCACCTAGTTTCAATCCGATTTTCAGGGACGGAGGTAGAGATGGCCATCTCTGAATTACTTAATTTTGATGAACAGCACATGTCATTAGTTCTGATGAAGCTGATTGCTTCACCCAACTTGGCAAAATTGTTTCCATGGACGGGAAATGCAATTTTGAAACAAACTCCTGGCGGGGTTAGTGAGAAACAACCAGCCATTCGATTTATGTGGTAATTCAACATCATCTTCATTAAAACGTGATTTGTCGGCGTTCATTAATACTAGCAGGTTTGGAGTCAGTAATGTGCAGCCGTCACTAGAATTTGAACAGAGATAATTTCTCAAGAGGTACCGAGGTCCTGAAGAACATCGCCACCTGATGAGTCTATCAGAGTGGCGTTCTCTGAATCAATGGCCAGCTGAGCGACCGTTTTTGCGCCAATAGAGTTGACAACCACTATGACGTACGTCACTGTCACTTCAACAAACTGAAACAAAAATTAAGCGGTTGTTGTACAATTCATCATAATGATGATGATGGAACCGAAGTGGTCTTTCAGCAATTATCTCCCACATAAATGTGATAAAAGGAAATGAACGGTCCTAGGTTCCTTACTGATTGACCATTATGTTCAATTTCCTCTTCAACTTGGATTACTTGTTTTTTGCGCATGGTTACATTCGTCTGTCTAAATCATAAAAATTACAGTAGGTAATTAACGTTAACCCTTAAAATGGTATCGAGAAAAAAATTTAGTTCCTCTGGTTAACGAAAGTTACAGGAAACCCCTGTAAATATGACTGAACAAGGACCTAAAACCTTAATTTTTGACGCTACGTACCTATGGTCAAAAAAGCAGAACTAGTGTAAGTTCCAAAGCACAGGAATTGAAATTACCAACCTCAAGTTAACCCGGAACCCCCGTTATTTTTGTCAGCAATTTTACTGAAATTGCGGCACCCAGAGCGCGGAAGGTAAATAGTTGACTGTTAATGTTCAGACTCAGCAGTTTCAAGAAAAGCAGGAACTATCCATGCCCATCACAACACCTACCGTCTGTGTGTCGCTTTATAGCAAAAGTAGAATCATTATAAATGACAAATAACAGTTTGGTTTAAGAACGGATAGAAAATCACTGAAGAAATGGTTTTTTTTTTCTACAATGGGATGGGAGGAACCCCTGGTCACTGAGACCGCTAGGATCTATTGTGACATTTTCCCAGTTTTATTTAAGAATCTTTTTAATGGCCTCTTCATTCACAAAGTGAAGGAGGTTTTCAGGCGTTTCCTTGGCAATATCGGCGGGTGTTAGGATACCCTTTCTGGAATGCCGGAATCTTATTGATGCAACAGCAGGACAAAAAAAAAAAAAATTGTCGCAGAGTACATGGAAAATGTTCAGCAATTTCTCAACCCGTTGCTGAGATATGCTATTTTTAAGAGTTTTTTCAAAAAATCGCGTTTTTTGCCATTAAAACGCTTTTTTCTCGGCAATTTCCCAACATTTTTGCACATTTGACCACATTTTCGGAATCTGCGTTAAATTTCCTATAAGATGAAGTTACTTTGATTTCCAAAACGCATCTTCCAAACACCGAAATTTTCAATCAAAGATGAACATTTTTCGCAAAGTGAAATTTTTCAAAAACTTGGAACGCTTGGCGTGACCACAAAAATAATTTTTTTTTCGTTGTCAAATTTGATAAAAACTCTCCCACTTCTAAGCTTTCCAACGCGTCTCAACCATTTAATTCTGATTGGAATTGACGGAGAAATTAAAGTTCGAATGCCAGAAAACGTGTAGTTCGTTTTAACGTAAGTTGGTAGGTGACGTACGATATGGGCCACAGAAACTGATTTTTCTCGATTTCAATTAATGTTTTCCGGCATTCAACCACAGGTTCGAATTGGGCGTTAAATTTCCTGTAAGAAGAGGTTCATTTTGTTTCCAAAATCCGTGATTCATAGAATTCTGCAATCCAATGATTACTATCCCTACCATTTCACACCAGTTCAGGGACTCCTACCGAACGACGCAGTTCCGAGAGTCCAGTTTTGCAGGTGGCTGTTGAACAGGGACATCGAAGAATACAGGTTTCTCCACAAAATAAAAATTGAGAATTGTGATAAATGTGTAAAAAAAATTTGCAGTTTATTTACATTAAAAATGAACGATATGTACAAGATGAATAGTAAAAAAATTAACGTTGAATTTGCTCACTGGCCTAATAAAGGAACTCACAATACGTTCTCAAAATGTCCTCCATTGTTTCTGATGCCGGATGTTTCGATGTCCCTGTTCAACAGCCACCTGCAAAACTGGACTCTCGGAACTGCGTCGTTCGGTAGGAGTCCCTGAACTGGTGTGAAATGGTAGGGATAGTAATCATTGGATTGCAGAATTCTATGAATCACGGATTTTGGAAACAAAATGAACCTCTTCTTACAGGAAATTTAACGCCCAATTCGAACCTGTGGCCGGAAAACATTAATTGAAATCGAGAAAAATCAGTTTCTGTGGCCCATATCGTACGTCACCTACCAACTTACGTTAAAACGAACTACACGTTTTCTGGCATTCGAACTTTAATTTCTCCGTCAATTCCAATCAGAATTAAATGGTTGAGACGCCGTTGGAAAGCTTAGAAGTGGGAGAAGTTTTTATCAAATTTGACAACGAAAAAATTATTTTTGTGGTCACGCCAAGCGTTCCAAGTTTTTGAAAAATTTCACTTTGCGAAAAATGTTCATCTTTGATTGAAAATTTCGGTGTTTGGAAGATGCGTTTTGGAAATCAAAGTAACTTCATCTTATAGGAAATTTAACGCAGATTCCGAAAATGTGGTCAAATGTGCAAAAATGTTGGGAAATTGCCGAGAAAAAAGCGTTTTAATGGCGAAAAACGCGATTTTTTGAAAAACTCTTAAAAATAGCATATCTCAGCAACGGGTTGAGAAAAAATCGCGGTTGGCGGCGATTTACTCCATTTTCCATGTAGTTTCTGTGAACCCCTAGTTGCGGTTCGGGTCCATCCTCTTTTTAGCTAGTCGATCAGCTTCTTCGTTGCCTTCTATTCCTTCATGACCTGGTACCCAAAGCAACGTTAATTTGTTGCCGTGGACTGCAGCCTTGAGTGAGGTTAGGCAACTCCAAGTCAGCTTTGATGTTGTTGAGAAGGCCTTTAATGCTGCCTGGCTGTCTGATAGTATGTAAATTCTTGCACCTTTGAGTCGTTTCCTGGCAATCTCTTGTGCACATATTTCTATAGCATCGGTTTCTGCCTGATAAATGGTGGCTACGTTGCCCAGAGGTTTGGAAAGGGCAAAGTTTGGGCCCCTGATCCCCAGTCCCGCTGCACCATTCATCACAGACCCATCCGTGTACCACACTTGTGAACCTGGCTCAAAATGAGGTAGGCCTCTCTTCCAGAATTCACGATCATTGATGATCACCCTAAAGGGCAGGTCGAAGTTCATTTTTTTCCAACATAATGTCGGGAACTGACATAGTCACTGGCTCTATTTTAATCTTGTCCAGTATTCCTAAGTGACTCTCTTTAGATAAGGGTCTGCTGAAACCACCCACGTGCAGCATTCTGATGGCTTTTAGTATTTAATCAATCATTAATCATGATTATCAACTCAAGTTTTATTTGATCTGAAGGAAAACAAACTATATTACAGGAAACTAAAAGGTTTTACAGAAAAGGGAAAAACAGTTATTTTTTCACTGAAGTAATAAATGATAAAACCTACTTTGAAAAAATTTGAAGGTACCTACATAAGTTGTGTATTAGCATTATTTCTGACGACCTATGGCTACGAGGGGCATCCCAAAAAGAGAGTTCACCCTATTTTCTAAAAATTAAAAATGCTTTAAAACGTTTGTTCATTCATAACCATTCTCTCTCTATATGTATATATACCAGGGGGGGTTCAAAAAAATTTTTGGGAGGGTGAAGTTGATTCAAACAGCGTTTAACGTGATGCCATTCAAAAATATTACATCACTAGAATTTAAATAATAATGAACCTAGTAATTAATTTGTGTTTCTATCTGAAATGTATAGATGACACTGACAGTGCTCGAATTATGTCTGTTGCTGTTTGCATTTTTTCAATACCTATATAAATCTTCTTTTAGTTTTAAATAGAATTAGGGGTGCTTACGAGTATTTTTTACATTTTTGTTATGGAGAAGGAGTGCCAATTTACATGGGGGGGGGGGGGGAGGCACCCCCTGTATATACACACATACATATCTTTTCAAAGACATTTATCGCATTTTTAATGCAATTTTCCACCTGGGGCAAAAGTCTCAGTTTTGGTCCAGCACTGAAACGTTAACTATGTAGGTAGGCCATTACTTTTATTATTTGTTAATTTTAAAAAGGACTCACCGTAGCGAATGTCCCTAATCCCAAATCGTACATTCTGAAGACAGACAGTGATTTTGTTCGCTCCTTAAGTTGGTGAACGAACACATCTATCTGAAAGGAATTAAAGTACTATTTAATGACGTGCCTAAGTTTACTAAGTAAAAGTAAAGCCTTGATAAGTAGATATACAGGGTCTTAAGACCTGTACACAAGCTTCATTTCGCACAACGTTTTGTCCCCACTGTTCAAGATGTTGCGTTTGGCGCGGATTGAGTCCATCGGGAGGACTGCACAGTTGCAGCGATAACTGACCTCGTGAGCTCTGAAAGCCGTGACCTGTACAGACATGTCGTTGCGTGTAGACACTTGCTCAGTTTTCCAAACGGTTGTGTTCGTCAGTTTTCCTTAATCATCCGACCATGGCAATGTTTTAGCGAGTTTTTGACTGATTTCATTTCACTTTATGAAAGTCTTCCGTGCATTTGGCGAGTTATATCTTAAGAGAACAGTGACCAGGATAGAAAGGGGGACCATACGAGAGATTGGTTGAAAAGTTCAAAGAAATAGATGTCAACGCGAAGAAAGTCTGTTCATTGAGAAGCGTTTATCGTAAAGAATTGTGAAAGGTAAACAAATCGATTCGATCTGGGGGTGGAGAAACGAAATTTACAAGCCATCTCTATCGTATTTCGATTTACTGCATTTTCTCAATGCTCTGTCAAGATTGTACCATCTGGACACTTGCAAGGTTTTCATTCAGTCCTAAAACTGTGCTGACTTATATCATTGTGCAAGACGTAGCGTGTGGACTGGCCATCACAACCCAAATGACAAAAAATCTTTGATTGAATCCAGAGGTTATTTCCAACATAATATGACTCTTGGACTTTTTTTTTAGAGGCTTCGTTCCAGATTTATTCGCCTTTCAAGATTTAGCGTGGAACGTGACGTGCCTTTGACTAACTACCCTAAAACCGTTGGGAAGTGTCACATTTTTACTATCCCAATAGAGTCTATATTTGGTGGAAAGTAACATCCATTTTTACTTTTCCGACAGAGTCCATATTTAATGATAAGTTATGTCCATTTTTACTTTCCCAGCAGAGGGGAAGTATTTCGTTCCTCGAACCCAGTAATCCTTTAAAGGTCGGTCTTTTGGGAAGTGAGGGTTCCATATAGTGTTGCAATAAATCCGCACACCGGAAGTATTTCGTTCCTCTCCAACACTAATCTGAACTTTTAGAGAGTAAAGGGGGTACAGTCACGTTGGAAAGAAAATAATTCCTTTAAAGGTTGTAAGCCTTGACTTCCTATGGGAAGTGAGGGTTCCTTATAGTGTGCAATAACTATGAACTGTGGTAGCATGGGGTCTGAGGGGCTGTTACTGATCTCAAAAGGCTTACTTTGCTATTCACAGCAGGGTAGTTAGGGGATAGCTCATAAAGAACGCAGGAGTGATCTCCTACTTTGAATGCTATAATTCACAAAAGAAATAGAAACAAGGAACACATGTACATAATAATACAGAAGAATTCAAATAAACGAGGTTAAAGCGATTCCTGGAAACTACATGTTCACTCTCTTTGAGATTCTTCCCTTCTTGGAATTTGACTTAACTTGAGATACACCCACACCTTTGGGGTTCAAAGGTAACTTTCCTGGAGGAGGATTACAATCAGAGGGCTGATTACTGTGAGGCAGTTTAAGGTAAGTATTATTGACTTAGCGTGAAGTTTTGCCTTGAGGATGCTGAATATAAGAAATGTCTGGTTGTAAACTCTATCACTCGCAAAAGGAAACAACACAAGAATGTTGCAGCAGGGTGCAAGGTAACCTAAAGGTATGTCTACACTTGGACAACTTTTGTTCATCAGAGGCATGTGCCATAGAGCAAGGTGTGACGTACATGATGAATCCCAAGGGGTGTGCCACATCTGGTGTTAAATGGTAGGGGAAGGGGTAGCACACTCCGACCTGCAAGGGTTGGATTTCTGTGCGTTCATCTTGAGTGAGTTTTCCATTGAAAAAGTGACGTCTTCATGTTTTTTATTGTTTATAAAATGTCTGATGTGAGGGAAACGCTTGAATTCATCAATGATTACAATAAATTACCTGTTCTCTAGAATGTAAATGATAAAATGTAGACTAACAAAATCTTGCAGAATGATGCATTGGAAATTTTGGGTGCAAAGTACAAGAAATAAAATTAGAAGTATCTTATCAAAAGTAGTGAACTTGCATCTTCTGCTGACTCCATTACAAGGGTTGAAAGAAACCTCACTGGCAAATGTGGACAAAAACTGCTAGCTTCTAGGGCATGCGTCACAGGCAATCTTCATGAGGCAAGTTGAAAGACGAAAACGCACAAGTGTATACATACCTTAAGGACCATGTGACCATAATGGCATTCTTTGGGATTGGGGTGTTCTTCAGTGGGGGAAACAGGGCTGCACTGTGGGGAGGGGTGGGGGGATTATTCGAGTCATTATCTCGGGCCAGGCTTTCAAAATTTCAAATAATGAATGTACTACACGACAGTTCACCTCACACATAATTCAAAGTTCTGATTAGTTGTCCATAGAGAGAAGCTCAAAACTAACTGGCCTTAACTTAATCTTTCTAGAAAAACGACTGGGCAAGAGTGGAAGGCTGGAGGGGCTGAGCTACCCCTAAGCCTCCACCCCCAACCAGGCCACTCACCCCCTACTCTATCAATCTCTCTCACAGGGGAAACAGGGCTGCCAACCCAGATGCAGATTCCCCCACCTGTTGTTTCAGCGCCTCTATGAATTCGAATTCGACCAAGGGCTTACAAGGCAGTAGTGAGCAAAGCTAGCATGTTCCACGTTTCTTGAATTTCAGCCACAGGCTTTAACAAAAAACATCCTATGGTCATAGTTTTTTCCCCATAATCACAAATTACGTCACTAAAGTGGAAATCACCCCCTAGGAGAGTTATCATCTCTCTCACTTGGTGAAGAACGTTTTAAATTTCATCTTGTCAGGTAGATGTGAAAAAATCATTTCCTCTTAAATATGCGTAGTTGACTGGGAATATCGAGGTTGTTGGAGACTTTTTTGAAAACCATGCTGAAAATCCCTCAGCGGTAGTTTTTTGTACTATTGGCACAGATCAAAAGAAGGAAAAATTACAGTAACAAAGCGCTCTTGAACGCCATAATAGATGAGCTCCAGGATGAAGATAAAAATGGCAATCTACACTAAAATATACTTACCGAATAAATAAACAATTTTCAAAAAGTCAGGCAACGTCACCATTCAAAATAGATGGAAGATGTGACAATTAATGATACCCAAACATTATTATTATAAATTTGTATGCTTCTAAGAAGTTAGAAATAAATACACCTTTTTCTTCGTCATTGTCTAGATTGTACACTTAGTAAAGCAGGTACCATTTAGGGGATCCTGGAGGTTTTGTCCCACTGTGGAACTAGTTACCTACCTAAAAATAGATTTAAAAAAAATATATAGATTTTATCCGACTTTTGATAACCTTCTTACCATATCTTTGGTTTTCTGTTTCAACTGGCCGTAATTGTAGAATTTGTAATTTAAAGCTGCTTCCAGACACGATTCGCTCTAAAACATCAGAATTAGTTATAACTTCATACATTGAGGTAATACTACTTAGACAGGGTACAGTAACAGGAGTAAGTAGGTCACTCTAGCCCGGGATTTCACGATTCCTCCAGATCTACTGGGCCTATCTTGCTCCATTTTGCAGGGCAGCTGTGGAAAATCGCTTAAATCAGGGGTCTCCAAACTACGGCCTGCGGAAGGATTTGGTCCAGCCCGCCGCCCGTGGAAAAAAATGGATGGATGGAAAAAATTAGGCTATCCCCATAACGTGATGACTCCAAGGGAGTCAAGCGCTTTTCCAGACAAATGATAACAATTTTTGGTTCAACGTATGTTTGCGAACAAACCTTTAAAAAAAATAACACATTGTGGAATCCAAATATAAAGCGATGCTCTTAGAAGAACACTTAAAAAAATACCAAACCAAGTAAAACCTAAAAGTAAACTGGGTTATAAACCAAGTTTTGGTTCCTATATTAGGCCTCATTTGGAATTTGTCAAATTCGTCTAGGAGAGCTTAAAAACCCTGTTTTAAAGAGTCTCACTTTCAAAATTTTCCATTGCTGGAGATTCAATTGTTAATATTTTTTTTTGAGCAACAAAAAAGTAAGTATGTAATCATTAACAACTAATTTTTTGTACCCATACTAGGCTTGATTTAGAATTCGTCAAACTCTTCTAGGAGAGCTTAAAAATACTGATTTCAAGTATGGGTGACTATACTCTTGCCCACGTAGGAGCGACCCTGCGGTTTTCTGAAGACCTCTGGGTCTGGCAACGCCGCTCAAATCCGGGCCTCCAGGTAGTGGCCTGACGGCTCGAATCGGACCCTAATTACGGTGCGGTACTTACGTCTTATGCAATTCAAATGTGATCTAATAGTCAATTCGATCATGCCATCACCAGAATCGTGATGTACATGAAAAAAGGGACACAACGAGTATAAATTTGAACTCTAAAAACATACCTAGACGTTATGTAAAAATATCCAATGGCGGTTTTCATCAAACTCAAACAAAAATGGGGTTTTTGCTATGTGGGCTATCGTGTTCCATGTAATTTCGGACGCTGAAGCGATTGGAGTGGGTCCCAAACCTGTGCGATTGACCCACAGCAAGGAAATCCATTTTTATGGGGCAAAATGACATTGTTTCCGTACTTTTTCGAGCCCCATCCCATCTGACAGGGTTGGATCAAAGAAACATGAGTTCAAGTGTAATGAAGTTCGACTCAAGAAGAATAAACCTATAAATAAATGTGTAATCAAATTTGCAGCGTTTTTTGCAATCTATTACACTGTTGCAATACGGCCACACACTTGTTTGATAAGGTGTTCCTGAACCGAATGATATAAAATTTAGACCTGTTTTCCTCAGAACGACGAGAACATTTTCAATCTCACAAAAAATTACATTTTTCAACAAAAGGAACTAAAACGTCTTGAGTTAAGAGGGGAAGATTGAAAGGGACTTCACTGCTGCTAATGAGGGATGGTCGGCCGAGTTAAAGGGTCCGCTGCGGTGTTAAGCGGCCCATAGACGCTCAATATTATTGCGCAATATCCCAGATTGTACAATAAAATTGATCGTGTGTAGACGATATTGAAAGGTTGTACAATATATTGTGTGATTGACGGAGAGTTGAAAATATATTGCGCAACCTGGAAAATATTGTATCGTCTACTGGCAGTATTGCGCAATATCCCGTCATTTGGTCTCAAGTAGCGGTCGTGTCAAGTCCCCTCATCAACTACGCTTTTCCCAACTACGCCATGGGTGACAAGAAAAAAGCTGAAAAACAATTTATTGTTGAATTTATAGAGGTGTATCGCGGTCTTCCAGCTCTGTGGGATGTCAAGTCAAAAGACTATTGTAATCGTGCCAAAAAAGGGGAGCAATAAGACGTGCTCATTGAAAAATATCGTGAAAGATACCCCGATGCTGATAAACAGGAAGTGGTCAAGAAAATAAATTCTTGATTAACCATCGCGAGGAGTTCGTCAAACAAATCTCCGTCCATCCGTAAAAAGTTGCGGAAGTCGTTAGGTTCAATAACTCTCAGCTCATTGAGCAACGTTTCGTGGGTGTACTTCTTCCTGTCCACAAACCACTTTTTGGCCCATTTTCTGCCTTTCTGCGAGCCCTTTTTCTTTTCTTTTTTTTTTGCACTCGCGGCCACAGCTATTATCACGCAACACAGTTCAGTTTCAGTCAACATGATGCTGACTTCGCGAACTTCTGGCGTCGACTGTTTGCACAATGTTGTTGTACGTCTGTGCTGGTGATTGTACAATAATTTGCACAACCTTCAATATCGCCTCCACACAGCACAACTTTTTGCACCAAACAAAATATTGTACAATATTATTGGCCGTCTAGGGGCCACCGTCAAAATATGGTGCAACCCATATTGCGCAATAATATTGAGCGTCTATGGGCCGCTTTACGAAGGGGTTTTCGTCCATGCGGTCCGGGGTCACTCCTATATGGGCAACGGTATAGCCCCCCAGACCTCTCTGTTGGCCCGCCCCACCACCTCAACATCATGATACGGCCCTTGGGACAAATAGTTTGGAGACCCCTGGGTTAAATGATCGCCTGTGGATTTCAATACAGTAGTATCACAAGTAGCTGGGAGTTGGACAGTGAACTTCTTCTTCATCCACAGACATTTTACAATTATTAGCACTTAAAACTGATAGAAACTCCCAAGGGAGAGCTGAGGAGAACTAGAGAACAGCACAGCGGGTGAAAACCGAAGTGAAAAAACGCTTGCAAAAACGAAGCGTGTGGCATAGGCCTTACAAGGTAATCGGACAAAAAATCCCCTAGGGAGGACAAAAAATCCCCAAACTAGGGCTGAATCACAGAATAGGTAACGCATCTATTTTTCCAACTAATCTATACTTTACTAAAAGGATTAATATAGGATATTTTTTTGTTTTCGAGATGCGAGCATCCAGACCAGCAAACTATACGATAGGATATTTCTGTCATTTTTCACACGAGGATTTTTTGTCCGGGGTGGGCTAAACGCGAGGGTTTTTTGCCCGGGGATTAATTGTCCGGGGATTTTTTGTCCGTGGTTCGCCTTAGAATGCGTGCATGTAATCACCGAAACACACTCTTATCCTATTATCAATTGATTGTCCCCAACCCTTGTGAATGAACTGCGTTAGATGTGAATACGCGATGAATACTGTAAGTGCTAAAAAACTTGTCTTCTTTGCTGCAATAATAGGAATGAAGCTTGTTTGAAAGTTGGAATTTACCTTTCACCTCTACGATGCTTCTTGCTGGGTAGATATGAGTTACAACTGTTGTAAAACACGGTATTCTGAAGTTCGACATTCATTTCATAGATTTCATTTTTTTTGTACGTAGTTACGTACCTACTCGTGAACTTCTTTTGAAGGTAGGATTGAGTAGTTTTTTCTCGATTTGAAACCGAGAAATGAAACTCATTAGGATATGAAGTGTGGCAACTTCATTTCTTAGTTACTCCATGTTTATCGTTTATAGTGAACCTTGGCAACCAGGCGGTAGGATAAAATTCATTCTGTATTTATGATGTGTACCTACTATGAAGGAGAAGAATAAAAATGAACTTTTGTTTTATATATTACACGTGAAATAAGTTATTACAAACACTCTTTGATTTATTACTTTTGATCGAAACACTCGAGAATGATCACCTTCGCACATTGGTACCCAATTGAAATTTGTATTTGGGCGGGAATAGCACATTTTTTGTCTTGAATTTCCCATTCAATTCGTGGTTGTCCGTTCGGTCTCGTTGCACCCCCCGGGTTTCAGGGCAGGAGCCGCTACCGGCAGTAACCATTGCGTTTTTAGTTGCCATATTTACTTATAAGCGTAATTTTAATTTTCTGTTGAATTCTTGGAGTGTCACTTTTCAGTTGTTGATGATTTTCAATTAGTAGATCGTGACCAACAGGTTTTTCCAGGATGGTTGTGGTCGGTTGTTGTGATGATATAGTTTCTGGCATTTGCTGCCGACCGGGGGCTGTGGCGGGCTCCTGTAATCCGGCTACACGGAGGTCAGGTGGCAAGGACGGCTTGAGGTGTATTCTGGGGGATTTTGGGTTCAGAAATCGAAGAACCCTATCCGCCCATTTAATGAGCGTACTGGTCCTATCTTATAGGACCGCTGGAGGAAGCTTCCACGAAGAATCGGACAAGCTTCCTCCGGTACCCGCAACGGCTGCCCAGGAATCGCACGGCGTTGTCTCGCTCACTTCGAAGTTGCTTGTGAAAGCCCTTCGACTGCATACCAACAGAGTCGTACAGCTACCTATTTTTTTGTTCTGATTCAACATAGCATTATAGCACAGAATTCATTCACGGCCGTGTCAAGGCACTTCTTTTGGCCGTCATTGTACAATAATCGTTGAATGTTCCGTCTGAGCATCGGTAACTACGTTAAAACTTGGATTGCGAGCCGCTAGAATGCGCCTCCGATTCCAACCGGGACAGTTCCCGCCATTCGCGTTCTTTTGGCGGGGCGGGTCCGGAGCCACACCGTAAAGGATTCATGTCCTCAGTCTCGTTACAGGAACGACTCTTGGATATTTAGCATCCGTGAGTTCAATCAGAGGACTGATGATCACTCACAATCATTATTGATGGACGTGCCTTTAAAGAATCGTATGAGCCCTTTGACCGAAAAATCAACGTCAACGTGAATGTGATTCTGCTTGGACATAGTAATCGCCTAGTACCTTCAAGGTACTACCTTGTGAGGAAAGCACCAGCTGATATAGTTGAAGTGGAATTATGTTTCAAAGGTTCCTTTTGAATTTGAGTTTTTCGAGTCTCATATAATGTATAAATGTAAGCCTCCTCTTTACGATGACGAGGGGACTGAAGGTCCCTTTCGTTCTGGGGTGTGTAGGGGAGGTTCGGGGACAGTCCAACCTTCCAGATAGTAATGACAGTTTAGTGGACAGGGTGATTCTCAAAAAAGCGAAAATGGTATGTTCTTTTAGGATTCTTTCAGATAAATGAGATCTTATATTGCATTTCTTCTTTTAATATTTTAAATACCAATGTGCACAATAATCATGGTCAATCGTGAATGCTTCTATTCATAAACTGATTTTTATGTGACGTTAAAAGCCTAATTTATCATTACCACCACCTGTAACGATCTCATTTCTACTCATTACATCCTCTCTTAGAACGTAGGGCGTGTATTTTTTGTTGACAAATTTTTTAAAACTTGAAAAAACATGGTTCAACCTCAAGATGAAATTGCTTGTCTTCTACCGTGGACGTAATGCCTAGGAACTCATTTGAAAGTTTGTAACTACAAAAATCATCATTACCGCCTACCAATGGTTTTTGCTCGCCTAAGGGAAGCTAACAAGGGAATTTCGCAGGATTGACGGTTTAGGAACTGGGTTTCAACTCTGCCAAAGAGTGGGGATGGCTTCCCAACTAACCTGTCTCCAGTTAGTTGCCAACAAGCTTGAAGAGAGTCTATCATTCTGTTCCGTACATTTGTTGGCCTGATTACCACAACTCTATCAATTTTCAATATTGATGTGTATGCGGTTAGTGAAAATTAAAATGGCTTTTGAAAAATAAACCATGGCGTTTGAGAAAGCTGCGATTCCGTAAGAAAAGGCAAGCCACAAAATTTATATTCTCATTACCACCTATCAATTCTTCTTATTGCCACTATCAAATCATTGGATTGATGATTGAATTGATTAAATTTGGGATTTAGGATTCGAAATTGTGATTTGAGCATCAAATTGTTCTTTGTTTTGCTCCTAGTGATCCCTGGAAGCCATATGCAATTTTGGAAGAAATTTGGAGATGTTTCACTGTCGTACGATTTCAACATTGGAAATTGCGCTTTTTTTTAGAACCACCCTTCTTACTCGACGATTTTGCGTTCATGCACATTATATTGCATCATTGTTGGAATTGGCAATCCATGTCCTTATTTTCGCCCAGGCCCTGGAAAATATAAGGTGGTGTGTCGCGAAAAATCATAATTTCTATTTTCTATACGAATCAACCAAGAAAGCTGAAACTTGAATGTTAGGTTCTGTGTGACATCTGAAATCCAACGAGGGCTAGAAATCACACACGGTCTCTCGTGCAGACCTATCTGCTTTTTTCGACTAGTAAAGGTTTTTAAACTAGTAGAGGTTGCTGTTCTCGGAGTTATATTTAGGAGGAAGTCGTCCACCTGTCTCTGAGCATCCCAAAGCGAATTACAAGGTATGGAGATCATATTATTGAGGAGCGAGTGGAGTGTACCGCAAATGTAATACCTACCTATACAAGTATCACTGATTTACGGAGACAGGGTATTCTAACACACATATTAAACCACTTTGTAATAATTTTCATCGTTTCTTAATTTCAAATTTAAAGTTTCTAAATGGCAGCTTTCAATTTATACACACTGTTTGTACTATAAAACGTTCGAAGTTGAAGTGCATTGTTTAAAATACGTACCTATACAATTATTTGTAATAATCTTCTCTCAATGCCGGTTGTACACAAACACGTATAGGTATTCTACACTATATGTATTCTACACTACCAATAATGTTATTTGTTTTTGAGTTTCATTTCTCAAGTACTCTCTTTTTCTGTTGATTCAAATTTTGGTTTATTATTCAATAATAAACCATTGTAATCGCTCTTGAAAAAAAAATTGTAACACCCCCTGAAAATTTCATGGTTTACGTTTCAAAGGGTGTAGAATCCAAACCTGCAATAAAAAATTTTCCGTCCGTACTTCGTAGGCACGATTTCTCCCAAACGGCTGGAGGGGAAAATCTGAAATTTTCAGGAAGAATCCATGTTGGTCCGACAACGCCCCAATTCTTTAGCCAGCTCTCTCACTTAATTTAAAGTGCCCTTTAAGGGTTGTCAAAGTTTTGTAAAACCCCTAAACACCTCAAAAGTCAAGGCGGCCTAAATTTTGAGTTTTTGTTTTGTTTTGTTTTTGTTTTTAATCGCAGTAACCTAGTGATGTAGTGAATGTGGATACTGGAGTGAACTCCTAAAAGGGTTTATAGCCGACACACGGGTTGAAGCATTCTGATGTGCATGCTCCGTCTTACGAAATTTAAATTTTCAAATAGAATATTTTTCCATTGTAATCGCTCTTGAAAAAACGCTGCAAATTCTTTCAGTGGGCTTTATTATTCAATTTCATTCATTTGGCTTGCATTCATGATTTGAATTTCAACTAAGCTTTGGAGTGTGCGTGATCGCAGGTGATAGAGCGATTATTGAATTTCAGGAGATATGCATGGAGCACTTAAATCAGTTCTCAACCAAAATACCTATTTGGATTGATCAGTTGATCATATTGGTGTGCCTCCTGAAATTCAATAATCGCTCTATCACCTGTGAAACACGCACACTCCAAGGCTTAGTAGAAATTCAAATCATGGATGCAAGCCAAATTAATGAAATTGAATAATAAACCCCAGTGAAAGAATTCGCAGCGTTCTTCGTCTCAATATGATCGTCTTTTCTGCTAAATTCGTACACTTTATAGGTAGTTGTGTTGTATGTTAATACTAAAGCCCGACCGTAGTTAATCGCTCTCTCCTATGACCACATCCAGCTGGGATTTTCATTCGTTTCAATACTATTGGAGGCAGCCAAAAAATATACTCCAAGAAAATCCATTTTGGAGTGGTGGGGAGCCCACTTTTAATTTTATTACGAACAAAATGTCTAGTGCGAACAATCCGTCTGGACTGCAGGTTTTCCCCGTCTCTCTCATTTTTACTGTAGCTTCTGAAATTTGAGCGAAACCCCAAGAAAAATCTACATGAAAGACCTTCGTAACCTTAGAGCATTTTAAAACAAACTTTTATTGTGTGCGAGTGATTTTGAGCAGATTTCCACTTCTCCCGCTTATGATTATGTCAAACGCCTTTCAAGCTCGTAAAAACCTATGTAAGTATAATTTCGAGGAACTCCTCAAAATTTCGCTTAAAATATATCGTCGGGTTCCGGGTAAAAGTGACCAAGTAACATTTTTTTCAAAATGAGCTTTTTTTGTCATTCCGGTACTAAGGAACGTTGTCTACTGTGTGTTGTTGCTAAGAACGTTATCTTCAAACTGATGTGCAAGGAATACTTGAAAATAAATTTTACCTGCCTGACCCAAAGAGTTTTATGTGACCAAATGGCATTTGAACTCAACCACAAAACACGAGATGGATTACAAATGTACTCTCGCTGGTGCATGTAAATGTTATCAATTGCCATTTGATCACTTTTACTGTGTAAGATTTGTAAGATTGCATAGTGGGCAGGTGAAAATGACCAATTACAGTGATAGGTAATGGATAACCTTTTCTTACAGAAATAGATATATCATTGTTATTAGATGCTTGGCAACACGATAAATTAACGAAAAAACTATTCAATCCCTCAATTTCATGTAACTATGCGACGGATTTTCGAAGAATTGAATTGACCAAATGAGTAAAGCTTGAAACTCCAGGCAGGTAAAAATGATCAAATAGAGTTTTCCGGAAAACAGCTCTTATTTAATCTGAAGTGAATTTTGAAGCACGATATCATAGGCGGGCACTAGCTAACTACCTACAGGATAAAGCAAAATCGAAACATAGTCGGATGAGACATCACACAACCAGTGTTCGTAAGAAGAAAATAGGTGAAACTTCAGATCGCTCCCCTGTAAAATTTTGCAAATGTTACTTGGTCACTTTTACTCGGAACCCCACGATATATTTGTATGGTTTTAAGCAGAAAATGTGAATACCTCTAGAGGTTGAATAACACAAAATCTTATTTAAATGCTGCCGCTATGAAAACAATACAATTAAGAGTTCAATTAAAAAAGTGAGAATCAATGTTTTTACTTTTTTAAATCCCCCTCAGCACCAACAATGAAATTATGGTTTTTCTTTTAATAATCAATAAAATTTCATATTTTTATTCTCAATTTTTCGAAGTAACTATGTCCTTTTGCTAATTCGACGTTATATTGATTATAAATGTTTGGGAAAAACCAATAAGCAATAACAACAACAAACACGCAAATATAAAAGTTGACCATAGAGCATTTTTTTTTTCAATTTTTCATAATTTTGGAATTTTGTTTTTTCAAATTTTGACATTGAAGATTTCGAGTTTCAACTGTTGTGGGTTTAGCGAGCGTTAATGTGCAGGTTCTACTACAGCGGTGTCTACTACAGGAAGGTGCCCAAATGTTTAAACAACTTATAGGTACCGAGTTACTGACCATAAGAGTGAGATGAGTCCCGGACCAGCAAGTCGAGAAAAACCTTCCAGTAATTGTGACGAAGTACAGAAGTGTTGACGTCATGTCGACGGCGTATTTGCTATCCAAAGCCGCTTTGCCGTTTTTGACGTCTTGGAAAACGCCGATGATGATGTAAATAGTGCGGACCAAACATGTTGATGACAGGAGGAAGTAGTCGGGCATGTGACATCCATTTAGCATTTCAATCAGTCTGAAAAATTGACGAGCACACGATCTCACGTATGCCTACATCTCTAGTTTTATGGTTTTATCTGTGAATTGTGAAATCTACCAAGTGGAGTGTCTCTACAGAGATACTTAGATCAAATCCAATCCCAAGTCCAGTCCTTCCATGATTGTGTAGATGATTGAAATGCGTTGGTGGGGAGGATTTGGAATAGTGTGGTTTATTAAAGCCGGTTTGTACCCCAAAAACTTGATTTACTATTATGTCATAGAATGGTGCCAATGAGCATGTGCGTGAAGAATATAAGGAGTCCATTGACAACGCAGTTCTCTTACGCCAGTATCTACTTCATACTCAGTCACTACCGATCTGTGTTGATATGTCAATTATACTATCTGGAAAATATAAATTAATGATGCATTGGTTGTTCAAGCGAATTTCCTTAAAAAATGAAGCTATTGCAATAATCCCAAAATGTTTGAAATAAAAATTCAAAGAATTCTTCATGGAATCCGTTTTGACTACTCGTATTCTGAAATGATTCCTGGATTTTGAAGCCTGGATCACATGTGTCATTTCAGACGACAATAGAATTGAGATAAAAACTTAGTTCCTTCTCCAAAAAACCAGATATTCCAAAGGAAAGGATAAGTTCGTAAGACACCACTTTTTGAGCATATTGAATCGGTGAAATTTAAGAGTGAACCTATTACAAAAAAGCAGCAAATTCTTTCACTGGGGTTTATTATTCAATGATTCATGATTTGAATTTCTACTAAGCCTTGGAGTGTGCGTGTTTCTCAGGTGATAGAGCGATTATTGAATTTCAGGTGGCACACAAATATGATCAACTGATCAATCCAAATAGGTAGTTATTTTGGTTGAGAACCGATTTAGGTGCCTATGCATATCTCCTGAAATTCAATAATCGCTCGATCACCTGTGAAACACGCACACTCCAAAGCTTAGTAAAAATTCAAATCATGAATCATTGACTAATAAACCCCAGTGAAAGAATTTGCAGCGTTTTTTCAAGAGCGATTACAATGGAAAAATATTCTATTTGAAAATTTTAAATTTCGTAAGACAGAGCATGCATATCAGAATGCTTAAACCCGTGTATCGGCTATAAACCCTTTTAGGAGTTCACTCCAGTATCCACGTTCACTTCATCACTACTACAGTCAAAACAAAACAACACACAAAAAACCCTCCGTTTTTTTGTTTTCATCGCAAACAATGTACCGCTGTTGTTTTTGTTTTGATCGCAGTAACCAAGTGATGTACTGAATGCGGATGCAATGTTGGCAGCATAAATCGGGCCATACATCGGGAATGGTTTGAGCTACGGACCTGGGGAGGGGCTCGTTCGATTCCTCATGGAAATTTCTTCAAAAAGAGTCCGAATTTAGGCCGCCTTGAATTTTTTTGAGGGTTTTAGGGATTTTACAAAACTTTGACAACCCTTAAAGGGCACTTTAAATTAAGTGAGAGAGCTGGCTAAAGAATTGGGGCGTTGTCGGACCAATATGGATTTCTCCTGAAAATGTCAGATTTTTTGCTCCGGCCGTTTGGGAGAAAACGGGCGTGCGGCGTATGGCGGACGGACGGAAAATTTTGATTGCGTAAACCATAAAATTTTCGGGGGGGGGGGGGAATTTTTTTTTCAAGAGCGATTACAATGGTTTATTATTGAAAAATAAACCAATAATTGTTAAGAGTTCGTTTACCGCTTGAGCCCAAGAAGTACTTCCATAGGTAGACATCTCAACTTGCATTTCTGCAAATCCGGACCATAACTAAGGGGAATGTTGAAACTCTGGCAAGTTATTTTGTAATAATCCAGAACCCACACTCAGACTAAGGCTGAAGCTTTAGTTTAAGCTTGGTACTAGCTGTTTCAACATTGCAAACTTAAATTATTCTCTTCAACACTTACTTTGAGCAATCCCTATGTGCTTCCATGGCAGAGGATATCGTTCGATCGGGATTTCTAGAATCCATTCGGGTCAGAGCTTTTCGTACCTCATCAAAGCGGTGTGCAATGGCAAGCGTCCTCAAATCGATGTATTGCTCAATGACCAACGATGGTGAGTAAAGCACCACCACAAACATCAAGCTTTTGTCCTTGTTGCAAACGAAAGTGCTAAAAACGAATTGAGTTTAGTTTTCACAAGTTTCCATCAATTTTAGCCAGGAAAAGTATATTTTTGGCCTCAGAGTTTCAGGTAATGCTGAGTTCAAACGGAGAAATCATTACTTGTCCATGTTGAAAGTATTAAATAATGAATTTCAGGAATTCACATGTAGGTGAATGTAAGTACTTATCTTTGTCGAACAAGGATATAGATATCCTAACAATATAGATTTTGTTTTCGAATCTATCAAGGCATGTAGAATAATGGCGAACTATCTTCGGATGGACATCAATGAACAACTCTACTTTTAAATAGATATTGTTTTGGCTTGATCAACATGTAAAGGGGGATGAAAACTACTTTGGTTGAATCTACACCGTGTTTAGAAGGTTGTTTAGGCTCCTGATCACACCAAACGAACGTTATTTGTTGAATCTGTTCTCAATCGTGAACAAGATGCTCGGGCGGTATGAACAGTAACAGCAAACAGTGTTCGCAAACGTTCTCAAGCGTTCGAAATTTGATCCCTCTACCGGTTTTTTCGTCACGCGTGAAACTGCGCACCCCTGCTAAAATCGTGCCCGAAAGTTGGCAAGTGATCAAAATTGTGCAAACATAGTGAAAAACGTCTGCCAAGTGGGTGTGGCACATAGCTTCCTCGTATCCATAACACGACTGTATAGATCATTGAAAATTATTATTGACTAAAGAACTTCGTTCAATTAGGCGAAGTAAATATTGAATTAGGGTAAATTTATTGCTATGCAGGAGCATAACTGGAGAAAATAAAGGTAGGCATGTTCAACTATTGAACAAACTATAAAATATACCTAATAATAAAAATTGACATTGACGCTGAATGGATAGAGGACTGAAGTGATAAATAATTATTATGACATTTCTAAAAATAAAATATAAGCATCGTTCAATGACGGATCAAAAAATGTTGAGTTGACTGCAGCGTCGTCGCAAAGTACCCAACTGCCGTCATCCCTCCGCACAGTGGCTGTATATATCGCGCATGCGCAGAGGCTACTATTATCCGCGGGTCATGAAACTCATAGAGGAACATCTACACATCAAACCGAACAATCCCTGAAAATGTCATCGAAATTGGTCAGGAACTCCCGGAGTTATGCGCGTAACAAGGATTTCATGTTTGCGCATGCGCAGAGGCTACTATTGATCCGGGGGTCATGAAACTCATAGGCGACCATCTACACATCAAACCGAACAATCCCTGAAAATTTCATCGAAATTGGTCAGGAACTCCCTGAGTTATGCGCGTAACAAGGATTTCATGTTTGCGCATGCGCAGGGGCAACTATTGGTCCGGAGGTCATGAAACTCACAGGGGACCATCTACACCCCAACCCACACAATCCCTGAAAATTTCATCAAAATCGGACTATAACTTCGTGTAGTTTTGCCCGTAACAAGGTTGCTGACAGACAGACACGGAACCAAAATTGTTCAGAAAGGTCTAAAACGCAAAATGCGAGTGGAATTTTTGATTCTGGAGACAAAAAATTTTTACATTCCGAAAGTGAAAACAATGCTTCCGCTACCTTGGTAGACTGGGAAGCAAAACGGATTAGGCACAGTTTAATGAAGGTTATTTTCAGCAACTCCCGAGTCCTTCCTGAAAACGAACGAAACCAATTTTAAGCTTACTATTTCCTTACATTTGTTTACTTCCTTACTTTATATACACAGTAACAAGTGAAATCGGTATGAAGACAAGGAAGGGCCGTGATGTCTGGCCATATTCCTCAAGAAGGTGAGAGCAGGCCTTATCGAGGACATAGCGTTTTCTGCGACTGGTCAAATTGATAATTGCGGCTCCAACTGAGACGGCCACAAGAAAGACCCTCGTGGCGAACTGGAGTACAAAGTCGTCCGCTCTGCCAGAGACCAGATGATGAAAACCGAGAGCGCAGCCCGCTAAATTCGATGTAGTTATCCAAAAAGCGGAATCCATTAGTACTGAAATTAACAAAACAAACAAAAAGTTGAGTGTGCCACTTGGCTTTTTTGTCTAGTCAACTGAATGTGTAGAATTAAAATGTTTTAAATGGTAGAACAGTGGTTGTCAACCTTTTCTATATCGTGGGGTTCCGAGTAAAAGTGACCAAGTAACATTTGCAAAATTTTACAGGGGAGCGATCTGAAGTTTCACCTATTTTCTTCTTACGAACACTGGTTGTGTGATGTCTCATCCGACTATGTTTCGATTTTGCTTTATCCTGTAGGTAGTTAGCTAGTGCCCGCCTATGATATCGTGCTTCAAAATTCACTTCAGATTAAATAAGAGCTGTTTTCCGGAAAACTCTATTTGATCATTTTTGCCTGCCTGGAGTTTCAAGCTTTACTCATTTGGTCAATTCAATTCTTCGAAAATCAGTCGCATAGTTACATGAAATTGAGGGATTGAATAGTTTTTTCGTTAATTTATCGTGTTGCCAAGCATCTAAACAACAATGACATACATATTTCTGTTAGAAGAGGTTATCCATTACCTATCACTGTAATTGGTCATTTTCACCTGCCCACTATGCAATCTTACAAATCTTACTCAGTAAAAGTGATCAAATGGCAATTGATAACATTTACATGCACCAGCGAGAGTGCTTTTATAATCCATCTCGTGTTTTGTGGTTGAGTTCAAATGCCATTTGGTCACATAAAACTCTTTGGGTCAGGCAGGTAAAATTTATTTTCAAGTATTTCTTGCACATCAGTTTGAAGATAACGTTCTTAGCAACAACACACAGTAGACAACGTTCCTTAGTACCGGAATGACAAAAAAAGCTCATTTTGAAAAAAATGTTACTTGGTCACTTTTACCCGGAACCCCACGATATGATCCCCCCACCCCCGTGAGGTGCTGAACGTTCTTCAACGGGCCCGTATGATGGGCTGAATTTACTGATGAACGGGTAGAAGTTTCTTAAAAACTGAAGTCAATTAGTTTAAGATAATTACAATTGAACGATCAAAACAAAACTGCATTGAACAAAATTAAAAAGAACTAGGTAAGAGCAAGGAGATTAGGTAGGAGCTGCTACATTTTCGTCTTTTCTTCAGTAGGAACATGAGTGAAAATTATCGTTGTACATAAATGGTGTATGTTTGGTGCTACAGAGCTAGCGCAATTCGAGCAAGGTCAATTCGATTTCGCGTTTTGGAGATTTTGGATTTTGATCAGTCACCACAGCAGTGGCGGCTCCTGCCCTGAAACCCTGGGGGTGCACTGTGACCGTAACGGACAACCTTGAAGGGAACGTGAGACAAAAATGTGATTCTCTCAGCCAAATTCGATTTTCAACAACCAATATGCCAAGGATCTTGTCGAACTTTAGAAAACCATGTTTTGCAACAGTTGAAATTTTTATTTACTCTGCAAGAATCATCGTGGAGGTGAAATCCAAATTCCCCCTCAAACCCAAGCTTCATTCCAATGAAAATCGTGGCATTGGGCATAATCACTCTTTGCCTCACCAACAATTTTGCAAGTTTTATAGCACTCACTGTATTCATTGCATATTCACAGGAAATTCAGTTCAGTCACTACTCTCATTGTCTTCACGGAATTCTGTTTTGAGGCGTTCTGATTACTCCTGGGTTTTAACGTTTAAAAAAAAAATAGAATTATAAAAATAAGATTTAGCATTTACTTCTTCTCAACCGCTGGAAATTACAACAAAAAAATAAATAAATAAATAAAAAAAAAATTTTAAAAAATCGACGAATTCACATTTTTTAGCAGAAGATTTACCAGTAATTTTCGATAAAACTTGTGTGTATGTTTCAAGTACCCTATCAAGAAATGTAAAGAATAGGAAAAAAATGGCTCTTCTTTTAAAGTAATGGACCAAAATTTACGAAATTCGTTCTTGTCACACGTTCCCAAGGATGTGATTGAAGTTTTTCACGACTCTTAATCAACTCGCAACTGAAACCTTTTTTAAAATTAATCTCATAAGAGCTAGTGTGGAAGCGGAGTCATTCTGCGTATCTCATACAACCTCCACCTCCCCCGCACCCACCCCAGAGGCCTTCCAAAACATCGAACAATCAAATCGCTTTAAGGGTTGTGCTCAAACACGCAACTTCGAGCGAGTCTGTGGAATTTCGGTTCAAAGCCACAACGACAGGGTGACCGTAGCAAGCGATTTTCAACCTTAAGGCGGGGTTTGTAGACGTCAAGTGGTTTGTGGTGCGTTTGTTGTGATTACAGTTTGTGAGCTTTTTACTATCTCCTGTGTGAGCTGATGTAATACAAAGATTTAAATTAACATTAGCATTGGCGGAAGACACCGATATAATGCTAAAACTGAAGGAAAGACCTTTTAGTTCTCTTCGTTTTGAGGAAAAACTGTTGACTCTACAAAATGGCAGACTTTGCCCCGCGTTGCCAAATTCATCAATTAATGTTACCGACAGGAGCAGGTCTTTTAAGAGAAATTTTAATGTTTCTAATTACAATACCTATGAATGGCTATGTGAAAGTAAAACATTGTCAAAACTGTTTTGTTGGCCCTGCCTTTTGTTTTCAAAATCGCGTTTTTGACAGGTAATTTTTCAAAATTTCTGGGAGTGCCCCCCAGACCCCCCCCCCCCCCCTCCACTTGTGGTTACTAATCGCCGCCACTGGCGATGACCTAGCAAAAATTTCACGCTTTTTGCACAACACACACAATGATACACTCTTACACTTACACTCTCAATGATTTTTTTTAGATTTTGATCAATTTAATTTACCAAAAGATTCAATGTAACAAAAAGTGCTCAAATCCGTTTAAAAGAACGTGACGTGATTCTTAGAGAAACGGAAATTCGATCGCAGGCGGATTGGGACTTTATTCCTCAAAATTTTGCTATTGAATCCTCCAAACGAATCCAATAAGGTCATACTCACGTTTGTATTCCGTCGAGTTTGATATCATCCAACTTCTGGTTCCAGTGAGGACACAACATATCTTCACAAATGATACTACGAAAGACGTCAAGGTCATTGTTACTGAGCGGTAGGTTTTAGGTAGGTACCGATTTTTTCCTTTCATCACCCAAACTTATGTGATATGCAAATTTTCATTCAACGGCAACGGAACACTGCTAGAATAGTTTCCTACTCAGCTACGAGAAAAGTAGCAAGTAATCCAATTTTCCCTCCACTGAAGATGATTGAACGGTATCGAGGAAATTACTGGGTGTGATGGTTTTTCAACGACACCGTCGCATGATATAAGACCTACATCAAAGGTAATCTAAATATATCACCACAAAATCATCACAAGAATGAAGGATACCGCATCAGGGACTGCTAATGAATAATCGGATAGAAACAAAAACGTCTGCCAAGTGGGTGTGGCACATAGCTTTCTCGCATCCATAACATGACTGTATAGATCATTGAAAATTAATTGACTAAAGAATCAGTTCAAAGGCAATCCCTGAAAATTTCATCGAATTTATTGCTATGAATAAACCCGGAGTTGAACTAAAAAAACAAGGATTTCACATTTGCGCATGCTCAGAGGCTACTGTTGATCCGGGGGTCACACCATCTACACATCAAACCGAACAATCCCTTAAAATTTCATCGAAATTGGTCAAGAACTCCCGGAGATATGCGCGTAACAAGGATTTCACGTTTGCGCATGCTCAGAGGCTACTATTGATCCGGGGGTCATGAAACCTATAGGGGACCATCTACACCCCAACCCGCACAATCCCAGAAAATTTCATCAAAATCGGACTATAACTTAGTGTAGTTTTGCCCGTAACAAGGATTTGCTGACAGACAGACAGACAGACACGGAATCAAAATTGTTCAGAAAGGTCTAAAACGCAAAATGCGAGTGGAATTTTTGATTTTGGAGACAAAAAAATTTTCACATTCCGTAAGTGAAAACAATGCTTCGGCTACCTTGGTAGACTGGGAAGCAAAACTAAAATCACGAACGGTGTTCTGTAACCATCTACCTGGATCATTCGTGTTCCGAGGCATTTTAAGTGAAAGGTTGAACTCAAAAAAAAAAAAAAAAAAAAATTGTCCATTTTTGGTTTATTATTCGTTGTAATCGCTCTTGAAAAAAATTCTAACCCCCCCTGAAAATTTCACGGTTAACGTTTCAAAGGGTGTAGAATCCAAATCTGCAACAAACATTTTTCCGTCCGTCCGCCGAGCGCACGATTTCTCCCAAACGGCTGGAGCAAAAAATCGGCAATTTGCAGGAAAAATCAATATCGGCCCGACAACGCCCCAATTCTTTAGCCAGCTCTCTCACTTAATTTAAAGTGCCCTTTAAGGGTTGTCAAAGTTTTGTAAAATCCCTAAAAACCTCAAAAAAAGTCAAGGCGGCCTAAATTTGGACTCTTTTTGAAGAACTTTCCACGAGGAATCGAATGAGCCCCTCCCCAGGTCCATAGCTCAAACCATTCCCGATGTATGGCCTGATTTATGGTGCCAGCATTTGCATCCACATTCACTACATCACTAGGTTACTGTGATCGAAACAAACACACGATTTTTTTTTTTTTTTTGATCGCAGTAACCTAGTAATGTAATGAATGTGGATACTGGAGTGAACTCCTAAAAGGGTTTATAGACGATTCACGGGATGAAGCATCCTGATATGCATGCTCCGTCTTACGAAATTTAAAATTTTCAAACAGAATATTTTTCCATTGTAATCGTTCTTGAAAAAAAAAACGTTGCAAATTCTTTCTTTGGAGCTTATTATTCAATTTCATTCATTTGATCAACATTCATGATTTGAATTTCTACTATGCTTTGGAGTGTGCGTGTTTCACAGGTGATAGAGCGATTATTGAATTTCAGGAGATACGCATAGAGCACTTGAATCAGTTCTCAACCAAAATACCTATTTGGATTGATCAGTTGATCATATTTGTGTGCCTCCTGAAATTCAATAATGTCTATCACCTGTGAAACACGCAAAAAATTGAATTAAAAAAAATTCGAATCATGAATCATTGAATAATAAACCCCAGTGAAAGAATTTGCAGCGTTTTTTAGTCAGTTGTACCCGTGGGGGAGAATATGTTTTCCCTCGCTTTTAAAGTTTTGGTTTCTGACACAGATGGGCTCGGACCGATCTGGGACCCATGTCGGAGTCCAAAATTACTTGCAAATGATTGCCCGTGTCATTGTAAGGCTTGGTGGGTCATTTTTAGCTTCACAAAAAGATTTTTTGCCACGGGCGAACTTATACGGATCAAATGACTGGGAAATGACGCCTATTCCGCATTTATCATTAAATGATTAACGATAAACCACGTTCTTAGCCCCCCCCCCCCCCCCCCAATCGCTCAACACTCCTTCAACTAACCTTCGGGTGGGCTCCTTCCGCCCTTTGTTATCCCGGCATCACCACTTTTCCGTCCGCCCGAGGGGGTCATTCGTGTACCTGCCACCTTGGTAAGCACTAGCCTGTCTGATGCTTTGGTTGAATCTACAGATTTTTCCAGGGAGTTGGTTAGGCTTAGTAAGTACCGTTTATGAACACAGAATGCGCTCACGTAAACCCTTGTTAGCCCCCCCAGCCGTAGCTTTCATCTCTGTTTACTAGCTCCCCGCCTCTGAGCTAGAATCCCAAATTTGTAGGTTGCATAGGCAAATTTTCATCTTCGGTACTTAAATGTGTAAAATTAGTCATTTAAATGATCTGGCTGTAGAACCATAGAGGTGTACTGTCCCGCTTTTTTAAAATTTAAACTCGACAGTCATGCTGTTTTCCTAAAAATGTTGTACCTTGGTAATGAACGAAATTTCTTTATATATTCAGGACCTTGTTATCTAGTTACCTACATTGTTGTTGCTTATTAACTACATAAAGTAATACCTTTGAGCGTGGGGTTTCTTTGAAAAATTAAGGAAGCGTAGGTACAGGATGGTACCTACCTCCCTTCCTACAGTGGAATTACAGCTACTATAGGATTTCGATTGAATGAGATCGCCACATTCTTGACAACTGCAACTCATCATCCAAGCAACCTCTTGGAACTTTGGAGACAAACAAAACATTCTAGATTTCACAAGTATTCTTGTATAAGGGGTAACGCACACACACTCACACAGTCGGTGGGTTGATATTCAAAATGGTGTTGTGGTAAGAACAATAAAGTAAGCTTCTTATTTACATCGTTCAATTTTGATATCATTAGGCATTTGACAACCCTACGGACATTTTGTATTTACTTTTCTACAGTTTTGTCGTTAATTCGGTTGGCTACACTGATGACTATCAGTCCCCCTATCAAAACAGCTGAGCGCTCCAAGCGTTTTCATTTTTACGTCAACCGAAACTCGTATCTCGGATTTGTTGTACGTCGACTTTTAATTTCAATCCGATCGCGATATCCTAGTTCGGTCAATCAGTCGGCTCGCGCCTTCGGAACTTGATGGGTCTCCGTCAGTCGCGATGTATCTCGCTCAAACTGCATCTACTCTGGTGATAGACCAAGTATCTCTGGTGAGTAACGCTTCACAAATTAAAACTATGACGTCGATTGTGAAACATACGGAAGCCCCACGTCCTGAACGAATTCCAAGTTAATTTTGCGTTTTGTAGCCAACGAAAAAAAAAATTTCTCTTTGCTGTTTACCTGTTGTGAGTGTGCAACTATACAGGCTGTTTATATTTGTATGATTTGTTCGTAGTTACAAAGGTTCCTTCTTGAGAATATGAGTAGCATCAAACCTGGGACGTCCATTCAGTCCCTTCCAAGGGCGGAGAAACTCGAGTTTTCCGACAATATCAGCTACCTTCTGACGTCGTGCTCCCAGAATATTGAATTCTTCTCGAAGGACAGCTCCGACTATGGGAAGAAGTTCGTCGAATGTTTCAAAAGCCTGGAAGAGGACTTGCCCCGCATCCAGGACTTGGTCTTCGAGGTGCAGAACAAAGTGGCTGACTACGATTATGAGAATGTCAAAGGAAACGGACTTAGGAGTCTCATTCGAATCGCCGAAGTTGTTGTCGCGAGATCGAAAACTATTGCGGCTGAGATCGCAGAGTCGAGGAACTCGTTCTTCTTTCGCAAGGAAAGCTATTACAAGTAAGTACTTATAAGTATAATATGCTTAACAAACATACTACCACTTACCCATATTGAAGAATTACCTATGTAGTATTCAACAAAGAACGAACTGCAGTGTGATTCTCAAACTATTGGCAAATTCGTGTAAATGGAACGCTATGCTGTTCAAAGTCTTCTGACATTCAACTTTTCCTCCTTGACTACATACGTTTATTGAGTACCAAATTGACCAATAGCAAAATCTCGGAAGGTAGTATAATTTCTATGTTTTTTAGGGTTGAGAAACCCCGATTTGTCATTAACATGACCTGCAACTTTATCGAGGTTCCCAATTTCTAGTTGGATTTTCGAATATTCTACCTGAGATTTAAAATTACACGAAAATTCTCTCGTCTTTAGTGAAGTGACATCTGAAGAGCAGCTGTCGGGTGTTCTTCGGTACTCCTCCCCATTGTCAAACGCTCGTCGCTTCATGAAATTCTAACTAAAATTTGATGTTTAGGTGATTTTTGGAAACTTCAGTTTGTCAAGTGAAGTGAGTTTGTCTAATGAACCTCAATTTACCAGAATTAGATAGTAATGGTGAATTATTCAATCGAAAAAAGTGGGGGGGAGTATCGAAGTATTTGCCATGTCAAATTCTTCGGTGCCTACTCCCCCCCACCGTGAAAACAGTATTTTCGATCAAAGGATTTCATCGCTCTATAACTCATACCTGTACGTCCCCAAACACCCCTTCCTGTGAATTCCTTTTTAGAGATAAGTTCTCCCCAGAATTGCGACTTCCACCCCTTCCACAAATTTCACAGAGAAAGGCTGGTAAAACGTTAAGGATTTGTATAAAATTTATTTTATTGTACATGAAGGGTACCTATTCGATTATTTATGTAAAAGTAGCATTACGTGGCTTCATTAGATTGTAAATTGATTTGATGAGATAAATGAATTCTTCGAATGGGTCTTGGTTATTGTACATGAAAAAATTGAATCGTATAATTAGTTTTGTTGTTTCTTATCTCACATTTCATCCAAATAGGTGAATGAAAAGTTGCTTACCTGACGTTCCTTCTCCACGAGAATTCACAAAGGTGGGAGTGAAGGTCGGTGATCCTTTTGAGGGCTTGAACTAGTAAGCTTGCCTATCTCTAAAAAACAATTCACAATTCACAGGAACGGGGATGTGAGGACGTGTAGGTATGAGATATTGAGCGATGAAATCCTTTGATCGAAAGTTAAGAGGTTGAGACGCGATATTGGTAGTCGAAAATACTGTTTTCACCGTGGGGTGGAGTACGAAAGAATTTGACATGGCAAATACTTCGATACTCCCCCCTCCCCCTTTTTTTCATGGCGAATTTGGCTTTTACAAACTTGTTGCTTCAAAATATAAACACACACATAAAAACGCTGCAAATTCTTTCACTGGGGTTTATTATTCAATCGGCTTGCGTTCATGATTTGAATTTCTACTAAGCTTTGGAGTGTGCGTGTTTCACAGGATAGGCGATTACTGAATTTCAGGAGGTATGCATGGAGCACGTAAATCTTTTTTCGACCAAAATACCTATTTGGATTGATCTGTTGATCATATTTGTGTGCCTCCTGAAATTCAATAATCGCCCTATCCTGTGAAACACGCAGACTCCAAAGCTTAGTAGAAATTCAAATCATGAACGCAAGCCGATTGAATAATAAACCCCAGTGAAAGAATTTGCAGCGTTTTTTTTTTTTTTTTTTTATTGAATCTCAATACCCCCCCACAATAAAAACATCTATAATTTATCAAGTCCTTCAGCGCTCGTATTGCTTTAAAACTTCCCCAAACCCAAATTTAAACGATGTAGCCAAAGGTAGACTGATGTAGAGGAGGCACACAAATATCATCAACTGATCAATCCAAATAGGTGTTTCGGTTGAGAACCGATTTACGTGGTCTATGTATATCTCCTGAAATTCAATAATCGCCCTATCACCTGTAAAACACGCACACTCCAAAGCTTAGTAGAAATTCAAATCATGAATGCAACTCAAATGAATAAAATTGAATAATAAATCCCACTGAAAGAATTTGCAGAGTGCGTGTATCACAGGTGATAGAGCGATTATTGAATTTCAGGAGGCACACAAATATGATCAACTGATCAATCCAAATAGGTACTTCGGTTGAGAACAGATTTACGTGCTCTATGCGTATCTCCTGAAATTCAATAATCGCTCTATCACCTGTGAAACACGCACACTCCGAAGCTTAGTACAGATTCAAATCATGAACGCAAGCCAATTGAATAATAAACCCGAGTGAAAGAATACTTATTTACCCCAGTAATAATACTGAATAATAATCCCCAGTAATAATATTTACCTGTATATTATCAGCGTTTCATACATATCAGAATGCTTCAACCCGTGTATCGGCTATAAACTACAAGTATCCACATCGGCTATCACTCCAGTATCCACTTTCACTACAACCCGACGCCATCGGCATCCCTAGGTTACAAACAAACAATAATAAACCAAAAAACGCAAATGTTCACACCATAAATCGGGCCATACATCGGGAATGGTTTGACCTACGGACGTGGGGAAGGGCTCATTCGATTCCTCATGGTTTGTTCTTCAAATAGGTAAATATTTAGGCCGATTCGACTTGTTTTGAGGTTTTTAGGGATTTTACAAAACCTTGACAGCCCTTAAAGGGCACTTTAAATTGAGTGAGAGAGCTGGCTCAAGAATTGGGGCGTCGTCGGGCCAAGATGGATTTTTCCTGAAAATTTCAGATCTTTTGCTCCAGCCGTTTCGGAGATATTGTGCGTACGGCGGACGGACGGAAAATTTTTTATTGCATATTCGGATTCTACACCCTTTGAAACGTAAAACATGATAATTTCAGGGGGGGGGGGGGGGGGGGGGGGGGGGGGTTAGAATTTTTTTTTCCAGAGCGATTACAATGGTTTATTATTGAATAATAAACCAAAACGGGGATTTTCGAGGAAGTTCTTGTTTTAACGGTAGCAGTGATTTACAGTCAAGCGGGCAAACCTTTGAGTCGCCCTAAACGGTAGATGGTGTGTTTTCTGATCGAGAGAGAGTTTAGTATGTTTATTCAATGCCATTTTATTGGCCCCAGTTACTCACCTACTATATTTGATCCCAAAATTTTCTAACTACCTACTTATTCTCTTGGAATGCGGTCATATCACGTTGCATTTTTAAAACCCACAAAAAGTCCAATAGTATTGGAAGAATCTCTGTTGAAAGTCCGAATTGTCATTGTCATGTAGGTGAAAACATGACAGGTGACCGAAACCGCCACTCCATTGTTATGACTTTTACCATTGTCGTGGAGATCGAATTTCAAATTTTAATTTCGCGGAGAATAATGCGATGCCTTGAATGACTGGGTATCAGAACGACATCCAGGGAGCCCAATTAAGTGATAAACATCCAAAAAGCTAGCGAAAGAAACAATTAAATTTTTATAATGTCAGGACCTGAAAGTTGCCCGTAGTTTGAGAATCACAGGGTCTGCTTGTTGAGAAAATTAAAATATTCGGGATGCCCGATCGGAAGGGAATCGTAGATTCTCCTCGGAAATGACACTAACCGCCATTCCAATACGAGGAAGCTTTGTGCAAGCAAGGTTTGAAGCCATGTAAAATGAAGAGTAGCCGAACTTTATGACAGCCACGAGTAGGCCTAGTTACCACATAAAATCTACAAAAATAATTTTTGGAAAAAAGTTGAACAGAACATTATTTATCAGAAGGACAGCGATTTTCCCGTAAAATAGGAATCACCCTTCTGACCTTAACTTGAATTTTCGTCAACTTTCTGCTTTTTAAACGATTTTCAATGTTGATTTACCACTATACCATCCACTGGAAAATCAATGAGCTCTATGGTAAAACATTTACCTTCCACGAGCTTTCTATCGGGTTATTAAATTTTTATTTTATAGCAATTTTTAGAAGAGAAATTCGTGTTTGAACGTGGAAATCGTGAATTTTTTTAACGGAATCAGCGTTTTGGCTTGAAATAATGCCTATAGTGTTTGATGCAAATTGTAGGGGGAGGGGAAATAGGTATAATTACATTCATACATATATTCATTTTCCCAGAACAGGAATAGTTTATTCAAATTCCATTAAACAATAGCCCAGAAAACAGGGGACCTATTCTATTAACCTTGGATTCCCATTGTTTTCGGAAACCTTCAATGTCTAGTTTGTTATTTGGTTTTGCGAGTATTATCATTATTGATGACGGACAGAAGGGAGTCGGTCCTGTTTTGGAAGTTGAGCGGGATTTAATAAATCACGTACCTGCTATGAACGCGTTCATTCCAGCATCTTAAACAACGTTACGTTTGACCACTATCATATTACTTATTTCATTTTTTCGGTAGGCTGGTGAGATCTTTAAGATCTTAAGGTGGAAATCGGATCTCGTAAGATACCCTGAAGGGACCGCTCTTCGGGTTATGGATGTAGGATTCAAACCCACTAAAACCTCTCCTTCCCTTCCAAAGTTGGAACTCGGCCTGGAACAGTTTAGCACATTACTTCAGGCCAAGTCCTTGGGATGTATTTAGTCCTCTTGGCCCATTGGTAGCCTCCTCTATCTCTCCCGTTCTTGGGCGATCTTTCCCTGCAGGATGCCTTCGACATAGACAACGACAGAGGTCCAGTGCTCCTCTCTTTCAAGCATTTTGGCAACCATATTCTCCGGTTTCATGTCCTCAGATGGCATTTCCAGATCATCCTGCTCCCATCTTCTTTGTGTTTCCCACCGCTTACACACGAAGAATGTGTGAAACACATCATTTCCTCCATCACAGTTCGAACAAGTTGGATCGTCTACTTTCCCCGTTCTGTGAAGGTAGGAGTAAACTATCCTGTGTGCTGAGAGGAACTGGGTTGATAAAAAATTAACCTCTCCATGCTTTCTCTCTAGTATGGTTATAGAATATTTGGTTGGTACCTTGTTAGAAATCTGTTTTCAATAATTAGCTTCTTCTACCACCTCGGACTGATTTAAAAGTCAAGAAATGATTACCTCTGTAGACATAATATATTCGTTCAATGTAAATATTGCATTCATAATCTTGAGAAAAGTTTATATTTCTTTTGTGAAAAGTTAATTCACCTTATAAAACAACATCGTTACAAATCATTACACTACAGTTTATTAGAATAAGAAGAAGAGAATGAATTGCAAACAACTAATAAGCACAACCAATAAAGGTAAATTCAGCATTGGTTGCGGGCAAGAATAAGGGTGGTCCTCTACTGGAAGCGTTTTGACGTGACGAAGCGACAACGCGTTTACGTCCGTATTCGAGCGACTGATCCCATCACGAGAAATTGTATTAGGGGTCCTCCATTGCGCGCATTTCGAATCGTCAGTTTCGAGCGATGAAGCGGCGGGCGACGGATCCCATCTCATCCGGATCTGTCGCTCGTTTTCAGGCGGTGAGCCCCCTCTCCCCTTCCTCAACCCCGTCCCGTTTCTGCCCTTCGACAGATTCCTGTGATTCATGCTCGTCCTGCATTTCAATACTGATGTTTTCCTCCCCGTCGTTTTCCAACATTGGATGTTGAAAAGGTAATTGATACTGTGAGGGATCTTCAGTGCCTCTTGTAGGTAGCGGTACTCGCCTAAACTACCCCTTTCTTCGAGGATTGGGTCTACCCAATAACGACTTGGGCACCAATCGTCTAACATTTAAGTTGCTGCTTCCGAGCAAATAAATATCGGATCTTCTACTCTACTCACTCACTTCTTCAGACTCGGCGACAGACTACGCGCCGAATAGTCGCCTAAAATGGAGGACCCTCCGTCGCCTCTTAACGCCTGTCGCATCTCATCGCGTTACTTCAAAATCTGTCTTCTGGGGTGACTCGAGCCGGTAGACTGTCTGCTAATTCTGCGACAAATTTGTATTCAAGTTTTAAATTCAATTCAATCAATCACTGAATGTACAAATGTATAGATATTGACTAGCATTAGATCTACCAGTTATGCACTAAAAAAAAATGCGTAGTTGTTAATAGTGGTAGGTCAGGAAAATGTTTAAATGAAGTTATTCCTCAAAATATTTAACCACTAATGGGTTCATTCTTGCAATAAGTTTGGCTCCCCCTCTTCATAATGTTACTGTTTGTGCCCTTGCACTTTGTGAGTCTTAAGTGGCATTGGTTGGTCCTCTCCACCCCTTTCACTTCCCTGCGCCAATAGGATTCAATGTCCTTTCACCTGGGCCTATATAAGATGTGCTTTCAGTGATGTACCTTCAATTCATGTTTGTTACCGATGATGACCTAACCGTTGAAACCTATTTAAATGTGTAACTCATTATTTTCGTGAAAATAAAGACAATTCTATCTTATTCCGTTTTTATCCTAAACCATTTCCAAAAGTTTCCTGCAATTTTTGGCTTTGAGTGAGATAATACTGACCAAATTAGCTACATGTGTTTTATAATTATTTGAACCACGCGAGGTCAATAGTGAACTGTTGATAAAATATCTCCAGTCGAACTGATCAAGTGAGA
Source organism: Creontiades dilutus (assembly GCA_031894815.1). Classification (NCBI taxonomy): domain Eukaryota; kingdom Metazoa; phylum Arthropoda; class Insecta; order Hemiptera; family Miridae; genus Creontiades; species Creontiades dilutus. The sequence continues at coordinate 88,167 of JAVIWC010008991.1, read as the reverse complement.
TTGTCCGAGTCCGTACAAAACTAGACAGTGTCAACTATTATCGAAGCTACTACTATCTTATTTATTGTTGATTCAATGAAATAGTCGTATCCCCAACCAGACATTAGTCCACGAATTTAACAATGCAGTTGATGTTTCTAAGTGTACATAAAAAGTGTAATAAACATATAATCTTCGATATCTTCTCTATTTTGCTCCGATTTTAATTATAGTTTAACAAATATATTGTAACTATGTTATTCAGTAAAGATGTAGTTTTCTAATGGTGAAGGAGTTTTAAAAATCGCTGCAAATTCTTTCACTGGGGTTTATTATTCAATCGGCTTGCGTTCATGATTTGAATTTCTACTAAGCTTTGGAGTGTGCGTGTTTCACAGGATAGGGCGATTATTGAATTTCAGGAGATATACATGGTGCACGTGAATCTGTTCTCGACCAAAATACCTATTTGGATTGATCAGTTGATCATATTTGTGTGCCTCCTGAAATTCAATAATCGCCCTATCCTGTGAAACACGCAGACTCCAAAGCTTAGTAGAAATTCAAATCATGAACGCAAGCCGATTGAATAATAAACCCAAGTGAAAGAATTTGCTGCGTTTTTTTATTGAACCTCATTACGCCCCCCCACAATAAAAACATCTATAATTTATCAAGTCCTTTGGCACTCGAATTGCGTTAAAACTTCCCCAAATCCAAATTTAAACGATGTAGCCAAAGGTAGACAGATGTAGAGGAGGCACACAAATATCATCAACTGATCAATCCAAATAGGTGTTTTGGATGAGAACCGATTTACGTGGTCCATGCATATCTCCTGAAATTCAATAATCGCTCTATCACCTGTAAAACACGCACACTCCGAAGCTTAGTAAGATTCAAATCATGAACGCAAGCCAATTGAATAATAAACCCCAGTGAAAGAATACTTATTTACCCCAGTAATAATATTGAATAATATTTACCTACATATTATCAGAATGCTTCAACCCGTGTATCGGCTACTAACTACACTACAAGTATTCACATCGGCTATCACTCCAGTATCCACATTCACTACAGCTCGACGCTATCGGCCGGACATCACTAGGTTACAAACAAACAATAATAAACGAAAAAACGCAAATGTTGGCACCATAAATCGGGACATACGTCGGGCCATACATCGGGAATGGTTTGACCTACGGACGTGGGGAAGGGCTCATTCGATTCCTAATAGTATGTTCTTCAAATAGGAAAATATTTAGGCCGATTCGACTAGTTTTGAGGTTTTCAGGGATTTTACAAAACTTTTACAGCCCTTAAAGGGCACTTTAAATTGAGTGAGGGAGCTGGCTCAAGAATTGGGGCGTCGTCGGACTAAGATGGATTTTTCCTGAAAATTTCAGATTTTTTGCTCCAGCCGTTTCGGAGATATCGTGCGTACGGCGGACGGACGGAAATTTTTTTATTGCAGATTCGGATTCTACACCCTTTGAAACGTAAACCATGAAGTTTTCAGGGGGGACTAGAATTTGTTTTTTTCCAGAGCGATTACAATGGTTTGTTATTGAATAATAAACCAATTGGTCCAGTATTTTTGAGTTAACGTCACACACAAACAAACAAAAAATCTAGAAGAAATTCTGGAATCTTTTTTGAATGACTCAAGAAGAGTTTCTAGAAAGTGGTCAATATCCTGATCCCTATCGGATGACATAGTAGACGCCTCTACGATTTTAAATTCTGTATGTATATCTTCCGAGCAGGGCCGGATCTATACATTTTGGGGCCCCCTGCAAAATCTATCCTGGGCCCCCTTAACAGTACGTATGGAATAGCTTGGTTATCATTAGATGGTTATTATCACATCTGCAACATAATTTTTGTAGCTAATAAGCCTAGCGGTTGTAGGTTAATGTAATACAAGCATTGTTGCGCACACAAGCGAGATTGAATATAGAATCGGCTATAAGTCGATTTTTTCAGTAACGAGATTCTTTTATTTTTGCGGCAGAGGTTGCGGGGGGGTTTCGCGGTTCCTAGTTCCGGCCCTGCTTCCGAGTACATTAGTTTTATAATTTTTCAGGAAAATCTATGCGTACTCCCAGGCGGTTCAGTCGACGTTGACGCTCTTTGAGTACGCGAGACATCTCATTGCCTGGTCGGACCCCGGGAAATTGGTTCCATCCCTGACGGAGGAACATCTAGTCAGCACTCTCATGCGCCAAGTGGGGAAGCCCATAAATCAGTATTGTTTCTATGGAAGATGTCTGGGCATTCAGGTGAGCGTTAAAAATACTGTCTTTTTGGTAAGGGATGGTGGGATCTCCAGATACCACTAGGGTCTATTGTGACACTAAGTTCAGAGCTTTTCGAATAACCTCTTCATTCACGAAAAGAAGGAGGTTTTCTTATGTTTATTTGGAGACTGGCTGACAAGGTGAATCCCTTGGTGTTAGCTGGTGTTCGGATAACACTTTTTGTTGAACACAGATACGCCTCAATGTTCAAACCTTTATCTTACTGACCGTTTACCTCATTCAATTAAATTGCTGAGATTGGAAGTTGACAATCGACTGTCCCTGTGGATCGGGTTGTACCAAATATCCATGTTTGGATGGTGGACCAAGCTGTTGTCCATGTCTCCAGAGAGGCTGCCGAAGATCTGTTTTCAGAGACTCATGGCCCTTTCGGCCAACTTTCCTGACCCAAAATTTAACTGGACGCTACAGCTTAGGGATGTTCTGAGGGAGGCTGGTCTTGAGGATTTGTGGTCCCAGAATGACGTCGCGGTGGTTAGAGGGGCAAAGGAGAAATTCCTGTCATCGCTTCTTTCTAACCTGCACCAGGCTGACCTGAACAAGGCTGCTGTTTCCTCGTTTAATTATTGCCCAAGAGGTTCCAACATTCAACCCCTTCAGCGTGAACCTTACCTTTCCAGCGACCACCCTCTGTTCACTAAGAGACTTCTGGCCCAAATCAGGTGCGCTAATCCAGCCTTCTGTAGAATAGTTCTTCACCGGGTGGTTAACCGCTTCGACGGCTCGCAAACATGTACGATTTGTAATACGCACTGTCCAGACACCCTTTTTCATATGCTCTCTACCTGCCCCGTTTACAATTACGAACGTTTCAAGTTTTTTGGCTCCCCTCATTTTGATGAAAATTTCTTTCGCGCTCTTCTCCATTTCAAAGACAAATCAGGAATCACTAGGATCGTAGGGTTCCTGCAGACAGTGCTCAGGCAAAGAGCGTTCACCATAAATGAAGGCTTCATCATAGCCTAAATATTCTGTAGGCGTATGCCTATTTCCATTGTCACTCATTTTACTTGGAGTTATGCTTTAATTTTTATGCCAGTTGTTCAATCCATAATCAATTTTATTATTAGTTGACCCAAGCTGTATATTCTGTTTCATTTTATATACTTGTATTTCTGCTCATTTCTGAATGCGAACTCTTGTGAAAAACGTATTGTGTACCACAATAAAGTCGTCTTCTTCTTCTTCTTCTTCTTCTACCAAATATCAGAATTTGTCAATGAAGCTATTTGCAATTTTATGTTGCATAGATTAGCTGGTCCCATTTCACCCGACACCGCTTAATCCCACGATATCAGTAAGTCAAAAGGGCAATTAGGATCGTGGCAGGGCTGAACTGGAGTGACAATTGTCATGGTTATTTTAAACAGATGAGAATCCTGTCCTTGCCAGCTCTATTTGTGTATGCTTGCTTATCAAATGTTATGAGTCGTATGGACGTCCTCCAGAAAGAGACTGATAACCATTGTCATTTTAGGAGAAATTGCTTCAACAACTTCACTTAACACCATTCCCATACAAACTGGTCTTCGTTTTTCAGGACGTCCCTCTAAGCAAGGTCTCATATTAGAATCGAACCGTGGGGTGTCGTGCAACATGAGAAAATAAATAACTGCATACGGATCCTTGGCTCGTCTCTGCTTAGGCGTATCGTGCCAGAGTATTTGTCGAGCCTTATCCCCTCATTTCTGGACCTTTTGAGTTATTAAACTCTTGTTAATCCCTAGTTGAGGTTCAGGTCCGTTTGGGTTCGGCTTTGATCCCTTTTTAGGAAGGCCATCAGGTTCCTCCTTAAAACATACCTTACAATACAAAACAAAATACTGTCCAATATTGTCTAAAAATGAAATACTGCTTCCTGGCTATTTAAAAAAAAACTTTATTGTAATTATATATTGCAGTATAGTTTAGTTTGATAGCGAACATTAGAGAGGTCCCTTGCTAAATTTATGCGTTATAAAATTACTTAATAATATTAATTGAATTATGAAAAGAACAAAATGTTTTAACAAGGTTTAACGATTGGATAAAGTAAAAAGTTCGTATTAGCTTGCTCTATGGTGATTTTCAGTGATATTCAGAGAAAGTCTGGAGGCCTCTTGCGTTTGGGTCTTCGTTGATCCCTGGGAGGTGGCGGATTATTAGCAATGTGTGAGAGTAGTTCGTTATGATAGTTGTTTATTGAGCTATGGAGTTACTGGTATGCTATGGGCAGGACATCGGCGATCTCTGGGATGTTGAGGTCCCGATGTGTTGCAGTGTTCTTCATGTACCATGGTGCTCCTGTTAAAATGCTGAGAGCTCGGTTTTGGAACTCCTGTGCCCGTTTTATTGTGCCGTTGCATGCCATATCCCTGATTTGACATCCATAGTGCCAAATTGGACGAATGGGAAGTGAGGTAAATCTGTCGCTTCAGGGGGAGTAGAAGATTTGACTGTATATTGAGGAGGAAATACAGCTATCTCAGGCGTTGCCTTGCACAGGTTAAGAGATTGGTAATATGTTCGTACCCGGTTAACCTGCTGTCGAGATGTAGCACAAGATATTTGACTGTGTGTTGGAAAGGGATAGGTGTAGCGTTGGGATTGGGGTGTTACGCTTAAGGTTAAGCTGCACAACACTGGATTTAGTGGGATTCATCTTCATTTTCCATTTTTGACAGCAGGTTGTCACCTCATCAGCAAGACGTTGCAGGTTTTCCAGTGATGTTTGTTAAAAACCTCTTGAGAGTAGGTCACATCTTCCACAAACATGGCATTAGTGACTGCATCTACTTGTGGGAAGTCATGACTGTATAAGATTTACATAACTGTCCCCAATTCACTACCCTGTGGAACACCTTTTCCAATGGGAGCAACGGTAGACAGTGTTTGGTTTATTCAAACTTTAAAGGTCTGATTATGTAGGTACAACTGTAGTAGTCGATAGAATGAGTCTGTGAGGATTCTTTTAAGCTTGACCAGTAGCCTCTGTGTCCACACTCGATCAAACGCTTTCTCTGTATCGAGAACAAGTGCATGACAGATTTCTTTCTGCTCAAAGGTTTCCAAGATAATATCGACTCTTCGATGAAGATGTTGAGTGCAGAAGTGTGAGGCTCTGAATCCAAATTGGGATTGAGGGTGTATTGAATTCATCTCAGGCAGGATATGGGGAAGTGTGAGGCGTTTGAAAATCTTGGCAATAGACTGAGTAAGCTAATGGGAAGAATAAACCCAGCCCCACCAGTTATAGACCCAGGCTACTGAAAGCAAGGAAACCTTTTATTGGTCGATTACGATCGTTAATTATTAAAAATAATTAACCCAAAGGGTCCAGTCAATTTTTCTCCCGATATCATTTTTTTTTTTTTTTTTTTTTTTTTTCCTTCGTGCGACTGAAAACAACGATCCGTAACTGTGGGGGTCAACTCCGTTATGCGAGATCGAGATGAATTAAAGTGGAAACAGATCGTGCCAATGACAAAATGATAACACTGTTCAGCTTGAAGAAGGCGATTAAGATTATTTCATTAAACTAGTTTGAGCTACGATTAAAACATTAAATAAAAAATGTATTCCGCCCAAATGTTGACAACTTGCGTTTATTGTTTCTTGCAGTTTTGTGACTCAATCGCGATGATCTTCAAGACTCTACTTATCCTTATGGCGTCCTTCAGTGAAATGTATTATTCCGATGGAAAACTGTTGGACCCAGTTCTGAAAAGTGAGCTCGCATCAACTGTACTACTCTCTCCTAGATTTCTCCTCAATTTTTTTCATAATAAATATTCTTCAGTAATTACAGCTATCACAGCTATTTACAGTTGACTTGTTTGAGTATATCATAATATGCACCCACATATTCTAGATCGTTATATATCTACAGCTAGATTTATTTAAGAGCAAGCAAGCCTTTCAAGATCTTAATAAAGCCAAACCAAACAGACACTATGTTTACATAGTTGATTATTTCAGGTGGAAAGTACTTGTACAACCCAGAACTCCGCGCCAAACGAGTGGTCAACATATCTCAATACGGATCCGTTAATTTCTGTAAAAGCTTTTGGCTGCTTGGAGAAATCGGTAAGTAACACTTCATGTCCTTCTTTAAAGAATCTGATTGTTATGTTTTACGATTCTAAGCCAAGAACGGTTGCAAAAACCAAAACATTTGTTTTCATAAGATTATTTTTTTATTAATATTTGATGAAATTTTGATATTACAATCACTTTGAGGTTTTGTTAGTTAATTCTAAACTAATCAGGTTCTTTGAGAATCTAATATAGAGGATTAGAGAGGAAGTTATGCTTAAGCACTTGCATTATCCCTAGAAAAACCAATCAGGAAAGGGCACAGGCATGCCAGAGTAATGAACGAGCAGACCTGATCGCAAAAAGGGGGACAACAATTCGTTGGGCTGGAACCTATGGTGGCAAAACGGCTTTGTGGGAATGGATCAGTCAGGAATATAAACGAAACTGGGAGGTTTATCTCTAGGTAGAATTACGGAAAGCTGGTGATAATGCACCCTGCTACAGCAGGAATACAGTTCACCTCGATGTCTCGATGCTTCAGGAAACATCTTACGTGGGTTGGAGTCTACGTTGGTGATCCAGTGTATGCGGATCGTTCGATGATTGGGAAGAAATAGCCTCCCACCTGTTCTTTGAAAGTTTAGTATCTTGAGATACTAGTCCTTAGTTTTCTTCTTGTTCAGATTGTGAATTTCGCGATCAATTTTAAATGAGTAGATACGGCCTGAATTTGATAAGGAATTCGAAGTTCAAACATTATGAATAATTTTCATGCAATTTTATTTCGTAATTTTGTATGAATGTGTTTTGGGGCAGCCACCAAAGGTTTCGTTCTTCAGACATGTACACTGGTACATTATCTAATGAATAATCTAATCAAAGTAACTTTTTTAAATAAATGCCTTTATAATATGTAATAGGTTATTGTTTGTTAGGTTCTCTTCTGTTCATAATTATTCTAATATTGTTTTATTTCCTATTCTTATTTATCTCATAGCCAACATCGCAGGAGTAGGTGATGTATTGTTCGTAACTGTGATGTTCAACTGGTTTTTTAAAATCCCTCTTCAAATTAGTTACTATGTCAAAGATGACAATTCAACTTAGATGTGTGTTCGTGTAGGCGTAAGTCATTACAATTTTGAAAAAGTCACCTCTAGTTTATGTATAATTGTATCGAAGAACCACAAATCACCTTCAATAATGTTACGAGTAAGGTGTGGAACTCATTAGTCGCAGCTATTCCATGCCCAAATTCACGATCTTTTCGCACCCACCGAGGGCTCAAAAGCTTAATAAACTGAATCCGAGACATTTTCCGTATGAATTCACCTGTGATGGTGTTTTGAGCTCGAAAAAGTTTGACTTGGGCTCTTCTAGCGTTTGAAATGGAGTAATTCAGGAAAATAATTGACAGTGATTGAGACAAATCTAAACTAAAACTGTTTAAGCGGGCAAGGGCTTGCCTTAGTAGAATTTTAAGTACCTACAAGCCATACAAATGTCTTCCTGAATATGAAACACGCATGTACATACTGGAATGTAGTGTTCCATAAGACTTCATCCCAACAACATAATTTGGTCATGATTACGCTGTCGATGGCTAAATAACATCAGAATGCTCTGGAATTCCATTCGGTTGTTTCACAAATTTCGAGGCGATATTTTCAAGGTGATGGACATTGTCCTGCTATCATCGAATCACTATCTCATCTAGAATTTGATATTATTGACTAATTTGATCATTTCATCATTCGGTTTGCTTAAAACCTCATAGAACAAGCAAATGTCCAATGTTGCCGTTTGAGTCTAGCTTCCTCAAAAATAAGTTACTTACCTGCGAAAATTCGATGAAGATAACAGTGTTGAAACAATACGTTTGTTCCGAAGTTGTGTTAGGCAGGTAAAGTCGAATATTTAATCAGTAAAATCAATAATTTACTGTTGAACATAATCATGTATTGAACTCAATCTTTGCTAATCAAAAGCTGAACTAGAAAAGTTGATTTCTCAATAGGGAAGAGACTTTGTCTTCTTTAAATTTAAAAATTAGGTTTCGTGACAAGGCTCGTTGTTCTTTCTCAAAACAATTTGTAACTTTCATTTGCTCAGTTAATTTCACGGACTCCCAACTAAGCGAAAGATGTTATGTCAAGTGAATATTGAAGAATTCAACAGTGCTTCAAAAATGTTTGCCTTAGATAGCGCATATAACATTTCATGATGTCCTCTCCTGTTTTTGATGTAGATGGTCCTTCTAGAGGTGTGTAGGGAGTGAGTGACGTTGTCTCAAAGACCTTCTCGTTCAGGTGAACTGGTCCCAACTGACCTGCGGAGGGAAGACCTGCAGTTCAGTTTGTTTGAGACACCATGGCTCCCCGCAGCTGACGTTCGAACTACTCAGACGGTCGCGAACTTCTCATGGCAAGAGAAGTTCGAGACCTGCAGGTCGTAGAGATCTGCAGGTCTCAAATGTTTTTGACAGCGTGGCTCCCGCGGCCAACGTTCGAACTACTCAGAGACCTGCAGGACTGCAAAACCGTTCTCACAAAGTGACCTGCAGTTCACCCTTCCACCATTAGCTCGGGTTTCCTTCTAGTCAACGAAGGACTCCCCTCATTGCAGAGTCAATACTATTCAAATTTACTCAATACTAAACTATGCTGGTCGATACTATACTCATCACATAGTCGATTATATTTAATATGTAGGTATTTATATGAAAATCTGCAAGAGGACTCGAAAAATGACTGGCGAGTAGAAAAAAAGAACAGTAGATGACTGTAATTCACCGAATTCTGACGGCAGAGGAGGATAATAGAAGTTGACGGTCATGCCACGAGATAGTGGTAGTGACTGTCTTACAACTCTTATTCACAAAGTGAACTGCAGGTCGCATTCATCCACAGAGTGAACTGGTGAACTTCTCTCACTGACCTTGTCTTTGGACTGCGTGACCTGCAGGTCGTCTACTCCTTTCAGGTGACCTGGGTTTACACACCTCTAGGTCCTTCGAATCGTCGTATATTTAAATCAGGTTACATATTAAGACGGACAATGCCAAGGATCGGGCAAGGTCGAGAACTGTCTTGAATTGTTTCTTACCACCTGGGTAAATACAAATGGAGTAGACACATAAATTTGACCATTCTTATCGGAGAGAATATAAAATATTCGAATCTCCTTGGGTAGGTATTCAACGTTTGTATCGTAGAAATTTAAAAATAACAAAAACTGCGGTAAAATCAATGCCTAACAGTTTTTACATCCCACCATAATCACATCCTGGGTATCAATTGTTTTTCCAAATCTCAGGTTCGGAATCTTTTTTCAAATAGCGAACTGTCCTAAAAAAAATTAAGCTAGTGCGACGGCCCCAATAAATTTTAAGAAGGAATTCTCTCTATGTAAATCCGTTTTTAGTCATTCTGAAACTATTCCCGAATTCTGACCCTTTTTCATGTGTTTTCCAAAAACACGGTAAAGAAAATCACAAAATGTCCCAAACAGTTTGAAAACAACACACATTTGATGTTATACAGTACAAGTTTGACTTCAGAATTATAGTTCGAAAGCTCTCAAAAAAATGTGTCTTATGCTATAAGCCATTTGTGAAGAGTCTGAGCAGAACCATGCACAACCCACCAACCAATAAAACAGACTATTTACTCCCTTAGTTTAAAAGGTTTTGGGGTCAAACCGCTTTATTTTTCAGGCTCCAAAACTTTGGCGCCTGTAAAACGTGCTGTGGGTTGTATGGTTTAGGAATAATGGAGAAAACCTTGAACATCTCGATGTTCGCCTTCGTGGCTTGTAACCCAGCTGCTTTGAGGTGACAGACAGAGGCTAACTCCTCGAATGGGTTCAATTCGGTTGATGATTGGTGGATTTGTCTCTGGTTGTCAGTTTTAGCAACATGTATTTTATTTGAACTTTGAGGATTACCATAGTAAATAATTCTGACATTGGGATTGCGTTTGCCCTATCTACGGTGTTTCAAATTGTTGATCTGTATTGATATACATATTATCAACTACCCGATTTTCTATCAAGAAGTGAATCTTTATTGTTTGATTTAACGGGAATCTAGAAACTAAGTAACAATACTGCAAAATGCGTATGAAACACTATTAAAAGGTGATTAAATAATAAGGATAGGTCCACCAAAAGGTTTAATGTTATTACAGAGTTCTTACTTCACACAGTCAGTAGGTACTATGACCGTATAGCTAGGGAAACATGGAGAGATGCTAACTTAGTGCAGTTTTCACTGTGAGCTTACTGTGATGTCATGTGATTGCCCTTGTCACTCTTTCATAACCTGACAGCCAACTCTCGTTTTGGCCTCCTTCTTCTTACATCGTCCTTGCTTTTTTTTTTCAACAAAGCAAGGCAACATATTTGACACCTTGCCAAGCTATGGGTTAACAGGTTAGAAAACCTAGCAAATAATTTCTTACCAGTGAAGCCTTCATGCTGTCACTCCTTACCCCTGTTGTGATAGAGATGGTCCGGGTTAAGGGTTCTTAGCGCAGTTCGTTAGCGTGTTGCCGCAGTAATTGGGAGCCATTTGGCCTCATTTGTGGCATCTTCAGTCACCTTCGGATCACGTGACAGCACCATGCAGTACTGACTGCGTCAAGCAAGAACTCTTTATTCAGATGAGTTACTCCCGTGCTTCAAGAAATGTGTACTAATGATTTCTTCCATCCTCGTCTTTCTACTTTCATGAGATCTAAAAGCACGTTTTAGTCCCACTTACGATCACAACTACCTACACTTCCCCACACTGTTTCAAACTCACCTTTCTAAGTTGGTGACGCTATCCACTCATGCGCATTATTTTAGTTAGTTGCACGTAGTTTGGTTGTTTCTCAGTTTCTGATAAGTCGTTCTTATTTGGTTCTTTAAGATTTGTTTTGGGCTATTTTATTTTAATAGCTACTTGAATAATTATTGTAATCAAATGGGCCGAATTATTAATCACTAACTAGATCAAATGTTGTACATTGAAAAAAACATTTGATATTGCAATAACTGAAATCGTTGCGAACTATTAGACAGAGGTTTATTATATCTGTAATAGGTAGCCCTTCTATGTAAATCACAGGACTACCACCACTGGACCATCTTATAATATGCATTCAAGTTAAAAATACTTGGACTACCACCAGCCATGCGGTCTAACTCAGACCTCCCGTTGAATGGACTCTGCAGTCCTACCAACTGCTGGACCAATTTTTCAAATGTTTAGTTAACTAGTGCTCGTACATTAACCCAATTGGAGTCATTCGATTCCAGGGAATTAATTTCTTTTTGAAGCAAACAAAGAACAGTTTTTGAGATTTTGATTTTTTGATAGATTAATCCTTAAATGTAATCTCTTAGGGTTGATTTGTTAAGGTGCCAAGATTACTGGCTCATCTCGGATCGATGTTGGATCTGTGAGCCAAATTTAGTAAACTTTGGTTCAAGTAGTTTAAAAAAAAAAAAAACTTCGTACGGTGGATGGATTTATATATAATATATAAAAACATATATAGTACATATTATGTACTTATATGTTTTTATATTCGCTTTTTAAAATCTTCGTATTTTGAACCGTAAACAAACAATTTTTGAGGAGGGGTTAGAAATATTTTTTTCTTGGTCGATTACAACCGTTCGTTATTGAAAATATCAAACCAAAATCCCGTTGTTTTAATCGTAATTATTTGCTTTTTTTCTGTCGTAAATATTGTCTCAATTTTTGTACATTGTAATCGGCTGATGCTTTTACATTTTGGGGATTATTTTCATATAAAAATTATTTAGGACATTTATTCACTATCACAACAACTACGTGAATGTATGAAATTTGTGTGAAAAAACTGCATGATTGTTGATTCCGTATTATATGACTTCTTGATATCGTTCATTAATGTAGGTTACGGCCGAATATCTCCAAACCTCCGATTCATCGGGGCCTTGATTAGAATTTCGTCTACGTCTGTTGTACATTTGGAGTGGATAGATCTTGAGTTATCTACAATGTTTTCATTAATTCATTTTTTTTACATTATTAACCAACTAGTTGCACTTATTTGTATGTTCGTACTTTGGCAGAAATAATGGCGAGGGTTCACAGTATGCTCCACACGCTGCCGATCTGTAAGGTCATCGTCATCGAGCCAGTTCCCATCGTCATTCCGAAAATTGATAGCGAATCAGAAGTGATCACCGTCAACCCACCTACCGCGCACAAAGGTCTCGCTCCCCTAGAAGTACGCTTGCTGTCATGTTCAAAACGGTTCGGAATGGTAAGGAATCACGTTTTAATCGCAATGATAATGAACAGTTTAAGTAAATTTTGTGTGTAAATTCAAAAATTAATCCTACATAATTCCAGGTACCTGGTGAATGTGAATGTTGTTGAATAATTGTTTCGCTTATTCCTTCATATGGCAGAAGCTTATAAGTTTCAACCTCTAAAACTCAAGCCCGTTTCATTCAACCTCTCAACCGCTATACACAGACAATCATTTGCATGCAGAATGTCCAGAACTTAATATGGAACAACATTCGACAGAAGTATATCTAAAATAGAGCAAACCCCCATCAACCAGTTCTCATGGTTTTGAGGTTTTTTCAAGAAAAACCTCGTTTTATTCTATAAAATCCCAAATTTCTCCACTCCAAATAGACTTATTACTTACTGTTGATCACATTTTAGGTTTCAGAGGTAATTTTTCTGCAACTTAATGCGTTTTCATTACCAAAAACTAAGGCTGTATTTACGCTGAATGCGAAGCAAAGCGTTGACAGGCGATGAAGCGCAAAAAAGACAAAATACCGTCAAGTAAAGCAGGGTTCACATCTCCGGAACGTCCGGAAATGCGGATAGGAGAAGTAACAGTGGAGGGGATGGAGGGGAATCGCGGAAGTTGGGAAGGCGTTCATAACCATCCAGAATTTTGTCTGTCTGGAACAGGTTTCTTGAGCACAAGCTAACAACTTGTTTCCCGTACTTCCTCCCACAGCTGTTTTGGTTCCCGACGCCAGCCTGTAGTGAACTGCGCAGATGCAGAGCAAAAAATATCTGAAAAATCTGATGCGTACAGTTTGCTTCAAAAGTGCTTCTCTGGAAAAAATATTCCAACCAATCAGCTGCTCGTACACACTTCTGGATAGCTTTCTGGATGGATGTGAACCCTGCTTAAGGTTGTTGAGTGGCAAAGTGTGTTTACACTCCGAGCGAACGGGAGCGATTGAGAGAGGTTCCGCTCAAGTAGTCTGTTGCAATCACAATCCTCATTGCGAGTAAAAGTGAGTTTCACCCATTCAATTGTTTTAATGTATATTCCTTTATTCTGTCTTATTATTCTAATTCAATTGAATATTCACTGTGGACATTGAAAAATTGACTAGTGTCTTGCAACAACGTCCAACATTGTTGGACAATTGGGCGCTGCTTATGTATTGCATTTGGAATTTGGGGCACAATGTTGTAAAATGTGGTTGTTCTCATTCTGAAGTAGCTCCAAACCCGCTCTTCATTCTCTCGCAGATGTGTCACGGATCTTGGTGATATTCTCCATTTGTAGGTCTCCTATGATTGACTTCATGGACCCACTTACGTTTTCGTTCAACTTTCAACGCACTATTCTCCAATAAAAACGAATTAACGGGGTGAATTTCAAATGACATTTTGATCGGAACACCAAATACTCGACTGGTTTACTCAATCGCTATCAATATAAACACATCACCGCATCGCTACGCTTTGAAATTTGCGCCTCTCATCGCTTCGCGATACAGCCTAACTCTAAGGACCCTAATTGCAGTTTGAAAGTACAACATTTCAAGAAAAAGTTTCTGAAAATACTTGAAAGCTAAAAACATGCTGGAAGCTATCAACTTTGAGGCACACTTTAATAAGCTTCCCAGTGGTAGGGTCAATGTTGCGATTCCGTATTGAATTCCAATTTTTAGGCGAAAAAACTTTGGGTATGTTTCTAGATCAGCTATCAAGATGCAATAAAATGAGCAAAACTTCGAAAGGTTTAAATTATGAAAATTAATAAACCCGGAAAATTTTTTCCGAAAGTGTCAAACGGTACATACAATCATCTTGCGATTCCATATCCATTTAATGGAGAAATAGTAATTTGCGGTAAAACAACGATAGCCCTTTATAAATCGTATGCTTTATGGTGTTATATCATGAAGGTAGTACGCAAATGTTTGCTACAAATGTTATGTACTGTTTATTAATCATTTTACACTTTAGAAACAATTTTCTTTATATGGATTTAATAATTTTTCCAATTTATACTGTTCAATCTTTTGCTACTTCTATTCTTGGGATATCTCCTTTGCTGTATTAGAAGGTGACTGACATTTTTGCGCCAAAAAACTGAAATGTCTCTATGAAATCGATTAGGAATCGCAAAGTTTGCGTTAGCCAAGGCCTATGCAAAGACTTTGATTTACGAATAACCTTATTTGTTTGGGTAATACTTTTTGAAGAATACTTTTTCATATGGCTCTAGACTGGAGACGAGCAAGACGACGTAGGCGTCAAGCTGCCATCGGACGAGCTCATTATTCACTGTCACGGGGGAGGGTTCATAGCCCAGAGCTCTCGCTCTCACGAGACCTACCTTCGTCAATGGGCCGCTGAAATAGACGCTCCCATTTTCAGCATCGACTACTCCCTGGCTCCTGAATGCCCGTATCCACGCGCCCTGGAGGAATGCTTCTTCGGTTACTGCTGGGCTCTCCAGAACTTCGATAAGCTGGGCACTACAGGGAGTCGGATAGTCTTGGCTGGTGAGTTCATTCAAAGTGCGCATTTCGGATTTCAAGTGTTTTTCTTGCCTTCAGTGTCTTAGTAAGTCAAAATGTAACAATTCTATTCTCCTCGCATGATTGAGTCCTGACATTAATCCAAATATTAACCTAAAATTCATGGTATTATCGACTGGGTATATAAGTGTGATAGAAAATTCAAGTATTCCCAGTGGGATCTCATTCAGAAGCGTGAAGTTGTAGTTTTTATTCAGTATATTTGAAAATAATACTGATTCTGAGTATAATAAAAGTTTGAATATTTGCCACTTTACCACAAATTTCAAATTATAGCTCAAGGAATTGCCACCATGTATACTAGGGTTGGACCTACCCAACATCCAAATGGCTGGTTTGTTGACTCTTTCTAACCACTATCTTCAGATTACTAGTATTCGATTTGCCCGTTTTTAATTGACTTTGCAGTGACAGCCAATCTAACAGTCAAGAAAACAAAACAGTTATTTTGAACGTTTGCTATCTACGGACTATTCGTAGGGTAGCCTAGGGATTATAAAAATCCGTGAACAGGGTCGCCACTGCGGCTTAAAGGCCAGTTCTCATGGACGCGTCAAGTGTGGCTGGGCTGGTTGCACTGGCTGGTGCGGCTGCTGCGGCAGCTCCTGCAGACTGTTCACATGGACGGCAAGCGAGAATCGACGACATTCACGTTCTGTAACGTGATTGGCTCACCCATTCCCGCAAATTTCTGACTTGTTCGATAAGACATTCATTGAAGTCTATGGCACAAAATAAATTAAACTAACTGCACGAAAATGACAAAAAACTCGAAAAGAAAACGAAAATGAGGAAAACTCGAAATGAAACAATAAGAAAATTACGAAACAAAACGAAAATGACAAAAACTTGCAGGTATGTTGGCGGGAAGCCTGTTGCGTGTGGGCCCGGTGCGCAGAACGGCAAGCCCGGCAGCTGCGTCAAATATCTAATTTTTTTATGTTGACAGTTCGCCCCAAAAGTCGACCTTTTCGCGCCCTTTTGGCTCAGCCAATCAGAGCGCCGTTCGCCGTAGCCGCAACCAGCCCAGCCGCACTTGACGCGTCCATGTGAACCAGCCTTAAGTCATCATAAGCCATAAGCTCCAATTCAAATCTCCGAATTTCGTTAAGCTCCTGACGGATAAAACGGGAATTTCCCTGCGAAATGATGACGTCAACAGTCTTAACCCTAGCTTGCAATCATTTTTTGACTATATTTTCATTTATTACATGGATACTCTATTGTGCTTGATATACTTAATTTTTACAGTTAGTTTGGACGAGTTAATCTTACAAGCCCCATTCTGAGATCATTTCATACTTGATTAATATATTTTAAAAGCGTTTCTGGATCTGGATCATCCAACAGTTTAATGGAAATCATCATTAGAAGTTTCCAGGGAAATGAGGCTTCATGACATTCGGTTTAATGATTAACTTGAGAATGGTGTAGGTGTTGCATTTGACTGACCTAGTCCCACATTGGAAATGCAAGGTTCGATTTTGTTACAAGCTTGTCCTTGCATTTTTCGAAGTACAGCTCCTCAACATGTCAACATTTGACAATTATTACGTTAATTATCGACAATTAAATTATTATTAATCTTATGGTGCGTGCAACTGCTATTAAATCCAACAAAATGATATGTTGAATATTATTCTAAGTAATTGTAATATGATATTCTACGAAATAGTATTTTATCTTGATCCTTGGAATTTGTGTTGGTCGTAGGAGACTCGGCTGGGGGGAACCTAGTCCTTGGGATAACCATGAAGTGCGTCGAACACCACGTTCGCCTCCCTGACGGAATATTCGTGGCCTACGTTCCTACTGTCTTGAGGTTTGTGGCCACGCCGGCGCGACTGCTGTGCCTCCTCGATCCTCTCTTGCCTTTCGGATTTCTTTTAGGCTGTGTCAAAGGTAACTAAGCTATGTGTCGAAATTATCTAAGCTACAACGCTTAAGTAAGTTTCTAAGTTATCACTAACAAACAGATTTAACAGGATCTGGGTTCGTAAGGTACTTGAAATACTATTTATTACAATTATGATTGGATTTTGGATGGACTGGGTGGGAACGATGGAATATTTGATACCTTACTTATCAACTAGCTATTCAGAAATTAACCACGAATGTATAAGATTTAAATGTAGAACAATGACGAAAATTCTATAAAATAATGAACTGTGATGAAAACTTATTAGGGACAGACCCCGAATTTGCTCATTTTATTATAATATGATTGAAAGTTTCATGATTTAAATGATTTTATTACGAATATTTTCCCAGTCCCAGTTTTTTCTTCATTAATTTGAATATCATGTCAACAAATTGTTGAAAAACCATTCATCGAGCTGACCGTTGGCTAGAACTAATCGTGCTGAGAATTTGTGAAAACCGACATGACTTGACTTGCATAGAATTACTGAAGTCGATTTAGGGAATAAAATTTTATAGTATTATATGAAAAATGGAAAAAGTCATTCAGCATGATTGTATCTGCGAATTTACTTGAATTATCGTACAACATTCATGAGAAATTGTTCTGACATTTTTTTTACTTTATATCTAAGGAAATTTTTATCTTGGTAGCATGTTTATGGCAAAACGTGTTCCAAATACTAGCCTCCTCTTCAAAAAATTGTTTTATTGTTCCGCCTGTTTGGATGAAATTTGACTACGTTTTTCAGCATAGGTTCGTGCTTGGATTGTTTAATGTTCTTGTTCATATACTGACGATTTTTTAAAAAGTTATATTATGCTAAAAAATTTAACGATTTTAAGGAGTTTTCTGCCAGTTTTTGTGTTATTTTTATGCACATTTTTTACCCACGTATTATCTATGTGATGGGTCTTTTGTCTTTTTGTTCCATTTTCCCCCACCCCAGACATCTTGAGAACCCCAAAACATCAATTCACAAATCAATATTCAACTATTAGTTTCATTTTGCTGCTGAAATTGGCAACGCATCAGCGGTTGCAAAAACTGCGAGTTCCTCTTGGCCAATGACTCTTTCAAAATTAGTTTTCACTCGATTCAGCACCCACCAAATAGCTCTTATTCTGAAATTGTATGATTATTTAAGGAAAACAAAATTTCTACTCCTCCTTCCATTGCTGATAGACGTAGTGATTATGCTGTGCTTTTCCTTATTTTTTTTTTAAATGACTGAGCGGTTTCTAAATTAGTATGGTAGGGAGGTGTACAATAGGAGTACAAATATTTATCGTATGCATGTTACATTTTTTTTCACAGCATATTGTTGCTCCCGCGAGGAATTCGAAAAGTCCCTAATACACGAGGAAAAGTTGAAGATAGATGTCGGAAGCCCTGCGGATTCTGTGATCAGGTCACCAGTTACTCCATCAGAATCACCAGCTCCTCTTCCCACACCGGCTGGTAGGTGACATTATAGCCATACGACCATAATCCCTTCTACTCTACAATCGGAAGAATTTCAGAAGATCTTTAATGTTCTTTATAGGGTTTGTACAGTGAGTCCTGGCCCAGTTCAGGTTCGAATGAGGTTCCTTCTAGGACCAATAACGAGAAGATGAGAACTGTTCATGGTCTCCAAGCAGTTCATACGCGGAAAAATTCAGAACTGATGACCTAAACACTGTCATCCGAATCCTCCCAATTGCAACATATAAACAAATTGATAAATAATTGATTCATTGGTTCATAAAAAAATATTCTGATCCGATAAAATCTCATTCGATAAAACTGACTTGACAAGGATTAAATCTTCATTCGCTAAACAGTAAAATCCCTAACTGTCGGGACTAGTTCAATACAGTTTCGTAATGGCTGCCTGAACAGTGAACTACGAATCTTGAACTCGTTCTGTTACTGTGCTGTCTGCCTAAAATGGGCATGGTCAGTTCAGAAGCGTTCCAAATTAACTACAAACGAACCTACATACAAATAGGATTTAATTTCAAATCACTTAGCGAATGATTCGAATGGTCCATAACGATGTGTCGTAATTATATGATAATTTGTTATCAAAATGTTATCTACTGAAGGTGTTACGTTGCCATTTGGTTGATACCCCTTATGAAGCATAGATTTTTTAAAAGGTTCGTGCATTCTGTGCGTATAATAGTTCGTATTTTCTTCATTACTCCCACGGTAGAGAATTCTATTTTGCTTCTTTATTTTGAAACCATGATCCGTATCCAATGGATTTTGAAATAGGTACATTTTTTACAGGTCATCCACCGTTACGATAGGTTAAGACAAGAATGAATATGCATTCGGTACATGAATTGCTCTAATGCCTGACTCAATACAATATCCAACGACCTTTCTAATCTTTCTTTGCGAGTTCCCTTTGACATTCGTTCTTTCAACATTTCGTATCTTCAGTTACACAACCTCATTAGCGCTCAACAATCGGTCTAATCATTTTATTGAGAAACAGAGAAAATATTTATCAGCTTGACTCATAACTACTGTCTATCGCCGGTCTGTTCGTTCAGTTCCGGTCGTTCCCCTTCAATTCTCGATTTCCAAAAGTGCTTTTCAACGTAGAATAAACATTAATTCAAATAAGTGTGCATGTATAATTAATAGTTCTACACTTTTATTTTTGGCATCACATGCTGTTTGTGCATTTCTGCTGGTTTTAACCTAGTAGTTCAAAAATTGATCTGAAATGGCAGGAAGTAAATAGATGATAAAGTTGGATTTTTGCCAACTTCCGAGCACAACCTTATCATGTTTATTGTTGTTGATGAAATATATTTATGCAATTAGTCTTGTATAGGTAATAAATTTCATCAAACTGAAAGGTTTAAAATCAAACACACAATCTGAAGCGAGGTGTGGTAATTAACACGTGAACGAATAATGTAGGGGAGACCAAGGCGTGTTGGCACAGTTTTTTCCTATTTTTTGACTATGCTTAGAGAGATTCTGATTACTGATAGTGGAAGTATAACATTTGTCTAAGAAATCGCCAATTAGTCATTAATCAAAATTGATCCTGAGAGGACCGCCCAGCTGATCTTTCGAATGCTTACAATTATGCCAATTAACCCCATCCATGGGGTCAGTTAGTATAACGCAAATCAATTTTAATGTAATTTAAAAATCCCTAAATCTAGTGTGTGTATGATATTAGAAACTTTACAGTCTAGAAAAACAAAAATTCATTTTAGAAAAAACTAAGTTCTCTGGAATAAATGTATATATTTCATGGTTTCATGTCCATGTAACCCCAATTGTAGGGATTGGGGGTAACATGAGCCGGCATAATGTTCTTATAATTCTTGTATTCTGGTACCAAATCACGTTACATCCAAAGAATAGGTAACGCACCTCTTATCAGTGATAAGTTATCACACCCGCGATATCGATATAGGTTCACGGTATCGATATATCGAAGAAACGTGTTATTAAACATCTGATTAATACCTCAGCTGTGCAACAATATGGGGGTTTTGTCCGAAACAAAAAAACATCTCAGCTGGGCTAGAATATCGGTGTTTGGTCCGGGATTAAAAGAAACATAAATACGAATGAAAGCAACAATTTCTGGTTTGAAAGCAAAAATCTCCTACCGTCTAGTTTGGTGGTCTGGATGCTCGCTACGCTCGCATCTCAAAAACAAAAAATATCCTACATCAATCCTTTTAGTGAAGTATAGATCAAAAGAAACAGAAATAGGAATGGAAGCAACAATCTCCTAGGGATTCCAACGCGGAAGAGAGTGATGGGGAAAATGGCGCGTACTGGTGTCGGGTGAAGGTACAATCATTGTACTACAATGGTCGTGATAATCGTTTCAAGATGGCATTATATCGATGTAATAATCGATAATTAGATCGATGTAATAATCGATAATTAGATCGATGTAAGGACAC
Organism: Creontiades dilutus; assembly: GCA_031894815.1. Lineage (NCBI taxonomy): Eukaryota > Metazoa > Arthropoda > Insecta > Hemiptera > Miridae > Creontiades > Creontiades dilutus. The sequence continues at coordinate 67,147 of JAVIWC010008991.1, read as the reverse complement.
ATCGATCTTATCTGATAAGATCGTGATAAGAGGTGTGCGTTACCTATTCTTTGAATTAGCCCCAAATCACATGTTCTTCCTGTGCCCACCTCAAGGTGACTTCTACAACCCTTCTGCAATACGACTTCCAAAATCTTTTGTTAATTACTCAGAGTACGAATACCTATTGCAATTAGTTTTTGATGTACCGTACATTTCTTCCTTTGTTACAACAGCACAGGATGAATTTAAAGTCCCAGAAGAAGCAGAGGAGGTGGTTGCACCGCCCGAAACAAAGCCAGAAGAAGATCCAGTTCTAATGACGATCAAACAGAAAGATCCTGGTGTGTTCCAGCGCGTCGTTTCGACACTCACAGGTGCACTCGCCAACGTTGGAAAACCTTCCGTTTCAGATCGCGAAAGGTAAAGTGTTATCTTCATTAGAAGAAGGAAAATTAGGTTTATCGTAATGTCTTGAAAAAAAGTTTTTATTATTATTTTTCAAACTTCCGTCGAAGGCACACCTTTAGATTTTGAACGTACGTACCTTGAAACGTTAAGTGTGAAAGTTTGAGTTTAAAAAATGGTTGCTGTACGATTGGGAATAATAAACCGAAATCAAGGTATTGTTTTTTGGTAATTAAAAATCTATTAATTTGCCTCCGTTTTCTTTTATAATCGTAATGTGTGGTAAATGTTTAATCACCGCAGATACGCTCTGTGCAATTCTGAATACAACTCTTGGGGTAATAAAAACGCTTCAAATTCTTTCACTGGGGTTTATTATTCAATAGGCTTGCGTTCATGATTTGAATTTCTACTAAGCTTTGGAGTGTGAGTGTTTCACAGGTGATAGAGCGATTATCGAATTTCAGGAGATATGCATAGAGCACTTAACTCGGTTCTCAACCAAAATACCTATTTGGATTGATCAGTTGATCATATTGGTGTGCCTCCTGAAATTCAATAATCGCTCTATCACCTGTGAAACACGCACACTCCAAAGCTTAGTAGAAATTCGAATCATGAACGCAAGCCAATTGAATAATAAAACCCAGTGAAAGAATTTGCAGCGTTTTTTTATGGTTATCAGAATACTTCAACCCGTGTATCGGTTATAAACCCTTTTAGGAGTTCACTCCAGTATCCACGTTCACTGCATCATAAGGTTACTGCAATCAAAACAAAAACAATAATAAACCAAAATAACGCAAATGTTGACACCATAAATTGGGCCATACATCGGGAATGGTTTGAGCTACGGATCTGGGGAAGGGCTCATTCGATTCCTCATGGAAAGTTCTTAAAAATAAAGTCCAAATTTAGGCAGCCTTGAGTTTTTTGAGGTTTTTAGGGATTTTACAAAACTTTGACAACCCTTAAAGGGCACTTTAAATTATGTGAGAGTGCTGGCTAAAGAATCGGGGCGTTGTCGGACCAATATTGATTTTTCCTGAAAATTTCAGATTATTTGCTCCAGCCGTTTGGGAGAAATCGTGCGTACGGCGGACGGACGAAACAATTTTTATTGCAGATTTGGATTCTACACCCTTTGAAACGTAAACCATGAAATTTTCAGGGGGGCTTACAATTTTTTTTCAAGAGCGATTACAATGGTTTATTATTGAATAATAAACCAAAATCAACTTCTTTGTGTTGTCACATTCAGCACATCATGAATTTCTGACAATCCTCTTACAGCAGAATCTTTAATTGTATTATGCTTACTTTCTGTTCCTTTGTTATACAGTTTTAACTTGTTATAATCCGCAGGCTCATACAAGAAATGAAGGATGAAACCTTCAAAATCTGCCCTGATGATATGCTTGATTTCGACATACACATGGACCCCTGGCTGTCACCGCTCATTGCAGACGACGTTATCCTTAGTAAACTCCCCCCAGTCTCCATTTTGGTGAGAACTCACGATTTCGCACTTGTTTAGTGTCCAATTTTTAAGTTTCTGCCGTCCCATAGGTGAAGCAATATGAACATTAAACGAATGAAAGTTTAGAGTTATCCCAGCTCACACATTTAACCTTTGATCGTTTGAAAATGTTTCAGACTACGGAATTCGATCCTTTCCTAGATGACTGCGTAGAATTCGCGAAAAAGCTGAAAAGCCTGGGCAACGAGCCCACTCTTGACGTGCTGATGGGTTTGTCACATGGTTTTCTGAATTTCTCTCAAGTGAGTATGCTCAGTATTCGTTTAAATGGATTACTGAAATTACGTATCAACTTGAAACGTAGATCAACGGACTACAGATAATTAGATTAAACTGACCAGCTAGATTATGGGCACATCCTCGGATTCCTACTGATTCGAATAAATAAAACCGTTTTCCTCCAACTTTTAAATTTTTTCTAATAGCACTTCGAAATTGGTCAATTGGCTCTGCCACACCGTGTATATGGTTAAGTAATTACTTCAGTAAGGAGACATTTGGTGGTCTTTTTGAATTCTGTATTTCGGACGCATCATGGGGCGTTGCCATAGTGCGGGGAAAACGATTTTGAACCGTCTGCATTTTATTAAGTTGCAACTTGGATGCAGAACTGCAGGAGTAACACCAGATTGGTCTGACGAGTGAAGTGTAGAGGAGTCTCTTTGGGTTTAAAGGCAATTTGGGGGATGGCTTGTAGCAGTTCCTGGAATTGCTACAGGCTTGATTGGACATTTGGACGCCAAAATTAAATAAGTTCGACACTGGCGCTCATGGTGTCGATCCCCAGTACTACTATCTGAAGTTGATGTTCAAGCACCAAATACTCCAACGTTGATTATTCTCAACCTCCTCCTGTTTTCTGTAGGATATTAAAACTTGTTTAAATGGATAAAAACGATCATTGCATGAATCTAAGAGAGATTCGGCGAGAAAAATTGGAATTTACCAGTACTTTGATGATTTTTGTACCCTTATATTTTTGGTATCTCTCTCTGGACAAAATTGAAGGACATTGCCTAAATTGTCTCCCTGTCAAATGAACTAAGCAAGATGATTTGATGGTGCACATTCTCGTTTATTTTCCTCTCTCATCGAAATCCTCTTCATGCTTGGTTTTTACTTTCTCTGCATTTCCTATTAGTTGCCCCACAATATTCCATAAGTACATGAATATAATAAGAGTTATTATTTAGTGATGACACCTCATGCTGAACTGGTTTTACTGCATGCACATTATCGTTTTCCTTACTAATAATATTGGGTTGCACAGGTGAGCAAAGAGGCGGCAGAAGGGTCTTCCCTCTGTGCAACCAGAATCAAGGAGCTCCTGAGGTCTGACGCTGTACACGCCGAAGAACCATGACAACCTGGACATCATCCTGTCTCGCCCTGTGATACTTACAGATCTGATTGAAACCAAAACGCCAACGTCACTTTTGAAGCTAGTCAATCGCCAAAAATCGTCCTCCGCGGCCTCCACTCACCCTGCATACCTAATATTCTCTTAACTTACGATACATTACATTCATTATGGTTCTTTTACTGATTTAATACTCAATGATTGGCACTAACTGATCTTAAATAGCGTCTCGTTTTTATTTTAATTTAATTTTTTCGAGTCTTTGAGTACAAAGAAGTAACTTATTTTCGAATAAGCAAGGTACTTATTAATTTTACTTTTCCAACACCCGAAGATGGCAAGAAAGTTGTGAAAATTGAATCTGAAGCTACCGCAAACCACCCTCAAAACAACCCCGACCGGAAAAATACAATTATTATTATCGCGCCTAACTGGGGAATCCATCAAAACTTGATAGTTACAACTAACACCGCACACCTAATTCGAAAAAACAGTCTTTAAATTCAGAGGCATGTACGTATCTTTACCTTTCTGGTTATTAGTCAGTTTTCTTATTATTCATAATCAAATTAGGGTGTGAACCAATCAAAATGATCCATCATTTATGAGAGTTAACGAAATATCAACGTGGAAGAAGAAAAATGGAAGGCTCAAGCAAGTGGTAATCCTTGTATGGGTACTGTAAACTGTTGTAGAGGTTTTACTACTACAGTAGATTTTAGCAATCATGGATGGTGTTTTCACTCAGGATCGCATAAAAAAAACCCAATTTTTCAAAAATGTGTTCTCCAGGTGAAAACCGTTTAGGTTTTTATATTTGGTGTTATTTATTTACACATATCTCAATATTCCTGCAATATATTAATATTTCAACAATAAAAATTTCACTACGGAACCCTTTCAGAAACTTTTATAGGTAGTTATCACAAAAAAACTAGCTGATTACTGATCATGTGTGTTGATCTTCGTTTCTCTGGACGCTGAAATTTATTTAGAAAAGCTCCCCTGTCAATAGTCAATTGAGAAATTCAAATCTTAACCGTACCAGTAGAATCAGTGATGAAAAACAACCTAGTATAGGGTTGTCGCAAACAAATACATAGTACCAATTTATTAAATTACCAGTGGGTTTCAATACATTGTTGACCTTATCAATATTTGCACTATTATTAATAATTGGTTACACGAATTCTGATGCTCGTGAGAAATAGCATCTCCCCGCAAAGTGAACCTTCCATTCTCTTCTTCCTTGAAATATCAACAATTTTTATTATTTTAGATCGATAATCACCCTGAAAATGGAATAAGTACCTATTTGTTGCTGTATTGGTGGTAAGCCTCGATCTTTATCTATTTCCTTTGATTATGATGATTTCAAACTCCCAATTCAACCCTCTAAACACGAGCTAGTCTCCCTTAATTTGACGGCTCAGTTTTATTCAAAAATTAATAATGTAATTTTCAAAACAAAAAAAACGTCCGCAATATGGTGTCTTTTCAAAAACTAAAGAATTGAAATATAGAAATGAACCGTCCGTTTAAAAAGGAATGTCCCAGTAGGTAACAATTGTACTTATATAAAGTACTATAAAGATTAATCCATAGAAAAAAAGTTCGAAAAATCAAATGGATGTACTTATGGTCCTAGAGTTATGCATCGTTGAGATAATTCGTAGCTTCGTTTGAATCGATGCTTACCAAGTTGTTACTTATTTATTACTGTAGCTAAAAAGGTTTTTTGACTTGGATTTAGTTTTTATCCTTTAAAACCAATAGAACAACCTTTTTATCAACACCCTACCTGTATTATTCGTTTCATCTCTTATACTCGTAAACGATTAAAATTGTATACTGATTAATTGATTATCGAAGCATGTTCTCGTTTAAAGTGATGTTGACATTTACCTACTTTCCTGTGTAGGTAATTGAAACTTCCCTCACACTCCATCCTTTCGCCACGTTGCATAATTGGAGGAGTGAATCTCCCAAAAGAAATCGAAAGAGTTCCTGATTATTAGTCTGGCAATTTCCACAATGGAGATATGCATTTTTAAGTACCCTTGTTTCGTGGATTTTTTTATTATTAAAAAACAATTTAAGCTTTGTTGAAAGGGTTTATTCTTGTAGGTGGTACGATCGTACCTATCTACAGTGTACCTATGAGAACTGTCGTAATTGGTGAGGTGCGATCGTTCGTTTGTGCAGTAATTTAGGATTGTGCGTTTCTTCCCGGTGCTTTATAAGATTTTGAAGAAAAAATGCTCCATCCGAACAATAAAATACCTAATGAAAAATTTGATAAATTCATTTAGAATCAATGAACAACAATTTTTGCTCTCTGTGTTCAACTCTCTATCCCCATGCCCTCATTTTCGTTCTCAGAACAACTTGGGCGCCTTCTCCATTTTCCTCAGCACGTGAGTTGCAAGTGAATTCAAATCTCAGGTGATCTCAGCTGATCAATAGAGGAATAGATTTACCGTCGGGTCGCGTGGTAGCGCTAGCAGTAGTACGCAACACAGCTCAGGGTCCAGCCTCTTCTGGTAACCACGGCTAACTTCACTCATGAGTACAGAGAATGTGAACTCTTTAAAAAGGAGAAATAACATCGTTTTGTAGAAAATCATATTTTCGTTATACATGGGTATTAAACTCCTGGTGTGACTTTACCGGTAACAGCTGGTCTTAAATTATACCTACGTTGTACTTAAGGCCGGCGACACACGTAACGGTATATATGACAGGTAAACCTGTACAGGTCACCTGCGCAGGCAAACTCGAGCGTGTGTGCCAGTCGCTGCAGGCGTTATTCAAAAGCGACCTGTTTAACCTGATTGAAATTCTTGTACCTGCGCAGGTTGGCAAACCTGAGTGTGTGTGTGAGGCAAACCTGACGCCTGCCTGCAGGTTTCAGCTCAGTTTAATCTGCCGGTGTCTCAATCGCCACCTTGTTTCCTCTTCTGGATTTTCTTCTTCTTTTCTTTGCAATTCAAAGTAGCTGCTAATCTCTCATGAGGTGGAATCGCATTCCTCATGACTGTGTCTTGTTTTTGTATTAAAGGGGACACCATGGCTAACAACATTTGGTTTTAAAGATTCACTCATTCTCAGGTAATTGCGTAAAAGTCTTCAGGTTTGTCTGACAACTCATTTAGTAAATTCACATGGGTAAATCGATTTCTCTTTAAAAGTGAACTTTTTGACCATTTTTTACGCTGCTTTTTCTTTTAATCATTTAACAGTAATACCAGTCCGATTAAGGCGACATCATCGTCCTGCATCATCGTGGAGCAAACTGAGACCTGTTGGTTTCATACCGGATCGTGTGTACGAGTGACGTTCTGTCAGGTTTACCTGACAGTTACACCTGTTCAGGTACACCTGCAGGCAAACCTGCACGTGTATACCCCGCCTAACGGTATACATGACAGGTAAACCTGTACAGGTCACCTGCGCAGGCAAACTTGAGCGTGTGTGCCAGTCGCTGCAGGCGAAAGTGCACAGGTGAAGCGACCTGCGCAGTTCACCTGACAGGAACGGAGATTTGGTATCTTGTACCTGCGCAGTCGTCAGTTATACCCTAGACCTGAGTGTGTGTGTGAGTACGTCTGGTCGCCTGCGCAGTAGTTTTGTTTAGTTCAGTATTCTTCCTGTGTCTTTTGTCTTTGTGTTTTGTAGTTAGCAGACTATCTTGTGGCTACTGGTGCTAGTTATGTCGAGTCGTAAACGCAACCAAGTAATTGAAGAGTTTATCGATATGTATAAACTCGAGCCGTGCCTGTGGCGGGTAAAAAGCAAAGAGTATCACGAACGCGAAAAGAGAGATGCAGCTTATGCGAAACTTGTGCTCAAGTTGAAAGAACTGGAGTATATCATATCATCTTCATCTTGTTGGCTCGCCATCTCTCAACTGAGCTAAACGTACGGTATACCGTTACGTGTGTGGACTCTAGTTTGCACAGGTATACATGACAGGTAAACTGGCACACGTGTGTGGCCGGCCTAACTGTGATCATGGAGTGGTTTGTTTTTGGCAATTGTTTTGGCAATTTCCTTCCTTTTCTTGTTTCCAATACATGACATTGCTTCTGTTAATCCTTCCATTTTCTTTTTTTCGGTAGTGGAGTTTCTTCGAGTGGATCGAGTAACACCTCATATTCAACTCGAATGGAACATTTGGACTAAACTCATTACATACATTGTATTTTTCCCCACTAATTAATAGAGAAAACAGACATTTTGTTCAGTTGGAGCATTAAGAGAAGATAGTTCTTTATTTTTTCTTCTGCAACCTTTAAATTGAGCAAAGATGTAGGAGTTCCTCAAGTTTCTCAGACATTGGAATCCCAGAATTTTTAAACATCCCTTGATTCCAAAATGCCTTGGGCTGTTAGTTGTCCATAAGATGACCTGGATGCAGTGCTTGATGAAGTTCAGAAAGAGTATACTGTTAACTTGTGGTAGCTGAAACAACAGCTTGAGTCAATGTTTCAAGTTGGCTTTTGAACCCATCTATTGCTGCTTACGTGAGTGTCAATCGCTCATCCAACATCTCCCCTTGTTCTTACTTTAATTTTCTCCGGTATTGTTTAATGTAGGTATTCTTCGAAGTTCTCCGTATAATATTCCTAATTACTCTAAGAAAGCTACTAAAATACACTTGAATAGGAGAACCTGCCTGTAGACAACCTTTGTTGGATCGTAGCGCTTTCTCCCTCCGCTCATACAACCACACCCGACGTGGAATAAGGGAACAACTAAAACAATATGATTTTCGGGAAATCGCGTTCGAAGTTTGGCTTCTTTGCATATGGGCATAATATGCATAATGAATATATTATATTCATGGTAGGTGGATTAAAGATACGACCGCTCTCTCATGGAGCAAGATTCAGTTAGCCTCGTTTTCACCTTTTATGGACAAAATAGACAATCCCAGCTATCCAATTCTGGTGATAACTGGGAAATGATGTGTGCGACATGATCTTGTATAGAAAACATTGAGGCAGAGATTTATTCTGCCATCTTAACTATTTGGTTTGATACTAAAGCGAGTTGGTGACATCATCAACCATTTTCGAACCAAGTTCAGGGTCCCTTTTAGTTTGCTGGTCTAGATGACTGCTATGCTGAATCTCAGGAATAAAAAAATATCCTTAATCAATCCTTTTTCTTATAATCTATGGATTTGTTGGACAAATAGATTGGAATCCACACTAGCACGGTGAAAACTAACCTCCACATAACACCCTAACACGACTCGGCCACTATATAACACACAGTAAGCATCAGCAGTAATACTCACCAGGTCCCTTTAGTGGAGGGACCGACGGATTCCTGAACGTCAATTTGGTTCTTTGAAGCGGTAGGAGGTAACGCTAAGACCCGACATGGGTTGCCTAAGGGCAGGCTCTCATAATTCGGAAGATTCCTACAAAAGAACTGAACTTTCCATTAGAAACCTGTAAACATTATTAGCACATATCACTTCATAACATGGTCTGAAATTAAGAATATGACAGCATATATTCGAAAGCTCTTATATTTGTTGATATATTACTCCAACAAAGTCGATTTATTAAGCTATTGTTAATTCCTTCTTTCAAATGGCTGCAAATAAAATTGTTCCTACGATCATAAACAAGCTACCACCCTGATTTTGTTCAATCTCCGACAATAATTGTAATTATTACTCTGTTTAACAAACAATTGGACCATTTTTTCCGAAAGTAATAAATCCTGCCCAAGCTGTTTTATTACCAAACATCTTCTTTACCAATTTTCACTTTTCCATTTCTTATTTTATCCCCTCCCTAGACCAAATTAAATTTTTAATATTGTTTTTTTCTCGCAATTTCATTAAAATTTGATAACATCTGAGTTTGGATAAATTATCTACCTAAGTTAATTGTATTTTGTAATTATTATATGGTCGTATACAGATCGATCTGAACCGAGTGGTTATTACACGAAGACATTGATGATAAATGTTGCCGCCTAGAAACTAGCTCCACGACACTAATTTCGCTTCTTTAAACCTTGAAATGACCAATTTATAGCGATTATAAGTATATTTTTCCAAACTACGACTACCTTATTTCTATTTCTGTTATTTTCAACACCCCTCTTGCTCTTGTACTTATGTTTATTTATATTAATTTTTTGATAGGTTTTACAAATTTGGAGTACTGGAGAAAAAACGTACGAGTTTTTCTTGTTTCGGATATATGAGGAGCTTGTTTCCAATAAGTACTAAATCCGTTTTGGCCATAAGCGAGGAATTCACGGAAAACCATTACAAGCTAGACAAAAAACTTTTTAAAAAATGTATTCTACATTTAATATTTAAAATTTCGCTAAAAGAAGCAAGTTATTTCGAGACGTCAATTAATTTATGTAGAGCTTTGAAACTTCAAGATTTTGGATATAGTACTTTTTGAAACCAAACGAAGTAGTTATTGAACGTGTGAGGTGATGGATAGGTACAGTTGCCCCTTCCAATGAGCCGAATGCGGATTTAATGCTCCGCCACGCTCAGAGGATTATAAAATCGAGAAGGGCCAGCTAACCATATCCATCATAAACGTTTTGAAATCAAATCTTTTCCTCCTGTCAAGAACTTTATTTATCTTCCCAAAGATGTTGCAAAGACATTCCCAAGCTGTTGTAGTCGTAGGCAGCTGCCGCCCTGCTCCTCCATCCCCCAATTTTTCTACAGAAAAACATTTTTTCTTTCAATTCTCACAAATTCCTCGATACCGGTCAATTTATATTCAGTCGAAATTAGGCACCAAATACCAAGCTTTATCGAAGCAGTGAGTGGTAGCTTTTGATTATGACGATGTTATGGAAGACACCTCGGAGGTTTCACCATGGTTATCCAACATTCTTTCTATCAAAACTGATATGAACAAACTAACAAAATACGGTTTAAAGCATTGAAAAAACTTCAATAAAGGCTTGAAAGTTGAGAAATCCTATAAGATAATGGATATATATAGTACTTTATGCTCAAAACATTGTATCCAGTGTGATACGCTTTAATGAATATAGTAGTTTTTGAGTCCAAACAGATAGAAGTGCTCTATTATGATGGATATAGTTCCTTTGGAAATAAAACTGAATTTTCAACCTAGTTCTTCAAGGGGACAGTACTTTTAGCTCCAACCTGATTGCATTTTTATGAAGAACTCGGTCCCGAAACCCCTGGGAAGGGAATAACTCGATTATGAAAAAGAAAGTCGTTAGTACCTTTTGGAAACAAGCTTCTCAAATATCCAAGTACATTTAAATTGTAGGTACGATTTGTAAGAATGTATTCAAATCGGAATCCATTTCTTCAATGATAAATGAATGAAATCACGTTTTTCTCGTATTTTCCTATTCCACATCAAGTACTTCTGATTAATTGCTGTGATTTGAGAGGACTCGTGAAATTTAGTGTGTTGTTTGAGAATAGATCACACCTTTTGTATTAGTTGAATTGATATTTATAATGTGTGCTATCTAAATTGTTAATCGTGATTGTTGTTTGTGATACGTAGCCATTATTGTGCTTGACATTTGTTCATGCTCAACAGCTTTGTGGAATACCTACATGGCTTCCAAAATGTCTCCTACATCTTACCATTTCCCATACCAATTTAGTCAGTGTGCTTAAGTTCTCTTCCAAAATTGAAGCAAACAACAAAATTTGTGACACAACTTGTTTCTATTTGCTTTTTTATATTTTATCATGGCTTAATACAAATTTATTTTATATGGAATACAATTTGCGCTGATCTAATTTATTTGCATATCCCCAACTACCTGGGTTACAGAATCTTAAGCCCCTGGAAAATGAAGTGCAAATGCAATCTCAAAATTATTGTAGAAAATGTGAGATTTTAGAGAAATTTTTAAGAAATTTCAATTTTAAAGAAAGAAAAAGAGTAAAATTATATGCAATAAAAGATAAAGTATGCATTCATTGATGAAGGAGGTTTAATAATGAAAAATCATCACCCAAACCAATAAACAATTTCTGCATCAAATATTCTTTGACACCAGTTTTGAATTTATTGAATTTGTCAACAATTTTAATATGAGCTAGTTCCTTGAAACATCTAAAGCCTAAATACGACCACTGCCTCTTATAGAAATCACATTTAGAATAAGTAAATGATGCTAGAATGCAGACGAGTTACACCATGTGAGCTAGTTGTAAAATGAAGCCGGCGATTGAAATAATATTGGAGCACTTTTGATAGATAAATTATAGTCCAGTCATCTGGTGCAAAATTCCCAACTTTCCGCAAATTTGCTGGGTTGTTTCTACCCCCCAGGGGTGCTACACCTCATTTTGCGGACAAATTAACCTTGTGCTAACTTCAGGGGGGCCGAAAAACCTCGTCAGAGGTAATTAAACTAGCCGTTAATACACCAGTGGGGTGTTCGACACGCCAGACCATTTTCTGACGTTAATGCCCCAGTGGGGTGTCTGATACCCCAGACCATTTTCCGACGTTAATACCCCAGTGGGGACTCCGACACGAATTAAACTCGAGTTTTAACGAATTGAACTGCAGAGATATCTTCCGCAAATAACGAACACCTGTTGTTGAAATCAAACGGTGGCATCCTACGCACAGGCCACTCCTCGAACTCCATGAAGAACCAGGAAACGAAGAGCAGGAGAATGGAGGTAAATTATTCTCCTTAAAACTTAACCTTACGACAATAAGTGCCTTATCACTTTACACTGGCATATCTACTGATTTCGTTTTTCTCACCTGGTTTAATCTGTACAATGATTCTAATCTTGTATTCCAGATGACTATGAAGGATCATTGAAGGATGACAATCGATCTACGACCTGTACAGTACCTACATTAACATTTGTTGTATTATTAATACTTGTGAATACTGTAAATACATCAACATTTCTTTCCTTGGTAATAATTTTTATAACTGTAAAACTCAACAATAATAACTTTCTGTAAATTAAAAGATCTTAAGATACATCAGTGTTTTATTCTTAATTCCTACATTTCTGGCTGATTTTGGTGGTTGTAGTGGGAGGGGGGTGTATGGAGAAGCTAGGCTATGAAGGGGAGGGGAGATGTAGCAGAACAACACAAAATATGAAAATAAATTATAATATCATCATCAAAAACGTTAATAACAATAAACTTGGCAGAAAAGAGTGATTTCTGCTAATTTTTGCCATTTTGGGAAATTCGCCAATCTTTGAGCCCCTATATGTCAATGATCGCTTGGTCAAAAATTAAGTGTGAGCAAATCATTTTGTAGAAAATTTTGTCTACTTTTTTTTATAATAGAGTGGTTTTCTCGCTAGGATGCGTAGTTTTCGAGTTCGACGTGGAGGCTTTGATGTCTGTGGGAATATTCGTAACACATTTTCCTCTCAAAAACGCTTGATATCTTTGTATTTTAAGATTATTCAAAAAATTTTAATGATCGAAGAGTATGAAATACGAGGAAGCTATGTTCCTCAACCAGTTTGGCTTGATTTTTAAATAAATGTGTCCCAATGAACCGTGATTTACCTACTCTATTTGTACCTCCGGTTTAGGTGTAAATGATAACTGATAAAGGGTGCCTTCAATTGGATTTAGAGGCCCTAATATATTTTTAAAAACAGAAACATATTTGGTTTTACACCGCAAAAACTCCGAAGGCGTCCACCAAATGCAAATACGTTGAAAAAGTAGTAATATCTTTGGTTATTGCTTGGTCAGCAGTAGGTAGCAATTGAATGATATCGGTTTCAAAATTATTACTAATTACAAAGGGTTTCTCAGTTGCAAATATGGTTTCACTACTCATCCGATATGTGTGCGTATGTGTGCTTCCGATATTTAACGACAGACACAAGAGAAATGTAATGTTTTCTTCCCCAAAAACAAGAGTTTGGTTGACCCAAACGTGAGCTTTTGATATCAAGATAGTGGACGCTGAATATCACTCATTAGTAGATAGGACCATTGTTTTGTGGTCATGCGATCACTGTTCAAGTAGTCAATTAGTGTTACGAGGGAGAAAAGCCTTGAACTGTCATTGCCGTTGTTTGCTGAAAAATATAGCCCAGCCCGACTTCTTCGAAACATATCGGTCAAAGAAGTTGAGTATAGATAATTGTGCCCACGCCTTTTCGTGAGAGTTATACTGGGTGGATTCGGATAATTGACAAAATAATGTTCTGTTAATCTGCAACAAAAATGTAGTAAGACCCCGCCAACCGAACTTTTCTATCTCAATCCGTTCTCTAGATATAATTTGTTAAAGTTTTTTCAGAAAACCACGTTTTTTGACATAAAACCCACGTTTCTCCACTTCAAAACAATTTTTTTCTACTTTTGACCACATTTTTGAATTCAGCGTGAAATTTTCTGTACGACCAATGCACATTCATAATCATAAACAAACCCCTAAGGACCGCAATTGCAGTTTTTATGTCAAAAAACGTAGTTTTCTGGAAAAAAAAAACCTTTGAAAAATTATATCTAGAGAACGGATTGAAATAGAAAAGTTCGGTTGGCGGGGTTTTACTACATTTTTGATGCAGATTAACAGAAAATTTTTTTTGTCACTTGCTCGAATTCACTTTGTATAATAAATGTAGAAACAGTTGTTTATATTGAGTTAGGTATTGACGCTCTAATGCGTAATATTGTAATAGGGAGCGAATATGGGAGGCAAATTGATAACCTTCTCGCCTATGGCTAAAATCCTCTGTCCGCTGTCCACAAGTTGGTAAAATCACCTCCAAGAACGCTGAGAGTTGATTGCTTGCTAATAACCGTTAGAGGTCGAGGGGGCAATGAAGTATGCTAAACCCTCATGACCCACCGGTGTTGAAGGAGGGGTAAACCTTCTGCGCCGTGTTCGGAAGCTGTCATCATACTTTGCTGCAAATATACCGACAGATTGGAACAAATTCTCGTTTCAGTGGAATGTTGTACCAAAATTCTACTTTAAATTGCCGAACATAAAAAAAAGTACGTCCTGTCACGGTCACACAACGTGGAAATTAACTCACTAGTAACTCACGGCTACCGTTTTAATCCAATAAGTTACCTTGACTAGTTCATAACTAGAAAATAAGCAAAACACTTCCACCGGCTGCAAAAACGCCATCCCAAACGCCCCGTGTAGCTCTTTGAAGCATATTGTTAAGAACGGCTGTTTACGTTCCCGGGTGCCGAAGATAACGGGTCCACTCGCGGACCTCACTCATTTTCACCTATGCTGGGTGTCCAGAGTAAACACAGCGGAGGCACTCCCCACTTCCACCTCTCATTTCCGAAGGCCCGGGTGCCCAATGTAGGCCTTCCGAAAATCCTAGGTGAAATTCCTTGTCTACTTTACTTTTACTTTACTATGATAATTAAAACTTATGTCTATACCGTCTTTTTCAATAATACTAACTTGAAAAATAGAAATTAAAGGTGAATTGGGTATTATGAACAACAAATCGGAATGGAGTTTATATAAATTTATTCAATCTGATATAGGTCCGATTTGAAATCCAGAGAGACTTTGGCTCATATTGAGGAAACCGCAAATATAGAGGTAGACTTACCGGTAAGTACAATGATTTGCCGGCACAAGACTGACAAACGCACAGACAGACTCAAAACGGAAATTGTTCAGAATGATTTGAAACTTAGAGCGCGAGTGGAAATTTAGATTTTGAAAACAAAATTTGATTATCTCTCTTAAGCTCCCAATAGGTAGACTCGGGAGCAATTGATTGGGCGTTTGATTCATCTGCTGGAACAGGTGTCAGCAATGATGCCCGTTCTGTACTACCAGGTCTGTTCTACTCAAACGATTTGTTTACGACGCCTTTGACTGAAAGGGTTGTAGTGATTCTGGTGGGGGCCTTACGTTATCGATCTTCCCGAGATGCGCCCGGCGTTGCACTGGGAGGCTCGGCACCGCTGCAGGTCGTTGGCCACGCTGTGGTGGGGGATCGTCCATCCTCTGATCGTCTTCTACATCCCAAAAACTCGACAACCCCAGTCAACCGAGCGCAGCGACAGACGTCGAAACGACGAAAATCGTCTCCCCGCACGCGCGCTTCCTTCACCTACCTACACGCGCTCTATATTTATACGACACTTTTTTTACGAGAGGTAATCCCTCCCTCCTCCTGGTTTCCTTATCCACGAATCGACCCATTGGTGCCAAAACCAGAGCTAGTTCCCGACAGATCGACATAAGGTGCGTTACGATTCCGGTAGGATACATCTCAGTGATATCGAGCTGTCAACATCTGTTCCACGACTCCCCCCTTCTTTCGACCCAGTGAGGTAAGCAACAGTGACCATCTCCATTCTAATTAATTATCACTTTAATGGTGTCTACTAATTAATGGCAAAATCAGCAAGTATAGGTACACAAAAGCTGTCTACATATTGCGGAGAGCAGCCTCAACTTCTCTCCTTCTTTGTTATAAATTTGCATAGTTACACTACCTAGTTTAAGAAGCAGAAATATTTAACAATTTCCCTATTGCTATCACATTCAGGAAAGTTGCCTGTATAATGAAGTATATGAGTGAAGCCCACAACATACATTTTCTACAAATTTAAGAAAGAATCTACACACTTTTTTAAATTACAGGTACCTATGATTAGATAAATGAAAACATCTGGAGCAAGAATTCTTTTTTTCAAGGACAGCTTAGTGGGTTTTTACGGAGAGGTTTTTAAGATAAGAGAGTGTGCAAATAAAATTCATTTTATGTTGAATAACTAATGTCGGTTTTTATAGGGTAACTATCCATTGGAACAATAAGCTCACAAATGCTTTAGTTATTCGAGAAAGAACCACCTTTGGTTCTTAAATTGATTTCCACCTGATTTCCTAAATTGAAAATTTTGGTGTATACTTCAGGTATTTCGAAATTAGTAATAAGTCCATGTTAGCCGTATTTTGCTCATGGTATTAAATTTTACTTTTTCGCATACTCGGTAGCCATATTTGATTAAATTGCAATGTGATTCACAGGCGATGGTTTTCCGGTGTCCGATCATCGATCACCTCACAATTTTGGATGATTTTGGCCGTTTGATCATGAGAAATAGGGATCTAGGAAATTCATGTCGACGTATCCACACTGTATTGTGATGATATGTGGATCGTCTGGGACAAATCCGTGGAATCCCCTAAAAGAACTGCTAAAAACCTGAGAAAATGAAGCCTGGTGGGCATATGAGCCTTAAAATTCATAAAACACCATATTCAGCCTAACCCGCACATTCCCCGAAAATTGAAATCCACCAAAATCGGAAGAAAATTGTAGGAATGTTAGAAAGATCAGCGGACACACGACAGACATAGACACTCACATACAGACAGACTGACAGACACGAAACTTAAGATCAAAATGGTATATAACTCAAAACGGGAGAACTAAATCTACCGCCATCCACAAGTTGGCTCAGAATCATAAGTCAAAAGTTTGACAACATTAATTTCAATTTATGGGTTAGTGGACTTTTTAGCCACGAAATTAATGTAATTTTTGTATAAAGTAGCTCCTAAAATTTTTAATTTTTTTCAATCACTGCATTTCATTAAATAAAAATCAAAACCGCTAACACTTTACGATCAAGTCATCGAGTAATAGACTTTAATCGCTACCTATCTTAAGAGGGAAGAGTTTTTTTTACTGGCCGTGCGAGATAGCTTGATCGCTTTTTGGACTGGAAACTAAACTTGTGAGGTCTCCTAAGTTTACTATTCGTAAATGGAATTTTTATGGCTTACGAGGCAATTAAAAATTTCGGATAGGAGTTTTGTTTTCACTGTCAGCACTTGCTGACAGACGGTTTTTTAATTCGATTCTTGGATTCTACTCATTTTGAAATGTAAAACAATTTTTGACTCCGTGTTACCTATATGTGGCTGAAGCTCTGTTTTCAGGAGATGAAACTTTTTGTCTCCGAAACCAAAACTTCCGCTCATATTTTGTAATTTAGAATATTCTGAACTTGCGATCAAGAAATGTGCGGGTTAGTCAGCAGATGGTCCCCTATGAGCATCATAGCTCACAAATCAATACATCACTCAGTTCATGGGCAAACACAAAATCCACCAAGTACCATATTCTCAGGTTCTACTAGACCGATCGCTTTCAAATTTTCAGTGTATTTTGAAAAAGCCAGTATGATGTTTTCGTGTCAATTTCAACTCGATAGTACAATTAGTGGCACCTGTGCATGCGTAAACGTGAAATCCTTATAACAACCCTAATTCCTACAATTTTCGTCCGACTTCAAGGAAATTTTCAGAGAATATGCGGTTTAGGCTATTGATAGCGAGCTTCAATTTTTCATTGTTTGCAAATCAATGAATCTGTCTGTGCAATTCCACCAAGCATCATTGTCTCAGGTTCTTGGGGTTCGATCAAGCTCGAAATTTTAAAGAAATCGGGGAAGAAAGGCGTATCATTATTCTTTCTTCTGTGGTACAAACCTGACAGATCCGCAATACTGAATCGACCTCCCTTTTGAAGGCGTTGATGTCTGCTGTATTCCAACGACGAATTAGTCTCTATATCTTTTGAAATTAGCTAACACATTTCAATGATCTTTACATGCATGTTACCTAGACGAGGAACCAATGTGATATACCCTACTGGATTTTTCTTGTTCGACTAAAAAGGTTCATTATTGCAAACAATAAACCAAAATCAATCAATCAGAAGGTTTTAAAAACTCCAATAAATGAAAATAGCCGTTAAAAATGTTATCCTTTTACTACAAGTGAAGTATTAGTGAAGGATCGAAGCGAGCAGGCATTCGGAAACCAGTTCTGGGCTGTTGCCACACACCCGTTCATGAAGTGAAAGTGGAATTCAAGTAGGTTTGTTGATGAATATTTCGGAAAACTAAGTTTCTAACTTGCCTGCTAGTTTTGTATGCCCACACCATTATAAAGTTGGTTAGGTGTTATCCCCTAAGAAATACCACGTGGAGGAACGATCTGTAAATACGTTTCAATGGCATAATATCGACGGAAGCGACGAAGTAGGTTTTCTATTTACTCGCGAGCCTACGAGAGGGACAACCCATCTTATCTGTCATTGTGTTTACGCGATAAACTCAGATTTCATTTGAGGTGCTATTCCCTCGATACCAATAACCGAAGAATACTTGTTAGTTAACATCTTCTACTAAAACGTAGCGAAGTTATTAGTTACAGAATGGACTACCTGTGAACAGTAAGCTTAGATTGGAAATTGCAGATACACACTTAGAAAACAATTCTTTAAAATTGAAATGTTATTACTATTTTATACACACATCTATAATTCGAGTATACTCTCAAGTGAACCTATTCAGCGAAGTTCAATGATCATGGAAGTTTGAAATTAATGTTCAGCACCAAAATCAACAATGTCAAAACCCTTAAGCTCGTAAGAAACGATTTTAAGTTCATAAATTAAGATTTATTGAACATTGTATTTACTGATTCCAAAATAGTATATTACTGGACACATCTCTTGTCTGCATGTTCCTTATTACCTACTTCACTTTCGCATCCTATCTTTTAAATTAAACAAATCAATATTTTTGAGTCATTTTTGCTGAGAAATTTTAGTTAGATTCAGAATAGATGAATATAATTCATTCCGCAATTACTTACGTTCAAGAAATCTTTCCAGATATATATATAAATCCTGTATAAATTTAAAAAAATTACATTTCTGAGGATAAAGCAATGCAAGCACTGACCTAGATTAAATTCATCAACGAAAAAACGCTGCAAATTCTTTCACTGGGGTTTATTATTCAATTGGCTTGCGTTCATGATTTGAATTTCTACTAAGCTTTGGAGTGTGCGTGTTTCACAGGTGATGGAGCGATTATTGAATTTCAGGAGGCACACAAATATGATCAACTGATCAATCCAAATAGGTATTTTGGTCGAGAACAGATTTACGTGCTCTATGCATATCTCCTGAAATTCAATAATTTCATACTAGTCTTAATTTCCTACTTGTCTGATATTGACGTTACCAATCTTAACATTGTCTTGAATGGACTTACAATGTTTTCTTGATTGGATGACAGACAGACATTAAACTTAAGTTCCTACTAGTCTGATATTGACGTTACCAATCTTAACATTGTCTTGAATGCACTTACAATGTTTTCTTGATTGGATGACAGACTTAAGTTCCTACTAGTCTGACATTGACGTTACTAATCTTAACATTGTCTTGAATGGACTTACAGTGTTTTCTTGATTGGATGCATGCCAAAATTTCATCACGATAAAGAGAAATGTGGATGCCTGGTATTGGCTTCAATTGCCAATTAGGTTGACATTACCAGCTAATATTACGTGATTGATAAAAGTATTCGAGAAGTTTGATAGGTTATTCTAGAAACAGTAACACGAGATGTCATAATACTATAAATATCATAGTTTGGACACTGGTATGAAGGTCAGTGGAAATTTTTTAAATTAAATTTCCATACATGCCAAACACACTGATGAAGTAGTAACAAGTTACCGGAATTGTTTTGGAAACTGTTGTCGAAGAAAGTTGGCCTTTTTATCTTATCACAATGCGAATTCGGGCCGTGAAAAATGGATTTTTAATCCTCAACAGATGTCATCAATGCTCAATTGAAGTACCCGATCAGTTCTCCGAGATTGGTGTCCACAGACAAATTTCATATTACGTGGATTATTTTCACCATACTTGCATCATACCAATATGAGTAAAACATCCACCAGCGAATTGGTAACCATTCTTCAGATGAGGCGTGTAATGTAGTGGGTTCTTAATTGCAATCCATCCCGGTTGTTATTAGTAACTATCTGGAGTAACTAGGTAGCTGTAGTAATTAAAAAACCTTGGAGTAAATAAAAAAACACAATGTGATGGGGAATATCAGATATTCTGCTGAATAGAAGTTTTTATTCGGAAAACGAGTTTCAATTCACTATAATCAGAGTATTTTTGATGTAGTAAGTAGTAGTAGTATTTTGATCCTTACGTTTGGTTTCTAATATCTGCAACTAGAGAGATTACACAGTTTAGTTCAACATTTGCGACTAGAGGGATTTGGCGTCGATCATCACTCATTCAATAGCTCATAGCTATTTTTTTTATTTCAATAGCACTGAAAATGACAATTTTTGGACAAAGAAACGAAGAGATTTCATACCTGTAACCGCAATATCTCGATTTTGTACGCAAATGCAAGATTTTCTAGATGAATTTCGAAATGCCTAAGCGTCGGTTGTTGACTTATGGGAATGGAGTTTAAATCTCAAATAAAACTTGAAAGGTTGCCCACGCTCGGCACCTGTTGGCGGTAAAAATATGTCGGGGTGACGTCACGAGTGATCTTGACCTAGGTCATGATCCCCGAAGTCGCTGTCTTTGCAACCGCGAAGCTCCGCAAGGGCTCCAGTGTCATTCGCGTGATGTGAGACTTGACTTACATTGCAAGCCCAACAAGTTGCAGATGGACAAATAAATAATGGCGGTCCATTCTTTGAAGGAAACTAAAATTCATATTGTTACAGAAATGGTGTTTAGTCAAACAATCACAGGACCCCAAACAAAATCAAACAGACGAAACTTTGAGGTTTTGCGACAATATAAGAATATCGCTTAAGATTAAACAAATTAACATTGAAATGTGAACCTATTCAAGACGTGTAATCGTACAGGGTAAGCCTTCACGCGTGCATGTGGGCCGTCACCCATGAGGGTTCAACATTCCCAAGTTTTGATACAATTATGTTCTAAATCGATGGTAAATACACCTTTTGGGACCCCGAAAGTTATTAGAAACAGGTTTATCTCAGAAAGCGACTTGTGGGAGGGTCTAACTATTGTATTAACGTTAGCTATTCAACTTTACAAATAGTGCACAGAATACGTACGAGTTTGGTACGAACGAATTTTGATATATGTCGTAGTCGATGTGTATAATGACTATGCATTCTATACAGGGTGTCCCATCTATATGGGCCCATTAAGGAATTACAGCCATACGGTGGGAGCTATCAAAAAATTAAACCGGACCTTGAAGGTGGTGGAACCCGATGAGGCACCGATGAGGATAGATGAGGCACCCTGTAGAATGACTGGTCATTGTATGAAATGTATGTCTTAGTCATTCTATAGAAGACCTGGCTTTATTTGGGTAGGTACATCCTAAAATCAATACTCAATTCAATTTTAGTTATAGATTTTGATACTAGAAATGGTTGTCCGTAATAACTGAGATCCGTAACGGAATAGTTCACCCAATATATACCACCATGCACATAACACGTTGATTCTCTCATATCATTACGTGCAGTGGGTTTGATTTAGACGAGTATTGACACTGCCAAATTCTCAGTTGTGAAACTAAGGCCTATGCCAAAATTAGTTTTCCTTTAACAAGGTCACCTTGGGTTTGGAACTCCACCATTCGGAATACTATACTTCCCTTAGCAAAATGGCTTATCCACCTACAGTCACTGGGGGAAGGGTTCTACAACTTCCAATAAAACGTTAGTAAATAATATTGTTAATAAGGCAAAATGACGGACTAACAAGGGCGATAAAACAATCAAGGCTTATGAGTTTCAATCTACCTAGAACTTTTCAAGCTCGACAATGCTCAAATTTCTTCAAATTACAATTTTAAAAATTTCTTACCGAACTAACTAAGTTACTCAAGATATTGTTTACGTAATGACTCTGGTATTGATCAATCGAAGACTACACTTGTTGAATCAGTAAAGAACGTGAAATAGACATAATCTTGTGTAGAAAATATTTCCAAATTTTCCAGCTGGAGAAAGTGATATTTACATGATACCATTAAAATGGAAAGTCGAAGCGGCCTAAATTTGGACTCTGTTTGAAGAACTTTCCATGAGGAATCGAATGAGCCCCTCCCCAGGTCCGTAGGTCAAACCATTCCCGATTTATGGTGCAACATTCGCGTTATTTTGGTTTATTATTGTTTTTGTGTTGATATCAGTAACCTAGTGACGTAGTGATGTAGTGATGTAGTAATGTAGATACTGGAGTGAACTCCTAAAAAGCTTTGTAGCCGATACACGGGTTGAAGCATTCTGATAACCATAAAAAACGCTGCAAATTCTTTCACTGGGGTTTCTTATTCAATTTTTTTTTTTGCGTTCATGATTTGAATTTCTACTAAGCTTTGGAGTGTGCGTGTTTCACATGTGATAGAGCGATAATTAAATTTCAGGAGATAAGCATAGAGCACGTAAATCGGTTCCCAACCAAAATACCTATTTGGATTGTTCAGTTGATCATATTTGTGTACTCCTGAAATTCAATAATCGCTCTATCACCTGTGAAACACGCACACTCCAAAGCTTAGTAGAAATTCAAATCATGAACGCAAGCCAATTGAATAATAAACCCCAGTGAAAGAATTTGCAGCGTTTTTCCTAAATTCTCAACATATTGTCTTCTAAATAATTTATTACCTTCTAAGTCCAGTTGGAATTTTCTTATTTTTCCTTAAGGGGAGATATGGAATTTGACGCTCCTTTCAACGGTGTCCTCAACATTGATTTGACAGAGTAGTTGTTAAGGGAGTTGTGGTCATTTGAGCGACGTAAGATCGGAAACACGAACCAATATTAAAAATGAAATAGCTCGGAATGGAAACCTCTGTAAATTTCAAGCCACCTGGGCCCTGGGGTTGAAATTCAAAATACATGGAACATGCTCTAGCCATGCTATTTTTGCGGTTTCCTTTCGCTAATTCCTTATCATTCTGCTGATTCAATTTGGTATTTTCATGTCTGCTATTTCGGCTTTACCTACGTAACGGAGTGCCCTAATATTATTTATCTCCGTGGTCTACCGACTAAAATATATCTGTCGTAGTAATGCTGTTGGACTGATCTTGTAAATGAGGACTCGCGGCTCAGGTTCTCGCAGAACTATAAAGGGTAATAGCTCTTAAGACGACTCACCACTAACTTCCATCAAAGGAAGTACATTATTCTTATCTTATGATACAAATAAATATACTATATTGTAATATCTCTCATCACCCATCCTGCGTCACCCTCCCGCATTTTGCTTCCGAGTCTACTGAGGTAGCGGAAGCATTGTTTTCACTTTTGGAATGTGAAAATTTGTTTATCTCCAAAATCAAAAATTCCACTCGCATTTTGCGTTTTAGACCTTTCTGAACACTTTTGGTTCCGTGTCTGTCTGTCAGCAAATCCTTGTTACGGGCAAAACTACATGAAGTTATAGTCCGATTTTCATGAAATTTTCAGGGATTGTGCGGGTTGGGGTGGAGATGGTCCCCTATGAGTTTCATGACCCCCGGATCAATAGTAGCCTCTGCGCATGCGCAAACGTGAAATCCTTGCCACAAGCATATCTCCGGGAGTTCTTGACCGATTTCGATGAAATTTTCAGGGATTGTTCGGACTTATAAGGTATATTTTATAGTTTGTTCAATAGTTGAACATACCTACCTTCATTTTCTCAAGTTATTCTCCTGCATAACATTAAATTTACCCTAATTCAATATTTACTTCGCCTAATTGGACGAAGTTCTTTAGTCAATAATAATTTCAATGATCTATACAGTCATGTTATGGATACGAGAAAGCTATGTGCCACACCCACTTGGCAGACGTTTTTTCGGTTAGTTGACAATTAAGTGACAAAATTGACGATTGGAGACTGAAGGTGTATAGCCCAGGTGGTGACAATCTTCTTGAACCTCCCTCAGTTCTTTACAGCCCAGTAAGTACCCAGGTCAATTTCGGTTTCGTTTAGTGAAGGATCTAATCGATACAGGCTTCCTATTTTCGAGGTAAGCTCTTAATATCACTTATCTATTACCGCGTCGATGGATTTCTAAAGCAAGATGTTTGGGCTGTGATTGGGTGGATGGTTGTTACCGTTTGCTCTGACACAGTCGTGATCGATTCACGCTGTTTTTGTTTGACTTACAGATCCATTCTTTTGGTAGACGTCCACGTCGGTGGCACTGGTTTTCGAAATTCGTATCTTGCAAGAGATATTGCCGGAGGTAAACAAACTGGTATAAAGCTGCAAATGATTACACAAACATTTTATTATTTCTTCATGAAACTGCATACAAATTTTGCCTACGCTGATCACCAGTCTGTACAGCCAGAAACAATGCTTCCACTCGTGAGAAAGCGTTGTGGATCGTATAAGCGTTCAGTACCCATCCTGTTTACTAAGCTGTCAGCAGCCGTTCGACTTCCCGATTCTCCTTTCCGCTCTTATGAAAAATTTGCTTTTGACCCGATTGAGAGCAACAAACAAACTTACCCCCAACACGGGGGGTTCTAAAAAAATTTTTGGAGAGGCAAAGTTGATTGAAACAGTGTTCAACGTGAAGACATTCAAAAAAACGTCTGCCAAGTGGGTGTACATGCATAGCTTCCTCGTATCCATAACATGACTGTATAGATCATTGAAAATTATTATTGACTAAAGAACTTCGTTCAATTAGGCGAAATAAATATTGAATTAGGGTAAATTTATTGTTATGCAGGAGCATAACTTGAGAAAATAAAGGTAGGCATGTTCAACTATTGAACAAACTATAAAATAAACCTAATAACAAAAATTGACATTGACGCTGAATGGATAGATGACTGAAGTGATAAATAATTATTATGACATTTCTAAAAATAAAATATAAGCATTGACGGATCAAATAATGTTGGGTTGACTGCAGCGTCGTTGCAAAGTACCCAACTGCCGTCATCCCTCCTCACAGTGGCTGTATATATGCAATACATGAAACTTATAGGGGACCATCTACACATCAAATCGAACAATCCCTGAACATTTCATCGAAATTGGTCAAGAACTCCCGGAGTTATGCGCGTAACAAGGATTTCACGTTTGCGCATGCGCAGAGGCTACTATTGATCCGGGGGTCATGAAACCTATAGGAGACCATCTACACCCCAACCCGCACAATCCCTGAAAATTTCATCAAAATCGGACTATAACTTCGTGTATTTTTGCCCGTAACAAGGATTTGCTGACAGACAGACAGACAGACACACAGACAGACACAGAAAAAAAAATTGTTCAGAAAGGTCTAAAACGCAAAATGCGAGTGGAATTTTTGATTTTGGAGACAAAAAAATTTTCACATTCCCCAAGTGAAAACAATGCTTCTGCTACCTTGGTAGACTCGGAAGCAATATATTACATCACTAGATAGGGCGTAAATAATTATGAACCTGGTAATTAATTTAAATGTGGTTTTTTTTCTACCTGAAAATGTGTAAATGACAATGACATTGCTCGAATATTATCCGTGATTTTCGCGCCGGCGAATGATTTTCAATAGATACCTACATAAATCTTTTTTTAGTTTTAGATAAAATAAGGTGTGCTTACGAGTATTTTTTACTTTTTTTTTTGGGGAGGGGGTGCCAACTTACATGGGGGAGCTAATTTTAAGTTTACGGGGGGGGGGGGGGGGGGCTGTTATATGGTACTTTATTATTTGTCATGATTTCATTATAATGCCACTTCATTATTATTATTAATTCTAAAAAAATTACATTGAAAGAGAGGATTTATTGAAAAATTTCTTCAAATACAATAGCTAGCTATTTGTTGTTAATGAATTCATTTAGCATTCATTTCTCCCCCTCTATCCCCAAACTGATAGCTACACCTAAATTGCAAATAAAACAATTTCAAGTATTTATTTTAATTTTTGTTTTATTTTTCATCACACCTGATTTTTATGTAAACACTCGAAAAAATGTTGCGAATAATTGACGGTCGCTTGACTTTATCTACGGGATAAGAGGTCGTCTTCTGGACTCAACCCTTGGAGCCGCGGAAGATAAGTGGCTTCTACTAGTTAGTCATGGATCCTCGTTCCACTTTCTGAAAGTCAATAAAAGATAAGAAACTGTAAATACGGTTCAAAGTCCGACCCCCATCAATATTGCGTGAATTATTGTCATATTGTGACGGATGAACCAGTAGAAATGGTGAGGTTTCATTCATTATCAACGTAGTTATGAGTAGGCAATTTACAACCTGTGGAATCATCGACCACGAGATTCAATCAATCAGTCGAATGAGCCTTTTACTATTTATATATATTTATTATAGCGTAGTTATGACCGAAAAAGAACATTAACACGAATGCGAACTTGCTCCAACGCATAAAAATTGCCATGTACCTAAATTTTTGCGATAGAATTACCTGTTTAGTGCCAATGTAATTTCGTTTCCGAGAGCTCCTTTTGAAATTGAG
The DNA here is from genome assembly GCA_031894815.1 of Creontiades dilutus. Lineage (NCBI taxonomy): Eukaryota > Metazoa > Arthropoda > Insecta > Hemiptera > Miridae > Creontiades > Creontiades dilutus. The sequence continues at coordinate 40,557 of JAVIWC010008991.1, read as the reverse complement.
TTTCTATTACTTACTTACTGGACAAGTGAGGACTGGATGGGTGTTTTATTTCATCTTGCTAAAATTCAGTACTACTTCAATTCGTGGATTTTAATGTCGGTTTCAATAAGTATGCAGTATTTCGCACCACTGAATGTATTTTGGAATCAGCTTTGGTAACAAACTGAGGCTGCAGCAAAGTTTTATGTTAACAGAGTTATATTTATGACAAAATCATTCTCGGCTCGGGGACATCAAAGAAGTCAGTTGATTACAAATATAGAGGTAGCTGAGGGCCCTTGGGGCATATTTATTTCCTAATCGATTCACCCCGCTGAAATAAAAATGGGGCTCTCTTCATGTCATCTGGAGTTTAGATAATTTAAGAAATGGATCATATATTGTATAGAACAGTGATTTACGTGAAAGAGCTATGTAATACAGAAATAATATACCTTTCTGTCATAATTTGGAGCCTTAATAATCCATCTTTAAAAGAGATCCCCCAGCATCTTGCGCCCGTGCTTATTAAAATATTACACTATTACCTGTTTTTATGGATGAAAAACGATGTTTACATGTTATTTGGCGAATGAACGAACCAGTGAGATTAAGAATAGAGCCCAAGCTGTCCAATCGAAAGACTTTAATCTCATGTTGGCATCCACTTTTAATAACCAAAACTGAACAAGAATCAAATTAAGCCATTTGTGCATAAAATTAATCAATTTATTACGTTTTTCAATAGGTAAACGTTGGTTGGGTTGGTTTCTATCTCACGAACATTATTATTATCCATGAATAAATTCGAGGTTCTCCATGAAAATCTGTCGGTCGGTAGGTACGTATTTTCCAAAAATGTTTGCGAAGTTAGATGCGGCATACAGGTAGCCATCTATTCCTAAAATTATGGATTGTATAGTTGAAATACAGTGAAACTTGTCAGTTGGAAGTCAGAATAGAAGCATGGAGAGGGAGGCAAGGCATAGCAGTTGAAATTAGTCGTTTTTAAGGGGCATCGCTCGTTTTGCCTGAGTTGGCAGTGCAAGGGAAAGGGTACAGTCAGATGGTGATGACAGATGAATAGGGTCAGTGGAATTTCCTTCTAAGGCCGTCCACGCACTTGCGATTTTCAGTCGCGGCGGTTAAAAAGTGGCTGGCCTATGGCGATACGCCTGCAGCGCCCAAATGACACCGCAGAAGCTGAAAAGTTCACACAGAGGGAGATCACGTTCAAAAAACAGGACAGCATCCATATTTGTCGCATGGTTTTTATATTGTTGTACAAATTTTATTCCAAGTATTGTACATTATTTGCGCATGCATTAAAGCTATCACCAATCCGTGAGTGTTGTTCTTTGTAGAGGACTATCTCAGGCCTAATCTCTGCAAGTTTCCTAGGAATTGGTTTAATTAATTTGAATTTCTTTCAATCCACCTTTTCAAGAGTGGAAATTCAAGACTTCTAGCGTATGATGAAAATTATAAATTTTCTGGTGAAAGTCTTAGGAGAGTTTGGTTTTGGGAGAAGTTTTGGTTTTGGGTTTTACTAAGAATCGGTTTATTTCAATCCGATTCTTCAAAAGTGGAAATTTAAGACTTTTGGTGCATGATGAAACTTATAAGTTTTCTGGTGAATGTTTTGGGAGAGGATCATGTTTTTCTTGGTTTATTATAAAGGGTCACTACTAAAACCAAACCAAACCTTTCAAAAACATCAAAACACCATAGTGATCACTCCAAGGCGGATTTTTTTCGTCAAATTCAGGACTAATTTGTCGGACCTTAATTCTACAAAAACTTGTCCACCAGTCATTACGCCGCTCAAGGACGTGAGGGCAGGAAAGGGAGAAGTCATCAACACGTTTGCAATTACGATGCAGGTACGAATGGAAGTCCCACAGAACGTCTTTATCACTCTATGCTCAGTGAGCAATATTTCCGAGGCCAGGTTAAATCACCTCGAGGTCTCCATTAAACACGTGCAGATTGCAGAGTTTTCAAGTTCAACCCGGAGACATTTCAACGATGGTTGTATTTCCACCAGCTGAAGACCATCAAGTGACAAGTTCACGAGTGAAATACGCGAAGGTCTGCCGGCGGGAAGGAGTTATCTTGGTCCTGCTCGACCCGGCCTTGCCGAGATTTTCCATTACAACTGCGGGCCCCCCGCGTTTTCCCGTCAGTTTGTGAACCGTGGCAGACGACCGCTACCGTCAACGTCAATGTCAATTTGAACTACTTGCGGACGGCAAACATCCGAATTCACCAGGCACAGTAACTGATTTTCAAATTGTAAGATACTAATACATACGTAGTTCATATGTAGTACCTATGTGAAACTAGAGTAGGAGTGCAATTTTTCCTAAATGAATAATATGCATAAGTAATAGTGCTACCAAAGAATCCAACTACCAAAATAGGTATCTAAATGAAATAGATAACCGAATCTGAACTTTCCGCACAATATTGATCATCACTTCAAAATCGGTTCATTGGTCTCGGAGTTTTGCTTTTCTCAACCAGTTTCATTTTTAAATTCAGTAATAGATATTATTTATAGGATACCATCCTAAAAAATATACCAAACCCCCCACTCCTCTCCGAGTTTGAAGAAATTAGATGGATAAACCATGCGAAAACAATGTCACAAGGCATTCACATTTGCCCATGCGCACACGCTAAGGTGTTGACATTTCTAGCGGCCCATCTAGGAATGGCCCAATATCAGTCTAAAACTTGATATACCGATGGCGTGACAAGGCAGACAGCTTGACAGAAGACCTAACCAAACCTGTCCAACAAACTTTAAAACCACAAAAATCAAGTTAAAAAAGAATATTGATTTTGGAGACAAAAAATGGGAAGTGAGCATAAACTTACCGACCGTGAACAACTACTTTAATAATACGATTAAATAATTCAATTTCGATCAATCTTTAACAATTAATTTATTAGAACCTAGGCCACTCTTATCAATTTCACCATGAAATGTTTTCAATGATAATTTTTAAGAAATTATTAAAGACAACCAAATCGTACTGTTGAAAGTCAATTCATTTTGTAAAAAATAGACCAAGTTTTGGGCCCCAAGACAAAACTATACATTTTTATGTATCATCATCAAAATCAATCACATGTAAATTGAAATCAATTGCGCGATGTATATACATACCTTTTTAAATTTATTTCTTTTGTTTTTTTACTTAATCCTTGGAAATTGAAAGGCCTGTAAATCTTGTATCCATACATTTTTTGAACTTTCAAAAACGTGTTAATAAAAATTATCTGAGGAAGTTGGCCCTCTATACTGACGTTGAACGAATTCGTACACCATCATCGCAAAAATAACGTGTTTAAAAAAAATGGGATTGAAAAACTTGCTTAGGACGGCTTCAAGACGGCATTCAATGTGATTAGTTTAGTGCTTAAATTCAGGAACAATATGCTCACTATTAAGCTGAAGTGAACTACAGGTTGTTAAATGAATGAAAATGTTGATTATTGACTGTAACAGTCTTGCAGGCTTTCTTTACACGAAAAATAATCATTAAGTAGTCAGATAAAGGCCTTCTAACGTTGACTTTTCTTGTGATTACGTTTCCGTAGAATACTCTTTTTAAAAACTCGATTCCATAAGGTTCCGATCTAAAATACCACGGCCAGTGATGAGCGACCTTTTTCTGTAACCCTTCGCACTCCGGAAATGAAAATCGAGATTGTCTTAATTCTCCACCTCCGGGCAGGAACCGGCAACATTATCTCTGCGGTTACTCCACAGTTTTTTGACGTGCCGACAAACAGTTATTCGAATGCGTTGCAGGTGGAAATATGTTGATATGGTTTTTTTTTACGAAAGTTAGAGGTCAGTGATCATTACAATTCGTATCAGAGAACTCTCTGTTCAAAAAAGAACGCACCTATCAGAAAAATGCTGTGCATAATCCCTCTGACAAACGGATTTCTGGTGTCTTCATTTAACTTTTTCCCCTTCTTCTGACCACTTAGGCTTGGAGTGGGATGCTGTTTATTACATTTGATCAATTTCCCGCTGATATCAGAATCACTTTCGATCCCAGGGGTTAAAATCGAGGCTGAAATGTTAAAATAATTCAACAACTTTCAGAGCAAAGTGGTAGTTTGTACGATTAATTTACATTCAGTTCAGTGAATCGAATGAGACCGGTTTGCATGACCAACCGCACAAAGGCTCGAGTTGGGATGAAATGTCAACACGATTATGAATAGCAAAGCTGTTTTATATAACAGGAACAGACTGAACTTCTGCCAATTCTGCTAGATCGCCTTCGGTTTTCTCTTAACAATCCTCTGTACACGTATTATGGTGCCTATCCGTATACATAGATGAGTGAACAAATGAGAAGGGGTCTCATCTACTAAACTAATAAACCTTATTTTGTAGCGTTGTTGTAAGCAAACTCTTGCGGTAGGTGTAACATTTCAGTTACCTGTAGCTTGTATGTACACTAATATTATAAAAATGAAAGATTTTATTTTTTGTTTGTACGTTACAATTCAACTCAAAAACCACTTTAGGAAGCTACATCTTTTCCTAGTAACGTAGCCTGTATTATTATTATATTTTTAATTGGAGATGCCTACCTAAAATGAAACAATCTGAACTAAGACATCAACAAGTTATCTAAAAGTCAACATTTCTCGTCAGCTGCGAAAACTATCGACGATGTAGTAATAAATTTACAGTAAATAGTCATTTTAGCCTACAAAACTTCCACGATGTTGCAAGCCTAAAGAATTGTAGTTAAGTCGCAATGCAATTTACATCGTACCTGCCTACTTTTCTTTTCTCTCTTTTCATTCCGCGTATTTTTTTCTCTCTCTAACGATGTCATGATACCAATAAAGAACTTGAACTTGGTAAGAGGATTCCGGTTCGGACATGTGCCGTCATAGAATTGATGCCTACAGACTTTTTTGTAATAATCATGAAGTAGAGTACCCCTGATCTCATATATGTGTAATGTCTTTCCAGTTCACTAAAATGTAAATAAATGAAGGTATTGACATTTTAAAGGGAGCCTGTAGGTCTTTTATTGCTGCTATTTTATTGTTTGCAGGTATACGGGGGAGTACCCAGTTATGGAAATAATATAGAAACAAAGTGAAAATGAGGCTTTCTAGCTCAACTTTTATGTTATACTGATAAATTTGAACACCAAACCAGTTGTATGGCCCTAACCTGGGCGATGTATATTTTCGTGTTTAAGCCCCTTTACGGTGAAACATTTCTTTGAATAAGAGAGTAGCTCATTGTTGTTTAGAGTCTGTACTACAAACAATTAAAAATGAAAAGTCATTAAGAAATTCAACTTTACACTGAGTATGCTAGTACATTTACATTTACTTGAAATTAAGGTAAGGTTTCTATAATTTATTTTCCATCATTTCGCAAGTACTACCTTATTCTTTTAAGTAAAAGAATTCCCCGGTATCTTGACATTGCATCCTCACATTTTGTACGATGCACAGTCTCGAGATGCGTGATCTTGTCTTGAAATATCGAGTAATTTTAATTGCATTTTCCATCATTTTGCGAGTACTACCTTAGTCTTGTGAGTACAAAATTTTCCCGGTAGCTGGACATTGCATTTTCACATTCTGTACGACGTACAGTCTCGCGGTGCGTGATCCTACTTGACCAATGATACCGACATTGATCGAATTTCTAATTCATTATCCGACTCATCGTTTGTAAGAGAAAACGTTTTTCCTGTTCATAGTTCAACTCTTTCGATTTTTATCAGGAGTCAAATGGTTCCCACAGAAGACGTTCTATTCTACATTTTACTACATTAGTAGTTTTTCACACATTCTTACATGTTGATGACTCGGCTAGTGGACCTATTTTCTATGGGACACGCCCACAAAACCCGACCTACTGAGCTCCGGGGTCCTTGACTTCTTGAGAGCGACCGCGGGAAGTTCCGTCCTATGTGTGCGTGGGCCCGTGTACGCTCTCGTCTCCTGCCCAATGTGTGGAGGGCTATCGTCGTTTCGAGAGCTCATCGGTAATCTTTAACATCATTCAAGGCTGATAATACATTTAGAATTGTAACTTCTCTTTACATATTTGGTAAAATGAAGACTAAATAAGATGATATTATAAAAGGTAATTCTGAATTCTACATTTTGGTTTATTAATCAATTATTAACCATCGTAATCGCTCTTGAAAAACAAAAATTTTAACCCCCCCTGAAAATTTCATGGTTTACGTTTCAAAGGGTGTAGAATCCAAATCTGTAATAACAATTTTTCCGTCCGTCCGCCGTACGCCATATGCACGATTTCTCCCAAACGGCTGAAGCAAAAAAGCTGAAATTTTCAGGAAAATTCCATGTTGGTCCGGCGACGCCCCAATTCTTGAGCCAGCTCTCTCACTTATTTTAAATTGCCCTTTAAGGGTTGTCAAAGTTTTGTAAAATCCCTAAAAATCTCAAAAAAGTCAAGGCGGCCTAAATTTGTACTCTTTTTGAAGAACACTCCACGAGGAATCGAATGAGCCCTTCCCCAGGTCCGTAGGTCAAACCATTCTCGATCTATGGCCCGATTTATGGTGCCAACATTCGCGTTATTTTGGTTTATTATTGTTTTTGTGTTGATATCAGTAACCTAGTGACGTAATGATGTAGTGATGTAGTAATGTGGATACTGGAGTGAACTCCTAAAAGGCTTTGTAGCCGATACACGGGTTGAAGCATTCTGATAATTTTCAGGAAAAATCAGAAAATCTGAAATTTTCAGGAAAACGCTGCAAATTCGTTCACTGGGGTTTATTATGCAATTGGCTTGCGTTCATGATTTGAATTTCTACTAAGCTTTGGAGTGTGCGTGTTTCACAGGTGATAGAGCGATTATTGAATTTCAGGAGATATGCATAGAGCACGTAAATCTGTTCTCGACCAAAATACCTATTTGGATTGATCAGTTGATGCCTCCTTGTGTGCCTCCTGAAATTCAATAATCGCTCTATCACCTGTGAAACATGCACACTCCAAAGCTTAGTATAAATTCAAATCATGAAGCATTGAAAGAATTTGCAGCGTTTTTCTAATAACTAAAGACCTTACCTATGTCCAATAAATCGATGAATTCATCTTATCTCTAGTTACTTATTGCTAAGAATTAAAAAAAAAATTGGTGAAAAACAGATTTTAAAAAAAATTGGTTTGGCACCTCTGTTTGGCAAACCTTTTTTTATTAAATTGATTGATTAAAAATCACTGGAATCCAACATTTTTCAACATTTTATGTTCTCTAAATTTCGTATAGAACTAAATTACTAGATAGCTGCGATAACTAACTATAGCATTCAATGTAGGATTACAGGTGCGACATATGGAAGAAAACAGACAGCCCAAACTGTGTTGTAAAACAGATTGATCACAAAATCAATGGAATCCAACATTTTTCAAAATTTCGTATTCTCCACATTTCTTGTAGAATAGCAATAACTATAGCATTCTTAATTTAGGGTAATAGGTGAGATTGCCTAGTTATCTGAGAAGACATCGGTATTAGACCTACGGTACAAGGCATTCTACTGTCTTATCTTGCTATCTCTTGATAACATCGGACACATCCATTCACGAGACAATTGCTGAGCGTAGCCTTGCACTACAAGAAAAATACTGTTGATCTAATATGTGTTACGATGTGTTAAACTGCGTTAAAAAATAGTACTGCGGGCAATAGTTTTAAGCAAATTTTCTTGGGAAAATAGATCAAATGTTCAACGATCAAAAAAGAATATTTGGATCGGAACGTCCCGAAGAGAGGATCGGTTTTCAATTTTAATGCGCATTTAAAAATCCCATGGTATACGTAAACATTGGTTTTAGTTGAGTTGATTTTCCGCTTTGAACAAATGGTAAGGCTTTGAAAGGCTATACTCAAAACTTTTTAAATCCCATTTTGGTCACTTTTTGCCTTTACCCGACTATTTATTATGTCTATTCACACTACAGAGCGATGTTGGAAAAGAAAGGTTTTTCTATGTGGCATGTAAACAAAGGATAAACGACGCCATGCTCCAAGTGGAATGCGTAACAGAATGATTGAGGAGGAGGGCGATACCAATTGTGACAATTTACGACGGAGCAGCTTAACGCTGCTACAGCTCTATCGCATTCGGGAGTTTGAGGAATCTGCGATTGCGATACGAAGATGTGCCTCTGCACCGAATATGAAGAAATTGTAATGCCACGAAACCAATTATCCAAACTAATATGTGATATTGATCATTAGCTAACGTTATCTTGCAAAAGTAATTCGACGAAGAAGCCATACCGGCGATCAAGTGACTATCTGTAACTCATTATTGCAGGACCGGGTTTAACGGTGGAAGCTGTTGTGATTATCGTAAACTGGAAATCATAATTGGTTGGCCCGTAACAAAGATTCTGTCTCGAAACGTTGACTTCCGTAGTTATCACGAATGTACCTAGTTGAAACGTGCTCCACCAAGATCAATCACACACACCCAACAATTATTGTAACGGCATCGTAAGTTTAAAGAGACCAAATGAAGCTTCTAGGAACTATTTAAATTCAATAATTATTTTAATCTGTCTGGACATCATTCAGCCTTGATTTTCGACCTACCCTTCAGGAAATTGCTTCGGAACTCCATGTTTGACAAGTTTTAAATAAAAATTTTGAATGTGTACTTCGTTATAAGGATTTCAAATTTTGATAAAGCCAATTTCGATTCCAAACCTTGTAGAATACACGGAAAAGGAACGAAAAACGAGGGAAAATGGGTAGAAAAACAGCCAAACAGACGGAAAATTATCCAAATGATTTTTGGTCAACAATTTTGAATAATAAGTCTTTGTAACCGTATAGGAACAAATTTATAATTTATAGCCCCCTCTAATTGTGTCATTTTACGTTCAAGGTGCGTATATTTCAAATCTGCAGTCCGTCTTCTATGCGTCGTATAAAAGGCCTTAAAATTGTTGTAAAATACAGTTCTTTCGCATGTCAACTCCTCGTGGGATCCAGTTGGTCCTGGAACTTCTAGCCCGCCCGATTACCTCATATGCATAGATGGTAGGGACCAAATACGTCGTTTTTTAAGTTTTTTAGTGAAATAACCATGTAACCATTTGGTTCCGTTTTCCAGTGATGTTTTACGCAAATTCGGCTGGTATAGGTTTCAGATTCTCAGAAATTCCTCCATAGGAAATAATAGCAATTTCCCAAACTTCACAATGGCGCGAGCGATCATTTCCAAGTCATTTTGGCTGCCGAATCGATTCATTACCCTTCTGACTTAGAAAACCCCATTTCAAGGGTGAAAAGTTGAAAACGCGTGTAATTTCAGTAATTTAATCCCCGTTTTTTAATTTTCTCGCTTTGACGACTTGGCAGACAAGCAAAGTTCCGGTTACAAGGTGGAGAAAATAAACTTCAGTACAATAATTTGCATCGTTTGTTTGTGAGGACGCAATGGAGATTCTCGCTTCTGTGTCTCCCCCTATTGCTGCAGTCTAATGTAGCTTTTCCAACTTTTCTTATGCCTGTACATTGATCCAAATCCCAACAGCCTTTTCTCGAAAAAATTGGAGATTGTCAATTTTGTTTCTGGACGCTTCAAATAGTAACTAACTGTCACAAACCCTGACTATTTCGTAAAAATGACTCTACTTACAACGTTTAGTGGCAACCTATTTCAAATTTGCGCATGCACTATTACTCAACCAATCGTGATAAGATTCATGGAGACTTATTCGATAAAATAATGTTAAGGCTTCTACCTGATTGTCTAGATGTTAATTCACGGAGCGGCCGACAATTTCATCAGTCGCAAAGCCTCTGAAAAGTCAATCAATGACTTTTGCCCTTGTATAATAGTTATCGCACAAGCGATCGCGATGCGATTCACAGGGAACCATCTCGAAACATACACAAACACCCCCGCAAGGTCGATTGAAACCGGACCTATAGATCCGTCAAAGTAGATTTGCTTCTAAGGTATCCATGCAAGTGATAACATCATCTGGCAATGTGACAGGAGGTATTGGGAAGTCAATCACTTTGTAAAGACATTGAACGTGAGTTCACTCTGCAGTAAGAACTTTCAGCTAACACTCAAAGGTTGAGGTCATTGAGTTGGCAAAGTCAACTACTCACTGAGTATTTTTGGGATGTGACGTGCGACAACCCAACCTACGAAGGCAGGTCCTCAAAAACCCATTAAATTACAAGGAAATAACAAAATGTGAAAAAATTCACCACCCTTGTCAACAAATAACTTTGTTTTTCTCAATTGTGGTTCCAAATCAGATTTGGTACCTGTAGGACCGTATGGAAAATTGAAAAAAAAAATGCTGTTCCTCAAATTAAAATTTAAACTCATTTTAGTGAATTTCTCTCAAAATATTCCAATGGCTCCAAAAATTAAGAAAATTAAATTCTCAAAACCTACATTGTATTTTGTAGTGTCTGCCATTATTTATTCCAGACAAAGAAGACATTACCATACCTTTAAATCAAGATTTGAAACAATAGTTGTTTATTTAAAAGGAAATATCACAAAATAAAGTGTGATTTCCTATGGCAAAATTTGTTTTCTCTCCAGAAGTGACATCAACTTTTTTTTAAATTCTTTACAAAACTACCGCTAAAATGAATGAAAAAGTTCTGAAAGGCTAAAGAATGTATTCTGCTAAAAATATTAATCAAACAGTTTGCAGAACTATGCACTCTGAAAGTAAATGCAGAAAGTTTCATAAAATTAGCCGAAAAAATGGGTAAAATTAGATAAAGCCCAATTGTGCAGCATGATCTTACTAGTTGATTTCCAATTTACTTGATTCATTAACAAAAATTATTGAAATTGATTAAACCAAACCTCAAAAACATAATTTCTACTTAAATTTTATGGTTTTGACCTTCTAGAACTATCTTTCACCTATGTCTGTCAGTGTCAGTTACAAGTAAACTATTTTTTTTTTAATGACGTCAAAATTTATTTAATAAAAAAATTCTTCACAAAAATACTGCTGAAATGAGTGAAAGAAAGGTCAAAACCATAAGATGCTAAAGAATCTGTTCTGATTATTATTCAAGCAGTTTGCAGAACTATGTATCACGTGCTGAAAGTGTAATAAAATTAGCCGAAAAAATGGATAACATTGGAAAAACGCTGCAAATTCTTTCACTGGGGTTTATTATTCAATTGGCTTGCGTTCATGATTTGAATTTCTACTAAGCTTTGGAGTGTGCGTGTTTCACAGGTGATAGAGCGATTATTGCAATTTCAGGAGATGTGGGTATATGCACGTAAATCTGTTCTCAACCAAAATACCTATTTGGATTGATCAGTTGATCATATTTGTGTGCCTCCTGAAATTCAATTATCGCTCTATCACCTGTGAAACACGCAACTCCAAAGCTTAGTATAAATTCAAATCATGAACGCAAGCCAATTGAATGATAAAACCCAGTGAAAGAATTTGCAGCGTTTTTTATGGTTATCAGAATACTTCAACCCGTGTATCGGCTATAAACCCTTTTAGGAGTTCACTCCAGTATCCACGTTCACTACATCACTAGGTTACTGAAATCAAAACAATAATAAACCAAATTAACCCAAATGTTGGGAAAATAAATCGGGCCATAGATCGAGAATGGTTTGACCTACGGACCTGGGGAGGGGCTCATTCGATTCCTCGTGGAGTGTTCTTCAAAAGGAGTACTAATTTAGGCCGCCTTGACTTTTTTTGAGGTTTTTAGGGATTTTACAAAACTTTGACAACCCTTAAAGGGCACTTTAAATTAAGTGAGAGAGCTGGCTCAAGAATCGGGGCGTGGTCGGACCAACATGGATTTTTCATGAAAATTTCAGCTTTTTTGCTTTGGGAGAAATCGTGCATACGGCGTACGGCGGACGGACGGAAAAATTTTTATTGCAGATTCGGATTCTACACCCTTTGAAACGTAAATCATGAAATTTTCAGGGGCGGTTAGAATTTTTTTTTTTTTTTTTTTTTTTCAAGAGCGATTACAATGGTTTATTATTGAATAATAAACCAAAAGCCCAAATTGTGCAACATTATTTAACAAGTGATTAACAAAAATTCTCAAAAACTTATTTTCTACGTACATTTGATGGGTTTGACCTTCTAAAACTATCTTGGTCCAATGCCTTTCAGTCTTAGTAACAAGTAAACTATTTTAAGAATGACATTTTAGAGTTACGCCAGGATTTCAATGCTGAAAGCTATTTGGTCGGGTTCGCGCAAACTCGAGAGCAGAATACGAGTTACGAACTTCTACCTGATTTCTTCTATTTCGTAATTTTGGATGAGTTTTCAAGTGTGTGATGGATGAGAGGATGGACCAAATGGATTTCGAGGCAGGTAGACCTCCCACAGTGTATCCGCATGTGAAATTTTAAGATGGTATAACACAAACTGAATTCCTAGTTATTAATTTCGATTAAATTTTTCGAAATGTACCATTGTTGAGATTTCGATGATCACCGGTGATTCTCGGATGCCTAGCCTTCCAGGATCAAAGGCATATTACGAGCAGGCGCCAACACTAAGCTGCCTTTATATTTGCACAATTATGTTGAACACCTGGATAAGGTCTTTAATTGAATATATCACCTGTAATCAATGAATACAATGTGTCACGGTCAAGAGGAAGATAAGCGCCGCACCCAACTTGGCAAACGTGTTGATGGTTTGTTTAGTTTGTGTTGTGGGACAATAATGTGAGGGGACCAGGTCTTCGGCCTCTTTTTCATAGGCAGAACTCTCAGTTATTTTCAGTCTCTAGCCGGCCGGCGTTTCGTCGCACCAATCACACTAAACACTTGCCAAGTTTATTGTGGCCAAGTTGATTTCTCAAACATAGTAACGTTAAGTATCATTAGAGAAATCCTCTCACACTTCCAAAATAAGCTTATTTCGTCTTGGTGATTTTTGACGTTGATATTTCCATTGATCCAGTATAACAAATTAATTCTAGTATCCAACTCGGGTTTTGTGGCACTCAAAATCGAAACCTGAATCATTTTTCCATGTGGCACGTAATCAAAGAAATGTTCGTGTTTGATCGTGTTTCTCCAGGAGATATCTTAGGGAAAGATACGTTCAAGAAAATGCTCTAAAAGTGACTACAAAATTCTAGAAACTTAGATTTCAGGAATCGCCTTCACACACAACAATTACAGTACGATCCTTTTAACGCATTTTTATACAATTATAACGAGTACCGTGTCCAAAATCAAAATATCGCGAGGTTAGGTGCCAGTTAGGAAGATTACTGTATTTCATTAAAATAATTATTTCTCTGGTTTTAAGATATTTTAAACCCATTAGAAAGAAAATTCTCAATACCCCCTTAAGATTTGTTGCTTTATGTTTCAGGATTTATTATTTCAAAAATCAAATACTTAAGAATCCCTCCGTCCGCTGTACGGAGCTTTTCCCCAAAACTACCTGCACCAGTGTTTTCGAAATTTGTCTCAAAACTTTTATATCGGTCAATCGATAAATGTGCTAGTGATCTCGACTCCTTGATCAATCAACCCTAGGGGATTATATTTAAGAATTAATATATCAAAACATGAGCGAAACAAGTGTTTTATTTTATCTAGTTAAATATTAGTTGTTTTGTTTGTGAATTTCCAGAAGGTGCCGATATGCAGTATATTATACCATTTTGGGTATTCCGATATCAGCTTTTATTAAATTTCAATTGGATTTCTGCGTGGTCCGAGTGTTCTTAGGGAGCAATGAATCCGGTCCAGTTCTGGTATTGCGGTGATACATTTCCAAAAATTATTTATTACTGAAATAATAAACCGTTATGTAATAATTTGCAGCGTTTAGTTCTAAGGAACTCTCCGGAAATCGCTCTCATCACAAAACCTTACCATGTTCAAACATGGCGCATGCTACAGCCTCAGTCTTCTAAGGGTTCGGTAGTGGTCCAAGGGAGGTTACATTTCTGACTTGCCCATCATGTTAAATAGAGTAGAAATTGCAATTGAAGCCACAATGGTAGTCACTTGGAAATACTGAATAAGATTAAAACAGAACTAGAGTCTATGTCAAAAATGACCTTGATGAACTTTGATCGGCTTTGATGTGATCGGCAATCATTAATCCTCTATAAAAGAAGCACATCTCTTTTTGAGCCGGGTTCACTAGTGTGGTACACTGATGGGTCCTTGATGAATGGAGCAAGAGAATTGGGGATCGAAGGGGGCCATTTGCCCTATCCAAACCTCTTGGACAAGTGGCCACCATTTATCATTCAGAAACCCATGCAATTGAGGTGTGCACAAGCGGTTGCCAGAAACCTAGATGTAGGAATCTACATACACAGTACTGTCACACAACCATGCAGCACTAAAGGATATTTCTGCCTTCTTGATAATCTGAAAGTTGACCTACACTTGCCACAGCTCCGTCAAACCGCGGCCCAGAGCAACAAGCTGGATGTCAGGTCATGAAGGAAAGGAGGCAACGAGGAAGCTCATTGCCTTGCCAGAAATGGAACACAGTCCAACACGATTGGACCCTCAGGTAGGGGTTACAATGAGTTGAATAACCCAACAACTTCAGAAATCTGTATGAATGAAGAGATAATTAAAGAGATCCTGAACTAAAACTGGGATTTAGTCTTAATAGATCCAAGTGGTGTCAGTGACTAGGGGTTTCTTCCATCCCTTATCGAGGGGAAAAGATGCAATAAAAGTTAAAAAGCTAATTCTAAAAACGATCCCTTTATGGAATCAAGAAGAAGAAACTGGCCCTAGAAAAGATAATATAGTTGATGAAGTATGATAGGTAAAACTAAGTATTAGAAGTATAATAGGTAGTATAAACTACCAAAGTGGCATGTTGCCAGGGCTAATTGTTACTGGTGAAATTGATTCTAGGTATGTACATATTAAATTGGTAGAAGTGACATTCATGTACATATATTATTGTCTTTACTTTGAAAAGTGAGAACAAAATGTCTTGTTCCTGTATATTGTTTATAATACACTTAACCAATGCAAGGCTTAATGAATTTCCTCTTTTTCAGGAATCAGGATAATGATGTCTAGATCTGTGGCAAGATTGCTGGGGCACCATCCGCTGAAACAGGTGTTTCTAGGGCGCACCAAAATTAGAGGAGGTAAAGTCATAGTGGCCAGGTGCCTCGCGAGTCAACAGCATATCGTGACGTCGCCTTTCGGTCCCGTCAAAATCCCGGAGACCACTATTCACGAGTACGTTCTTAAAAACGTCCCACAATTTCCTGAAAGCACTGCCATGGTAAGAATCGCAGTTACAGAATACATTTCTGAATAGTTTTAGTTTAGTTAGTTTCGGTAAAGTGTCGGTGTAGATCTTGAATTGATAGACTGGAAAACGGATCCAGCCAACATAGTTAATAATATAGATATCTATCTGAATAGTTACTTGAAGAAAATGATAAACAATCGCAATCACCTAATACTTTCAAAATAGATTTTAGTTATCTAAATTTTAATAAACTTCAGCCTTTCGAAGTAGTTTATGAATATGACCATGAAAAACGGATCCAATAGCTACCAATAGTTACTTTAAGAAACAATGTAAATGTTGTCAGAATCAGCATAGTTACAAAATTCCTTCTCCAGTTTCGTATTACGTGCATTAATGGTAATTACTTGCTTATCTTGATGTTAAACTTTCGTAGTCAAAACAAGACACCTAGGAGAAATATGCTTTTGGTTTATCGTTTCCGCAGAAGAATAAGTTCGAAAACTTGTACTAATCGAGGAAGTTCAAATAACAATGAAAAAATATTTTTAAAAATGATTAATAAAAACAAAAAAAATATATAAAAAATCTCAAAAAAATCGTAAAGCTTGAACACCAGGCAAAATATTTGACAGTTGGTAAGATTATCCGGACCACTCATTTTCAAATTCAAGCGATTTACTATTTATTGGAGACAATAATGAAATTACATACACAAGTTTTACAAAAATTTAGGAGACAAAGTAATTAGACAAAGGAAGGATTAGAGGAGGCAGTTCCAAAATAGATATGTATTTTTCGATAGTTTATTTGACTGATTGTAAAGCACAACTTTCATTTACTTATGCTACACTTACACTGTTTAATAAAATTTGCCTGATTGGAAACGATTGATAGTTCCGAATTATTTCATTCAGGTATGCGGTATGTCCGGGAGGACGTACACATACGAAGCGCTGCAGGTGCTAAGTAAGAAGATCGCAGCCGGGTTCATCAAGTCGGGGCTCAAGCAGGGGCAGGTGGTCGGCCTCCTGTTGCCCAACCTTCCAGAGCACATGATCGCCCTTCTCGGAGCGCTCAAAGCTGGCCTCGTCGTCTCTTCCATCAATCCCATCTACGGGCCCGGTAAGACACCATGAGACGTACGAATTATTTGAAGCAACTTTCCTATTCTTGTAAGTGCCGCCTTCAAAACTGTAGTGCCAACCCAAAGTTTTCCTGTTTATCCTCAGGGTGTTGCAAGATATTTGACATCACCTCCTTGTCGCATATTGCAATGGCTCATTAGTACATGGTACGCCAGTGCTACCGTTAGTGGTACTGGTTATACCAATAATGCCACAACGGAGGGAAGGAACCCCTGAAGGTGCACCACCGAAAGCCAAAGCACCACTGGCCTGCTCTTCAACAAAGGCTGGATTCGTGGTGGTAGTGAACTCTGCTGATATTTGATAGCAGTCCTCCTCCGCCCACAAGTTTTGTTGTGGGGCCCCCGGACAGAAGACAAAAGTCAGTCACGGCGGAGGTCCAACACGTAAACACAAATACTTCCATACTGCAATTGCTTTAAAAATTTAAGTTTTTCAAAAAGAGGTCCTGGATAGTGGGGAAGGTTAAGAGTAACAGGACACCTGCTCAACCATCCAGAGAAATTCATCAACATCTTGGTGAGCCATGTCATCCTCCAACCCCTTTTACTGACTCAGTAAAATACCAATAAAAATGTATGAACACTATTTTGTACCTTCGAGTTTTGCTGCTGCTAAAGGGACATTTCTAAATCCTCTAATTTGGACTGAGAAGGGGGCAAGCAGTATCTTCCTGTGCAACCTTCTGAGGCCTCTGATTGCCCTCCATGAGGAAATTTTATATTTATTTAGTAGTGTTTTAGCTTTTAACATGGCTCCAAGAAAATGGGCACTTAAGTTCTAGGAAGCAATATCTTCCTGTCCAACCTTCTGAGGCCTCTGATTGCCCTCCATGAGGAAATTTTATATTTATTTAGTAGTGTTTTAGCTTTTAACATGGCTCCAAGAAAATGGGTACGTACGGTTAAGTTCTAGGAAACCGGTGGTAGGCCTTGCTGTTTCATAAACTTTTCTTTGGCGTAAAATGAGCTGTCATTTTTTGTAGAACTACTGAAGGATTTATGGGCATCCCAGGCCTCTTCTGTATATCAACCAGTAAATTGCCTCCCACCCTACACCGCCTACAGATGGCGAATGTGTGTCGATCATATCAGTTGGTCAACCCTCATGTCCCTGTTGAAGACATAAATGCCATCGAATTTACATCCTAGGAAGTAATCAGACTTTTTAAGATTGTGAAACTACAGTCTTTCTACGGGATTGCCTCCTCCTACCAAGGAGAGTAGGACCTAACTCTGGCTAGTCACTTTTCTCGAGTTTTCGGGCCACTTAGTTTCATGCTCGCCAACCTTCCTGCCTAAATTAGCCTCCCCTTCAAGTACTGGATCATATGCATGCTATTGTTGCTGAGGTTCTTCATATCAAATTTCATCTGTCAAATCTATCCTACGCCATTCTGACAGAGTTCAAGAGCTTCCGTGGAACCTCTTATGTCAATTCCCCTTCAACGGCATCTATAAGAAACCTTTGCAGAACAAGTTGAATGCCATTCCAAAACCAAAATAGTTTCATAATATATTCGATTTCTCTGCGTGGAGTGCTGAGGAGTTCTTCCAAACAAAGTTATAGCTAACAAGTATGCTACTCCTTCCATTATCTTATTTCGGTACAGAAAATACTTGTCACAGGAGAAATTATAGGATTCAGCTAAATAAATTCTATTTCAAAAAACTTGTATGTTTTAAATACCCTTATAATATTTGACTGTGCGAAATTTCAATATCTCACAATCGAGCTTAACGGAGAGGGAAAACTCCAGTGGAATCAGTGAGACCTATTCTCCTAGTTAGATTTATGACTAACGTCACTAACAAGTTTCTACGAGTAATCCAAACAATCGAATAGTAGAAATAGTACATAGATGTGTCCATAAAACTATTAAGGTTTGAAAAAAATCATTCTGATATATGGAAGAGATGACGATGACTGCACGTGAAAATCAATCAATAAAATAACTCCCAAGCGTTTAGCAATTAAACTTGGAACAATGTAATTTCACTAGCAATGGAAGATTTTTTAAAACGCAAGTCATATGCTGATAGCAATTACTGGTCTTCGTTCGATTGTATCGTAGTTTTAAACGGCAAATGGGAAACAATATGTGTCGACGTCACTAAAACTAAAGGTGCATGTTTTCCTTCGAAGCGTGTTAAAATTTTATTGGATTTCGTGGAATTTTAAAACGAATTTTCAGGGAATATAGTGGTACTAAAAACAGTACCCACGATTAAATTTTGGTCTCGAACTGAATATGATTATAGATTTGTAATTATATCAATTTTGTGATGAGAATCTGGAACAGTGAGGTGTCTGAAAGAGGGAATAGGTGTGGTAATAGACTGGCATTTGTTGAAACCCAACTACAAAATTGTGATGAAGATTCGTCTCTGACTGTGACGTAGCCCTTGGGTTTGTGTTGCAGAGGAAATCAGTCACCAGTTGTCCAACTCGGATGCCTCAGTCCTACTTACGTTTCCCGCCAAGATTACGGAAGCGCAAGAAGCCATCAACAAGATCAAAGGGCCCAACAAGCCTCCTCTGGTGGTCATCCACAACCCGGCAGACACGCTGCCGGACGGAGTTCGCTCCTTCATGGAGCTTTTAATGGTGGACGATGAAGACGAGGCGGCAGTGGACAAAGTGAGTCATTCCCAACCTACTCAGCAACTCCATCTAGACTGATACTTAGTCTAATTAATCTGTTAAATAATGATAACTCTTCAAATAACAATTTACTTAACTCTTTCCTTGTTTTACAGAAAGATGGAAGATACCTAGGACTAACAAAAATGTCTTAGCGTGTCAAATCATTGGGCACGATCCAAGGTAGTTTTCCTTTCCTGACCGAGCAAGTTTTGATTAGCTCTAGTTGTCAGCTGTAGGTCAGCGTCAATCTCTTCTTATTTTGCCACCTATTTAGTATCCGATTTGCAAATCCACTATCTCCAATAATTGGTTGCCTGTTATTACTTTTGATTCCAATGTTTTGACACTGTAAGATATCTTTAAGGCCTGATGATGGTTCCAAATGAACCGAAAGCTCGCCAATGCAGCATAACAGCGGCTGCGCATAGACGAA
Organism: Creontiades dilutus; assembly: GCA_031894815.1. Taxonomy (NCBI): domain Eukaryota; kingdom Metazoa; phylum Arthropoda; class Insecta; order Hemiptera; family Miridae; genus Creontiades; species Creontiades dilutus. The sequence continues at coordinate 21,054 of JAVIWC010008991.1, read as the reverse complement.
TGTGACCTCCTTGAAACAAGAATTAGGTATTCTGTAGTTTTCATTCGATTTCGAATGACCCGGAATATACTTACGAGACGGGGGATGATCTCCTATCAATCCATCAAAAATTAATCTTTTTTAATGAGAGTGAGAATATGACATATTTCACATTGTGAAATCCATCAATTTAATGGCACACTCTTCTGATGCCGAAAGAATTACGAAGATAGTGGGAAATTACGATTTGATAAATGGATATGAGTTCAACGCGATCGTAAATTGTACCTTCTACACCTGGGCAAACCTCTCATTTTGATGACAATTCCAGGGGTTGAACGGATTAATATAAAAATGGTTTCAATGAACTCCATCTCTCCCGGCTCACTGTTAGCTAGAAACGTCAATTCTTTTTGTCAAAATTTGTACATTGTTTGTAGTTAATTTGCAACTGGGTACCAGGCTGCTAGGCTTACATTTTACAGTGGATCTTAATTTATTATTTTACTCAACCATAGGAGCCCACTGCGGAATCTGTGAGATCCACGTGCACAATATATTGCTTATTGCATTTTCATTGCTTACTTGAAGTATCTTCTTTCATCAGGTTGACACTTTTCTTTCCCCAGGTAAAAGTGAAGCCAACGGATCTGGCATTGCTGCTTTATTCCAGTGGTACAACTGGTCTTCCTAAAGGCGTTCGGCTAACTCACAGGAACATAGTTGCTAACATGGTTCAAGTTGACCACCCGGAGATAAGAATCGACCGTTCAAACATGAGTGAGCTCTAGCAAATGCACTTTCCATTAGCATTCTGTACTTAGTTCAGTATTAGCCTGTATCTATTTGAGACGTTCATTTGATTATAGGATGAAAAGAAATGTCTAAATTTGTTTCTTAAGTACCAATACTACTTAAAATTGGCATTCTACATGAAAAGAGGAACTCAAAAAATAAAACCTCTTCAGAAAACTACATATTTTGGTTTATTGTTCTCAATAATAAGCCTTTAAAATCGAAGAAATCGATTCTAGATATGTCAAAAATCGAATTTAAAAAAAAAAACCGCCCATCCACCGTCCGAAGTACAAATATGGGCAACACTCACGAAAAATGTAATGGCTTTCCAAATAAAATTAACCATTACTCTTTACTCTGATTCAGCTGAATTCGGCTCAAATTCAGAAACTGATGGCATCGCGTTGAAAAATAGTGAAAGTGCACGTGCCTGTCTAATTTTTTGCGCTATCTTTGGGTCTAATGCGGCTCTAATGAGCCGAGCAAGCGGGCAAAAGAAAAAAAGTGCCAAGTTGATGTTCGTTTCGCTCAATTATGCGATGCATAGAGTTTCAGATCCAAACGCTGAGGGGGCTTACTGTTTGGATTTTTTTTCTAAACTTCCAAATAACGAAGATACAAATGCTGGTCCATTAAGCCTAATAGGGAACACCACGATATGATGTATATGGGCACCACAATATGAAAAAAGTGCGCCGTGTGTGAGACGAAAGTATCAGCCCCGTATAGAGGGAGGAGGCACTAAGTGGTGTCTTAAATTTTTCTCGTACGATATAGGCTGCATTTACACCCCTATTTTCACCAACGGTAGCAAAACGATCACATGTTTGTGTTGACGCAGGAACATCTGAGGGTAAATGCTGAGATCCTTCTTTATCAATAACAATGTTATGTAACAAACATATGCATTTAATGATTGTGTCAGCATCTTATGGATTAACGTCTATAGCTTTGTGCTATTTTCAAACAATATAACATCATCAAAATCCATCATAATGTTGCTTACTTTGTCACGAGACACAAAAGCACATGTAACACTTCACTAGCAACTGACGAACTGGACTGACAAAAACCGGCTCCAGTGGACGCGCGTTTTCGGACGAAGTTTCGTCCGGCGTGCCGGCCGGCGCGTCGGACGATCTGCCGGCTGTGCAGCCGGTTCCAGTGGACGTCGGCCCTTAAAGGGCCTTCCTTTACTGTAAATACTGTTCAAAATGCCAATCATTCTATCTAATGACCCCCTTCTATCAATGAGCGACGCAGATTTGTACACGAAGGAGTCAGAGTCCGCCGGGCTATTCCAAAAAAAACCCTGTACTTACCATTGCTTTTTGCAGATTTGAAATCGCACGCAAAATGTGGGAGATATGGCGGTTTTAATGCGGAAAGGTCGAAAAAACGAGAAAAATCTTAAAATTGAAAAAACCGCGTTTCCAAGGGTGTAAAAAAATTGCTAAGAGAAATTTTCGATCAGAAACTTTCCGTAGAACTTCTCCTGGCCTATGACCGTCACGAAATGTAACACCCTGTAGAACAGATGAACTAGGTTTACGATTTTCATTATGATATTGGGATATTTTCGCTTAAATGTAGTGGTTAATGATATTTATTAGCTAGAGCTTGGTTTTGTAACGTCATCTTTCACTGTAATTAATTGTTATTAAACAATTGAAGATATTTAGTTCAGAAATGACGGGGATGTTAATTTAACGATATATTGATCAATACGAAAAACTACAGGAATGATAGCCGTGGTTTTCATGTTTGTTCTTAGGTGATCCTCAGGATTCGACAGCTTGCGTTTTGCCGTTTTTCCACATCTACGGTTTGACTGTGGGCGCCTTCACTCACCTCACGACCGGCGCGAAATTGGTGACTCTCCCCCGATTCGAGCCGGAGATGTACCTAAAAGCTCTTGTTGAACACCAAGTACGTATGAATGACGAGTGTTCTCTAAAATAGAAGAAAAGTGCGAAAAACAAACATCTCAAGGATCAATTCCGCAATGATTCATCCAACCTATGTGACTAAACTACCGATCGAAGTAAACAATATGCACTAAATCATTCACGCACGAAATCGTGGAAATCCATGTCAAGAAAACAGAGGTTGTCTACGAGTCTGAAACGTAGTCTAAGAGTTGATAATGTTCCGTTACTGATGATGACCTAATCGTCGAAATCGATTAAACGTTGTAACTCTTTAGAGAGAAAAAACATTTATTGATCATTATATGGGGTGGAATGTTGGAATAGTTGAGGTTGTGAAAAGTATAAATTGATATGTCAAAAGCTCGAATTGGTATGCCGAAAGATGAAATTGAGTAGCCAAAAGTTTAAATTGAGATGCCAAAAATATTAAAATTTATTTGTGCCAAAGGTTCAAATTACTTTGCCAAAATTTACAATTTGATAATATGCCAAAAATTCAAATTGATTTTGCCAAACTTATCTGATTTTATTTTTTCTCCTAAATGTGTGTGTGTGTGCTTGTTTGTAACTCTTTTAATTTTTGTTTCTACAAACTCTGTTTTTCCCAAAGTATACGAATCAAATAGATTGGTATTTGAGAGCTAAAAAAAGAAAAATAACCCTCATGATAATCAATGAAAATGTTTAAAAATCGAAAAGTAGAATGCATCTTAATTTTAAAAGCAGAATTGTGCTGCCAGTGCCTGCGTAGGTGTTGAAAGCACTTTTTGAAATCGACAAGCGATCTACCCAAAACCTGAAAATAGACCCAATATCAGACATTTGTGCCTCGTAATAGGCCATCATGGAAAAATGTTTAATTTTAGAAACCTGTTGGTAGAAAAACAACTGACGAAAATATAGACGGCAACTCCCTGAGTTGGATATTGCTGGTTCCTTACTGAGGTCTGTTACCACAATCATATCTCTTTGTGGTTTATTGATATCTAAACATTTAAAATCTATTTTTAGTGTGGGAGAGCCTCGAGTTTGAATTTAAAAAATCAATCAACAATGTTTTGTAGTAGAAATTGACAGGGTAAAAACAGTTTGGGGTATTCGGGGGGAGTTTCTGGCCGATTTCTGACAAAATGGTCATTACCGAATGAAGACCATGAAAGACAAGGCTACGGGTCTTATCTTCGTGTTTCTCAAGTATTTCCGAAAGGGAATCTTGTTCGGTTTGCGACGAACAATACCCTACCCTCCAAGAACGGTGGTAGTTTGATACGGTAGGTGATTTGTTTCTTTAAAACTGGCAAACTAATCTAATTTATAGTTAATAGAAAGAAACCTATTACTCTTAAAAGTTTATCAAACACTACTTTTTATATCTTCAGCCATTTAACCGATGAAGTAAAGAACTCTGCAGGGTTAAACGGTAGAGTCAAAACTTAACAACCCCTAATTTTATTTTATTATTTTAAACAATAAATTATAACCAATCATTCCACTAACTTTGAGGATGGTTTACAGGTGAATATAGCTCACGTGGTGCCACCTCTGGTCCAGTTTTTGGCCAATCATCCTGCAGTGACGGCGAAACACGTTGCAAGCCTGCGGTATGTCATCAATGGAGCTGCCGCGATTTCCAAGTCTGACGCTAAAAAGCTGCTCGAGAAAGCCAACGTAGTTATCATGTCAGGTATGAGGTGCTCCTTGAAAATTGGCTTTAGACTCCCTACTCTTTCTAGGCACCCGCAACTATAATTTTAATAGAAGTTATTCATGTATCTATTGAAGTTCATAAAAACTGCTGATAAGCATTACCTATATGCATGATAATAAAATCACAATTAACGAGCATTCAGGAGAAACATTAGAAAACGATCAACACAATTCTCAACATTTTTCGATCTATCTGTTATTATTGGTCCACCTTTCATAACTACTAATATATATTATATACTAAAAGAAAATTATTATTATGCCATTTACGCTACTCAATTGAACAGCCTTTGTTGTGGAAGACATGAAACCACTCATCTTGCTCGGTGAATGGGCAGAATCGGGTTTAGGCTATTGTGTCAGAATTCAAACTAAACTCAATCACGCTTTACGGTTATCTGACAAAAAACGTGATTGCCAGGAGTACAATTTCAAGAAATTCCATCTTCCTAATTTTTATTCAGAATCTGGATCTTTCGTGACAACTATAGGCAAATACAAGGCAGAATTTATGTTTTTGACTGGCCAAAATTTGTTCGGCTCTAAAAATGTGCCATCTCGAAACATATAGAAATCTTGATCAAGAAAAAAAACTTTCCTTGGAACACATTTGGCTAGTTATTGCAGTCCAAATCATTGTAACATGCATATTTAATATTTGCTGCGGTCTGATCTTTAACTTCATTTCCATTAAGAAAAACGTTTTTAATTTTCATTTTAAACATTTTCGAGCCATTTTGCATCAATTATCCAAGAAAATTGGCTAAAAGTGCAAAACTAATGCCCACTTTTAATCCAGATGTAGATTTCTAATTGAACTACGCTACTTGACGCAATATTGGATGTGTGATCGTATCAAAATTTATACATCTACTCTACATATATACATGTACCACTTGAACATTTAATGGCCAGTTCATTCTTACGGGCGAAATTTGTTTAACAATAAAGTGTTTTGTTACAGGTTATGGACTCACTGAATCATCACCGGTCATCACTTCTGCGAAAAAGACCGTGAAAGACCTGACGACGGTTGGCTGCGTCGTTAGCGGCAGCGAAGTGAAAATATGTGACACCGAAACGGGAGAAATCATCGACCCCGGGAAACCAGGCGAAATATGCTGCCGAGGCCCTCAGGTACGGGACGCAATCACTCGAGTGTACTGATTACTGACAGTTGTTTATTTCGCGTGAAAAATCACCATTTATGCCGACTTTCAACTCTCAGATTAGGATGATTCTTCACTTGATCACTGAAAAGGTTTCAATCTCCTATTTTTACATTTTTCAACCAGACCTCAAAAATTCCCGTAAGAATCTGAAAACAGGCGTCAAGAATTTAAAAAAAACGGCGCGAAATAAACAAATTTCGGGCATTATTCCGCAAATATTAAGCCGAATCAAGGAACAGATAGCATCAAGTGAATCAGCGTTACAAAACAATGAAAATTCATGTGCCACACTTTAGGGTTCACCACCATCCACTACTTGACAATTTCGGGGCTGCGCAAAAATTGCGCAAATTCGTAGTTGCTAGACTTTTGCTGGTAGATTATTGGAGAGCAATAAATATATATCTGATCAGTGATCTGATCCAATTGGATAAATAAATAGGCAAAAGATATTTTGGAATGATCAGTGTAGTGAAACAAAAATTGTAACTTTAAGAAGTTGGCCGAACTCTTTGGTAACAGGATGTTTGAAAGACAGAATATAAAACACTGTCAACAAATCTTCAGAATCGAAAACACCTCTAAATTCGTGAACTCCAAAATAATTAGCACCCCCTAGTCCTTTTTTCAAGAAAAGCCAATTGCCAGTGTTTTTAACTTTTGTCACAGCCTGTTTTCAACAGTATTCCTACATTTAACATTTTCACATTTCCAGATAATGGAAGGGTATCACAAAAACGAAGAGGCAACTAAAGAAACCATAAGGGACGGATGGCTGCACACCGGTGACGTAGGGTATTTCGATAAAGAAGGCCAACTCTTCATAGTGGACCGAATAAAGGAGCTCATTAAAGTTAAAGGATTCCAAGTAAGTTGTTCATTGCGCTTCTAAGAAAATTAGATTTGAAATGAAAACTTGAAACTACCTATATGTTATTATTCACAATTAATGAAGAAGTTAGAAACATCGACCCCTGTTGCTGGGTACCACCACTACTTCGAGGATTTGTTTCTTACCATTACATGTGACATCAACACGCATCATAGACACGCAGGGACGAAACCAACTTCATGATCAGGGACCTGATAATATCATGTAGCATGAATATTGGCACAGTGGGTGCACATACAAATAGAGGGCAGGAGGTCGGGAATTCATAGACAGCCTGCTTCAGTAACAGCTGCTTGGCACCTTAACCATTTGGTTCCTATAATAGTTACCAGAAAGTGTTTGATAAGTCATCACGTAATGTGGATCTGTGAAGCCACAAGAAGGCCCTGGAATTGAAGGTTTCAGTGCATATTAGGACTATTTAATTCGTCCTGTCACAATCATACGAATTTCATTACCATTTTACAACTTCTTAACGATTCAGCTCAATACCTGAAGATAGTTCATAAGGATTTATAAATCAGCCACTGGTCTTGTTCATTTGCAATGACAAGACACATATCTACTCCGTAGTCAATAATTTTGTTTCCCTGTTTTCCAGGTGGCTCCGCTGGAGCTGGAGGAGCTCCTCAAAACTCACAAAGACGTGGCCGACGTCGCCGTTGTTGGCAAAAAAGACAAACGCTCTGGTGAAGTTCCCGTTGCTTTCGTCGTCAAAAATCCGGGCTCTAAAGTCAGTGAGAAGGAGCTTCAGGACTACATCGCTCCCAAAGTTGCCGAGTACAAACTCCTCGACTCGGTGATTTTCGTTCCGAGCATCCCCAAAAACGCCACGGGCAAGATCATGAGGAGGGAGCTAAGAGAGACCGTCAACAAGTCGTGATAACGCATTCTATTTTAAAACCGTAAAACCCCCGAAATTTTATTAGATTAACAACTCAATTGATTTTCTCAAGAATCAACCGAGATACGACTTGTGGCCCTGTATGCATCTTACCTTCGTTCTTAGTGAGGATCCAGGAGCACAAATGGAGCTTATAAATACGAATCTCCTCATATCCAAGAAGTAGATGGTGACCAAAACTGTCCACCAATACTGCGAAACTAAGTTGGATCATATGAGGTATCATAGTCAGTACTTACCTGAATCAAAATACCGACGACTCCTGTTACCTATTCCCTGTTTTTAATTTCTAGTTAAAGTAGATTGGTCGTCAATTACAGTCCAAACCATCTCATTATCTGTTCGTGGATATGGTTCCTCAAGAAGCCCACAAGATAGGGCTAATAAAGCTCAGAATCTGTGCTTTCCGCACTACAGTTGTTCTGAGTTAACCAGGTTTCCTATGGGTTCCTGAATCTCATTCTGATGAAGTGTGTAAAGTAGTGTTATGCACAATCAATCATAGGAACATTACATTTTCCTCATAGAAATAATGCTTACAGTTTAAAACAACTCAGATTTACATTTCACATCGAAGACCATCAAAAATAATCAAAGATGATTATTCACCGTTATATACTGGAAGGACCAATTTGCAGTAAATTAATGCTCAGCTTATAGGAAAACATAAGTACCTTTATATCCTGTAAAGCTTCGATTGATAAATTTTACAAACTTTACACAATGATAATTACGTAGTTATAAAAACCTACTTTGTTAACTAAGTGAGTCGGTTTTACGATCCGTCAATCCGTGATGTTCGTTAACCGAATTTCTTATTCATATGGTTCTTTCAATCGATTAAACTTTGTATTCATATTCACAACGCCTTCAACAATGCTATGGCTGTGTATTATATCACATTAGCTGATAATATCAAACAGTATCCGTAAGACTGCGGGAATAAGAAACGTTACTCGTATATAAGCGTTGTAAGGCAAAAGATGACTGGTTTTCCCGACTTACCTCTGCATTCTGAAATATGACGCAGAGCGACTGAAAAATTTGGAAAACATCTTAGCTCTAGAACGTTAGCTTTGAAATTTAACACCGTTTGATGACTGAAACTACTGAATCTGTTGTAGAGTTAATAGGTACCGTTGAACTACTAGGTATTTTTAATACATCACATTATAAACCACATCTAAGTATGATCAACCGTAATTCTTTTGAAACCTCAGAGTTAAGTATACAAAACGAGCTGTATTATTTTTTTGGACCAATCGGAAAGTGATTTCGAGAGTAAATTTTGCATGATACACAAAATCAAATGATTTTTCTAAGAATGTGCCAACAAATTATCGTCGAGCTTATATTCTGATACAACAGAACGTCAACAGGTAGGTGAATTGCTCATGTTTGGAACATAAATAAGAAACAAGAAAATATTGTTCTGTACAGTTGAACATGGGAACAATGTTACTGTACGTATCATCTACAGTAATTTATTTTAATAATGTGATAAAAATAATTGAGCGACTGTATCGATATTTTATTGTACCATAAATATTATTGACAAATAAAGTGATTTATTTTTATGTAGCGATGTTTAATGCATTTCCTTTAAATGCCAAGTTACTATATGTAAATTTGACAGATGGTACTAGAACATCACTGTTGAGGTGAACCCAAAAAAGATGTAAACGGTTGTGCAGTTAACTGCTGGAGGCTGTATTTCAAATGAATGCGTACATGCTCAATGGACGAGTATGGAAATACATAATTCAATTCGTATTCGTCGATACAGTGAACCAATCAAATAAATAAAAGTGTTGTTGGATAAAACCTTAGGGCGATTCTGCCAAAGTTGAGGTTTCGTGGGTAGCCAACAAAATCACAAAATATGCTGCTTTGCCACTACTCAGTTAGGAAAATGAAGTCTCTTTGATAACTATGATATGAAGTCAGTCATGTTTGATAAGTGATAATTACATAGGGATCCCAGCCAATATTAGGGGGTCCCAGGAGAACCAAGATAACAAGAGTGTAAGAGCCGGCTAAAATGAAGGAGAGAACTGTCTCCAGATTCTGTTAACCAAAAACGGGAAAATTTTGTTTGGAGGGGAAGTGAAGAAAATTTAGAGTGGGGAACCTCGGGGAGCAGAGAGAGGGGGATAGTAGAAACCAATCAGGGACGGGGTCACAACTACCCCAGGGTACTAGGGGGAAGACCAAGGGTGACTGACCGTTTGGCAGAAAAAATAGTGGCTTGGGGAAAACCACCGGCGCAAAGCAGCTTGGGGAATCTGGAGTACATTAAAGGCTTGAAGTACATTACCTGTGGGCCTCGAAATCGAGTCAAGGGTGGTTTTCAAGAGGTAATGGCCTAAATACTGAAAAATTCTTCAAGATCTAGAACCATTTCAGATATATCTGAACAATCGCTTTTCAAAGTAGTCGAGGAATATATTTTCTTATTGGTTACGATCACTTTTTAGGCATAAAAATATGTTAATATCGCTAAAATGTATGGTCGAAAATATCTTAACATAGGTAATATGGATTAAGTGTGATTTTCAAGCGGTTGATTTGTATGCACTTGAAGGAAAGCCCTGAACAACAAAATTTCATCCTATTTACCTTCGTGAACATTTTTCATCAAAAGCCGAGTTCCACTATAACAATTAGTTCGACATCTCAATTTTTTGTTCACTTTTACGCTGAATCAACATACCCTCCCAGTTGGGGGAAAAAAATCAATATTTGGTGGATATTTAATTCATTTAAGATCTATAGTAAGTTCTCGAAATACCCTCCTCCTTGCTGATAACAAAGACTGCATCTTTCAACCACGCTTCCTGTGACGGCTCGTAGTGCATCTTTTAAAGTAGCAGCACATTCTTGCACTCTGAAAAAACAGAATTTAGTGGGTAACATTATTAAAGAGTAATTAATATTGAAAGTATTAATTATGAAATATTATTATGGTGTCATCGGAGAAATTGAGCCGTTTTGTGTATTTCCAAGAACGTTTTCTTCAAGGCATCGAGTCAACTTACCGTCTATTGAGAGTATCTCTCGTGTCAACACAACACATATCGACACAAGACATATCGACTTCAAGTAAAATGTGTACCTACTCAGAGGAAAAGAATGATGGGCGATCGTGCCAAGAAAGACGACGAAACGTGAAACCACAGGTTAGAAGATCTGTTGACATACGCCTCACTTTCATTCCCTTTTTAGCAGGTTTTCTATTACTAGGTAGGTACCTACCTCATTTTGTGAACTGCCAGCCATTTATGCTGAACTCTCTGGTTGTGAACGCATTTACGGAGTTAAGAAAAGTGGAAGATGTCGTTATTTACCCGTTCCTCAGCAATTAACACTTAATGCAAATGAATACAAAATGTAGCTAACTATTCCTTTCGTTCAAATTTAGAAAAGGCACTTTGAGTATGTTAGTGTTAGATGAATTAAGAGTTGCATCAAGTTAGAACTAAATCTCACAAACTCCATGGAATAATTTTGGCAAATAGAATTTTTACATTAGAGTAAATGTGCATCAAGAGGAATGACGAGAAGATACGGTCAGAAAGGATTAAACGTGAGTGGAAAAATTAATTGAATGAATACACACCAATAAATGTGATTGCAGCCTCGTGCATTCATGGGATCACGAAATGTGGCATTTCTTTTTGGTTTTATGTTAACTCAAAACGATTGACACCATTATTTAATGTTTTTATGTGTCTGTCAGGAATATTTGGATAGATCTCGAAAGATGTGAAACACGGTACCCAAACTTACACGCAAGTATCATCCTAGAACAATAATTTCTTGTTTACCAATGTAAACCGCTCACTGCCCCATTGCCTCGACCTCAATGAAATTTATGGGTCTTTATTGTGCTAACCCGCCCAATCTCAGGAAATGTCATCAATATCTGACTGACATAGAGTTTAGTTTTGGGCATGGCAAGGGTTTACCAAAGACATGGATCCAACATTGAATAGCAACCTCTGAAACGCAAAAAGCAAGTGGAAATATTGGTTTTGGGGGACACAAATTTATTCGGTTTCTAGAACAAACATAAGGCTTTCTCAACTTCGGTAGTGAGGAAGCAAAATATTCAAATCATAAGATGAAATCAAAAGCGGGACAGTAGACCTCTATGGTTCTACAACCAGATCATTTGAATGATTAATTTTACACATTTAAGTACCGAAGTTGAAAAATTGCCTGTGCAACCTACAAATATGGGATTCTAGCTCAGAGATGAAAGCTATGGCGGGGGGAGGGGGCTAACAAGGGTTTACTTGAGCGCATTCTGTGTTCATAAAATAAACGGTATTTACTAAGCCTAACCAACTCCCTGGAAAAATCTGTAGATTCAACCAGGGCACCAGTGAGGCTAGTGCTTACCAAGGTGGCAGGTACACGAATGACCCCCTGGAGCGAACAGGAAAAGTGGTGATGCCGAGATAACAAAGGGCGGAAGGAGCCCACTCGAAGGTTAGTTGAAGGAGTGATGAGTGGGGGGGGGGACTTTCGGGTCGGTCGCTATGAACTGGATTGTACTCCTGTTAATCATTTAAATGATAAAAGGTCTTTTGATACTGTTGAATATTTACGATTTTTCTTCAAACGAAGCCCATAGTCTGTACAAGGTGACCCACCTACGTAGAACTTACTGTTGCTCTCGTTTTCAGTACACTTGCGGGTTGTGGAACTTGGGAGTGCTGCTCATTCTAATTCTTAGCGTCCTGAACGTGCTGATGATGCTGAAACTGCTTCATTCAGGATGCACTAAAATATATTTGGAGCCTCAGAAATTTTTATTCGCGTTCTCGTCCAGCCGCTCAACGTTGGCAAAAGATGAATCCGTGGTTAAAGAGCTGACTCCAACCAAAGAGGAAAATTCTCCGGCATTTGCTGTAAACCCCCGCTTGGGAAGGTTCGCTTAATTGAAGTCCTAATGAAGTTTAACTTGATCTCACTTACTTCCAAGACTTTTTTTGTATTCTGGAAGTGACATTATTGTGTTTGTACTCAAATTGTTTTATCTTTGACCTATTCATTTGGAACACAAGCATTCTGTCTGTGTTACTGTCGCCTCCACAAATATTACAGATGGGACTCACAGAGGCACTACAAGATGATAGATCGAGCCCTCGTCGGTTCCCGATACCTCGAGCTCTCCGATGAGTATTCCGTGTGTATCGCCACCCAAACATCGATAGACAAGCTCTACTCTTTGATTCAAGTTTCCGCCCACTGGTCAGGGCCGATCTCTGCAGCGCTGTTCATTGTTGGTGATGAAGAGTACGCCATCGCGCAAGGTTGGATACACCTAGACGTTACCTACATTAGACGGCTACTTTTAACTCCTCGAAATTGTGATACTTGCACATTTTCAAGACTATACTCCCATTCCCAACAAAATTAGTAGAAAATGGCACCTCAATTGCCTGAGTTAGTAGGCTTATAATTGAAAATAACTATCCAAAGTAAGGGTCCCCTTCGTTTTTTAGGTCTAATTGGTAAAAAAGACTCCCGTCCACCCCGAATCAGTCACTGTAAGTTCATTCTGCATGGTTTCAGAATACATCGAGTATACAAGACAATGCTTCCCCAATGTGACGAACAAGATAACCTTTCATTTAGCCTTCCCTAAAAAACTGGTCCCCTCATCATCGCCTCCTCGGAAGAAGATATTGAACGGTAGTTGCAAAACGCCGACCGCTGCTTTACTGCATCTGTTAGCACAACGATCGGATGAAATAATCAAATGGCACATCACTCACCCGTACCCGCAGAATCACATGAGGAATTTAGCGAGGAAAAATTGTCAGACTAGTAAGGTACCTAACCTACTTAATTGTTTGACATCTTTACGTATTTTACCATGATGATGTTTTTTTATCTCTCATCATATAATTAGTACCAATTGTGGATTTCCTGCAAACAAATTGGATTTATGCACGTTTTTTTAATTAAAAATATACCAATTTCAAAACCATTATTTGAGCACCTGGAAGCCTTAGCACTTTCCCGGCATGTAGGTTCTTAGCTCCTTCTTCTGTTCACAGGGACTAACGCAAAACCATGGAAATTCACATTTTGATGCTTCAGAATAATAATTCAGAATTCCATCTATTGCGATTGATTACTGGTAAATCTATGACTCACTAGGTATTCATGACGGATGTGGACATCATCCCAAGCATCAATGCGGCCGATGACCTCAACGAGTTCTTCAAAAAAGTTAACTGTACCAAGTGCGCTTTTGTAGTGCCTACGTACGAAGTCTCGAAGTCAGTGAAGTTCCCCAAAAGTAAAGCGGAGCTGGTGAAACTGGCACGATCCGGCTATGCCAGACCATTTCACCAGAAAATATTCGTCCATAATTCCTTCGCCACGAACCACACGAGGCAAGTATCACACGCTGTAAACTATTACATCAAGGTTCATTATTTCAATATTGAATATCCCTTGTTTACAGCTCGCTGGTAATATTACCAGTGTATATATTACTAATACCCATCCCCTGAATTGCTGAAAATGTCTTCAAATTTAATAACAAATTGAGATTTTGATTTTTTTAATAGATTAATCCTTAAGTACAACCCCCTAGGGTTGATTGATGGAGATGAAGAGATACTTGGACATCCGATGTTGGGGTTTTGAGCCAAATTTCGTGAACTTTTCGTAAACCAGTAGTTATGGAGAAAAACTTAGGACGGCGGAATTTGTCCTTTTTTAATTTAGTTTTTGAAATCTACGTCTCTTGAAACGTAAAAAGAACAATTTTTTATGTCTTGGTCGTTTGCAAATGTTCATTTCTGAACATAAAAACGAAACGTTACATGCACCTTGGCGATTATCGGAAAAGAGACGCGCCAAGGTCGTGCTCATCTCTAGCGATATAACTCAATTTCTAAGGGATAAGGTGTTTATTTTCTCATCCACTGAGAGCCAAGCGACAGAATTGCACGCTGACCGGGATACGTCGATATTCCTAACAATACGTTTTTGTAGAAAAGAATCACGGGGTATGATTTTCGCCTTTCTGGTCTCAGGAAAACCGAAAGTTATTTCTCAGTGGAGAGGTTTGACTTTGAATAATTATACGTTTCTGGAGTTTCTTTTTTACGCAAAACACTTTTGCTTAGGAGAGAAGTTGTTAACTCAAAATTGTGCAAGGGAGAATGGTTCCTTGTGTCAAAAGTTTAAATAGGACCAGGGGCTAAAACGCTCCGCTCTTTTGGTTAGGGGTTGAAAAGACCCTCCTAATGTACGAGAAATCTTCTTCTTTTTTGTCTTTTCATTAAATATCAAAATGTGTCAATAATTTTCCCTGTGGATGGTAATTATGGCATAATAAACTCAAACTAGCCATGGAAACAAAATGTCTAGCTAAGTTAAGTACCTGGTCAGTTTGGCGCTTGCCTTCAATTTGGTTAATTTACCACAGTAAAATACGTTCCTGTCATAACAGAAGGGCTAAGTAATTTCTATCTGTTTGGAGTGACTTTTGTAGGAATCAGGAAGAATAATAACTATCGTTTATAGTCAATGTTACGAGTTTCTTAGGTTCGTAAACGAAATCACCGTTTTCCTAGCTCCTAGACTAGAATGACCGAATTGAGGGAGTTTTTTTTACATTTGCTTTTTTGTCTAGGCGGGTCTGACGCACTTGGTTAAAGGAGTGGAAAGCTCTATGTCTAGACTCATGTGAAGTACTCGCTTTCGGTAGGGCCTGAAAAGTCTTTCGTCGAGACGGATCTGACATACTAGCTTTTCCTAAATAGAGTGGGGTTTGTCAACCAATAGCCAGCTTACACCAGAAAGTGTCGGGAGAACGATTAGCGCCCTTAGCTTAGTGCTCTGGGCTTAAATAGGGTTCCTCTCCTCGTCCCCTGCCCCACCAGGTGAGGGAGCGGGTCTTCCCCGTTCAATGATCTTGAGTCCTGAGTTTTCCTGGCTGTTGGTTGATTTTATTACGTGATACGTAACATTATTTAACACGTGGTAATGGTGGAAATCGTTACAGTCAAAATAGACAGGCCAAACGTAGACATGTTGCGATACATATTACTATAAGTTTATCCGTTTTGTTTCTTAGGTGGGAAAAAGATACGGAGCAGAAACCAATCCATGTTAGCCACACTGTGACTCATCCAAAGTTTTATTATGAACCGTTCTACATCTCAACTGATTCAGCGCCTCCTCATGACGAGAGGTTCATTGGTTACGGACTCACGAAAAACACCCAGGTAGAGAACTATAACAAATGGCGCAGTTGAGACTTTTTTTCATTAGGAGTAAATTATAATCTGTAAATGCCAACCCCACATCATTCTCCTAAAGTACCTAAGTAGTTGGGTTCTCGTAATTTTCATGCAGGCGTGTTACGATCTAAACCTTACAACATCTTCAATTTGGATGTGACACACAAGTTCCTCGTATTGGTAGCATGAACATAATTGAAATGAGTAAAATAATCTTAAACGATTGTTGGGAGATATTCTAAATAAGTTTGTTACAAGGCTTCGTGGGACTACAATGTTACGAGACATGTTCCCCCAGACATCATCGCAAGTATATATAGGAGATTATTAATCCGCCCAACCCTAACTGCCTCCCGAATTTGAGTAAGATCGGACAATGAGAAAGTGAACAAAATCACGCTTCATGGATTGTAGATTTGCCCATGCTCGGGGTGATCAGATTTTTGAAGTTTCACTTCTGAGCAACAAAATACGTAATGGACTACCTTCATTCTAACCGCACATTCCATTCGTCAAACCTAATTCATCAAACAGCTGAAGAAATAAAGCTTGTGGCTTTGGAACCGCGGACACCTGGACAGATAACAAACACTGGGCACAAAACGCAATTGTTCAGAATGTTCAAAAACGCAAAAAGTGGAATGGAAATTGGGATTTGGGCACGAAAATTAAAACCATAGGTACCACATATCATACATATTATGTCGACTCTGAAGCATAATGTGATCTCTACAGATGTGAAATTGTGAGAAATGAGCAACTTTTGTAGTTAATTTCCGCATAGATAACGAGCCTAATGGATAACCCTCTCCGGACGACCAGAACTAGACTATACGAGTACAGAGATCTTACTAGTAAAGAAACACACAAATAAATCCAACTGAAATTTAACAAGATGAAATAAAAACGCAGGCAACAACTTGTTCTTCTCAATTAAATTGAAGCTAGGAAGACGTTTTTGTGGATAGCATAACCGTAGACACGTCTTCAACCGTTCAACTGTAAGGTTCAATTTGGTCTATATAGCCAGCCTCGCGACTCACTAACCACCCGTTAACGAGATATAAGGTTCTGCGCCGTTACCTGTCCCATTTCGGTTCATTATTTTCGATAATGAACCTTTGTAATTGATAATTTGTTTTTTAAATGTGACTCCACCCCCGTCAATAGTTGTTAAATTTACTTACCCGGATACGGGTATTTCAAAAACCGAGAAACAGATTTTTAAAATCCCCCATTTAGCGCAACAAAAATCCTTGTACCCTGAAAATCGGCCAAACCGACTGGGATTCCATTAGGGTGCTTTATTTGGCACGTGAATGGAACAACTGAACGATTAAGACGACTCACTCAAGTACGTAAATACTTACACATACATGTAAAATGATCTCTCAGCTGCCCAATTAGATTACCTTAATTCAAGCATTAAATACGCAAAAGGGCCTGAATAAAATGTTGTTTGAATTCGATATTGTGACGTTTTAAGGAAATTCGAATTAGAAAAACTGCCACCTGAGCCCTTTTTCATATTTCATACTTCAAGTAAGAAAAATGCTGATACGCAGTTATTATAAAAACGAGCAATCTTGTTGAATTGTACGGTTTTCTGAACAACAAAAAAAACACCCTCATGGGACAGCAGATATTTGGGCGTAAATTGTTCAGGAGCTTCCACGAATCTAGGTAAACTATATCAGAAAGAAATTCACTGGGGTTTCGACGATGTAACTGATCGAGAAAATTGATTAGCCGTTATAATTTCAATTTGTTCCCTCCCCCTGAAAATTTGTGCTTCCAGCTTACCTTCATCGAAGCCCCTGCTGTTTGTTGTGCTACTACCTAGGCTATTAATATGTTGTGTTAGCAACTGGTTAGTTGAATTTAGTATTGCTTCTTCATCCCAGGTATTCGAAATGGTAGTTGCCGGCTACGCATTTTTTGTTCTCTCCCCGATCTTCACGGTGCATTGGGGTCTCCAAAATGATCTGAGACGGCCGTCGTGGAGAGAGCAACAGACCAACGAAAACTTCAAGAATCTATTCCGTTTCAGAAGGGAAATTTGGGCCCGCTACAACCACATGGTGAAAATTGCCTCAACAACCTCTACTGCACCGACAGTGGAAACTACAGCACGCTCCCAACATGAAATCAATCCTTTACCTGATAATATGAAGGCGTCATTCCAAGGAGAAACTAGTAAAAACAATAAATTAATCGTACAAAATTATAGATTCGTTACGAAAATTATTGTATTGGGCGTTCAGTAATTAGACAATAATAAGAGTGGTGCTGGTGAAATACGGATAGGTATGCTGAATCAACGATTCAGGTATGTGCATTCTTATCATTAGGGCGTTTGTACTTGTGTGTTGACCACATTTGCCATGTATAAGGCAGGTAACTAACTACAAAGCACTTGACTTGACTTGACTTTCAGAACACCTCTCCACCACGGGGTGCAGTCATCCACGTGAGACCTCTGCATCCCCACCACCCATTAGACCTCACCAAACCAGCGATTCTGAGCAACCTCTTCATCTTCTAGTTTCCATTTGAGCTTACAGCGTCATTTTCAGGCAGGCCTCTCTTGGTATGCTTGCTGGGCGCAAACCCCAGCCACTGTATGCGCCCAGCCTTGATGAATTGGACTATGTCTTCATGCTTTAACAATACATCCATTTCTGCATTTTGTATAGTTCTCCAACCTTGACCCTTCCTGACTCCACCATTGATTCTTCCCGTTTAGGAGTTCACTCCAGTATCCACATTACTACATCACTAGGTTACTGATATCAAAACAGAAACAATAATAAACCAAAATAACTCAAATGTTGGCACCATAAATCGGGCCATACATCGGGAATGGTTTGACCTACGGACCTGGGGAAAGGCTCATTCGATTCCTCGTGGAAAGCTCTTCAAAAAGAGTTGAAATGTAGGGCGCTTCGACTTTTTTTTCTTTCTTTTTTTTGTTGAGGTTTCTAGCAATTTTACAAAACTTTGACAACCCTTAAAGGGCACTTTAAATTAAGTGAGAGAGCTGGCTCAAGAATTGGGGCGTCGTCGGACCAACGTGGATTTTTCCTGAAAATTTCAGCGTTTTTGCTTCAGTCGTTTGGGAGAAATCGTGCGTACGGCGGACGGACGGAAAATTTTTTATTGCAGAATCGGATTCTACACCCTTTGAAACGTAAACCATGAAAATTTCAGAGGGGGTTAGATTTTTTTTTCTTTTTTTCTTTTTCAAGAGCGATTACAATGGTTTATTATTGAATAGTAAACCAAAATAAAAGAAAAAACCAAGCGAATTTCCCATTTTATGGAAATGGCGAACACATCCTGCAAAAACCAAGACCTAGGATACACATTTAATTGAACGTGGAAAAATCAGAGTAGCTGTACATACGAGTTTTTCATGTTTAATTCGTAATTACTTCAAAAGGAATACACGAATATTGATTAAATTCTTAGGTGGTACATAAGCGGTATATATTATGAATATTATTCAATACCGGGATATACCTAACGATAAAAACTGTTAAATTTGTTTGTTTTTATTTTTCTCTTTTTAATTTGGCTTTTTTACCCTGTTATTTTTTTGGCAATTCCTCCAAAATAGAGTATTTTTTTCAACTGATTATGGGGATTATACAGATGAAGGAAGAACGTTTGGGAGAAATTCGTAAACCATAAAATTTCAAGGGGGGGGGGGGGGGAAGGAGGGTGTTAGATTTTTTTTTTTTTTTTTTTTTTTTTTTTCCAGGAGCGATTATTACATTGGTTTATTTTTGAATAATAAACCAAAAAACTGATGAAAAGTGGTTCTTTTTCCAGGGAAAGCATATTTTAGGCCTAAATAATATTCAGTTAAACCGAAAAATACTACATTCATTTATATTTTCTAAATTTCGGCCCCCCCTTATATACGCCCCTGTAATATATAATTTACATTCGGTCATGTTTAGGAAAATAAAAATGCATTCTACAACTGTAGGTAGGTATATACGTGGAATTTACTTAGATACTAAGTAAATAAAATGGATCATACATTAAAAAACCGTTACGGATGAATATTAACAATCCAGCGGTTTGACTTGAGGGTTTTCGGTCCTATATTTTGTTTGGAGTGAGGTATTTTTGTTTGGAGTGAGAACTGCCAGCCAATGAATTATTTCCACAATTAAATACATGGAGCCCCGCTATCATTAAACTATGAAAATAAAATTAAGGGAGATTAAAGAAAATTGAACTTTAATCGCTATTCTCTAACTCTGTCAACTTTTTCTGTAAGTTAATTTAACAAATGTGGTAGGTACTGTATGTTTACGGAAGATAAATATTGACAATTTAGTAAAAAGTGTTGGTGTCAGTTGCATTAAACAAATTGCTCATGAAATTCAAATTCATGTTGGCAGGAAACTGATGAGCACATTTTTCAGCTGAATAAAAGCCTCCGGGCATGTCTAGCGTAGAAGACTATTGAGCCGTTGAGATGGTAGGTAGGTTGTGCAAACATTTTCAAAAGTGGGCTGAAAAGTCACGTCACATGCCTTGAAATCTCTATATCACCTCCATAATTTTTCAATTTTGTTGCGTTACCGTCCGTCAAGAATCAATAAGAGCGTTGGAGTGAAAATAAACAGCTTAAACAAAATTGAGACTCTCAGAAGGATTTTTTGTTGGTGAACTGCTCCGATTCGGTTCCATCTCATTTAAAATAAGTGTGCGAATAAACTTATTTGGATTCATTTCATTCACCCAGTATGGAAAACATATTGGGTTTCTTTCTGCTAAAGCTTTGCGTAAGAAAAAACAGATGTGCATGGAGGAATTGCATTGTTAACGCGGAAATGTTGCATCGTAACTAGGTAGGTAGGTATATGTATATCGTCGTTGAAGTTCTAACACAGCATACCTATCTCATTTTTCTTTACTTTACAGGTGACAGAAAAAACTGATTTCCCTGTAAGTTAAGGCTATTTTCCACAAAATGGTTCCATATTTACTATCAGTTTGGAGTTTTATTACTATAATTAGAGTAATCAATAACAAAAAGTGTTTTTTAAAGAAAAAATATCAGATATGTGATGTTAATCGAAACTTTTTTCTAGATATGCTACGTTGTGCGGATGATTTACTGGATACTGAATGAGATAATTTTAAACAACCAGGTACTTTATTATTAAGATTTTTTTTTTTTTTTTTTTTTTTTTTAACCACAGTGTTTTCACTATCATTAATATCGACTAGTAATACAAATATCGGGACGGAAATAAAATTTACTCTGCAGTCAGACTTGTAGGTAACAGCCACTAATATTAAGTATTATTAACTTTGAATGGTATCTTAATATCAAATCACAATAAATAGAGATCAAACATCAACATCACATTAAAAA